>OX451736.1:67590311-68272415 GCA_948472305.1 Vicia faba | reverse complement strand
TTTCTAAGTGGTGTACTGAATATCGTATTCTATTAAGACCATTTTCCATTGGGTTATCCTTCCGGAGAGAGCTGGCTTCTCGAATATGTATTTGATGTATCCAGTTTAGAGATAAATAGAGTAGTATGGGTCAACATATATTGTCTTAGTTGGAGAGCAGCCTATGGAAAAGCACAACAATTTTTCTCGAGCAGTGATTATTTTATTTCATAGTCGGTAAACTTTTTGCTAAGGTAGTATATTGCATGCTCTTTTCAACCAGACTCGTCATGCTGGCCCAGTACACAACCCATTGAATTCTCTAACACTGTTAGATACATGAGCAGAGGTGTTCCTTCAACTGGTGGCATCAGAATTGGAGGTCCTTGTAATTTCTCCTTGATTCTGTCAAAGGCTATCTGACAATCGTCGTTCCATTTTACTACCTGATCTTTCTTCAGCAACTTAAAGATTGGTTTACAAGTAGCAGTCAAATGGGAAATAAATCTGGCAATATAATTCAGTTGTCCCGAGAAACCTCTCACTTTCTTCTTGGTGCGGAGAGCAGGCATTTCTTAGATAGCTTTAACCTTGGCAGGATCAACCTCAATACCTTTACCACTGACAAAAAAACCCAGGAGTTTACCGGATCTCACTCCAGATGTGCATTTTTTCAGATTTAATCTCAGCTTATACTTCCTCAGCCTCTCAAACAACTTATGTAGATGATCCAGATGCTCTTCTTCAGTTTGTGATTTGGCTATCATATCATTGACATAGACCTGTATCTCGTGATGAAATGTTTAAGACTAAGCCATTGGATTGACTAGAGTTATACAGACCAAAATAAAAATCGCCACCGTGCTTTATTGTTTCCCAAAGGAATGGGAGAAGAGCGAGTAACCCAAAAAGAGGGGGAAAGATTCAATGTAAGGGGGTTGGTTATGAAAAGGAAAGGTATTAGCACTATAAACATCTACGGTACTCCGCAGGAACCTCTTTGAAAAATCTGTATATTTTGGCTATAAAATATTGTATGTAAAATAGATGGTGGAGGTGAGAAAAGAAATATATTTTTTATGATTTTTGCATCCCCCGCGGTTGCGAACCTTTAGTGCCTACGTACCACCTTTCATGCAATAGGGGATCAGGGTACACATAGTTCACCTTTTAAAATTTTAAAACACAAGTGTGTTGGTTAATTTTATGAGATAAGACATCATCGTCATTATCCGTGTGGAAAACATACTTACTACCCACAATCATGAGAAAAGAGAATTTGCATCATCTCAAAGTGGAGGATATGGTTTGGATTTTAAAATCAATAATGCCTCACTCAACACCCAAGTGCAAAATATCCCACTTCACTATATATTGTAGAAGTATAGTTGTTTGCATCACTACAAGGATTGACAAGAGTCTAATATTTTGAGAAAGGTTTTAAAATAAAAAGCCAAGGTGGTAAAAATGGTTTGAAATGAGATTGATTGACTTTTAGTCTTCTCATAAAAAAATGTCAAGGTATTATTAAATTGATTGAAGTTTATTTATGAAAAGGTTTTGAAAATGCGTGGACCTAACTCCAAGTTTATTATGAAAATGGTTCAAGTTTCAAAACAAGAAGAGTTTTCAAAAGGAGGAAGAAGATTTTTTTTGAAATTAAAGAAGATGGGAGCAGAAGAAGAGACTATTCTAAGGCATAGGATAAAAGCTAGGGATAAGAACCATCTAACCAACAAGAAGCCAATACTTGACATTATGAGTCAAGATAGAATTCCAATTACTTGGATTTAAACCAAACAAGCAAAGATACTCGACTTCTTGAGAGAACCAAACTTCAAGTGTATCAAGTCTTCACAAAAATTGGGCAGAGTAACTGCTGTATACGGGTGAATTCCAGATTACAAACAAAGAATGTAATCACAATAATCTGCATACAAAACAAACAAACAACCCAATGTCTTAAGGTAAACCTCAAGAACTCCAGACAAAATATCAATTAAGGCCACAAGGTCCCCAACACAGGCCAAGGGTTCTAATCCTAAGTCCAAGAAGTCCAATACTCCATAATGCCAAGGATAGTAACTAAATAGTCCAAGTATCATTAAAGCATTTTATGGTTCATGTTGATTATTAGGTGTCTTAAAAGAGAAAATAAAAGCTCAAATGAGCAAAATAAAAATAACAAGAATATAAATGCTCAAGTGAGCAAAAATAAAAATGTCATGAAATGTAATTATTAAAGTAAATGGTACATAAAGCATAAAAATAAAAAACATAAAGTAAAATAATTTAATAATTAGTGGTTAGTTGGATGACCATCTTGAAACTTGCATTTGGAACTCATTAGAGGATTGGTAGAACCAAAGCCTCCACACAACAAGTTGCATTTGCTTTTTGTCAAGTATATCATCCATTTGGAATCCTCAAAAGTACCATTTAATAATCAACGATGTTTAAGTGATCCGCGTTGACCAAAAGTGTTGTAGATCCATTAGAGGACTGGTAGAACCAAAGCCTCCACACAATGAATCTCAAGGTTATTAGATTAAAGAGATCAAATCAACATATTTGGGCTCGCAAACATAGGTTTGGGCCACGAATGATCATTTATTTGAATCGGAACAAAATTTAGCGCTATGTTAAGAAATCATAAGTGGACTTATATAGAAGTTGCACCTATTTTGAGGCCAGTCAATAGAAATCTATGCACCAATTGTTTTGAGATATGATATAGAGATCATGCTCCAATAACACTTAGTGCAATAAGAAAGGGATAAGATGAAGATGGGTAGGAAAGAACATACAAACCACATTTGAATTAAATTTTAATCAAACTATTATTAAAATCATTCATCTATTTTTATGGAGTTAGACTCAACACCACGGATCCAATGATGTTAATAAAGTTCATGATCAAAAATTCTACCCAAGATCAGCCAGAAAATAAACACAAAATAATATTGCATTTAATATACATATATTAAAAAGGGTTTTAAAATGTTTTAAATAGAAATAAGGGATAAAAATATCAACTATGTTCAAATTAATCAAGAAATATTAAGTAAGACCATAGAAAAATCAGAAAAGGACTCAAGTATTTTTATAAAAATTTTGGTAATTTTTTAAAGTCAGAAACTATTTTTTAAAATTAAAAGAAATGAGTAAAATAAACCAAAAATGATAAAAAATACCAAAGTCAGAACTAAAAAATAAATGAGGTCACCAATATTTGTCACAATATCATTGGATCATTCCATATTTTTTTCAAAATTTAAAAATGCATAAAAGTATTTTTAAACATTTAAAATAATTCAAATAAAGTGAAAATTTATAAAAAATATCAAAACACAAAATAAAATTATGAAAAAATAAAAATCAGAAAGAGAAAAATCAAAAATATTTTTTAAAATTTTATCAGATTTTTTGGACTAAAAATGAATTTTCTATGATT
The DNA here is from genome assembly GCA_948472305.1 of Vicia faba. Classification (NCBI taxonomy): domain Eukaryota; kingdom Viridiplantae; phylum Streptophyta; class Magnoliopsida; order Fabales; family Fabaceae; genus Vicia; species Vicia faba. The sequence continues at coordinate 68,268,982 of OX451736.1, read as the reverse complement.
TTTTGAAGTTTAAAGCAATTAAATATAAAAATTAAAAATTAAAAATAAAGTCAAAAATATGTGGACCATTGGCTGAGAGTCAAAACGCGTTAGTAATCAAAACCAAGGGATCTGGCGCGCTGTGCAATCATGGTCATTACTGAATAAAGCATTGGATCAAATATAAATAAAAAATTCAAAAAATGCAAATGGCACGCCATCATTGGTTGGAAGATGACACGTTGGTCATCTTCAACCTCCAGCCAGTCCTAAAACAAGGTTGCTCAATCTGTAAAATTAGAGCACGAGACTTATGCCATTCGTTTCGTCTCTTCAAGACGAAGACAACCACACATTCGCGACAAATTTATATAAACTGTAGCTCAAGCAATTTGGAAGACAAGTGTTGAAAAGAGATTTGAAATTTCATGATCAGAATGTGTTTCCAGATAAAAGCAAGTGTTGCAACTAGAACCACGGCAAATAGAGCTTCACAATGATATCAAAGTTTTGAAGAATTGATGGAGAAATTTACCTATTGAAGTTGAGTTGTAGAGCTCTGAAACTGGACTTCTATGGATCAATATAGCTCACGATTCTTGAATATAATTGTATGGTTAGCTTCAGGGAAGATCAAGGAAGGTGGATTGATAGAAAAATTGTATTGAAAAAGGCTTGAAAACTGATTTCGAAGTTACAGAAAAAGGAGTTATGAAGCAAGTTTGGCAGGGTGATTCTGGCTGTTCAAGCTTGAGGAAATGAATGAGGGATGACCCTCTATTTATAGGGAATCAAATGGAATATTCAAGCGTGTTAAATGATGAAGTTTGGAGGGAAATCGTGTGAAGTTGCAAACAAGAAAAGTGTGACTTCTATATTGATCAAAACTCATCCAACACGCGCGTTTTGCTATGCTAATCACTTCTGGAAGTTCACTAAACATTTTTAGAAGCAAAAATATGCAGGAACAATGTGTTTAGAAGCTAAATCAAGGATTTCGAATTCCGACTTTTGAAGAAACTTCAGTTTCAAGTTAGCAAGTTCAAACCAATGGCATTCTCAACTCAAGGGGTCTTAGGGCATGATTCTTGATGATTTAGAAAGATGAGATTACAAGCTTTGCAATGGGAAAAGAATGGAATCAAATGGATGTTTGAACTGAAAGTTGCAATGAGTCAAAGTTAGGAAAAAGAAGTTGACTTTCCATACATAGAAATATTTCAAGTTTTTCTTCAAAAGTGACCTATAATAATTTGCATCAAAACATGGCCTTCCTCTTGGAATTTTCTCTTGACCAAAAAAGATGGCATGAAATAGACCTCTTGAGTGACATTTTGAAACTTGAACCATTCAAAATCTCCAAAAATCGAGAGAGTTATGAATTGTTGAAGTTGGAAAAAAATCATGAAATGACCTATAATCTTTTGTATCATTAGGGAATCTTCCATCCATTTTATCACTTTTCACATAAAAGAAGGAATAAAGTTCACATCCTTAAGATAATTTTGGAAAAAGAGTGAGATCAAGGTGATAAAAATTGACCAAGTTATGATCATTTTAAGTCACACATGGGAAATTGGGGGTTCATCTGGAGGACTTGTAATCGTTCTTCAACATTAAGTTTCTTCCATATGGAAACTCCTTGAAAATTTTGAAGTGATTTGTTAATAACCCTTTGAATAGAAGGATGTATTTGGATTCACTCAAAAATACCAAAATATGAGCAAGATATACTTCTTTGAAGTTCAAATCCCTAGCTCTTAGATCAAGAAAATGCTTTGAGGAACTTTGACAATTTTGAACAACCATGTTGTACCACCACTCTTGCTTTGTAAATAGAAGTTGTTGAGGATGATAATAAGGACTCATAGCCACCAACACCACTTTCATGTCTTGAGAATTGAGAGAAATATGTACTTGTGACCAATGGGAGAAAGGCCTTGTCCAACCATGACAACTTCTTCAATCAACCCCTTGTACTTTTGAATCAATCTTGATAACTTTTAAATGTGGTGAACCAGAATAAAACTTGCCATTCCATTTCTTCCAAAACAACTCCAATGGTAATGTTTGAATTCCTCCAGCTTTATTGACTATGGCATGGAAATAAAATCATGAACCCATGGATCAACTTGCTAAGCCACATTGCCTTTACCTACATTATTAACAAGTAAGACAAACCAACATTGCATTTATTAATTAAAAGGAAAGTAAAAACAAAACATGCATGATCACAAAAGAAAAACAAGTCAAGGTGCTTGGTGATTCTTCAAAGAGCAAAGCTAGAGATATGTAGGAGAACCAAAATCCCTAATGTGATCTTGTTGTGATTAAAACAAAATTGTATTATGAAGGGATCTTAGGGGAAAACTTGGGATACAAAAGCTGGCCTTATTTAAGTTTTTTCTATCCGGAGAAACGAAGGCTAAAAATCTCTGTGTCGACGCGATCGAAGATACTTAAATATAAAACAAACCCTATTTTTGGCCCTAAGATACCATGCAATGCTTATGAGTATGAATGCATATGAACAACTTCAAAAGGATGCAAAACACCACTGGGAATATCACAAAAGAAATAAGGATCAAAAGAGAAATCCGACCAAGAAAATAAATCACTGGTGAATCAAAAAGACCTGACTCATAGAGGATGGTAAAAGGCCAAAGGATACACCAACTTTTACTGGAGGTGAAACTACCAACGTTTCCTGAAGGAAGAAAGAGATAGGAGAAACAACACTGACGTTCACTGACGATGAACTACCAACGTTTACTGAAGGTAGAGAGTAAAATTCATCGACAATCAGTGATGATGAACTACCAACTTTAATTGAAGGTAGAGAGAAAATATATCATAACATCTCTGTTCACTGACGATGAACGACCAACATTCACTGAGGGTAGCAAAAAGATAATAATCACCAACTTTCACTGATGGTGATCTACCAACTTTCATTGAAGGTAGAGAGAAAATAAATATCATAGCACCACTGTTCACTGAAGATGAACTACCAACTTTCACTGAGGGTAGCAAAAATATAACAATCACTAACTTTCACTGATGGTGATCTACCAAGTTTCACTGAAGGTAGAGAGAAAAGAAATATCATAGCACCGCCGTTCACTGACGATGAACTACCAACATTCACTGAGTGTAGCAAAAAGATAACAATCACCAACTTTCACTGATGGTGATCTAATAACTTTCATTGAAGGTAGAGAGAAAATAAATATCATAGCACTGCCGTTCACTGACGATGAACTACCATCATTCACCGAGGGTAGCAAAAAGATAACAATTACCAACATTCACTGATGGTGATCTACCAACTTTCACTGAAGGTAGAGAGGAAAGAAATATCATAGCACCGCCGTTAACTGACGATGAACTACCAACATTCACTGAGGGTAGAAAAAAGATAACAATCACCAACTTTCACTGATGGTGATCTACCAACTTTCACTGAAGGTAGAGAGAAAAGAAATATCATAGCACCTTCGTTCACTGACGATGAACTACCAATGTTTACTGAGGGTAGCAAAAAGATAACAAGTTTTTTCCAAAATTCCGGCGTTTCACCTAGAACTGGTCTCAACTTCTTCTTTAACCAAGGAATTCCACCTGGAAAGGGTAATATATAAGATGTCTCAAATAAAGAGACTACCACTTGCTGTTATAGGAAGGATTGTAAAAATGACTTTCTGGGGAAAGTAATATGGCTTCCTGGGGAAAGAAATATGACTTCCTGGGGAATGAATCATGACTTCCTGGGGAAAGAAATATGACTTCCTGGGGAAAGAAATATGACTTCCTAGGGAAATGCCAATATTTCTGCTGAGGAGATAATGTCTTGTGCAAAATAAATGCACATTCTCAAACCAAGGCTCGGAGCTTGCAGAAATCCAAAGTAATAATATTGCTGGGAAACAAAGATTCAAACCAGAAATAAACTGGGATGAAACAGTCAACCAAAATACATCCTTTGAGAAATAAACTCAAGAGGGAAACCCAAATCGTCCAGACAAAGAGCTGTACAGAAAGGCTAAAGCAAAAATCATCCACGAGGGATAATTCAATTGGGAAATTAAAAGAATATACACTTTCTTCTTAAGGCCGACACTCTATTGGAGTGAGGACAACACAACTCTGCAAAACAGGGCAATATGTCAACAAAAAAATTAACAAATGTTAATGAGCAATGATTTTCTAAATTTAACTATGCATGATGAATGTATGAATGTATGAGTGTTATTATGTATATGCTGACAAAATAGACATATAACACTGGGAGTAATCAGACTAAACCAACTCGGGCACAAACAATACTCAGCTAAATCACATCCAAGATAAACATTCCAAGAGAAAAAATAAACACCAACTGAGGAAGAAAAATCCTATTTCGTGGCTTAACCTCACTGGGGAGAAACATAATCTGGTAGTAAACAAATCATAGCGACAAAAACAGTAGAGATACAAGGATATAACATCCTTCTCCAAGCTCCACCGGGGAATAGAACTCAGACTTCAATGGGAAAACAAATGCTTTCACGGTTCGCACTTCTACTGGGGATTGCAATACTGATCTCAATAAGGCAGATGAAAACCATATCGTCAGAACATCAAGTGAGGATCTTGAGCTGACTTTAATGGAGAAATATCATACAGACTTTACTAGCGGGGATATTGCCTCATCATCGAGATATTAATGGGGACCTCGTGCTGACTCCATTGGGGAGGTCAACACCACATCGAAGGGAGGAAACCAAGATATGTTCTTCACTGGGGAAAACAGAGATACATTCTTCAAAATTGATAAAATTATTGCACCAACTTTTCTGGGGAAAAAGTATGAAACCTCATGGGGATAACAGCTTAGGGAGTTAAGAAGTCAAACATTATAGCAAGAAATCAATCTTATGGGGATTTTAAATCAAACCCAACACTTGGCGAGTGAAAACACAAAAAGTTGATAACCGTCTCAACACTTCATAAATAAAACATTTCCCTTGCCTGATTATCAGGAAATCAAATAAAATTCCAGAACTGCCGAAACGGAGATGCTTCATAAATGAGTCAAATCTCAGCATGCACGGGGAGAAAAGACTTCTATCATATAGCGAGGCCTTCACTGGGAAATCTCGGATTGATTCTTCATATCATACAAACCTATTCCAACAAAAGATACCCTGGGATAACTTTCTTGGGGAATCAAGAAGTTAACAAATAGAAGGATGTCAAACTCTTGGGGATTTTAAATCAAACCCAGCACTTGGAGGGTGAAAACCCAAAGGGTTGACAACTGTCTCAACACTTCTTTAGAAAATATACTGCCCTGGTCCAGTTACCTGGGAAATAAATACCAACAATAATGCCAACACTGCCAAAAAGAGCAACATTTTGCAAATAATTCCATCTCAGCACACCAAGGGGACAAGACCTTTCATCATATGAGAGAAGACTTCGCTGGGGAATCTGGAATAGAGACCTCAGGCCAAGAAAACCCAAAAATCAGAAAATGAACCAACACTTGACTTGGGACACTGGGATCACAAACCCGATACTGCACCCAACGCCAATTGGTATCGTCATCAATATACAATAAACACACGCATACAAGCCAAAAAAACCTGAGAAAACCTTCCCGGGGAAAACCAAACTTCTCAAAATTACTGGAGTTCATCCATTCATGGGATTTCCATCTTTGTTTTCCTCTTGAATCACGAAATCTAAAGTAAAAGTAAGTTGTAAATTCTTTTTGAAAAACTATTTTGTTATTTAATCTTTTTGCTTTGAAAATTAAAATCAATAATAAATGGAGCCTTTGTAAGCTGAATAAAATAAGAAATACAAAGAATTGGGTAAAAGATCAAATTTTATTGATAGAATGGTAGTCTGCGAATGGAGAGACTCCACGGATAATTACAAAGTTTAGAAAATGGTAATATATAATGGAAAAGATACATTGAGATACAATGACCACTATTCCCTCTAACAACTTTGAAATCTCGAGCAGCATCTCCTGTTGAAATATGGTGAGGACCCAAGAAGATTGCTGCTTCAATGATCAAGTCTTGTCTGATGCAGTTACTTGCCAAGAAATTCCCTAACTTTTTCCTAAGCTGCCCTTGCGGGTTTTCAAATTAGCGGGAAATTTTATTCTGTTTATGTCTCTAATTTTTTCCCAGACCGCCGTTTCGGGTTTTCGGCCTACCGAGATGCTCTTTTTTGCCTGAGCCTCCCTTTCGGGTTTTCAACTTAGCAAGTTGTTCTTTTATTTCTTTAGGCGAAGTATTTATTGACCGCATCAGCATTCATGGGACATGGGAACTCCTCGCCATCCATAGTTTCAAGAATTAATGCACCGCCAGAGCAGGCTTTCTTGACAACATATGGGCCTTCAAAATTGGGAGTCCACTTGCCCCTAGAATCAACATTAAAAGACATGATCTTCCTGAGCACGAGGTCGCCTTCTCCGAATTCATGAGGTTTGACCTTCTTATCAAAAGCTTTTTCATTCTCTTCTGATATAACTGCCCATGACACAAAGTCGTCATTCTCTTTTCTTCAATCAAATTCAATTGGTCAAACCTGTTATGGACCCATTCAGCCTCTGATAACTTGGTTTCCATTATCACACATAAAGAGGGAATTTCAACCTCGATTGGGAGCTCTTGTTGAAGTGCGGACAAATGTCCGATATCCATGTAAAGCAAAAGGGAGCATTTCATGCTAATCTTTATAAGTAACAACCATCTTCTGGATGATATTCTTGATATTCTTATTAGCAGCTTCAACAGCCCCATTCATATTCGGCCTGTACGGAGATGAATTGTGATGGACAATCTTGAATTCTTCACAAATTTCTGTCTTCATCTTGTTGTTCAGATTCGAGCCATTGTCAGTGATAATTCTGCTCGGCACACCATACCGACATATGAGATTATTCTTAATGAAGTGCACTACCACCTGCCTAGTAACATTAGCATATGAAGCAGCTCCCACCCATTTGGTGAAGTAATCAATTGCTACCAAAATAAAAAGGTGACCATTCTAAGATTTGTGTTTTATCATCCCAATAATGTCAATACCCCACATAGAGAAAGGCCACGAGGAGGAAATAACATTGAGAAGTGTCGGAGGCACATGAATCTTGTCCGCATAAATCTGGCATTTATGACACTTCTTTGCAAATTTGTAACATTCTGATTCTACTGCAGCCAATAGTAATATGCCCTTAACATCTTTTTAGCCATCAAATATCCATTATCATGAGTGCCAAATGAACCTTCATGAATCTCATGCATCAACATGTCTGCTTCGTGTCTATCCACGCATCTGAGCAAGACCATGTCGTAATTTCTCTTGTACAACACATTTTCACTGAGGAAGAAACTACCAGTCAATCTTCTCAATGTCTTTCTATCTTTATTCGAAGCACCAATCGGGTATTCCTGAGTCTGGAGAAAATGCTTGATATCATAATACCAAGGTTTCTCATCTGCTACCTCTTCTATTGTAAACACATGAGCGGGCCTATCCAGTCGCCGAACTATAATTCAAGGTGTATCATTCTAAGTATTCACTTGATACATAGAAGCCAGAGTTGACAGAGCATCCGGCATTTGATTTTCATCTCTAGGGATGTGATGGAATTCAACATTATTAAAGAAGGGTAACAATATTCTAGCATAATCTTTGTAAGGGATCAAGCCGGGGTGACGAGTATCCCACTCTCCTTTAATCTGATTTATTACAAAAGCTGAATCGCCATACACATCTAGAATTTTAATTTTGAAATCAATAGCTTCCTCATGCAAGCCTCATATTTTTCCATATTATTAGTACAATCAAATGTCAACCTTGCAGTAAAAGGAATGTGTGATCCATGTGGAGTGACAATAGTAGCACCAATTCCTTTATCATAAGCATTCACCGCTTCATCAAATAACATGCTCCAGCGAGATTTAGGATCAGGACCTTCCTCAGGCAATGGTTCATCATAATCTTTCACTCTCAGAAACATCACATCCTCATCGGGGAAATCATACTTCACAGACTGATAATCATCAACTGGTTGGTGAGTAAGGTAATCTGCCAACATGCTTCTTTTAATATCTTTTTGAGTGCGGTATTCGATGTCATATTCAGATATTAGCATCTGCAAACGGGCAATTCTCCCAATAAGAGCAGGCTTTTCAAAAATGTACTTGATTGGATCAATTTTGGAGATCAACCAAGTGGTGTGGTTCAACATATACTGTCGCAAACGTTTTGCCTCCCAGGCCAAAGCACAACATGTCTTTTCCAGCATGGAATACCACGACTCACAATTAGTGAACTTTTTAATGAGATAATAAATGGCATGCTCTTTTTTCCCTGTTTCATCTTGTTGTCCCAGAATACAGCCCGTGGAATTATCTAACACTGTCAGATACATAATCAATGGTCTTCCTTCAACAGGAGGGAGCAATATAGGAGGTTCAAGCAGATATTATTTAATACTTTCAAATGCCCTTTGGAAGTCATATGTCAACACACAACCTAGATCTTTGTTTAACAACTTAAAGATTGGTTTACATGTTGTTAAACAAAGATCTAGGTTGTGTGTTGACATATGACTTCCAAAGGGCATTTGAAAGTATTAAATAATATCTGCTTGAACCTCCTATATTGCTCCCTCCTGTTGAAGGAAGACCATTGATTATGTATCTGACAGTGTTAGATAATTCTTCAGTCTGGGATTTAGCAATCATATCATCAACATATACCTCAATTTTCTTGTGCATCAGATCATGGAATAGGGTTGTGATAGCCCTCAGGTACATTGCACCAGCGTTCTTCAACCTGAAGGGCATCACTCTGTAACAAAATGTTCCCCAGGGTGTGATAAACGTTGTTTTTTCCATGTCCTCAGGAGCCATCTTTATTTGATTATACCCGGAAAATCCATCCATGAACGAGAAAACTTTGAATTTTGTTGTACTATCCACTAACATATCAATGTGTGGCAATGGAAAATCATCTTTTGGACTAGCTTTATTTAGATCCCTGTAATCTACGCACATGCGAACTTTTTTTGTCTTTCTTCGGTACTGGGACAATATTGGCAATCCACTGAGCATACATTGATGTCACAATAAAATCGGTATTAATCTGCTTTAGAACTTATTCTTTGATCTTCACTTCCATATCTGGGTGAGTTCTTCACAACTTCTGCTTGATTGGTGGGCACTTTGGCTTCAACGGTAAATGGTGCTCTACAATATATGTATCTAGACCAGGCATATCTTGGTAAGACCAAGCAAAAATATCCACATACTCTTTTAACTTCTCGAACAACCTGCTCTTCATATCAGAATGCAGCAATGCTCCAATCTTGACTTCTTTCGGATCTTCTTCTGAACCCAAATTGATTACTTCCAATGGCTCTTTATATGGCTTTATGGTGTTCTCTTCGCGCTCAATCAAGCATGATACCTCTTCTGGAATCTCATCATAGTCTTCTTCTTCGACCCCATACACAGGACATTTAAAGTTGGGAGAGGGTGCAGGTTCATTGTATTCAATGGGTTTTTTTATTTATGATTACTTTTAGAAATTGACACATATAACAAGTGATCATGAATATTGAATTTCAATTATTATTTATTTTGAAAGGTTTTTTATATTACCATTTTCCAAGAAAAAAGCAAAAAATAAAAACGCAATTTGGGAAACAAAGACAACTTTTATTATTGATTTTAAAAGTCACAGCAAACAGATAAGCCCATACAATATTAATACTTTCACCTTGGGCAGCATGAAAGCTTTTCAAAAATATTAACAAAACAAATTACTTTGAAACATGTATGCAAGAGGGAACCTCAATGGTGATCAAGTTCTGAACCCTAACTCCGTGTGTCACATAATTTGGCATTTATGGCTCTGCTTCATCTTCCACAATGGCATTAATCCCGGAAACAGTTGGATGAAGATAACCCCCTCTACGAAAGATGTCTTCATACTTGCCTCCAGCAGACTTCGGCTTCAAGCTCTTACCTTGATCATTCTTCACAGAGAACCCCAAGCCACCTCTATTCTTGTTTACAGGTGGATCAACAATTTGTCCCCATACTTCACTATGGCCAATACGCATAACCTGTCGCGTATCCTTAAATGAAGCCATAGAGTTCTCATTCCCTCTTACATTATCAATGGATAAAGCTTGGAACTGGGTTCCAACAACAGCTTCATCCGCCTCCACAATGCTGAAAGAGGATAAATAAGATATCAATAATGCCTATTCTCCATTTATAATTACCACTTTTCCTTCACACACAAACTTTGGCTTCTGGTGTAAAGTCGAAGTGACAGCCTCTGCCTCATGTATCCATGGCCGTTCCAACAAGAAGCTATAAGTAGGTACAATATCCATAACCTGGAAAGTAATCTGAAACAAATGTGGGCCTATATGAATAGGCAAGTCCACTTCACCAATAACATATTTCCTTGATCCATCAAACGCTTTTACAATAATGCCACTTGTGCACATGGGCGTTACTTGATATTTCAACTTCATAAGCGTTCTCCTTGGTATAATATTTAATGTGGATCCATTATCAATTAACACATTGGATAATGAATCATTCTTACAGTTCATAGAGATATGGAGGGCCAAATTGTGATTCCTTCCTTCATCGGGCAGTTCATCGTTGCAGAAACTCAAGTTATTACATGAAGTAATGTTCCCTACTACACTACTGAATTGGTCTACATGCATATCGCTTTCCATAAAATCTTGGTCCAATACCCTCATCAAAGATTCTCTGTGAGCAGAGGAGTTCATCAATAAAGCCAAGATAGATATTTTTGAAGGAGTCTGCAGTAGTTGATCTACAATTCTATAGTCGCTCATCTTGATTATCTTCAAAATATCATCCACCTCCTTTTCTAGCGTAGCTCCACTAGATTCACCCACTGCCTTCTTGGGTTCAACATCTTCAACGATTTTCTTTCCAGTACTAACATCTCCACGAACAATCGGTGCAAATATACGACCATTGCAGGTCACTCTGCTAGTCTCAAAAATATTTCCAACATTAGGCATTGGATGGATGGGAACTTCCAAACCATCCTCTAAGATTGTAGCACTATATTTGTAGGGTACTGCCTTCTCTTACTTGTAGAGGACGGGACCCGGAAAACTAATCGCCAACGGACTAATAGCTGGCTTGATGTGATATTCAACTTCAAAAGGGGTAGGCGCACCAAAACAAGGCACGCTAACATTTACTCCCTGTGATACGGTGGGAGAACTGACTTGATGATTTTGCGTTTGTGTTCGCAAATGTTGTGGTTTAGCAAGAGTCGCCACCGACTTTTCTTTTATCCAAAAGGAAAGGTGAAAAAGAACAGGAAAGACCTTTAGAGATGTTTTCTTGAGTTCGGGGGGTAGATTATGAAAAGGGAAGTTATTAGCACCCTTTTCATCCATGGCTTTCAAGGGGCTCTTAGTTACTCGCTAGATCACTTGCTTTTGTTTGAATGTGCTTGTGGTGTGGATTTTGAAAGTATTTTGAAAATGTAACTTTGTAATGATTCTCGTTTCTATAAGAACGTATACAAAGTGTTTGTTTTGAAAATAGTTAAAAGAGGTGTTTGTGAGGTGTGTAAAGTGTTTTTGTTGTGAGCAAGCGAGTAACTGAGAGATAACCTACCTACTCAAAAGGTCTTAGATGTGCTTTTCCTCCTCCTTTAGATGTTGCTATTTTACCATTGATTTGGTAAGAAGCCCCATCGTTGGATGTGAAGGGAAGGACGTTGGGACGTTTGTATAGTCATAGAAGGCAACATATGGGACTTTTTAGCAATGTTGTTTTAGGGACTAGATCGTTTATCGAAGGCAACATCGTGGGTCATCGAGGGACTACTATCTTTTATCGAGGGTATTTTGCTAAAACGCCCATGTTCGAGGGACATGACTATTTTTCCGATAGGCAACAAAGTGAGATTACATTAAGGGTACATGTGCGCAAGTGTGTTTGATTGCATGCCTTTTAGTCTTGATTAGGGTGATCTATTTGTTGGTTTTAGTCTTGCCATACACACCCTAATTACTAGAATTTACATTTGAAAGCGATAAATTGCAGAAAGGTAAAGTCCTACGCTATTACAATATTTTAGGGATGGGGGTACACTTTTATGAATGGGGTTGCAAGTAAAAATATTTTAAGTCCTAAGTTACTATCACAACCATATTGAAATGTACAATATAAGAAAGAAATGGGCTTGTTTAGAAAATGGTTTTTTATCTTAATGAAAAAGAAATAAATTAATAAAAGAAAAATCTTTTTTATGTCTTTTTATGTTAATATTAAAAATGATGAAAAGGAAAATAAATGAAAGATAGAAACAGCATGCTGCTGTAGGCAAAACAACAAGGATCAGAAGTTCTGAAGCCAGACGCGTGATGACTCAAAGGAAACGTCAGTGGGTATCAGAAGTTCTGAGTTAGTACACTCTGAGGTCCTGCAAGACACGTTAGAGGAAAAAACACAGAAGTTCTGTATTGCTATGTGCTGAACTTCTGAATGTTAGAACAGTGAGAAAACCTCAGAAGCTATGTGCGTGTCAAAACAGTAGGAAGAACTCAGAAGTTCTGTATGGTGCTAAGACAGTGAAAGAACAATCACCAGTTCATCATATTATCAACGCATGAAAATCAGAAGTTCAGTGTATTTGACATGTAAGGAGAACTCAGAAGTTATGTGTTGTGCTTAAATATGTGAGTGAATATCAGCAGTTCAGTGCATTATCAGCATGTAAGAATCAGAAGTTCAGTGTGTTTAAACAGTGAGGAGAATCATAAAAGTTTTGTGTGTTAAAACAGTGAAGAGAACTCAGAAGTTCTGTGTGTGTTTAACAGTGAGAAAAATCATATAAGTTCTGTATGTTAAAACTATGAATGAACATCAGAAATTTTAATTCCATATTTTAACACTCAATCAGCACATCAGTAATCTATTCAGTTTTCAACAAACAGAAAATCAGAAGGATAAAAAGCACAACAGTTTACAGAAGTTCTAATCCTGATCCTGAGCCTTGCCTTAATCAAGAAGTTCTGATCCACAGTTTTTCTACTTATGCAATGATATGGACAACATTAATACTATGATATTTACATATTAATGATGTTCTGAATGAAAAATGCAAAGTCAGAAAGACTTACCTTGAATCCGGGGTGTGGGCTTGGAGCTTTGAGTGGCTGCCTTTGGATGTTCTGGAATCACCCAGAGTAACGGAAGAGAAAATGCCAAGTTTTTTGGTTCAAAAGGAAGAACAAAGGTTTGTTTTTGTGTATGAGAAATCTGGATTTTTTATGAAGGTTTCACAACTTCCTTTTCTTTCTTTTGGCCAATCTCTCTCCAAAAGCCAGCCCCTTGAACATGTGATGGAGCAAAGTATTTATAGGTGGGTTTGTTATGGTTTTGGGGGGAAAAACAAAAGGGATTCAAACATTTTTGGTATACTGTTCCATTGCTTTTAATCACAGTTTTCGTATGCCAATTTGATACAAGTATGAGGTTTGAGAAAGTGCAGGCGTGGACTGGGTCAGCAGCAATTTGGAGCGTTGTGGCAGCTGGTTGCAGGACTGTGCCGTAGCAGGGCAGCAGGTTACTTAAACGAGGGTTTGGGATTTGGTGATGTTTTGATTGCAGAAGATAAAAAACATAACCTCCAAATGCTGAAGGGGCATCTTCTGACCAGAGCGTTTAACATAGCCTCCATATGCTGAAGAATCATGTTTTGACTGAAGCATTATGTTCTGAACAAAGAGCAACGCTTCTGCATGTTCTGATTGAAGCGTCATGTTCTGACCAAAGAGCAACGCTTCTGCATGTTCTGATTGAAGCGTCATGTTCTGGACCGTGTTTGCAACTTCTGACTGCACTTGCATAGAGGCTGGCTCAGAAGTTCTGAAGTATCATATTCTCTAGACACTTAGAAAATTTTCTAAATGTTTAGAAAATTTGATTTTTTCAAAGTAACTTCTGACTTCTGATTTTTGATGAACCAATTTCATGCCTTAATAAAATATGATTCTTGGAACTTGATTTTGATTTAAATGTCAAAGTTTGACTTTTTTGAGTGTGCTTTTGACCATTTTGCCCTTATGGATGATTTCCTTGAAAAGTGATGATTCAAGACTTGGAACTTTGATAGAAGCAAAACTGAGAGTCCAGGATGAATCTTTGAGAAATGGGAGGGAAAATTTTGGAGTACAACAGTTGGCCCTGTTCAATCTTCTTAAGCCTGAGGATGTAGATTGGTTGATCTGCCTTTCGTGATCTGAAGGTGGAACATGATTGAACACTAGAGTGCCCAGAAATTTGCACTCGCATGAAGTAATACTGATTGGTGATGTCGGGAATGGGCTTACAGATGCCATTTGGAAGGCGATGAGAAATCATAGGAGATGGGCTTAAAGATGCCATCAAGAAAAGATTGGTTGCATAAGAGATTCCTGGGTGAAAATTCTTGTACCTGCTGTCAAGGGGGACTTTGTCGGGGAATGTTGATTTATGCACTAGAAAGTAAAGTCTAGGAGCTTTTGGTTGTCCATTACTCTACTGGGGAATTAATTCTTGATAGAATAGGTGAAAGTAGACTGTATACCTGGTCAGGGTCCAGGCTGTATAGCAATTCGCTGGGGAAATTTGAAATTGACCGTATTTGGTCGGGTCCAGGCTTTACAGTGTTGTAACTTGTTGTCTGGAGATAAGGGAGAAGGAACCTGGATAGTAGGGTTACTTCAGAATGAGATCCTGGATAGTAGGGCTTGTGGGAAGGAACCTGGATAGTAGGGTTACTTCGGAATGAGAGCCTGGATAGTAGGGCTGTGAGAAGGAACCTGGATAGTAGGGTTACTTCGAAATGAAAGCCTGGATAGTAAGGCTGTGAGAAGGAACCTGGATAGTAGGTTTACTTTGAAATGAAATCCTGGATAGTAGGGTTGTGAGAAGGAACCTGGATAGTAGGGTTACTTCGAAATGAAAGCCTGGATAGTAGGGCTGTGAGAAGGAACCTGGATAGTAGGGTTACTTCGAAATGAAAGCCTGGATAGTAGGGCTGTGAGAAGGAACATGGATAGTAGGGTTACCTTGAAATGAAATCCTAGATAGTGGGGTTGTGATAAGGAACCTGGATAGTAGGGTTACTTCGGAATAAAAGCCTGGATAGTAGGGCTGTGAGAAGGAACCTGGATAGTAGGGTTACTTCGGAATGAAAGCCTGGATAGTAGGGCTGTGAAAAAGAACCTGGATAGTAGGGTTACTTCGGAATGAAAGCCTGGATAGTAGGGCTGTGAGAAGGAACTTGGATAGTAGGGTTACTTCAGAATGAAAGCCTGGATAGTAGGGTTGTGAGAAGGAACCTGGATAGTAGGGTTACTTCGGAATGAAAGCCTGGATAGTTGGGCTGTGAGAAGGAACCTGGATAGTAGGGTTACTTCGGAATTAAAGCCTGGATAGTAGGGTTGTGAGAAGGAACCTGGATAGTAGGGTTACTTCGGAATGAAAGCCTGGATAGTAGGGCTGTGAGAAGGAACCTGGATAGTAGGGTTACTTCGGAATGAATGCCTGGATAGTAGGGCTGTGAGACGGAACCTGGGTAGTAGGGTTACTTCGTTTGATCATGTAGATTAGTTGACCCATTTGGTTTCGGGAACTGATTTTCTCTTGGTTGCTTGAAGATATGACATGTATAACTGCTGGAATTGTTGGTGATAACTGTCTTTCCTGAAAAGATAACAGGGTTAGTTATATGCGATGCATGAACTGCATTGTGAGACGACATTCTTGAGATTAAGATGTATGTGATATGTATGTGCATGCCATGATGTATGAGCATGGGATTTTGGTCGTGACATATCGAGTCTGGGAAAATAAATCCCTGACCGCTACTGGAGAAAATAGAATTCCTGACTGTTGTAGAGAAATATGGCTCTTCTACTTCCGCTGAGGATGATGAATGGAAGTGACTGTACTTCTGTCAGGGATTGAGCTCCTGTATCTGGAGAAATAAACTCTGCTTGGGGAGTCATAAATTTATGATAATCCACTCGTGATTATGGAATTTGGCCCGGGGATATGGATGTCAGGTTTCTGGGCGACCCTGGCTAGAGACAATACTTCCCGTTTTGAGAGAACTTATATCAATGCTTTGATTACCTCTACTCCGTGGGGAATATAGATGTTGTAAGGTCACATATACTGATGATTGTGCTCCAAAGTTGTCCCTCTCGGTACTTGCTTGGACAAAGTAACTGTCGGGTTTGACATTTCCTATTTTTGCCCCCTGTTTCTGGAGTTACGAGTAATTGTCTTTAGTTTCTTTATGCAAATATTTGTGAACATCAATCATATTCAAATGCATATGTCAAGAATAAATCATTGGACGTTCTTGCAAAAACAAAACAGAAAAAGAAAAACAAATAGTTTTGTAAAAATGATTTGTATTAATTTTGAAGTTGGCCTATAACAGGCGCTTTTGTACAAGGAAGTTGACGCTCTAGTAAGAGAACGCCGCCATAAAAATGAAGGATATACAATATTGTGTACAATGGAAAGAAAATAGCTATGTGCAACAATCCCATTGGGTTTCAAATCTGCTATTGCCACTATGCCTTCAGGCGTCTCCTCACTTTGCTGCTTGTCCGAAGCTGATTAGATTTGATTGATGCCGTTTGAGCTTGATAGTTGATACTGAGGTCAGATCGCAGGGTGATCCAATGGGACATAGTGATACGCTTTTCATCCCTAACTTTTTCCTGGACCGCCCTTTCGGGTTTTTGGTCCACCGGGATACCCTTTTTTGCCTAAGTCGCCTTTTCAGGTTTTCGACTTGCCGGGTGTACAGATTTTTTTCATTTCCATCCCTTATTTTTGCCCGAACCCTTTTGGTTCATCGGGAAGCTCTTATTTTTTCCTGGGCCAGTCAACCTAGCGGGTCTTTTATCATGCGTAGTATCTTTTCACTATGTCTGCATTGACAGGTTGAGGAAGGTCGTCACTGTCCACGGTGGTCAGAATCATGGCTCCACCTGAGAAAATGTTTTTAACGACAAATGGCCCTTCGTACGTGGGAGCCCATTTGCCCCTGGGGTCACTTTGCGGCAGTATGATGCGCTTGATCACTAGATCTCTGACTCGATATTCTTGACGCCTGACTTTCTTGTTAAAAGCCTTGATCATCCGCTTTTGATACGTCTGACCATGGCAGATAGCAGTAAGTCTCTTTTCATCTATTAGATTTAACTGATCAAGTCGGGTTTGGATCCAAACGTCTTCGTTTAGGCCTGCATCTCTCATAATCCTTAGGGAAGGAATCCGAACCTCGATGGGTAGGACTGCCTCCATGCCATATACCAGAGAGTAGGGTGTTGCCCCTGTCGATGTCCGTGCTGAGGTACGGTACCCATGAAGAGCGAATGGTAGCATCTCATGCCAGTCTTTATATGTCACCGTCATCTTCTGTACAATCTTCTTGATGTTCTTGTTAGCTGCTTCGACAACGTCATTCATCTTTGGCCGATAGGGAGAAGAGTTGTGATGTTGTATCTTGAATTGTTTAAAGAGCTCGGTGATCATTGTGTTGTTGAGATTCGTACCATTGTCAGTAATGATCCTCTCTGGCACACCATATCGACAAATCAGATTATGTCGGATAAAACCCGCCACCACGTTCTTGGTTATTGTGGCAAAAGAGGCTGCTTCAACCAACTTCGTGAAGTAATCAATGGCTACTAGGATGAAGCGATTCCCATTAGAGGCGGTGTGCCTTATTTCTTCGATCATATCGATGCCCCACATTGCAAAGGGCCACGGAGCTGTCAAGACGTTCAAGGGGACCAGAGGCACATGCACCTTATCAGCATAAATTTGGCACTTATGGCAAGTTCGAGAGTACTGATAACAATCGGCTTCCATGGTGGACCAGTAGTATCCTGCCCGTAGGATCTTCTTAGCCATGGTGTATCCACTGGAATAGGTTCCAAAGGTGCCTTCATGTAGATCTGTCATGATCCTCTCTACTTCGCTCTTGTATACACACCGCAGTAAGGTAGAGTCATGATTGCGCTTATAGAGGATTCCATTACTGAGGAAGATCTTTGCGGAGAACCTTCTCAGAAACTTCTTATCTTTGACAGATGCCCCTTCGGGATACTCTTGAGCCTCGAGATACCTTTTGACTTCGTGAAACCAGGGTTTGTCTTCCACTTCTTCGGTATCGATTTCATAGCAGTGTGCTAGTTCATCTAACCTCTCAATGGTGATTCGGGGAGCTTCGTTGTCCCACCTAACTTTGAACATGGAAGACATGGTAGCTAGAGCGTCCTCTAACTGATTCTCCTCTCGTGAGAAATGTTCAAAAGTTACCTCCTCGAAGTGTGGGAGCAACGTCAGTACATGCTATTTGTACGGGATGAGATTCAGATGTTTTGTATCCCACTCGCCTTTGATCTGACTTATCACCAAAGCGGAATCCCCGAACACACTCAAGAACTTGATCCTTAGGTCAATGGCAGCTCGAAGACCCATGATGCAGGCTTCATACTCTGTCATATTGTTGGTGCAATTGAAACATAATCGGGAAGTGAACGGAGTATGAAAGCCCTCAGAAGATATGATTACAGCGCCGATGCCATTTCCCAATGCTTTTAAGGCTCCATCAAAGTACATAGACCATCGGGATCCTTCCTCAGGTCCTTTATCTAGTCCAGGTTCTTCACAGTTGGTTACTAACATGATACTCTCATCCGGGAACTCAAAATTAATGGACTGGTAGTCATCCACGGCCTGATGAGCCAAATGATCAACCAATACACTCCCCTTTATTGCTTTTTGGGTTGTATATTGTATGTCGTATTCAGTTAAGATCATTTGCCACCTTGCTATTCTTCTGGAGAGAGCGGGCTTCTCGAAAATATACTTGATCGGATCCATTTTAGATATCAACAAGGTAGTGTGAGTCAGCATAATACTGTCTCAGTCGGCGAGCAGCCCATGCCAAAGCACAACAAGTTTTCTCGAGCAGTGAGTACCATGTCTCACAGTCGGTAAACTTTTTACTAAGGTAGTATATTGCTTGCTTTTTTCGACCAGACTCGTCATGCTGCCCCAGCACACACCCCATTGAATTGTCTAATACTGTCAGGTACAATATCAAAGGTCTCCCTTCAATTGGAGGCATCAGAATTGGTGGTTCTTGTAGGTATTCTTTGATTCTTTCAAAAGCGTTCTGGAATTCATCATTCCACTTTACCACTTGATCTTTCTTCAGAAGCTTGAAGATTGGCTCACAAGTAGCAGTCAGATGTGAAATGAACCTGGCGATATAATTCAGGCGTCCCAAGAAACCTCTAACTTCCTTCTCTGTACGGGGAGCTGGAATTTCTTGTATAGCTTTTACCTTTGCATGATTTACTTGAATAACTTTGTCACTGACGATGAAACCCAGAAGCTTACCGGACCTTACCCCGAAAATGCACTTGTTCGGATTCAACCTCAACTTATATATCTTCAACCTGTCAAACAACTTTTGTAGGTGGTAGAGGTGCTCTTCCTCACTCTGATACCTGGCTATCATGTCATCAACATAAACTTTGATTTCATGGTGAACCATATCGTGGAACAAAGCGACCATGGCCCGCTGATAGGTTTCCCCAGCATACTTCAACCCAAAAGGCATCACCTTGTAGTAGAAAGTGCCCCACTTTGTAACAAAAGTTGTCTTTTCCACGTCTTCGGGAGCCATCTTGATCTGGTTGTAGCCAGAGAAACCATCCATGAAGGAAAAGATTTTATGCTGCGCGGTGTTGTCGACTAGAACGTCAATGTGAGGAAGCGGGAAGTTATCCTTGGGGCTTGCCCTGTTCAGATCTCTGTAATCCACACACATCTGTACCTTGCTATCCTTCTTAGGAACCGGAACGATGTTAGCAACCCTTTGCGGATAGGAGGTGACAACTAAGAATCTCATGTCGAACTGCTTCCTAACCTCTGCCTTAATTTTCTCTGACATTTCAGGGCGCATACGGCGGACCTTCTGTTTAACTGGCGGGCAGTCTTCCTTAGTCGGCATGCGATGTACCACAATATCAGTGTCCAAACCAGGCATGTCTTCATAGGACCAGGCCAATATCTCAACATAGTCGTGCAACATTTGTATCAACTCTGTTTGACGCTAAGCTCCAGATTTGCACCTATTTTAACCTCTTTTCTGTCTATTTATGTACCCAAGTTTATTGTCTCAATTGGCTCTTCATGAGGCTATATAGCCCTCTCTTCCTGCTGTAGCAGTCTAGCAAGTTCTCCAAGTACCTCACAATCATCCTCATCTTCGTCCTCGACTTAGTTGATCGGATTTTCAAAGTCATAACTGGAAATAGCAGGATTGTTATCAATGGGATCCATAGTGGATATAGATCTGCAGTTTGATATGTGAGTGTGTGTAAGAGCATATCTGTATTGGTAAAGCAAAGGCAAAAAAGAAAAACAGAGAGTGCAAAATTTGTATCCAAAGAAAGTCCAATGTTTCATTGATGATATATGCGGTAACATATAATAACCCTCACAGATAGAGCCATCGTACCACGGGTAAGACACAAGGCTATAAAGTTTAAATTGTTCATTACAAATTTAAAAACAAATAAGACAATTAATGTGGAATAAAAGAAACTGGCATGAAATCTCTGGTCGTCCAATTACTCGGTCCACCGTTGGTAGTCGAGTAAATCCAACTGTCGAAATCAGAGTCTTATTCACTGTCTTCAATAGCATTGACCTCTCGGTTGCTGATGCATAGGGGAGGTCTTCCAACTCGAGCGCGTCGAACAGCCCTCTGAGCTCCTGAAGTAAAGCCCAAGCCAAACTTGTCAGTTTAGTGAATAAACTCAGGAAGCTGTCCCCAATTGGTATTCCTGTCTTCTTCAACTATTTCTCTTGCGTCCCTGAGAGAAGCTATCTTCAGAGGAGATTTGGTACTGGTAGTGGTCTCAGTTGATGCCAAAATCTGGGGAACCTCTTCAAAGTTTTGACAAGGAGTCTCTATAAATTCTCCGTCCATCTCTATGTAGCGGAAGGAATTGAGGTGGCTCACCATGTATTCTTCTTCACCCCGCACTATGACAATCTTTCCTTTCATCGGATACTTCAGCATTTGGTGAAGTGTGGAAGTAACAGCCCCAGCTTCGTGGATCCAAGGACGACCCAACAAACAGGAGTATGATGGCCTGATGTCCATCACATAGAAGGTGGACTCGAACGTCTGAGAGCCTACTTTGACAGGGATGTTCACCTCTCCATGCACCATTCTCTTCGATCTGTCAAAAGCCCTTACCACAATGTTACTAGGCTTTAAAGTCAAACCCTCGCAATCCAATCGTTCCAACGCTTCCTTTGGCAGAACATTCAGTGAAGACCCAGTATCTATCAGCACATGAGCCATAGTGGTGCCTCTGCATTCAATCGAGACATGCAGAGCATCATTATGCTTTCTTCCCTTCGGTGTCAAGTCGGCATCTGAGAAACCTAGCCCATTGTCGGCAATTAGGCTAGCCACGCAATCTTTGAATTGATCAGCCGAAGTCTCTTGCGACACATGCGCATTTTTGAGGAATGCAATCAAAGCCTTTGCATGGGCCTAGGAGCACAACAACATGGATAACATGGATACTTTGAGGGGGTCTTCCCCAACTGTTCGACCACATTGTAGTCACTTTTTTTGATTATTTTCAAATTTTCCTCTATCTCTTGCTTAGAGGCTTCCACAACAATATTTCTAGGTGCCTCCGTCCGGGAAGGCTCACCTACAACTTCTTTGTCGCGAGTCCTAGATAACTTATCGGCAGGGGTGACAGCTGGAGTGAGAACATGAATAGTAGTTGATGGGCTAGCAGGAACAACAGATGGAATGATAATAGGCTCGTTGACAGTCTTAGGGTAAATCTCAGGAGAGAAAACCCTTCCACTTCTAGTAATCTTGCTGGTCCCGACAATGATACTGATATCAGGATCAACTTCTTCGGCCTTCAAGTTTTGTTTAACGCCATGATAATAAATATCGGCGCCATAATGCTAAGGGACGGCTTTGTCCGAGGCGTACGAGGTAGAACCTTTGTCAATGTCATGTTGATCCGGGTGAATTGCCTTTGTGGTCTTTCTACTCTTTGATGATTGTTGCGTTGTGGGGCAACCGCAGGCCTAGGTATTATTACAGCACTTACCGTTGGATGGTATCCCGCTCTGCTTTGATCTCTCGGGTCATAAATGGCACTGGCCTCCTTCTTACCAGTGAACGGTTTCTTCGTTGTGCTCGAAGATACATCTTTCTAAATTTTGCCATTTTTTATACCGGCTTCGACCCGCTCACCAGTCATGATCAGTTCAGTAAATCCAACTGAAGAACTTCCGATCAGGTGGTTGAAGAATGGACCTGATAAGGTGCCTAGGAACATATCCACTAATTCTCTGTCAGATAGAGGGGGCTGAACTCTGCCTACGAGATCCCTCCATTTCTGAGCATAGGTTTTGAAACCATCACCTGTTCCCATAGACATGCCTTGCAATTGCGTCCGAGTTAGAGCTAAATCAGCATTGTACTGATATTATTTATAGAAGGCGGCAGCCAAATCTTCCCAATTGAGAACATTGGTCCCTTCCAATTGATAGAACCAATCCAACTGCGTCCCTAACAAGCTCTCTTGGAAGAAATACATCCACAGATTCTTATCAGCCGTATGGGGTTGAATCTTTCTGACGTATGACCTTAGATGTAGCTTTGGGCAAGAGACACCATCGTATTTGGCGAAAGTGGGGACCTTGAATTTATGTTGGATGACAACCCCTGAGACAAGTCCTAATTCTTCAAAATCCAATCAGGGTACCCTCTAAATCTCCATAGCATTCAACCGATCCTCTAGCTGTTTGTATTTATCATCAGTAGGAGGATATTGTTCCTCATAGTAATCAGGTTCTTCCTCTTCCTCGGATGCTGGGTCGTTGTTCACTTCCTGGGTCCCGTCTCCTTGATTATCTCCTTCACCCGATGATGTTGCAAAGTCCAAAGTTCGTCTGGCTTATCCTTTGAACCTTCTTCCCATGATCACAATATCGATTGGTTTCTTCGCTTTATTCTTCTTCTCTTTGGCCAGTAGAGTCTTCAACTCCTCTTGTCCTTTTGTCAGAGTCAAGAGCATTTGTTGAAACTGGACGTTCTGCGCCTGAAGATCTTTCACTGTCTATTCAATATCCATCTCACTGAAATAAACAGTAGAAGGATAAGGAGACCTGTTATGAGAAACCTGTATGATGTTATGATGAATGAAGATGAAATATGCAAATGATTTCAAGGAAATTAGAGATTTAAATTTGTTCAAACCAAAAGAACACATGTTATATTAAATCCAAGATTGAATACATCACGCCTCTTCGGGCTTACAATGAAAGAAACAAAATACAACAAAAACTCCTAAGACAAGAAGGTTGAACGCATCCTCTTTGGAGAAATGTAGGCATTCAGGTTTTTCTCTTCATGAAGCAGCTTGGTGAGCTCCAAAACCTTCTTCTCACTGGCGTAAAACTGGGCTTCAAAGGTGTCTCTATCTTCCTTCAACTAAACCCAAGCTTTCTGCAAGTCTTCGAGAGAGGTAGGCATGTGAGGATGAAGGATGGTGTATGGGACGTCTCCTTCAACAACAGGCTCTATGATAACATGGTGGATGGAAGGGTAAGGCATCACGAAACTCTGAGCACGAGATCGCACCCACCTAAGGTAAGGCTCGAGAGGGATAGAGTTTTTTTGTCCCAAAGTTCTACTGTCCACCTTGTTCACCATTCTACAAGCTCGTGTAAACCTCTGGTGGTAACCTTGGTCTTCTCTGTCGTAGTTGAACACCAAACCTTGGATGAGCATCTTGTGAGGACCATCTCTTCGGGCATATCCAAACTGTCGAAGAGCTAAACAAGGATTGTAGGTGATACCTCCCCTAATACCAAGCAGAGGTACGTTAGGGAATTCCCCACAGCATTCAATGATAGAGGCATCTTCCAAAGATCTCAAACACCAACAAATATCAGAGTGGGCGAGGGACATCATCCTTTGGGACCATGTCAGTCTTTGCTCGTTCTTTAATGCTGATTGAGGTAGGTGTGAAGTGAAACACTTAGCGAGTAGGGGAATACAACACAAAAGAGTACCTCTTTTCTTCATGGTGCGAGTATGAAGGCAATGCAAGATGTTTCCCAGTAAAGTAGGTAAGGGATTGCGAGATAGAAAGACTTTGATGGCGTTAACATCTATGAATTGGTCAGAGTTGGGGAATAAAACCAAACCATAAATGAGAAGAGCCAGGATGTCTTCAAAAGCTTGGAAATCCATGTCGTCCCAGAATGAACGAGCCTTCTCCAATAGAAACTTCGTTAGGAAACCTTCGACCCCACTTCTTGTCTCCCAATTGGATATGATGCCGTCTCTCTTCAGATGCAAAGCTTCGGCGATGAATTCAAGCTTTGGAATCCCCTCTAGACTGGTGAACGCTATTTGATCAGGCATGGGCACCCCTAAGAGTAAAGAGAACTTTTCCAGTGTAGGTACCAACTGATAGTCTGGGAAAGTGAAGCAATGATGTACGGGATCAAAGAATTGGAACAGTACACACATCATTTCTTCTTGGAAACAGGATGTAGCCAAACTGAGGAGTCGACCGTATTTCTTAGTAAAAAGAGAATCCTCGGGCACTCTTGAGGCCAAATCTTGAAGCTGAGGGTGTGCTTTTACAAAGTTGATACGGATGGTGTTCCTTCGGACGGAATTCATGACCTACAAAACAAAAACAAAGATAAACTTATAAATCCATGAAATGGTTAGCGAGCATGCTCATGATGCTTATGATGTTTATGATTTTATGTACAAATATATACACATAAAGCAAACAAATCCTTATGTTTTAGGCTTGCATGGAGTTTGTAGGTAAGTACCCTCTTGAAGTTTAGTTTGCTCAACCTGTCCTAGTTAATAGTAACCGGGTTCTAAGGGATCTCAATATCACTGACCTTTCTCTTAGGCATTGTCTCAGCATAATCAATCTTTTCTTGCGGCCGAGATATCCCAAAAGTCCAGCCTCAATGAGTGTAATATCGAGTATCAACCAATTTTCAGCTCTACACTGAAACTGGTTATCTCACTACGTCCTAATGGCCAAGTTGGTCAAGTAAGGTTCTAAGGTCAGTTAGTGCTTCATGACGTTGCTCAGCGGCCCCGTATTCTCCTTGTTTCAACACAAGGGATACCGGTACCAACAAATGCGTCACACTAACATAGCCATTGTTTCAACCATATCGGTCTACGCCGTACAATTTCCACAATCTATTGCTACTTACCTAAAAAGGGTGCCCCAGATCCGGGTGGAGGGTCAAAGCAAGCCCAAACAAGGAACCAATAATGTAAAGCAATAAATTCAAACAAATGAAGGCAAGTAAATGTGATCTAACCCTAAGGTAACCCCACTTTTAAAATAATCCCCAGCAGAGTCGCCAGTTCTGTGATATGGTGGGAGAACTGACTTGATGATTTTGCGTTTGTGTATGCAAATGTTGCGGTTTAGCAAGAGTCGCCACCGACTTTTCTTTTACCCAAAAGGAAAGGTGAAAAAGCACAGGAAAGACCTTTAGATATGTTTTCTTGAGTTTGGGGGGTAGATTATGAAAAGGGAAGGTATTACACCCTTTTCATCCATGGTTTTCCAGGGGCTCTTAGTTACTCGCTAGATCACTTGCTTTTGTTTGAATGTGCTTGTAGTGTGTATTTTGAAAGTATTTCGAAAATGTAACTTTGTAATGATTCTCATTTCTATAAGAATGTATACAAAGTTTTTGTTTCGAAAATAGTTCAAAGAGGTTTTTGTGAGGTGTGTAAAGTGTTTTTGTTGTGAGAAAGCGAGTAACTGAGAGCGAACCTACCTACTCAAAAGGTCTTAGATGTGCTTTTCCTCCTCCTTTAGATGTTGCTATCTTACCATTGATTTGGTAAGAAGCCCCATCGTTAGATGTGAAGGGACGGATGTTGGGACATTTGTATAGTCATAGAAGGAAACATATGGGATGTGTTAGCAATGTCGTTTTAGGGACTAGATCGTTTACCGAAGGCAACGTCGTGGATCATCGAGGGACTACGATCTTTTATCGAGGGTCTTTTTCTAAAACGCCCATGTTCGAGGGACATGACTATTTTTCCGATAGGTAACAAAGTGAGATTACCCTAAGGGTGCATGTGTGCAAGTGTGTTTGATTGTATGCCTTTTAGTCTTGATTAGGGTGATCTATTTGTTGGTCTTAGTCTTTCCATACACACCCTAATTACTAGCATTTACATTCGAAAGTGATAAATTGCAGAAAGGTAAAGTCCTACGCTATTACAATATTTTATGGATGGGATACACATTTATGAATGGGGGTTGCAAGTAAAAAATAAGTTATAAGTTACTATTACAACCATATTGAAATGTACAATATAAGAAAGAAATGGACTTGTTTAGAAAATGGTTTTTTATCTTAATGAAAAAGAAATAAATTAATAAAAGAAAAATATTTTTTATGTCTTTTTATGTTAATATTAAAAATGATGAAAAGGAAAATAAATGAAAGATAGAAACAGCGTGCTGCTGTAGGCAAAACAACAAGGATCAGAAGTTCCAAAGCCAGGCGCGTGATGACTCAAAAGAAACGTCAGTGGGTATCAGAAGTTCTGAGTTGGTACACTATAAGGTCCTGCAAGACACGTTAGAGGAAAAAACACAAAAGTTTTGGATTGCTATGTGCTGAACTTCTGAATGTTAGAACAGTGAGAAAACCTCAGAAGCTCTGTGCGTGTCAAAACAGTAGGAAGAACTCAGAAGAACTGTATGGTGCTAAGACAGTGAACAAACAATCAACAGTTCAGCATATTATCAGCGCATGAAAATCAAAAGTTCAGTGTATTTGACATGTAAGGAGAACTCAGAAGTTATGTGTTGTGCTTAAAGCTGTGAGTGAATATTAGCAGTTCAATGCGTTATCAACATGTAAGAATCAGAAGTTCAGTGTGTTTAAACAGTGAGGAGAATCATAGAAGTTCTATGTGTTAAAACAGTGAAGAGAACTCATAAGTTCTGTGTGTATTTAACAGTGAGAAAAATCATAGAAATTTTGTATGTTAAAACTATGAATGAACATCAGAAATTTTAATACCATATTTCAACACTCAATCAGCACATCAGTAATCTATTTAGTTTTCATCAAATAGCAAATCAGAAGGATAAAAAGCACAATAGTTTACAGAAGTTCTAATCCTGATCCTGAGCCTAGCCTTAATCAAGAAGTTCTGATCCACAGTTTTTCTACTTATGAAATGATATGGAAAACATTAATACTATGATATTTACATATTAATGATGTTCTGAATGGAAAATGCAAAGTCAGAAAGACTTACCTTGAATTCGGAGTGTGGGCTTGGAGCATTGAGTGGCTGCCTTTGGATGTTCTGGAATCAGCCAGAGTAACGAAAGAGAAAATGCCAAGTTCTTTGGTTCAAAAGGAAGAACAAAGGTTTGTTTTTGTGTATGAGAAATCTGGATTTTTTATGAAGGTTTCACAACTTCCTTTTCTTTCTTTTGGCCAATCTCTCTCCAAAAGTTAGCCCCTTGAACGTGTGATGGAGCAAAGTATTTATAGATGGGTTTGTTATGGTTTTAGGGGGGAAAACAAAAGGGATTCAAACCTTTTTGGTATACTGTTCCATTGCTTTTAATCACAGTTTTCGTATGCCAATTTGATACAAGTATGGGGTTTGAGAAAGTGCAGGCGTGGACTGGGTCAGCAACAATTTGGAGCGTTCTGGAAGCTGGTTGCAGGACTGTGCCATAGCAGGGTAGCAGGTTACTTAAATGAGGGTTTGGGATTTGGTGATGTTCTGATTGCATAATATCAAAAACGTAACCTCCAAATGCTGAAGGGGCATCTTCTTACCAGAGCGTTGAACATAGCCTCCATATGCTGAAGATTCATGTTCTGACTGAAGCATTATATTCTGAACAAAGAGCAACGCTTCTGCATGTTCTGATTGAAGTGTTATGTTCTGACCAAAGAGCAACACTTCTGCATGTTCTGATTGAAACGTCATGTTCTGGACGGTGTTTGCAACTTCTGACTGCACTTGCATAGAGGTTGGCTCAGAAGTTCTGAAGTATCATATTCTCTAGACACTTAGAAAATTTTCTAAATGTTTAGAAAATTTGATTTTTTCAAAGTAACTTCTGACTTCTGATTTTTGATGAACCAATTTCATGCCTTAATGAAATATGATTCTTGGAACTTGATTTTGATTTAAAAGTCAAAGTTTGACTTTTTTCAGTGTGCTTTTTACCATTTTGCCCTTATGGATGATTTCCTTAACAAGTGATGATTCAAGACTTGGAACTTTGATAGAAGCAAAACTGAGAGTCCAGGATGAATCTTTGAGAAATGGGAGGGAAAATTTTGGGGTACAACACTCCCTCTTCAACACATTCAGTCATTACAGAGTCATCCCTAGAAAACAAATCTTCATCCGAGGAGAAGAACTCATCTGCAGAGGCATACTCATCATCTGACTCTTCTTCAGCCAAACAAACCTCAATCACATCAACTTCATGGTAATCATCCCTTTGACCAGTAACTTTGATGGTTCTATTATCCAACAACAACTGAACACCTTTCCTTACAATTCAACATCCTCGGGAGTCCCAGTTGCAAATTTGGCAAGATCCATACTGATGTTCTACCTGACCAACCATGTGGCAGAAAGTAGCATGCAATTGTACAAGATCCTAATTCATATATTACACATCAAAGATTTTGAACCCTCTAGGACATCCAGAAACCATGTTTACTTCCTCTTCATACTCTGCCCTAGGTCTGATTATGTGGATGAGGCCCTCATCCATCATCTCCTACAAATCAGCCTTTATCTTGTCGCAACCCTATATATTTATACTGCAAATAGCACAAACGGCACGGTCATGCGTATAATATCTAAATTCATAGAGGTCTACATGCATTTTCACCAAATCTCCTCTAACCAATTTAATATCAAAAATCCGGAAGTCGCTTGGACAACCGGCCACCATGTTCACAGCATTTGCTCCTCCATGCTTTGGTAGAGGATTATCTTTCACATTAGGGCCCACATCCTTGAAAGATAAGATACCAGACTTCACCAATTTTTTTACTTCAGTCTTCAAAAGATAGCAGTTCTCTACATTGTGCCCTGGCGCCCCCTGATGAAAAGCACATGTTTGGTCTGCCTTGTAATACCAAGGCAACGGTGATGGTACAATGGGAGGTGGTTGGGTCTGAACCAACTTCTTCTGAATTAATGCCAAGAGTAATTCTATATAACTCATAGGAATAGGGTCATAACTCTCCCTTCTCTGATTATACCCTTGGTTCCCTTGATGGGATGGTCTCTGATAAGCAACGGTGGTGGGAGCTACACCAAAAACTAGAGTAACTGAGGTGTCTTACTGATTACGCTGATAATTTCTTCTAGGAGGATTAACCCTCCTTTCTTGCATGAAAGCGTTTTCATACCTTCCTTCTTTTTGAAAAACCCATAGGATGGCTTCTTCTCACTTTCAAAACTTTCACTTTTTGTTAAGCGGCCCTCTCTTACAACCTTTTCTATGCGGATACCCATGCCTATCATCTCAGTAATGTCACTTGGTGCACTCGCTACCATCCTCTCATAGTAGAAAGCACCCAAACTCATATACCACTTCAGCGCAACACCAGTCAAACTATCCTGAAAAAAGTGAATCAGTAGACGTTGATCATTAGTGTGGGTAGACATTCTCCTTACATACATCACAAGATGAGCACGAGGACAAGTATTTCCCTTATACTTCTCGAATTCCGTGACTTTAAACTTCACAGGTATCTTGACATTCGGGACCAAGCATAAATCATTCACATTCTGCCCGAACATTTCCTTTCCCCTGAGGGCCTTCATCTCCCTCTGCATCTTGTCAAACTGCTCTTGAAAATCATCCATTCTATCATAGAGACCCAAGTCTTCACTTGGTGGAGGAAAGGGACGACACATATCATCATTAGAAAATGGGACCATATTCACCGAAGGAGGTGCAACAAGAGCAACATGCACCGCAGGAGGTGCGGGAGTAACAGTAGTATGAACAACTGGAGTATCTTGAGGACCAAGATTGAAACCTTCAGGCTCAAAGTTCTCTGGCATTCCCCATGGACAACCTTGAGGCATGCGATTCTGAACAATAGTTGGAGTAGCAGACATAGGAACAGTCGGAGCTTCAGTAGTAACCTTTGTTTGTTGAGGTTGAATACTCGGTGGCTAATTCTGAGCAGCCACCAGGGATTCCATCAGAGCAGTGAGATTTTCCATGCCAGCCTTCAAAGCAGAAACTTCCTCGCACAGCTCGCGATTCTCTTTTTCTAAGTTGTCCATCTTCCTTCTGAAATTAACCCGAGTATTGTAGTGGTGAGACAGCTTGCTGAACGAAGTAAAGAAGCTTGGTAAGACACCTGGATATGCATAACAAATGCAAGAAACATGTGCAATATGATGCATGATATGCAATGCACATGATTTGTTTTATTATTATTAATATTTCAAGGGACTTAAAGATTCATAGACACATTGCAAATATCAAAGTAATAACACATTTGAAATACTGAAAATTTTTATTATAATAACTTCAAAATGGATTACAAGTTTCAATAATCCCAAGTGCAATATGAAAATAAAGTCTAAAACCCTAAGAAGTAAAGCTGACGGAGATCACTCTATATGCTGGCAATCTGAGCCTTTAACCTCTGGTTTTCTTCCATATATCTGGTGGCAACCTCCTTCCAATCACCTGAATCAGGAAGTGAGCAACTAGCATCTGACTGAGGCTTAGGAGAAAATAAATCCCCTTGCCTCTCTAAGGTCTCTACCGCCTGACTCTCAAGAATCTCAATCAAGTCATCTTTCTCCTTCAAGTATGCTCTATAGAAAATCTCTAAAGTTTGGCGCTTATTTTTCCAAGCATCCTCTTGCTGTTGCATCCTGACCAAAGCAAGCTGTAGCTCTTCTATATCATCAAATAAGGGAGGAGTGGTCTTCACAAACAAATCAGGCATAGGTGCTTTCCGGGAATACGGCATCTTCAACTTAATAGCTCTCGTTTGGACCCACTGAAGATATGGCTCCAAAGAAACAGCCCCCTAGGTCCCAAGTCTTTCCTACTTTTCCTATGAATGTGACGCCAGGCCTTCACAATCTTCTCCCTAGCTTCCTTGTGGTCTTGTCCCTCCTTAAGGAAGAAACTACTCAAATTAATACTATTTGGTTTATCCCTCATCGGATAACCAAGTTGTCGTCATGCAAGAACATGGTTGTAGTTAATTCCTCCCTTTGTACCAAGAAGAGGCACATTGGGGAAACTACCATAACTATCGACAATATCTACATCATGGTAAGTCCGATGATACCAATCAATATCCAAGTGAGTAAGTTCCATGATCTTAGGATCCCAACGGGGTTCCTTCCTGACATCCCAGAAAGCATCAGACTGAGGCATATAAGAAATAAACCATCGGTACAACAAAGGCGTACAACAGACAATCATCCACGCATGATAAGAATTCCTAAGATGAATAGAGTAATAAGAATCACCCAACAATGTAGGAACTGTGTTTCCAATCATGAAGATCCTGATAGCATTAACGTCAACAAACCTGTCCATATTAGGGAATAAAAATAACTCGTAAGCAAGTAGAGCAAAGATGGACTCAAAAGCGACTGTACTCTTCATCCTGGAAAAGTAATGAGCTTTCTCCAATAAGAACTGAGCTGGTAATCCTCTAATCCCTCCTTTAGTAGTCATATGGGTTTTAACCTCAGACTTTCCCAGATGGATCAAAGCAGCAATCTCTAGTGTAGGCATCAACTGATAATCAGGGAAAGTAAAGAAATGATACATTGGATCATAGAACTGGACCAAAGTCGAGAGAATACCCTCCTTCATCCTAAGCTTCATGAGAGGAATGATGGATCCATACTTCTTCCGAAAATCTGTAGAACACTCAATCTCGGGAATTAGACTGATCAACTCATCTATCTTGGGATCTTTAAAACTGTATTTTCTGGTCTTTCTTTTTCCAGAATCCATGGTCAAAAGGTACCTGAGATATTCACAAATGGTCAACTTTCAAGTCCCTTGAATTGAAATTCTTCAAAAGATGCTTATGAGTGCATGGATGCATGATGCAACAATCACACACAAGATCACAAACATATAGTTCATAGGTTCAATGTCACGAGCATGAGGTCAAAGGTACTACCCATAAGGTATGGTATAAAAGTTTTCACCTTCCAAACAATGTTCTAGAAGTTCCCAGAGTCTACATCCTTCCTTCGGATATTACCAACTTCCCGATTAACTTGATAATCAGTAATATTCTCAAGAAAAAATCGTCCGATCATAGTATCGCGTGACAACTATTTCCGGATTACTCCGTCATAGCTTCCGCACTACACCTAAAAGGCCAATATGGGTTAGGTATTCCACGGTCCTCAGCTTCAGTAGGCTCCCAGGTCGAAAGCAGTACGTCTTCCCGATTACTCGGTAAACGACACTACAGTCAAAGGGGCCTCCACTAAATGGGGGATCTCATGCCTCCTTTTTTGGGATTACTCTCTCAAAGTTAACATGACTATACTACCTATCCTATCTTAAAGTTTTCCCAAGTCCAGGTATAGGACTTATAAGTAATCACCAAGCCCCTGAAAACCAGGAAAATTTAGACAAACATATATACAACATATAACACATAAACAACAATAGCACATATACAAATATAAACAATGATACGCTCAACCCACTTAGGGATGGACCAGCAAGAGGTCAATCTCTCCCAAGTGAAGTCTCCATTTTTTTTGTGTAGCCGTACAAATGTTTAATACTAAGCTATTGGATTCACTAGACTTATACAGATCAAAATAAAAATCGCCACCGCATTTTATTATTTCCAAAGGAATGAGAAAAGAGTGAGTAACCCAAAAAGAGGGGGAAAGATTCAAGGTAAGGGGGTTGGTCATGCAAAGGGAAGGTATTAGCACCCTAAACATCTATGGTACTCCGCAAGAACGTCTTTGAAAAATCTGTATATTTTGGCTATAAAATGTTGTATGTAAAATAGATGGTGGATGTGAGAAAAGAAATATATTTTTATGATTTTTGCACCCTCCGCGGTTGCGAACCTTTAGTGCCTACATACCACCTTTCGTATAATAGGGGATCAGGGTACACGTATGTGATAGGGTGGGAGAACTGACTTGAAGGTTTTTCGTTTGATCGCAAATGTTGCGGTTAGCAAGAGTCGCCACCGACTTTTCTTTTATCCAAAAGGAAAGGTGAAAAAGCACAAGAAAGACCTTTGAGATTGTTTCTTGAGTTCGGGGGGTAGATTATGAAAAGGGAAGGTATTAGCACCCTTTTCATCCATGTTTTTCCATGGGGTCTTAGTTACTTGCTAGATCACTTGCTTTATGTTTGAAATTTTGCTTTGTGTGGTTTTTGAAAGTATTTTGTAAAGAGGCCATTGTTTAGGAAATCTTTGTAATGATTCTTGCTTGTAAGAATGTATACAAAGATGTTGATCTTTTAAAAATGTTTTCAATTTTGTAAGATGTTTGAAAGTGTAGGTGATTGTTTTGAAAATAGCAAGGATGTTTGTTTTGAAATTGAGAAAGTAATTAGGAGCATGCTACCTACTCAAAACTCTTTCTTGTTCATTTTCTTTTCTTTTGACATTGTTGTCTTTCCATTGATTTGGTAAGCAACCCTATCTTTGGATTTAAACGGGACAGACGTGGGTCATCGTATAACCATGATTAGAAATGTTGCAAGGTATCTTAGAATTCTTTTTTAGGGGCTAATATCATTTGAAAGGCAACTTAGATAGCGTCATCGAGAGACTATGATCTTGTATTTGCTTATTTTTTCTAAGATACCTTACATGCGTAATATGGCCATTTTGTAAAGGCAACCAAGTGGATTTGCAAGTGTATTGTTTTCATGCTTGATTTTGTCTTAAATTAGGATTTTCTAAGTATTAATTTTAGTCTTTCTATACAAACACTAATTACTAGCATTTGTATATAAAAGAGAAAAATTATGGAATTTCAAAGTTACTACGCTATTACAACATTTGTGGGGATTGTAAGAATTTAAACCTAATTAGTCTATTACAACCATATTGAATTGGTACAAATGTACAAGGAATTAAATAAATACAAAGTATAAAAATGAATAAATGTGCATTAATGTAAAGGTAAAAAATATGAATATTTTGTTTGGTTTTCATAAGAAAAAGGGATTTGTTTTAACCTAGTTAATTAAAGAAAATAATTAAATAAACTTAAATTTATTAAGAAAAGATTTTTAAATAAAACTCTAATTCTATTTAGTTGATTAAAAGAAAATAAGTTTTAGAAAAATGTATTTTTGGTATTTTTGCCTTAAAAAAATTTATAGCATTATAAAATATTTTGGTCCTTTTTACATTAAAATAATATATTTTAATGGGTGTAAAGAGAAAATAAATATTAACCTAGTTTTAATTTAATTTACAAGATTAGTTAATAAAAATAAATAATGTATAGTTAAATAAAAATATTTAGTGAGAAAAAAATAAAAATAAAAAAAGCCAAAATATAAATCTATCATTTTTTGTATTTTTATGATTTTTTAATATTTAAAAAAATATTTAAGAAAATAAATAAAATAATAATAAAAAAATAAAATAAAATAAAATTGGGTCAGGGGCGTATAGAGGAAACAGGGGGTTAGCTAGCAAAAAAATAAAAAAATAAGCCAGGCCCAAAGAGGCCCAACGCCCTGCAATCAAAAAAAGTCAGAATTGTAAAACATGTAAAAAATGCAAAAGGGTACCACAGGGGCTCGAACCCAGGTCCCATAGGTTACAGGCGCGCGCTTCTATCACTGGGGTGGCTATACATCCGTTAATATAAGAAAAACAATAAATATGTAAGGCAAAACGTGCCCTGATGAGTTCATCTTCAACC
Source organism: Vicia faba (assembly GCA_948472305.1). Taxonomy (NCBI): domain Eukaryota; kingdom Viridiplantae; phylum Streptophyta; class Magnoliopsida; order Fabales; family Fabaceae; genus Vicia; species Vicia faba. The sequence continues at coordinate 68,233,846 of OX451736.1, read as the reverse complement.
TCCAGCCAGACCAAATGTAACTTGCTCATTTCTCATCAAAAATGAAAACTGTAAACATGAAACTTGTAGCAAATTTTCTCACGGTTTCAGAAAGTAAAGAATTAAAACTATAGATCAAAGATAAGCATGAATTTTAATGGCCCTAATCTGAATCCTAAAAATCTCAGTAATTTTAGTTTCAAAATTCTCTAAGCTCAAGCAAAATTAATGGAAACTATGGACATGGTTAGCTTCAGGGCAATGATATCTACATGTTTTGTTCACAAATAAATTATTGATGATGCCTGTATGAAGAATACTAAGTTGAGAAAACTTACCTTAAAACTGGAAATCGTGTTTTGAGTTTGAGCTTGTTTCAAGTGATGGTGATGATCAGGTTACCTTCCTTGAGGTCCTAGGAAGCTAATGCAATGGTTTGCTTGAGTTGAGAGTGGCTGAAATGGCCTGGAGAAGTCAAGTTGCAGACTCTGTTTTTTGGTTATGGAGGTTATGGTTAATGGTGTTACACTTCTGGAATAAGGATGGGGATGATTTGCATTTGAGGTAAGGAAGCTTTAGGAGTGAATTTGAGGGAAAACGCACGAGGGAAATGGGAGATACAAGTTTAAGGTCAGAACTGTGTATCAATGGAGTTTTTTGCACAATTTCTGGCTATAGGGAATTTGGGAGTGTTTCATGGTGCTAAAACTCGTCCTTTAGCTCACAAATAGTGATTCTATTTATAAGCAACGAGTTTGGAGTGCTCTAGTTGATCAGAATTCAAATTTACATGTTTTAGTTCAACATGTGATTTTTTTGAAAAAATAAGTTTCCATGCCTTGTACTTGGTTCATAGAGTAGTTATGCTTTAAAAAAGCTTTCTTCTGGTATTGTGGATGGAGTGTGATCAGAGGGAACAAGTTAGAGGCTCAAGAATGGACTTTATGCAAAAATCTTGCTTTACAAGAATGACAAAGTTAACTTTGTGCCATTAATGGAAATGCAACTTAGATAATAGCTCAATTGCTTGAATCAAAGCCATAACAGTTGTGAAAACATTTAATTATGGAGTGACAAACAAGTTTGAGGCCTGCAATGCAAATATTATGCAGCCTAGCATTGATTTGGTTCATGTGTTCATCCAAAAATGACTTGTAATTCAAGTGATGAAACCCTAAATTCATATCTTCGATTCTCCCTACTCAAGAATAATCTCAAGGAGTTCTTGGATATTTTGAAAATATTTCAATGTGCTCTACAAACCATATTAGAATTTATTTTGAAGATTTCCCTTGGAACTATATGAAAAAGCGTCATTAAGTTAGGTCAAAATCCTGGCCAAATTAGGGCGAAATTTCACTAAGTGTTTTGTTTCATGACCCTATGTTCTTAAAATTATAACTTGAGATCCAAGCACTTTTGGAAGAAGTTGTGTGAATAAAAGTTGTAGATTTCATGGAGATCTACAACTTTCATGTTGGAAGTTTTTCTTGAATCATCATGCATCATGGTGAAAAGTTGGCTCAAAATTATGAAAAAACATGAAATTTCCAACACTAAAAATTTCTAAGTTTAGAAATTTTGACTTTTCAAAATGAAATCTTGACTTTTTGATTTCTTGATGAATAAGTTTCATATTTTGACATGTTTTGATGAATTATGATCTTTGGCACTTGAATTTGACCAAAAAGTCAAAGTTTGACTTTTCAGTATACAGTTGACTTTTGATCAGTTGACTAAGAAATTCATATGTCAATCCAATGGACTTGCAATGTTTTGAAACATGTCATTAGGTAAAAATGATTCAATTGGATCCTTGAGATCATGCCTTAAACCAATTGACCATTTGTTAGGTCAAAAATCAGAAATTGCCCTTTCTCAATCAAAACCCTAATTTTGACCATTTTGACCTTTTGGAGATTTGATCAAATTTCTTGAGGAGTTGTAGTCCAAACTTGATCAAGTGATACATGTGAGTTTAAAATGTTGATTTGGATCAAAAATTATGAAGTTTGAGTGTAAATTGGCCATGGTTAACCTTTTCCCCAATACAACTGATTTTTAGGTCAACTACTCAATTGACTGATCAAAAATGTAATCCAAGGCTTAAAACTTGACATGAGAAATCTTAGGGGTCCATAATTATATATGAAAGTCATATGGGGCATTGAAAGTTCAAGAATCCTTGTGCAAACTCAAACCCTAATTTTGGTCATTAAGGCTTAAGGAGGTGTCTTGAGCTGATCAAACCTTAATGCAGTCTTGAGCCCAAGGAGATCTTGTGAGAAAATTCTTGATAAGTGAGAGGGAAAATTTTGGGGTACAACAGCTGCCCCTGTTCAATCTTCTTAAGTCTGAAGAGTTAGATTGGCATGTTTTGCCATTTGTGACTCGAGGGTGGAAGATGATTGGACACTAGAGTGCCCAGAAATTTGCACTTGGTGATGTGATGGTTGAGGGAATGGGCTTAAAGATGCCATTTGGAGAGGTGATAGAAAGTGGTTGGAGATGGGCTTGTAGATGCCATCTAAAAGTGATTGCTAAACCGTAGCTGTAAGTTGAAACTGAATGAATATCAGAATAGCGTTTGTGCCTGGAGCGTATCTATACTGTATCTGAAAGCTGGATCTAAATGAGTATCAGAATAGCATCCGTGTCTGGAGCATATATGTATTGTATCTTGAAGTTGGATATGAATGAGTATCAGAATGGCATCCGTGTCTGGAGCGTATCTGTACTGTATCTGGAAGTTGGATCTGAATGAGTATCAGAATGGCATTCGTGTCTGGAGCGTATCTGAACTATATTTTGAGAATTGCATCTGAATGAGTATCTGAATGGCATCCATGTCTAGAGCGTATCTAAACTGTATCTGAGAGCTGAATCTGAATGAGTATCAGAATGGCATCCGTGTCTAGAGCGTATCTGAACTGTATCTGAAAGTTGAATCTGAATGAGTATCAAAATGGCATACATGTCTAGAGCGTATCTGAACTGTATAAGAGATTCAGAATGAATATCATAATGGCATCCGTGTCTGGAGCGTATCTGAACTATATCTGCGAACTTTGAACATTGTTAATGGTAGTTGTTAACCTTATCTTGAAAAGGGTAAAATGTTAGCTATAATGCAAAGTCATGTTGTATGAAATGCATGGTATAATGCATTCGTGCTATCAATGTTTATGATATATGGATGCGATGTATGCGTATGTGAGATAATCTGTTGCACTGTTGTTGGATTGGGGAAGATAAATCACTGACCACTGCTGAGGATATGGAGTGTATGTCTTTACGTTATGAAGTTGAAGTGTTGATGAATTTCCGTTTAGAGAAATAAACTCTATTGTAAGGGAAATGTCGTGTACTACTTGTAAGATCCTGTTGGGAAATCTTAAAAAATTGAATGACTTCTACTGGGGATTGATAATTGGGAGCTTTGTTCCGCTGGGGATTAAACTGTATACTGCGGGGATTTTATGGAAATAATTGAGAGATTTCCCTACTTTAAAGCCCTCGGTGATTGTCTTTCTACTTTGTTTATTTGTAAACAGTAATTATGTTCAACAATAAATCATTGGACATTTTTGTAAACAAAACATAAGAGTAAAGAAAAAACAGATAGTTTTTCACTTTCAAAGGGATATCTTTGTATTGACTTTGAGTAAGTATTTTTGTACAGTGAGACAAATACTCTAGTAAGAGAATGTTGTCACAAAAAATGAGAATTTGATACAAAGAAAAGATAGCTATGTGCAATAATCTCATGGGGTTCCCATTCTGCTATAGCCTTCGTATCTCTGAGCATCTTGTCTATTTATTGCCTCGTCTGAAGATGATTCAATTGATCAGAACCTTTGAGTTTGCAGGTTGTTAGTAAGGTGATCCAACGGGACATAGTCATACTATTTAATTCCCTAACTTTTGCCTGAACCGCCCTTTTGGGTTTTCAGTCCACCGGGAAACCCTTTTTTGCCCAAGTCTCCCTTTCGGGTTTTCAACTTGCCGGATGTATAGATTTTTTTGTTTTATCCCTAATTTTTTCCCGAACCTTTTTGGTTCACCGGGATGCCCTAGTTTTTCCTAGGTGTGTAAACCTAGCGGGTCTCTTATGCGTAGTATCTTTTGACTATGTCTGCGTTCGTAGGGTATGGCAGGTCGTCGCCATCCATGGTGGTCAAGATCATTTCTCCATCAGAGAAAATGCTTTTCATTACAAATGGTCCTTCGTATCTAGGAGTCCATTTTCCCATGGGATCACCTTGCCGTAGTATGATACGTTTGATCACCAAATCTAGAACTTGATACACTTGGTGTCTGACCTTTTTGTTGAAAGCTTTGATCATCCATTTTTGATACATTTGACCATGGAAAACAACAGTAAGCCTTTTCTCATCAATTAAGTTCAGTTGATCAAGTCGATTCTGGATCAAATCTTCTTCATTCAACCTCGCATCCTTCATAATTCTTAGAGAGGGGATCTGTACCTCAATAGGCAAGATAGCCTCCATGTCGTATACCAGAGAATAAGGTGTTGCCCCGGTTGATGTGCGAGCTGTGGTATGATGTCCGTGGAGAGCGAATGGTAGCATTTCATGCCAGTCTTTGTATGTGATTGTCATTTTCTGTATGATCTTTTTAATGTTCTTATTTGCGGCTTCCACATCACCATTCATCTTCGGCCGGTAAGGGGAAGAATTATGATGTTGGATCTTAAATTGCTCGCACAAGGAGGTGATCATAGTATTTTTCAAGTCTGTACCATTGTCTGTAATGATCCTCTCCGAGATACCGTAACGACATATGAGATTCTGCTTGATGAACTAGGCGATAACATTCTTGGTGACAGAAGCGAAAGAGGCTGCCTCCACCCACTTTGTAAAATAGTCAATGGCCACTAAAATGAAGCGGTGTCCACTGGATTCTGTTGGTTTGATTTCCCCAATCATATCAATCCCCCACATAGCAAAGGGCCAAGGAGCCGTCAAGACATTCAGAGGAACCAGAGGTACGTGCACCTTGTCAGCATAGATCTGACACTTATGGCAAGTTCGAGAGTGTTGATAGCGGTCTGCTTCCATTGTAGACCAGTAATAGCCTGCTCGTAGGATTTTCTTTGCCATCGTATGCCCACTGGAATGCGTGCCAAAAGTGCCTTCATGTAACTCATCCATGATCCTTTCAGCTTCAACTTTGTCTACGCACCGAAGTAACACAGAGTCATGGTTGCGTTTGTAAAGAATGTCGTTGCTAAGGAAAAAATTAGCAGAGTATCTCCTTAAGAACTTCTTATCATTGATTGAAGCTCCTTCTGGATATTCTTGAGCCACGAGATACCTCTTGACTTCGTGAAACTAAGGCTGGTCCACTACTTCTTCAATATTAATCTCGTGACATTGTGCTGGTTCATCCATTCGTTCAATGGTGATCTGGGGAGCCTCGTTATCCCATTTAAGTTTAAACATAGATGACATTGTGGCTAATGCGTCTGCTAGCTGATTTTCTTCTTGCAGGAAATGATCCAAGGTAATATTCTTAAAATGTGGGAGCAATGTCAAAACATGTTCTTTGTAAGGGATAAGGTTAGGGTGTTTGGTGTCCCATTCCCCTTTGATCCTGCTGGTGACCAAAGCTAAATATCCAAATACATTTAAGGATTTGATCCCTAAATCTATGGTAGCTTTGAGACCAAAGATGCATGCTTCGTATTCCGCCATGTTATTTGTACAATTGAAGCAGAGTTTTGCAGTAAAAGGAGTATGGCATCCTTCCGGAGATATGAGTACAGCACTGATACCTTTGCTGAGTGCATTAGATGCCCCATAAAAAACCAGGGTCCATCAGGATCCTTGTTCAGGTTCATCATATGGCCTGAATTCTTCACAGTTGTTTACCATCATGATGTCCTCATCTAGGAATTCGAACTCCATGGACTGGTAATCTTCCACAGCTTGGTGAGCAAGGTGATCAGCTAGTATACTGCCCTTTATTGCTTTCTGGTTAGTATATTGTATGTCATATTCTGTCAGGATCATCTGCCATCTCGCTATTCTCCCAGAGAGAGCAGGTTTCTCGAAGATGTATTTTATTGGATCCATTTTAGATATCAACAAGGTAGTATGAGTCAGTATATACTATCTTAGCCAGCGAGCAGCCCATGCCAGAGCGCATCAAGTTTTCTTGAGTAGTGAATATAGGTAATAAATAGCGTGCTCTTTTCGGCCAGACTCGTCATGCTTCCCCAATACACACCCCATTGAATTTTCCAAAACAGTCAGATACATGATCAATGGCCTTCCCTCGACTGGTGGCATCAACACAGGAGGCTCTTATAGGTACTCTTTGATCTTGTCGAAAGCAGTTTGGCATTCATCATTCCATTTGACTACTTGATCTTTCTTCAGTAGTTTGAATATTGGCTCACAAGTAGCTGTCAGGTGAGAAATGAATCTGGCAGTGTAGTTTAAACGTCCCAAGAATCCTGTGACTTCCTTCTCGGTACGAGGAGCAGGCATCTCTTGTATCGCTTTCACCTTGTCATGATCTACTTCAATACCCTTATTGCTGACGACAAAGCCTATGAGCTTACTAGACCATACTCCTAACGTGCATTTATTTAGGTTCAACCTCAGCTTGTACTTTTTTAGTCTCTCAAACAGTTTCTGTAAATGATCAAGATACTCTTCTTCTATTTGAGATCTAGCTATCATGTCTTCCACATAGACCTCTATTTCGTGATGTATCATGTCGTGAAATAGAGCTACCATGGCACGCTGATAGGTTGCCCTAGCATTCTTCCGTCCGAATGGTATAACCTTATAGCAGAATATGCCTCATTGTATGACAAAGGTTGTCTTCTCCATGTCCTCGGGCGCCATTTTGATTTGGTTGTAGCCTGAGAAACCATCCATGAAGGAAAACACATTGTGTTGTGCCGTATTGTCGACTAGAATATGAATGTGTAGGAGTGGGAAATCATCCTTAGGGCTGGCCCTATTCAAATCTCTGTAGTCCACGCACATTCGTACCTTGCCGTCTTTTTTGGGCACAGGAACAACATTGGCAACCCATTGCGAATAAGAGGTGACGGCCAAGAATCCAGCGTTGAATTATTTCATGACTTCTGCTTTAATATTTACTGACATGTCAGGTCGCATACGTCGAACCTTTTGCTTTACTGGTGGACAATCTTCTCTTGTAGGTCGATGATGTACCACAATATCTGCATCAAGTCCTGGCATGTCTTCATACGGCCAGGCATAGACCTCAACATAATCGTGCAACAACTGAATCAGACGCTCCATGACACTAGGTTCTAGATTGGCACCCTCCTTGACTTCTCTTTTGTCTTCTTCGATACCTAGGTTGATTTTATCCACGGGTTCCTCGTGGGGCTGAATGGTTCTCTCTTCTTGTTGTAGTAATCTGGAAAGTTCCCCTGGTAATTCACAATCTTCCTCACCTTCGTCTTCGGCTTGGTAGATTAGATTTTCAGAGTCACAGAAGGCCATAGCAGAATTGTTACCCATGGGATCCCGAATGGATGTAGACCTGCATTGTGAGTGTGAGTGTATGTAAGAGTATATCTATCTTTGAAAGAAATTAAAATGTAAAAAGAAAAACAATGAGCACAAAGTTTGTATGCAAAAACGTCCATGATTCATTGATGTCATATGGAAATGAGATAATAACCCTTACAAATGGACCATTGTGCCTCGGGTAAGACACAAGGTTTTAAGAGTCTGAATTCTTTTAATATTACAGATCCAACAAAATGTAAACATAAATTACTATGGGATAAAAGTGATCGTGGAAAAGTCTCTAGCCTCCCAGTTGTTGATCCCTCCACTGACAATTGGAAAGATCCAATCCTCTAGGTTGTAGTTGTCTTCATCATCTTCTACTGCATTGACTTCGCGGTTGCTGATCTTCAAGGGTAGTCCTCCGGCAGGAGCGTGGCGCGCAGTCTTCTGGGAACCTGAAGTGAAACCCAGGCCAAACTTGTCAGATTTGTATGGGATATCTGGGAGTTGTCCCCAGATAGTGCACCCACGTTCTTCTATCACTGCCTTTGCATCCTTCAAAGATGACATCCTTAGAAGAGGCCTTATGATCTTGGGAACTTGAGGCACAGCCTTGGACACTGCCACATCTTGTGGGACTTCTTCAAAATGTTAGAATCGAGTTTCAATAAATTCACCATCTAATTCCATATATATGAAGGAATTGAGATGGTTGATCATATACTCTTCTTCTCCATGAATGGTGATAATCTTCCCTTGAATCGGATATTTCAGCATTTGGTGCAACGTAGAAGTAACAGCGCCTGCATTGTGAATCCATGGTCGGCCTAGCAAGCAGGAATATGAAGGGAGAATATACATTACATAAAAAGTTGAATCAAATGTTTGTGTTCCAACCTTTATGGGCATATCCACTTCCCCGTGTACCATCCTTTTCGAGCTGTCAAAATCCCTTACTACTATATTGCTTGGTTTCAATGTCAATCCCTCATAGTCAAGCCTATCATGAGCTTTTTTAGGAAATACATTCAGAGACGAGCCAGTGTCCACCAAGACATGATCCAGAGTTATGCTCCTGCATTCCACTGAGACATGCAATGCCTCATTATGCTTCCTCCCTCTTGGCGTTAAATCAGCATCTGAAAAACCTAGACCATTATCTACAGTCAAGCTGGCTATGCAGTCTTGGAACTGATCGGCATATGTTTCTTGGGGTACATGGGCATTTTTCAGGAATTTTACCAAGGCTTTTGCATGCGCCTCAGAATATAGTAGTAAAGCCAGCATGGAAATTTTAGATGGAGTTTGGCCCAGTTGCTCAACTACATCGTAGTCGCTTCTTTTTATGATCTTTAGAATTTCCTCCATCTCTTTCTGGGAGGTCTCAGGGATAGCCAATGATTGTGCCTTCGTCTGGACAGGCTCAATCAGAATACTTTTACCTCGAGTCTCGGTTGACTCGGCAGCAGGAATGTCAGTAGGAGTGATAACAGGAGTCGTATCAGCTTTGTCAGTTGGAGTATTAGTGGAGATGATTGTAGGGCTGGGAATAGCCTTCAGAGGAGCAACAACAACATGAATGATTACGGGTCCAGAAATAGCTTTTGGAGGAGCTATCTCTGGAGAGAAAACCCTTCCGCTTCGAGTGATCTTGCTTGTTCCGGCAATATTACTGATATTGGAGTCCATTTTCTCAGAACTTGAATCTTCTGAAGCTGGCCAATCTTGCTTGATACTGTGGTAGTAGACATCCCCTCCATAGTTCCACGGTATGGATTTTTCTAACAAATACGGGACTGGTCCAAGCATTGTAATTATCAAAGGAGCTACTTTTGGAACTGATGTAATTCTAACGGGTCTTTTGGTGGAGACCCTGGAAGAATTGTCGGAAATGGTCACGATGGAAACATCATTATAAGAAATAGGTGGTACATAAGTCTTTTCGAACAAAATTTCCTTGTTATCTATTATCCATTGAATGCCTTCTTTCAACAAAGGATAGCTGGTTGGTGAGGACAAACAGGAATAACAGCTTTCATCACAGCCTGTGAACATACCGACATTCAATAAATTCTTTTTGATAGTCAGGAGTGGGGTCATAAGTTCATTAACTGAAGTAACAAACATATCTTCCTCAATGGCGTTGGCATTATGGCCGTGTTTGGGCATATGGGCAGAAATGACACTTGGATTTTCTGGATTATCGAATTTAATCTCTTTGGCTTCAAGGAGGTCTTGTACTTTGTTCTTTAGAGCCCAACAGTTATTAGTGTCATGGTTGTGACTCTCAGAGTGGTATGCACAGCGGGCATTAGGGTGATAGTGAGGAGAGGTTGTGTTAGGGTTCTTTGAAGCTTCTTTCAAAGTCACTAGGTTGGATCTTAACAGATGTGGCAATACTTGAGATAGTGTCATGTTAATTCTGGTGAACTGTCTGACTGGTCTTTCCATTCTTGGTTGGTTTTTTCTTTGCTGATCAGGCGCAGGTTTAGGAATCACAACAGCCCCCACCATTGGACGACGTTCGAACCTATCTTTATTTCTCTAAGGATATACAACAACTTCCTCTTTCTTTCCGATGAATGGCTTCCTTAATGTAGCAGAGGATGCATCTTTTTGAATCTTTCCATTCATTATCCCGACCTCTACTCTTTCTCCGGTCAATATCAATTAAGTAAAACCTGCTGATGAACTCCCAATTAAGTGATTGAAAAAGGGACCAGACAAGGTACCCAAAAACATGTCTACCAACTCTCTTTCAGATAGGGGAGGTTGAACTCTTCCTGCCAAGTCTCTCCATTTTTGCGCATATTCCTTGAAGCCTTCACTTGAAACCATGGCCATACTCTGGAGTTTAGTACGAGTAGGCGCAAGATCAGCGTTGTATTGGTATTGTTTGTAAAAGGCAGCAGCAAGATCTTCCCAGTTATGAACATTGGCTCTTTCTAACTGATGAAACCAATCAAGTTCAGTTCCAGCTAGACTCTCTTGGAAGAAGTGTACCCATAAATCCTTATCAGCGGTATGAGGCTGGATTTTCCTCACATTGGACCGGACATTCATTTTGGGGCATGAGACTCCGTCATATTTGGCGAACACATGTGCCTTGAATTTTGGAGGAATGACGATCCCCGATACTAAACCAAATTCCTCAAAGTCCAAGCCTGGCACTATTTGGATTTCCATTGCACTCAACTGTTCTTCTAGATGCTTATACTTGTCATCAACTGGAGGATATTGTTCTTCATAATAGTATTCTTTTTCCTCTTCCTCTTCTGACTCTAACGGGGAAAATGTTTCTTTGCCTTTCCCATCTTGATTGTCTTTCTCACCGAATGTTGTTGCAAAGTCTAAGGCCCTTCTTGTCTGCCCTTGGAATATTCTTCCCTTTTTTAGAACTTCGGTTATCTTCTTCGTCTTATTTTTCTTCTCCTCAGCCAGCAAGGTCTTCAACTCCTCATGTCCTTTGGCCAGAGTTAAGAACAACTATTGAAACTGGGCATTCTGAGCTTGGAGGTCCTTCACTGTTTGCTTGACATCCATCTTACTGAAATAAATAGTAGAGAGATGAGGAGACTTGTTGCAAGAAACCTGCTTATGTTATGATGAATTGTAAATGTATATGCAATGATTTCAAGGATTTTAAGATTCAAATTTATTTTAGACAAAAAGGAAACACACGTTATATTAATAAGTTAAAGTTTTGAGTACACCAGTGCCTCTTTGGGCAAAGCAAATACAAGAAACTCTAAGATAGAAAGGTAGTACGCATCATCTTTGGTGCAATGTAAGCATTCAGAGTCTGATTCTCATGAAGTAGCCTAGTGAGTTCCAAAACCTTCTTCTCGCTTGCGTAGAATTGGGCTTCGAAAGTATCTCACTCCCCTTTGAGTTGTATCCAATCTCTTTGCAAGTCTTTAAGAGAGGTGGGCATATCAGGATGTAGGATAGTGTGTGGAACATATCCTTCCATGACAGGCTCAATGATTACCGGGAGAATGGAGGGATAAGGCATCATCAGACTTTGAGCACAGTTTCGTACCCATTTGAGGTAAATCTTAAGAGGGATGGAATTATTATGCCCCAATTTCTTGCTATCTACCTTGTTCAAAATCCTCCAAGCTCGGATAAATCTCTGGCAAAGACCTTGATCGTCGTTGTCGTAGTCAAACACCAAACCTTGAAGCAGCATCTCGTGCGAGCCATCCCTTCGGGCATAACCAAACTATCTTAAAGATAAGCAGGGGTTGTAGGTGATACCTCCTCTAATGCCAATTAAGGAAACATTAGGGAACTCTCCACAACGGTCAACTATAGTAACATTCTCTATGGATCGGGAGTACCAATGAATGTCTGAATGTTTAAGCGTCATCAACCTTTGCGACCACCTTGAACCTTGCTCATTCTTTAATACAGATTGGGGAAGATGCGAAATAAACCATCTTGCCAAGAGAGGAATTCAACACATAAGGACACCTATTTTCCTCATAGTGCGAGTGTGAAAAGAGTGTAGGATGTCTCCTAGCAATGTAGGCACCAGGTTACCGGATATGAAGATTTTGACGGTGTTCACATCTATGAGTTGGTCGGGATTTGGAAACAAAACTATCCCATAGATGAGGAGAGCCACAATTTCCTCAAAGGCTTGCAAATTCAAGGAGTTCCAACAGTTTTGGGCTTTCTCGAACAAGAACTTTGCTAGGAAACCTTTGACACCACTCCTTATTTCCCAATGAGTTGTGACATCAGATGAGTGCAAGTGTAGAGCTTGAGAAATCTCTTATAGATTTGGATCTCTTTCCGTACCGTTGAAAGGTAGTTGGTTGAGAATGGGAATCCTCAAGAGTCGGGAAAATCTTCTAAAGTAGGCACAAGTTGATAGTCGGGAAATGTGAAGCAATGGTGTAAAGGATCAAAGAACTGGAAGAGCACCTTCATCATATCCTCATCTGTGTTGGAGGTGACCAAGTTGAGTAGGAGACCATGTCTCTCGGTGAATGGAGATTTTTCAGGAATCCTTGAAGCTAGCTCCTTAAGTTATGGAGGGATCCTTACAACATTGACTTGAATAGTTTTCCTGCGAAGAGAATCCATATCCTACAAAACAGAAAAAAGAAAAATCCAAAAATCCGTAAAATGGTTAATGAATGTGTATGATGTCATGATGTTCATGATGTTATCTATAAGTATGTATATATACAACCAAAGAAAACAAGTCCTTAGGTTTAGGCTTGCATGGAGTTTCATAGGTAAGTACCCTCTTGAAGTTTAGTTGGCTCAAACTTTTCCTAGTAATATTAACCGGGTTCTAAGGAGCTCAATATCACTGGTTTGTTTCCTTGGTCATTGTTTCAGCACAAGCCTCTTTAATGGCGACCGAAATATCCCAAGAAACCAAACCTCAATGAGTGTAGTACCGAGTATCTACCAACTTCAGACTGCACCAAAGCCGGTCATCTCACTACATCCTAAATAGCCAAGTTGGTCAAGTAAATGTTCTAGAAGTTCATTAGTGCTTCATGATAACACTCAGCGGCCTCGTATTCTCTTTGATTACCTTAAAGGCTACCGGTACCTACAAATATGTCGCACTAACATAGTTATTGTTTAGACCATGTCGATATACCCCGCACAGTTTCCACAACGTATTACTACTTACCTATAATGTATCCCAAATCCGGGTAGAGAATTCAAACCCAAACAAAGAACGATAATGTAAAGCAAACAAATCAAACAATGAAAGCAAGTAAATGTGATCTAACCCTAAGGTAACCCCACTTTTAGAATATTCCCCAGCAGATTCGCCAGTTCTGTGATACGGTGGGAGAACTGACTTAAAGGTTTTGCGTTTGATTGCAAATGGTGCGGTTAGCAAGAGTCGCCACCGACTTTTCTTTTATCCAAAATGAAAGGTGAAAAAGCACAGGAAAGACCTTTGAGATTGTTTCTTGAGTTCGGGGGGTAGATTATGAAAAGGGAAGGTATTATCACCCTTTTCATCCATGGCTTTCCATGGGCTCTTAGTTACTTGCTAGATCATTTGCTTTATGTTTGAAATTGTGCTTTGTGTGGTTTTTGAAAGTATTTTGTAAAGAGGCCATTGTTTAGGAAATCTTTGTAATGATTCTTGTTTGTAAGAATGTATACAAAGATGTTGATCTTTTAAAAATGTTTTCAATTTTGTAAGATGTTTGAAAGTGTAGGTGATTGTTTTGAAAATAGAAAGGATGCTTGTTTTGAAATTGAGCAAGTAATTAGGAGCATTCTTTCTTGTTAATTTTCTTTTCCTTTGACATTGTTGTCTTACCATTGATTTGGTAAGCAACCCTATCTTTGGATGTAAATGGGACGGGTGTGGGTCATCGTATAACCATGATTAGCAATGTTGCAAGGTATCTTAGCATTCTTTTTTAGGGACTAAGATCATTTGAAAGGCAACTTAGATAGCGTCATCGAAGGACTGTGATCTTGTATTTGCTTGTTTTTGCTAAGATACCTTACATGCGTAATATGACCATTTTGTAAAAGCAACCTAGTGGATTTACCGTAAGGGGTGCTTGTGTGCAAGTGTATTATTTTCATGCTTGATTTTGTCTTAAATTAGGATTTTCTAAGTATTAATTTTAGTCTTTCCGTACAAACCCTAATTACTAGCATTTGTATATAAAAGCGATAAATTGCGGAATTTTAAAGTTACTACGCTATTACAACATTTGTGGGGAGGGGGTGTACAAATTGAATGGGGATTGCAAGAATTTAAACCTAATTAGTCTATTACAACCATATTGAATTGGTACAAATGTACAAGGAATTAAATAAATACAAAGTATAAAAATGAATAAATGTGCATTAATGTAAAGGTAAAAAAAATGAATATTTTGTTTGATTTTCATAAGAAAAAGGGATTTGTTTTAACCTAGTTAATTAAATAAAATAATTAATTAAACTTAAATTTATTAAGAAAATATTTTTAAATAAAACCTTAATTCTATTTAGTTGATTAAAATAAAATAAGTTTAAGAAAAATGTATTTTTGGTATTTTTGCCTTAAAAATATTTATAGCATTATAAAATATTTTGGTCCTTTTTACATTCAAATAATATATTTTAATGGTTGTAAAGAGAAAATAAATATTAACCTAGTTTTAATTTAATTTACAAGATTAGTTAATAAAAATAAATAATGTATAGTTAAATAAAAATATTTTGTGAGAAAAAAATAAAAATAAAAAAAGCCAAAATATAAATCTATCATTTTTTGTATTTTTATGATTTTTTAATATTTAGAAAAATATTTAAGAAAATAAATGAAATAATAATAAAAAAATAAAATAAAATAAAATAGGGCCTGGGCGTATAGAGGAAACAGGGGGTTAGCTAGCAAAAAAAATAAAAAAATAAGCCAGGCCCAAAGAGGCCCAGCGCCCTGCAAACAAAAAAAGTCAGAATTGTAAAACATGTAAAAAATACAAAAGGGTACTATTGGGGCTCGAACCTAGGTCTCATAGGTTACAGGCGCGCGCTTCTACCACTGGGGTTGCTATACATCTGTTAATATAAGCAAAATAATAAATATGTAAGGAAAAACGCGCCCTGATGACTTCATCTTCAACCTCTATCCAGACCAACTGTAACTTGCTCATTTCTCATCAAAAATGAAAACTGTAAACATGAAACTTGTAGAACATTTTCTCACAATTTCAGAAATATAAAGCATTAAAACTATAGATCAAAGATAAGCATGAATTTTAATGGTCCTAATCTGAACCCTAGAAATCTCAGAAATTTCAGTTTCAAAATTCTCTAAGCTCAAGAAAAATTAATGTAAACTATGGACATGGTTAGCTTCAAGGCAATGATATCTACATGTTTTGTTCACAAATAAACTATTGATGATGCCTGTATGAAGAGTTCTAAGTTGAGAAAACATACCTTAAAACTGGAAATCGTGTTTTGAGTTTGAGCTTGTTTTAAGTGATGGTGATGATCAGGTTACCTTCCTTGAGGTCCTAGGAAGCTAATGCAATGGTTTGCTTGAGTTGAGAGTTGCTGAAATGGCCTGGAGAAGTCAAGTTGCAGACTCTATTTTTTGGTTATGGAGTTTATGGTAAATGGTGTTACAGTTCTGGAATAAGGATGGGGATGAGTTGCATTTGAGGTAAGGAAGCTTTAGGAGTGAATTTGATGGAAAACTCACGAGGGAAATAGGAGATACAAGTTTAAGGTCAGAACTGTGTATCAAAGGTGTTTTTTGTGCAATTTCTGGCTAGAGGGAATTTGGGAGTGTTTCATGGTGCTAAAACTCGTCCTTTAGCTCACAAATGGTGACTCTATTTATAAGCAACAAGTTTGGAGTGCTCTAGTTGATCAGAATTCAAATTTACATGTTTAAGTTCAACATGTGATTTTTTTGACAAAACAAGTTTCCATGCCTTGTACTTGTTTCATAGAGTAGTTATGCTTTAAACAAGCTTGCTTCTGACTTTGTGGATTGAGTGTGATCAGAGGGAACAAGTTAGAGGCTCAAGAATGGACCTTATGCAAAAAGCTTGCTTTACAAGAATGGCAATGTTAACTTTGTGCCATTAATGGAAATGCAACTTGGATAATAGCTCAATTGCTTGGATCAAAGCCCTAACAGCTGTGCAAACATTTAATTATGGAGTGAAAAACAAGTTTGAGGCCTGCAAAGAAAAGATTATGCAGCCTAGCATGGATTTGGTTCATGTGTTCATCCAAAAATGACTTGTAATTCAAGTGATGAAACCCTAACTTCATCTCTTCGATTCTCCCTACTCAAGAATGATCTCAAGGAGTTCTTTGACATTTTGGAAAGCTTGAAATGTGCTCTATAACCCATCTTTCAATTTCTTTTGAATATTCCCCTTAGAACTATATGAAAATGTGTCATGAAGTTAGGTCAAAATCCTTGCTAAATTAGGGCAAAATTTCACTAAGTGTTTTGTTTTATGACCCTATGTTCTTAAAATTATAACTTGATTTACAAGAACTTTTGGAAGAAGTTGTGTGAAGAAAAGTTTTACATTTCGTGGAGATATACAACTTTCATGTTGGAAGTTTCTCTTGAATCATCTTGCATCATGGTGAAAATTTGGCTCAAAGTTATGAAAAAACATGAAATTTCCAACACTAAAAATTTCTAAGTGTAGAAATTTTGACTTTTCAAAATGAAATATTGAATTTTTGATTTCTTGATGAATAAGTTTCATATTTTGACATTTTTTGATGAATTATGATCTTTGGCACTTGAATTTGACCAAAAAGTCAAAGTTTGACTTTTCAATATACAATTGACTTTTAATCAGTTGACTGAGAATTTCATATGTCAATCCAATAGACTTGCAATGTTTTGAACCATGTCATTAGGTCAAAATGATGAAATTGTACTCTTGAGATCATGCCTTAAACCAATTTACCATTTGCTTGGTCAAAAATCAGAAGTTGCCTTTCCCAGTCAAAACCCTAATTTTGACCATTTTGCCCTTTTGGAGATTTGATCAAATTTCTTGAGGAGTTATGGTCCAAACTTGATCAAGTGATACATATGAGTTTAAAATGTTGATGTGGATAAAAAATTATGAAGTTTGACTGTAAATTGGACGTGGTTGACTTTTTCCCCAATACAATTGATTTTTAGGTCAACTGCTCAATTGACTGATCAAAAATGTAATCCAAGGCTTGAAACTTGACATGGGTAATATTGTGGGTCCATAATGATTCATGAAAGTCATATGGGGCATTGAAAGTTCAAGAATCCTTGTGCAAACTCAAACCCTAATTTTGGTCATTAGTGCTTAAGGAGGTGTCTTGAGCTGATCAAACCTTAATCTAGTCTTGAGCCCAAGGAGATCTTGTGAGAAAATTCTTGATAAGTGAAAGGGAAAATTTTGGGGTACAAAAGCTGCCCCTGTTCAATCTTCTTAAGTCTGAAGAGTTAGATTGGCAAGTTTTTCCATTTGTGACTCGAAGGTGGAAGATGATTGGACACTAGAGTGCCCAGAAATTTGCACTTGGTGATGTGGTGGTTGAGGGAATGGGCTTAAAGATGCCATTTGGAGAGGTGATAGAAAGTGGTTGGATATGGGCTTGTAGATGCCATCCAAAAGTGATTGTTGAACCGTAGCTATAAGTTGAAACTGAATGAATATCAGAATGGCGTCCGTGTCTGGAGCGTATCTGTACTGTATCTGAATGCTGGATCTGAATGAGTATCAGAATGGTGTCCATGTCTGGAGCATATGTGTACTATATCTGGAAGTTGGATATGAATGAGTATCAGAATGGCATCCGTGTCCGGAGCGTATCTGTACTATATCTGGAAGTTGGATCTGAATGAGTATCAGAATGGCATCCGTGTCTAGAGCGTATCTGAACTATATTTTGAGAATTGAATCTGAATGAGTATCTGAATGGCATCCGTTTATGGAGCGTATCTTAACTGTATCTGAGAGCTAAATTTGAATGAGTATCAGAATGGAATCTGTGTTTGGAGCGTATCTGAACTGTATCTGAAAGCTGAATCTGAATGAGTATCAGAATGGCATCCGTGTCTGGAGCGTATCTGAAATGTATAAGAGATTCAGAATGAATATCAGAATGGCATATGTGTCTGGAGCGTATCTGAACTCTATCTGTGAACTTTGAACATTGTTAATGGTAGTTGTTAACCTTATCCTGAAAAGGGTAAAATGTTAGCTATAATGCAAAGTCATGTTGTCTGAAATACATGGTATATTGCATTCGTGCTATCAATGTTTATGATATATGGATGCGATGTATGCATATGTGAGATAATCTGTTGCACTGCTGTTGGATTGGGGAAGATAAATCCCTGACCACTGCTGAGGATATGGAGTGTAAGTCTTTACGTTGTGAAGTTGAAGTGTTGATGAATTTCCGTTTAGAGAAATAAACTCTATTGTAAGGGAAATGTCGTGTTCTGCTTGTAAGATCCTGTTGGGAAATATTGAAAAATTGAATGACTTCTACTAGGGATTGATAATTGGGAGCTTTGTTCCGTTGGGGATTAAATTGTATACTGCGGGGATTTTATGGAAATAACTTAGAGAGATTTCCCTACTTTAAAGCCCTCAGTGATTGTCTTTCTACTTTGTTTATTTGTAAACAGTAATTATGTTCAAATGCATATGTTCAACAATAAATCATTGGACGTTTTTGTAAACAAAACATAAGAGTAAAGAAAAAACAGATAGTTTTACACTTTCAAAGGGATATCTTTGTATTGACTTTGAGTAAGGTTTTCTGTACAGTGAGACAAACACTCTAGTAAGAGAATGCTATCATAAAAAATGAGAATTTGATACAGAGAAAAGATAGCTATGTGCAATAATCCCATTGGGTTCCCATTCTTCTATAGCCTTCGTATCTCTGCGCATCTTGTCTATTTATTGCCTCGTCCAAAGATGATTGAATTGATCAGAACCTGAGTTTGCAGGTTGTCTGTAAGGTGATCCAACGGGACATAGTTATACACTTTAATTCCCTAACTTTTTCCTGAACCTCCCTTTCGGATTTTCAATCCACCGGGAAACCATTTTTTTCCCAAGTCTCCCTTTCGGGTTTTCAACTTTCCGGGTGTACAGATTTTTTTGTTTTATACCTAATTTTTTCTCGAACCTTTTTGGTTTGCCGGGATACCCTTGTTTTTCCTAGGTGTGTCAACCTAGCAGGTCTCTTATGCGTAGTATCTTTTGACTATGTCTGTGTTCACAGGGTGTGGCAGGTCATCACCATCCATGGTGGTCAAGATCATTGCTCCACCAGAGAAAATGCTTTTGATTACAAATGGTCCTTCGTATGTAGGAGTCCATTTTCCCCTGGGATAACCTTGCGATAGTATGATATGTTTGATCACCAGATCCCCAACTTGATACACTTGGCGTCTGACCTTTTTGTTGAAAGCCTTGATCATCCTTTTTTGATACATTTGACCATGGCAAACAGCAGTAAGCCTTTTCTCATCAATTAAGTTCAGTTGATCAAGTCGAGTCTGGATCCAATCTTCTTCATTCAACCTCGCATCCTTCATAATTCTTAGAGAGGGGATCTGTACCTCAATAGGCAAGATAGCCTCCATGTCGTATACCAGAGAATAAGGTGTTGCCCCGGTTGATGTGCGAGTTGTGGTACGATATCCATGGAGAGCGAATGGTAGCATTTTATGCCAGTCTTTATATGTGACTGTCATTTTCTATATGATCTTTTTAATGTTCTTATTTGCGGCTTCGACCGGTAAGGGGAAGAATTGCGATGCTGGATCTTGAATTTCTTGCACAAGGTGGTGAACATAGTATTGTTCAAGTTCGTACCATTGTCTGTAATGATCCTCTCTTGGATACCGTAACAACATATGAGATTCTTCTTGATGAACCGGGCGACAACATTCTTGGTGACGGAAGCTAAAGAGGCTGCCTCCACCCACTTTGTAAAATAGTAAATGGCCACTAAAATGAAGCGGTGTCCACTGGATTCTATTGGCTTGATTTCCCCAATGATATCAATCCCCCACATTTCAAAGGGCCAAGGATACGTCAAGACATTTAGAGGAACCAGAGGTACGTGCACCTTGTCAGCATAGATCTGACACTTATGGCAAGTTTGAGAGTGTTGATAGCAGTCTGGTTCCATGGTAGACCAGTAATAGACAGCCCGTAGGATTTTCTTTGCCATCATATGCCCACTGGAATGCGTGCCAAAAGTGCCTTCATGTAACTCAGCCATGATCCTTTCAGCTTCAACTTTGTCTATGCACCGAAGTAACACAGAGTCATGGTTGCGTTTGTAAAGAATGACATTGCTAAGGAAAAACTTAGAAGAGAATCTCCTTAAGAACTTCTTATCATTGACTGAAGCTCCTTCTGGATATTCTTGAGCCTCGAGATACCTCTTGACTTCGTGAAACCAAGGTTGGTCCACTATTTCTTTAGTATTAATCTCGTGACAGTGTGTTGGTTCATCCATTCGTTCAATGGTGATCTGGGGAGCCTCGTTATCCCATTTAAGTTTAAACATAGATGACATTATGGCTAGTGTGTCTGCTAGCTGATTTTCTTCTCGCGGGAAATGCTCGAAGGTAATGTTCTCAAAATGTGGGAGCAATGTCAAAACATGTTCTTTGTAAGGGCTAAGGTTAGGGTGTTTGGTGTCCCATTCCCCTTTGATCTGGATGATGACCAAAGCTGAATCTCCAGATACATTTAAGGATTTGATCCCCAAATTTATGGCAGCTTTGAGACCAAAGATGCACGCTTCGTATTCCGCCATATTATTTGTACAATTGAAGTAGAGTTTTGCAGTAAAAGGAGTATGGCTTCCTTCCGGAGATATGAGTATAGAACCGATACCGTTTCCGAGTGCGTTAGATGCCCCATCAAAAACCAGGGTCCATCGGGATCCTTGTTCAGATCTGTCATATGGCCTGAATTCTTCACAGTTGTTTACCATCATGATGTCCTCATCTGGGAATTCGAACTTTATGGACTGGTAATCTTCCATAACTTGCTGAGCAAGGTGATCAGCTAGTATACTGCCCTTTATTGCTTTCTGAGTAGTATACTGTATGTCATATTCTGTCAGGATCATCTTCCATCTCGCTATTATCCCAGAGAGAGCAGGTTTCTCGAAGATGTATTTTATTGGATCCATTTTAGATATCAACAAGGTAGTATGAGTCATCATATATTGTCTTAGCCGGCGAGCAGCCCATGCCAGAGCACAGCAAGTTTTCTCGAGCAGTGAATATCTTGTTTCATAGTCGGTAAACTTTTTGCTCAGGTAATAAATAGCGTGCTCTTTTCGGCCAGACTCGTCATGCTGCCCCAATACACACCCCATTGAATTTTCCAAAACAGTCAGATACATGATCAATGGCCTTCCCTTGACTGGTGGCATCAACACAAGAGGCTCTTATAGGTACTCTTTTATCTTGTTGAAAGCAGTTTGGTATTCATCATTCCATTTGACTACTTGATCTTGTAAGTGCCTTCGTTTAGGATTGGCTCATTTATTGTAAAACAAATAGTAACAACAATAATGTAATGTAATGTACAATAGGAACAGCCTGAAAATCCTATTGCAAATGCCTAAACATGTTGTGTTGAATCAACATCTGGAACAACATGTCTCAAGAGATGTCATAACATCATACCAGACATCAAGCTATTGAACTGTCAAGTCTGATGCAGTTCTGTTCCTGAAGTTATGCAGAATATTCTGCCAAATAGAATGCATAACAAGTAGCGAAAATTGAAGGCATATGTGGAGCCCTAGAAGATTCAATCAGAAGCTAAGGATAAGGAGAAAAGCTCGATTGAAGACCTAACTTACAGCAGAAGTTTTCTGCTTACTTTATACAGGTCGTTAAAGCTGCATTGCTGTCATATGAAGGCCCAAATCCAGTTGGGTAAAAAGGGTTATAAATAGAAGTATTGTAACCTAATTTAAGTGAGCCGTGTATTGACAAGATGTAATCATTAGGGCTAGTTTTGAACCACCCGGGTTGTGGGATGGTCACCATACTCCTTGAAACCTGTAGGTTAGAGGATGTATGCATTGTACTTGATTGAAGCTTTTAAGCATGATCAAGTTGTGTAATGGAAGTGTATCTTCTGAACAGTTTATGTACTGTAGAAAGTTATCACTGCGGTGATTGAGGGGGAGTGAGAGGGTTCTCATATCTAGGATTGGATCTTAGGTAAAAGTGTCATTGGGTAGTGATTAAGTGAGAAGGCTGTCAACGGGTGTGTTGGTTGTAGGGTCTTTGAATTGATACTACTAATAGTGAACTTTATCCCTGGCTTGGAAGCCTCCAGATGTAGGTTGGTTGAACCGAACTGGGTGAACAATTCTGTGTGTTATTTACTTTCTACATTGGTTATTTGTTTGATGTCACAGCATTCCTCATGACATCTATGTATATGATTAACCTTAACTGTTCTGAACTTCAGTAAATCAGAACCTGCGTTTGTCAAAGGTGTTGCAGGTTCTGGTATGATAGTTCAGTGTCTGTTGTAGAACAGATATCAAAAGTACAGCCTACTCTACCTGTACAGCGCTTAATGTCAGATCAGATGTCTTAACATTCCATTAGACATCCTGAGTCTGTGACATACCAGGAATTTCAATTGGTATCAGAGCAGGCATCCTGTCTGTCTCTGGATGAGATCCATGGGGGATACTTTCCGGTTGTGTACAAGGTAGAATATTGTTTGAACCAGTAGTATTTATATTGTTTGGTCCCTAGGAGTGAAGGATGGACCAATTTGGGAGAAACTAGATGAAAGTGTTTGAACAAATTCAAAGACCTCATGCGGGAGTGAAGATTTTGGAGTGCATTGTTCAACCTGTATTCAGCACAAAGAAGAATATTATCAAAACCTTCATGCGGGAGTGAAGATATTGATAAGGTATCATCTGTGTGTATAAAGCTTCCTTTTAACAGGGCTGTAGAGTTGGGTCTAGAAAGTTGCTTGGTGAAGAAGCAAACAACTTGTAGGATTGATTTATTTTCAATCCTTATGTGTCATGCTTGCTATATGGAGTAAGCATTGTGTAAGTTCTGTTGAAGTACTGCTATTCCGCTGCATAGCTTCTGATACAACCCCTAAAGTGAAAGAAGAACTCTAGGGTTATTATTTTCAACAGAATTTGTAAGCAGATTTTGCAATCTATCAATAATGTCAAAGATACTTGAGATTTCCTCAAGTCCACTCATAAAGGCATTTATTATTAGTGTTGATGAGTATCAATTGATCAATGATACTCATATACATCTACAAGCTGCTTGAATACCTTGAAGATTATCAAGGATGATGTGTTCCAAGGAGATGGAACTGATATGCTTAAGGATGTTAGAACATCATGCAACTGCCAGTTGAAGAACAGATGTTCTGGGTGCTAAACACATGTAGTGTGAGTACATATGTTTGGAACCTACTCCTGATCTGGAAGAGGAGACATCTGTTTTGAAATAATTGATCAGGACACGATCAACAGGTCATCTACTCCAGCTGTGAGTTTAAGGGAGTATATGTACTGAGCTAAATGCACTTAAAAGGACTTTAAAGCTGTGATTTCCAGGTTTCCCCTCATGTGATGGATGATGGAACATCATTTCTGTGTCTTCAGCCAAGTAAATATGCTTAGCAAGTATGAAGAAGTAATCAGTCAGGATCATCTAGTGTGATTAGATAATTCTAACTGAATAAATGATGGAAGCAGAATATTTATGTGATAAATATGTGGAAATCAGAATCAAAAGTTCTAAAGCTTGTGATGAAAAAGGATGTACAACATCACAACTATTGAAGACATCAGTTGTTGAGGAAAGACAGATAAGTTCCAGACTTATTGAACATCCTCATGATTGATAATGAAGTTTCTTCTAGTACAAGTTACAGAATGTGGCAATCTGAAACTTGTACAGCAAGCAAACTAAGGACTCTTAATTTGAAACCTGTGGCAAATTCCAAATAAAGAGTACTTACTATGTGTCTAAAGTAAAGAGCTCAACAATGTATCCATAAAGAGGGAAGTTGGATGATCAAGATGATGTGAAAGGGAGTTCATCTTACCTTGTTCTATAAGATGCTTGAGTTTATTTCTCATGATCTTAGTGATTTCCAAGGAGGATAGGAATGAGAACAGGTTATGTGGTTGTTGTGGGTCTGATCATAAAGGATGATTAGCTTCTGGTGTACTCTTGTATCCCCTACAAGAAAAGTGTGCTTTGATTGCTATGGATGTTCATCCAAAACCATAGTATAAGCCAGGCTCATATGGTTGGGATCAATGTCAGATCTAATGTTGCAACATCATCTCAAACGAAGGGCCTCTTCAGCAAAGGAAGCTTGTAAGGACCATTTGGTTCCTCATGCATGGAGCAGAAGATTGTTAGAATAATTATCCTACCTTGAGAAGGTGGCATAATCTAACTAATAATGAATACTTTGACGGGAGACTAAGTATTCATTAGGATCTTGCATAAAGATATATATAAGCACTTTGATGGGAGACTAAATATGCATGCAAGGCTGTATTCTGAACCTATTTCTCAGAACTTGGTAGAGAGTTTATTTCTCTCTAGGGTATTCTGGTGTGTAATTATTGCTGAAGATGAAGATCATACCTTTCATATGGGGAATATAAAAGGGCATCAATCCCCTGGATGTTAACTTCAGAACCCAAGCAGATAGGTTCTGATGTCCCAGATGATGCTGTAACATCATTATTGTTAGAAGTCTGTGGCAGAGACTTGGGACTGTGAATCTTATCGCCTCATTCAGAAGTGGCAGTTCTATTGTTGGTTTGGAATAAGTAGATTCTACTTGTGTTTAAGAGTAGTATGCTTAACAATGCATAACTACTATTGTGGTCTGAAGAATTTGCTAGTATCAGCAACTACTAGTAAATATATTATACAGAAGGATGACATGATCAACTTTTTGATTAAAGGATAATCCTTCTAGAAAATCTGAATCTTAGTAAAGCTTGTAAGCACACTAAGAAGGTTGGAGGTTGGTTTCAGACTATGGCTACATGATTTCTCAGCCATCCAGAGAGTCATGATAAGTGTGGAAGTGCAAGGGCATGAATCAGAGATGTCCTTACTATTCTAAGACTAGTTCAGGGTGCTTGAAGTTACCACCTCCGAGCTAGTGCTACTGGTTTCCACGCTACTGTTTTGATTGGCCTTAACAAGGGGAGTCATTGAGTGTTGCACTTTCCCCAATTACAATATACATTGAAGGGAGACTTTGTATATGTATTGTTGGACTTAATCTGAAGATCAGAAGTCAGAAGAGGACGGTGGTATGCTGATGTTTATGTGTTCAGATAATATGACATTGTGAACTTCTAAGTGAAGTCATGGATAATGTCTCAACATCAGGAGATTGAAGAATTGCTCTTGTTATCTATCTGGGTTTAGGAAGAAAATCTCAGAGATTCTTAAAAATATCATAAGTGGCAGTTTTGATACTTTTGGAGCAATTTGGAAGATTCAGATCTTATCAATAGCAACTTGGTCTGGCAAATCAGAAATGCTATTGTGGTAAAGACTTCACTAGCTCTAGCAACTACTAGTGAATGGAAGATCAGAAGAAGTAAATCAGATTAAGAAATCTGATATATTCAGCATATGTTCAAGGGGTTCTTTTACTACAAGAAATAGAAGTGGCATCTAAATTTTGTGTATTAGAACTAATCTGTGATGTCTTGTGAAGCATTTTGGAGTCTTCTGGTTTATTCCCTCCTTCCTTATTTTGCTGTCTGGAAGAAGGTAGAAAGTAATTGTGTTGGATCTCAGCAACACTTAAGAAAGCATGATTGATGGCCATGCTTAATGCTACTAGTCTCTTGCTACTAGCTGTTTATAGTGTCCTTCTCTGTGCCTAACTGAGAGAAGTAAAAAGAAGGCTGCTGTTGTTGAAGAATGTAAGGTAATGTCTAAGTAAGTGTCATGACATTACCAACGACATTGCAACCTTGGGGAAATCAAGAAGAATACGTGGAAAATAACTTCACCACATAATTGTAGCTATTCAGGAGCTATATTTGGTGTTCTGTTTCCCAGAAGGAATAAATCTTCAGCCTTAAAAGTCGGTCAAAGGCTGATTTTATTCAGGAATTGCTTTGACCTAAACTTATGCATGTATTAGGACTGGTTCTTTTGGCAGAAACAAACAAATGCGTCTAAATTTCATGCACAGTCAGTCTGAAATATGCAACAACTTTAACAGGTATCCTTGACCAAGATTTTATATTGCCATCTTCTTGAACCTGTTATCTCCTTATATAACCTCCTGTCACACATTCTTTTCTCTCACAACCATCATGGGGTTTGTACGGATCTGGGAAAACTGTTCTTGGATCTGGTTTTGTGAGGGCTTTCTTTGTCAATTTTTGGCCAAAAAGGGGGAGAAAGGAGTACTGCTTGACATTGTCCTCGTTGCAGCAGCTACTCAAAATTTTGATCACAAAGACTTGTCACAAATTCAGCAGAAATTCAAATGGCGTGAATTTCTTTGTGACTTGTGATCTGAGTTATGAACACAGTTGTGACCTGTGTTCTGAGTTACAAGGGAGATATTCTGGTCACTCCTTAAGGGTTCTCGGATGCCTCTGAAAGGATAGTTTATCTCCCACGGACCTCTTTCTCCACCACCAGTGACAAGAAATGGTTCGTGGTCTAAAAGGGAATGAGGTGCATCCTCTTCCTCCTGTGCTTCAAGAGGTTCTGGATGGTTAGTGTGGTTACAACCAAAGATGTCAAGACATCCTTCTGTGTGTATCCTGAACACTTTTATTTTCTATTGTTGTATTTGTTTTAGCCAAAATTTGCCAAAGGGGGAGATTGTAAGTGCCTTCGTTTAGGATTGGCTCATTTATTGTAAAACAAATAGTAACAACAATAATGTAATGTAATGTACAATAGGAACAGCCTGAAAATCCTATTGCAAATGCCTAAACATGTTGTGTTGAATCAACATCTGGAACAACATGTCTCAAGAGATGTCATAACATCATACCAGACATCAAGCTACTGAATTGTCAAGTCTGATGCAGTTCTGTTCCTGAAGTTATGCAGAATATTCTGCCAAATAGAATGCATAACAAGTAGCGAAAATTGAAGGCATATGTGGAGCCCTAGAAGATTCAATCAGAAGCTAAGGATAAGGAGAAAAGCTCGATTGAAGACCTAACTTACAGCAGAAGTTTTCTGCTTACTTTATGCAGGTCGTTAAAGCTGCATTGCTGTCATATGAAGGCCCAAATCCAGTTGGGTAAAAAGGGTTATAAATAGAAGTATTGTAACCTAATTTAAGTGAGCCGTGTATTGACAAGATGTAATCATTAGGGCTAGTTTTGAACCACCCGGGTTGTGGGATGGTCACCATACTCCTTGAAACCTGTAGGTTAGAGGATGTATGCATTGTACTTGATTGAAGCTTTTAAGCATGATCAAGTTGTGTAATGGAAGTGTATCTTCTGAACAGTTTATGTACTGTAGAAAGTTATCACTGCGGTGATTGAGGGGGAGTGAGAGGGTTCTCATATCTAGGATTGGATCTTAGGTAAAAGTGTCATTGGGTAGTGATTAAGTGAGAAGGCTGTCAACGGGTGTGTTGGCTGTAGGGTCTTTGAATTGATACTACTAATAGTGAACTTTATCCCTGGCTTGGAAGCCTCCAGATGTAGGTTGGTTGAACCGAACTGGGTGAACAATTCTGTGTGTTATTTACTTTCTACATTGGTTATTTGTTTGATGTCACAGCATTCCTCAAGACATCTATGTATATGATTAACCTTAACTGTTCTGAACTTCAGTAAATCAGAACCTGCGTTTGTCAAAGGTGTTGCAGGTTCTGGTATGATAGTTCAGTGTCTGTTGTAGAACAGATATCAAAAGTACAGCCTACTCTACCTGTACAGCGCTTAATGTCAGATCAGATGTCTTAACATTCCATTAGACATCCTGAGTCTGTGACATACCAGGAATTTCAGATCTTTCTTCAGTAGTTTGAAGATTGGCTCACAAGTAGTTGTCAGGTGAGAAATTAATCTGGAAATGTAGTTTAAATGTCCCAAGAATCCTCTGACTTCCTTATCGGAATGAGGAGCAGGCATCTCTTGTATCGCTTTCACTTTGGCAGGATCTACTTTAATACACTTATTGCTGACGACAAAGCCTAGGAGCTTACCAGACCTTACTCCAAATGTGCATTTATTTGGGGTCAACCTCAGCTTGTACTTTTTTAGTCTCTCAAACAGTTTCTGTAAATGATCAAGATGCTCTTCTTCTGTTTGAGATCTAGCTATCATGTCGTCCACATATACCTCTATTTTGTGATGTATCAGGTCGTGAAATAGAGCTACCATGGCACACTGATAGGTTGCCCCAGCATTCTTCAGTCCGAATGGCATAACCTTGTAGCAGAATGTGCCCTATTATGTGACAAAGTATATCTTCTCCTTGTCCTCGGGTGCCATTTTGATTTGGTTGTAGCCTGAGAACTCGTCCATGAAGGAAAACACTAAGTGTTGTGCCGTATTGTCGACTAGAATATCAATGTGGGGGAGTGGGAAATCATCCTTAGGGCTTGCCCTATTCAAATCTCTATAGTCCATGCACATTCGTATCTTGCCGTCTTTTTTTTGCACAGGAACAACATTGGCAATCCATTACGGATAAGAGGTGACGACCAAGAATCCAGCGTTGAATTGTTTCATGACTTCTGCTTGAATCTTTTCTGACATGTTAGGTCGCATACATCGAACATTTTGCTTTACTGGTGGATAGTCTTCTCTTGTAGGTAGACGATGTACCACAATATATGCATCAAGTCCTGGCATGTCTTCATACGACCAGGCAAAGACCTCAACATAATCGTGCATCAACTGAATCAGACGCTCCTTGACACTGGGTTCCATATTGGCACCCACCTTGACTTCTCTTTTGTCTTCTTCGGTACCTAGGTTGATTGTATCCACGGGTTCCTCGTGGGGCTGAATGGTTCTCTCTTCTTGTTGTAGTAATCTGGAAAGTTCCCCTGGTACTTCAGAATCTTCCTCACCTTTCTCTTCGGCTTGGTAGATTAGATTTTAAGAGTCACAGAAGTCCATAGCAGAACCGTTACCCATGTGATCCCGAATGGATGTAGACCTGCATTGTGAGTGTGAGTGTGTGTAAGAGTATATCTATCTTTGAAAGAAATGAAAATGTAAAAAGAAAAACAATGAGCACAAAGTATGTATGCAAAAACGTCCATGATTCATTGATGTCATATAGAAATGAGATAATAACCCTTACAAATGAACCATTATGCCTCGGGTAAGACACAATGTTTTAAGAGTCTGAATTGTTTTAATATTACAGATCCAACAAAATGTAAAGACAAATTACTATGGGATAAAAGTGATCGGGACAAAGTCTATAGCCTCCCAGTTGTTAAGCCCTCCACTGACAGTTGGAAAGATCCAATCCTACAGGTTGTAGTTGTCCTCATCATCTTCTACTGCATTGACTTCGTGGTTGTTGATCTTCAAGGGTGGTCTTTCGTCACGAGCGTGGCGCACAGTGTTCTGGGCACCTGAAGTGAAACCCAGGCCAAACTTGTTAGATTTGTATGGGATATCTGGGAGTTGTCCCCAGATAGTGCACCCATCTTCTTCTATCACTGCCTTTGCATCCTTCAAAGATGACATCCTGAGCGGAGGCCTTGTGATCTTTGGAACTTGAGACACAACCTTGGTCACTGCCACATCTTGCGGGACTTCTTCAAAATGTTGGAATGGAGTTTCAACAAATTCACCATCTAATTCCACATATCTGAAGGAATTGAGATGGCTGATCATATACTCTTCTTCTCCATGAATGGTGATAATCTTCCCTTGAATCAGATATTTCAGCATTTGGTACAATGTAGAAGTAACAACGCCAGCATTGTGAATCCATGGTCTTCCTAGCAAGCAGGAATATGAAGGGCGAATATCCATTACATAAAAAGTTGAATCAAATGTTTGGGTTCCAACCTTTATGGGGATATCAACTACCCCATGTACCATCCTTTTCGAGCCGTCAAAAGCCCTTACTACTATATTGCTTGGTTTCAATGTCAATCCCTCACAGTCAAGCCTATCAAGAGCTTTTTTAGGTAATACATTTAGAGACGAGACAGTGTCCACCAAGACATGAGCCAGAGTTGTTCCCCTTTATTCCACTGAGACATGCAATGCCTCATTATGCTTCCTCCCTCTTGGGGTTAAATCAGCATCCGAAAAACCTAGACCATTATCTGCAGTCAAGTTGGCTACGAAGTCTTGGAACTGATTGGCAGGTGTTTCTTGGGGTACATGGGTTGTTTTCAGGAATTTTACCAAGGCTTTTGCATACGCCTCGGAATATAGTAGTAAAGCCAACATGGAAATTTTAGATGGAGTTTTCCCCAGTTTCTCAACTACATCGTAGTCGCTTCTTTTTAAGATCTTTAGAATTTCCTCCATCTCTTTCCGGGAGGTCTCAAGGATAGCCAACAATTGTGCCTTCGTCCGGACAGGCTTAATCAAAATACTTTTACCTCGAGTCTCGGTTGACTCGGCAGCAGGAATGTCAGTAGGAGTGATAACATCAGTCGTATCATCTTTGTCAGTTGGAGTATTAGTGGAGCTGATTGTAGGGCTGGGAATAGCCTTCGGAGGAGCAACAACAATAGGATTGATTACGGGTCCATAAATAGCTTTTTGAGGAGCTATCTCTGGAGAGAAAACCCTTCCGCTTCGAGTGATCTTTCTTGTTCCGGCGATATTACTGATATCGGAGTCCACTTTCTCAGAACTTGAATCTTTGGCAGCTGGCCAATCTTGCTTGATACCGTTGTAGTAGACATCCCCTCCATAATTCCATGGTATGGTTTTGTCTAACAAATATGGGACTGGTCCAGGCATTGTAATTATCAAAGGAGCTACTTTTGGAACTGATGTAATTCTAACGGGTCTTTTGGTGGAGACCCTGGAAGAATTGTCGGAAATGGTCATGATGGAAACATCATTATAAGAAATAGGTGGTACATAAGTATTTTCGAACAAAATTTCCTTGTTATCTATTAGGAACTGAATTCCTTCTTTCAACAAAGGAGAGCTGGTTGGTGAGGACAAACAGGAATAATAGCTTTCATCACAGCCTAGGAACACACTGACATTCAATAAATTCTTTTTGATAGTCAGGAGTGGGGTCATAAGTTCATTAACTGAAGTAACAAACATATTTTCCTCAATGGCGTTGGCATTATGGCCGTGTTTGGGCATAGGGGCAGAAATGACACTTGGCTTTTCTGGCTCATCGAATTCAATCTCTTTGGCTTCAAGGAGGTCTTGTACTTTGTTCTTTAGAGCCCAACAGTTATTAGTGTCATGGCCGGGACTCTCAGAGTGGTATGCACAGCGGGCATTAGGATGATAGTGAAGAGAGGTTGTGTTAGGGTTCTTTGGAGCTTCTTTCAAAGTCACTAGGTTGGATCTTAACAGATGTGGCAATACTTGAGATAGTGTCATGTTAATTATGGTGAACTGTCTGATTGGTCTTTCCATTCTTGGTTGTTTGTTTCTTTGCTGATCAGGCGCAGGTTTAGGAATCATAACAGCCCCCACCATTGGACGATGTTCGAACCTATCTTGATTTCTATGAGGATATACAACAACTACCTCTTTCTTTATGATGAATGGCTTCCTTACAGCAGCATAGGATGCATATTTTTGAATCTTTCCATTATTTATCTCGGCCTCTACTCTTTCTCCGGTCAATATCAATTCAGTAAAACCTGCCGATGAAATCCCAATTAAGTGATTGAACAAGGGACCAGACAAGGTGCCCAAAAACATGTCTACCAACTCTCTTTCAGATAGGGGAGGTTGAACTCTTTCGTCCAAGTCTCTCCATTTTTGTGCATAGTCCTTGAAGCCTTCACTTGAAACCAAGGCCATACTCTGGAGTTGAGTACGGGTAGGCGCAAGATCAGTGTTGTATTGGTACTGTTTGTAAAAGGCAGCAGCATGATCTTCCCAGTTATAAACATTGGCTCTTTCTAACTGATAAAGCCAATCAAGTTGAGTTTCGGACAGACTGTCTTGGAAGAAGTGTACCCATAAATCCTTATCAGCGGTATGAGGCTGGATTTTCCTCACATAGGACCGGAGATGCATTTTGGGGCATGAGACTTCGTCATATTTGGCGAACACAGGTGCCTTGAATTTTGGAGGAATGACGATCCTCGATACTAAACCCAAATCCTCAATGTCCAAGCCAAGCACTTTTTGGATTTCCATTGCACTCAACCGTTTTTCTAGATTCTTATACTTGTCACCGGCTGAAGGATATTGTTCTTTAGAATAGTCTTCTTCTTCCTTTTCCTCTTCTGACTCTGACGGGACAACTGTTTCTTTGCCTTTCCCATCTTGATTGTATTTCTCACCAGATGTCTTTGCAAAGTCTAAGGCCCTTTTTTTCTGCCCTTGGAATATTCTTCCCATGTTTAGAACTCCGGTTATCTTCTTCGTCTTCTTTTTCTTCTCCTATGCCAACAAGGTCTTCAACTCCTCTTGTCCTTTGGCCAGAGTTAAGAACAACTGTTGAAACTGGGCATTCTGAGCTTGGAGGTCCTTCACTGTTTTCTCGAGATCCATCTTACTGAAATAAACAGTAGAGAGATGAGGAGACTTGTTGCAAGAAACATGCTTATGTTATGATGAATGGTAAATGCATATGCAATGATTTCAAGGATTTGAAAATTCAAATTTGTTTTAGACAAAAAGGAAACACACGTTATATTAATAAGTTAAAGTTTTGAGTACACCAGTTCCTCTTTGGGCAAAGCAAATACAAGAAAATCTAAGATATAAAGGTAGTACGCATCCTCTTTGGTGCAATGTAAGCATTCAGAGTCTGCTCCTCATGAAGTAGCCTAGTGAGTTCCAAAACCTTCTTCTCGCTTGCGTAGAATTGGACTTCTAAAGTATCTCGCTACCCTTTGAGTTGTATCCAATATCTTTGTAAGTCTTCAAGAGAGGTGGGCATGTCAGGATGTAGGATAGTGTATGGAACATATCCTTCCATGACAGGCTCAATGATTACCGGGAGAATGGAGGGATAAGGCATCATCAGACTTTGAGCACGGGTTCATACCCATTTAAGGTAAAGCTCAAGAGGGATAGAATTATTATGTCCCAATCTCTTTCTATCTACCTTGTTCAACATCCTCCAAGATCAGATAAATCTCTGGAGAAGACCTTGATCGTCGTTGTCGTACTCAAACACCAAACCTTGAATCAGCATCTCGGGTGGGCCATCCCTTCAGGAGTAACCAACCTTTCTTAAAGCTAAGCAGGGGTTGTAGGTGATACCTCCTATAATGCCAAGTAAGGGGATATTAGGGAACTCTCCATAATGGTCAACTATAGTAACATTATCTATGGATCGGGAGCACCAATGAATGTCTGAATGTTTGAGCGCCATCAACCTTTGTAACCACCTTGAACCTTGCTCTTTCTTTAATACAGATTGAGGAAGATGCGAAATAAACCATCTTGCCAAGAGAGGAGTGCAACACATAAGGACAACTCTTTTCCTCATAGTGCAAGTGTGAAAAGAGTGTAGGATGTCTCCTAGCAATGTAGGCACCAGGTTGCGAGATATGAATATTTTGACGGTGTTCACATCTAAGAGTTGGTCAGGATTTGGAAACAAAACCATTCCATAGATGATGAGAGCCACAATTTCCTCAAAGGCTTGCAAATCCAAGGAGTTCCAACAGTTTTGGGCTTTCTCGAACAAGAACTTTGCTAGGAAACCTTTGACACCACTCCTTGTTTCCCAATGAGTTATGACATCAAATGAGTGCAAGTATAGAGCTTGAGCAATCTCTTCTGGATTTGAATCTCTTTTTGTACCATTGAAAGGTAGTTGGTTGAGAATGGGAATCCTCAAGAGTCGGGAAAATTCTTCCAAAGTAGGCACAAGTTGATAGTCGGGAAATGTGAAGCAATGGTGTAAAGGATCAAAGAACTGGAAGAGCACCTTCATCATGTCCTCATCTGTGTTGGAGGTGACCAACTTGAGTAGGCGACCATGTCTCTCGGTGAATGGAGAGTTTTAAGGAATCATTGAAGCTAGATCCTTAAGTTGTGGAGGGATACTTACAAGATTGACTTGAATAGTTTTCCTGCGAAGAGAATCCATATCCTACAAAACAGAACAAAGATAAATCCCAAAATCCTTTAAATGGTTAGTGAAAGTGTATGATGACATGATGTTCATGATTTTATGTATAAATATGTATATATAAAAACAAAGAAAACAAGTCCTTAGGTTTAGGCTTGCATGGAGTTTCATAGGTAAGTACCCTCTTGAAGTTTAGTTGACTCAAACCTGTCCTAGTAATAGTAACCGGGTTCTAAGGAGCTCAATATCATTGGTTTGGTTCCTTAGTCATTGTTTCAGCACAAGCCTCTTTAATGACGACTGAAATATCCCAAGAAATCAAACCTCAATGAGTGTAGTATCGAGTATCTACCAACTTCAGACTGCACCAAAGCCGATCATCTCACTACATCCTAAATTGCCAAGTTGGTCAAGTAAAGGTTCTAGAAGTTCATTAGTGCTTCATGACATCACTCAGCGGTCCCGTATTCTCTTTGATTAACTCAAAGGCTACCGGTACCCACAAATATGCCGCACTAACGTAGCTATTGTTTATACCATGTCGGTATACCCCGCACAGTTTCCACAATGTATTGCTACTTACCTATAATGTATCCCAAATCCGGGTAGAGGATTCAAACCCAAACAAAGAACCATAATGTAAAGCAAACAAATCAAACAATGAAAGCAAGTAAATGTGATCTAACCCTAAGGTAACCCCACTTTTAGAATATTTACCAGTAGAGTTGCCAGTTCTATGATACAGTGGTAGAACTGACTTGAAGGTTTTGCGTTTGATCGCAAATTTTGCAGTTAACAAGAGTCGCCACCGACTTTTCTTTTATCCAAAAGGAAAGGTGAAAAAGCACAGGAAAGACCTTTGAAATTTTTTCTTGAGTTCGGGGGGTAGATTATGAAAAGGGAAGGTATTAGCACCCTTTTCATCCATGGTTTTCCATGGGCTCTTAGTTACTTGCTAGATCACTTGCTTTATGTTTGAAATTGTGCTTTGTGTGTTTTTTGAAAGTATTTTGTAAAGAGACCATTGTTTAGGCAATCTTTGTAATGATTCTTGTTTGTAAGAATGTATACAAAGATTTTGATATTTTAAAAATGTTTTCAATTTTGTAAGATGTTTGAAAGTATAGATGATTGTTTTGAAAATAGAAAGGATGCTTGTTTTGAAATTGAGCAAGTAATTAGGAGAATTCTACCTACTCAAAAGACTTTCTTATTAATTTTCTTTTCCTTTGACATTGTTGTCTTACCATTGATTTGGTAAGCAACCCTATCTTTGGATGTAAACGGGACGGGCGTGGGTCATCGTATAACCATGATTAGCAATGTTGCAAGGTATCTTAACATTCTTTTTTAGGGACTAAGATCATTTGAAAGGAAACTTAGATAGCGTCATCGAGGGACTATGATCTTGTAAATTTACTGTGATCATATTTGGAGTGCTCTAGTTGATCATAATTCAAATTTACATGTTTAAGTTAAACATATGATTTTTTTGACAAAACAAGTTTCCATGCCTTGTACTTGATTCATAGAGTGGTTATGCTTTAAACAATCTTGCTTATGACTTTGTGGATGGAATGTGATCAGAGGGAACAAGTTAGAGGCTCAAGAATGGACTTTATGCAAAAAGCTTGCTTTACAAGAATCGCAATGTTAACTTTGTGCCATTAACGGAAATGCAACTTGGATAATATCTCAATTGCTTGGATCAAAGCCATAACAGTTGTGCAAACATTTAATTATGGAGTGAAAAACAAGTTTGAGGCCTGAAAATCAAACATTATGCAGCCTAGCATGGATTTGGTTCATGTGTTCATCCAAAAATGACTTGTAATTCAAGTGATGAAACCGTAACTTCATCTCTTCGATTATCCCTACTCAAGAATGATCTCAATGAGTTCTTGATCATTTTGGAAAGCTTGCAATGTGATCTTCAACTCATCTTTGAAATTATTTTGAATATTCTCCTTTGAACTATATGAAAAAGTGTCATGAAGTTAGGTCAAAATCCTGGCCAAATTAGGGCAAAATTTCACTAAGTGTTTTGTCTCATGACCCTATGTTCTTAAAATTATAACTTGAGATTGAATCAATTTTGGAAGAATTTGTGTGAAGAAACGTTGTATATTGAATGGAGATCTACAACTTTCATGTTGGAAGTTTCTCTTGAATCACCTTGCATCATGGTGAAATTTTGGCTCAAAGTTATGAAAAAACATGAAATTTCCAACACTTAATAAAATTTCTAAGTTTAGAAATTTTGAATTTTCAAAATGAAATCTTGACTTTTTTATTTCTTGATGAATAAGTTTCATATTTTGACATTTTTGGATGAATTATGATCTTTGGCACTTGAATTTGACCAAAAAGTCAAAGTTTGACTTTTTAGTATACAATTGACTGAGAAATTCATTTGTCAATCCAATGGACTTGCAATGTTTTGAACCATGTCATTAGGTAAAAATGATGAAATTGGAATCTTGAGATCATGCCTTAAATCAATTGACCATTTTCTAGGTCAAAAATCAGAAATTGCCCTTTCCCAGTCAAAACCCTAATTTTGACCAATTTTCCCTTTTGGAGATTTGATCAAATTTCTTGAGGAGTTGTGGTCCAAACTTGATCAAGTGATACATATGAGTTTAAAATGTTGATGTGGATCAAATATTATGAAGTTTGACAGTAAATTGGCCATGGTTGACTTTTTCCCCAATACTATTGATTTTTAGGTCAACTGCTCAATTGACTGATCAAAAATGTAATCCAAGGCTTGAAACTTGACATGAGTAATCTTGGGGGTCCATAATGATCCATGAAAGTCATATGGGGCATTTAAAGTTCAAGAATCCTTGTGAAAACTCAAACCCTAATTTTGGTCATTAGTGCTTAAGGAGGTGTCTTGAGCTGATCAAACCCTAATGCAGTCTTGAGCCCAAGGAGATCTTGTGAGCAAATTCTTGATAAGTGAGAGAGAAAATTTTGGGGTACAACAACGTAGTTCACCTTTTAAAATTTTAAAACCCAAGTGTGTTGGTTAATTTTATGAGATAAGACATCATCGTCATTGTCCGTGTGGAAAACATACTTACTACCCACAATCATGAGAAAGGAGAATTTGAAACATCTCAAAGTGGAGGATATGGCTTGGATTTTAAAATCAACAATGCCTAACTCAACACCCAAGTGGAAAATATATCACATCACTACATATTGTAGAAGTATAGTTGTTTGCATCACTAAAAGGATTGACAAGAGTTAAATCTTTGGAGAAAGATTTTAAAATAGAAAGCCAAGGTGGTAAAAATGGTTTGAAATGAGATTGATTGACTTTTAGTCTTCTCATAAAAAAATGTCAAGGTATTATTAAATTGATTGAAGTTTATTTATGAAAAGGTTTTGAAAATGTATGGACCTAAGTCCAAGTTTATTATGAAAATGGTTCAAGTTTCAAAACAAGAAGAGTTTTCAAAAGGAGGAAGAAGATTTTTTTGAAATTAAAGAAGATGGGAGCAGAAGAAGAGACTATCCTAAGGCATAAGATAAAAGTTGGGGATAAGAACCATCTAACCAACAAGAAGCCAATACTTGACATTATGAATCAAGATATAATTCCCATTCCTTGGATTGAAACCAAACAAGCAAATATACTAGACTTCTTGAGAGAACCAAACTTCAAGTATATCAAGTCTTCACAAAAATTGGGCAGATTAACGGCTGTATACAGGTGAATTCCATATTACAAACAAAGAATGTAATCACAATAAATTGCACACAAAACAAACAAACAACCCAATGTCTTGAGGTAAACCTCAAGAACTCCAGACAAAATATCAATTAAGGCCACAAGGTCCCCAACATAGGCCAAGGGTTCTGATCCTAAGTACAAGAAGTTCAATACTCCATCATGCCAAGGATAGTAACTAAATAGTCCAAGTATCATTAAAGCATTTTATGGTTCATGTTGATTATTAGGTGTCTTAAAAGAGAAAATAAAAGCTCAAATGAGCAAAATAAAAATAACAAGAATATAAATGCTCAAGTGAGAAAAATAAAAATGGCATGAAATGTAATGCTTAAAGTAAATGGTACATAAAGCATAAAAATAAAAAACATAAATTAAAACAATTTATTAATTAGTGATTAGTTGGATGACAATCTTGAAACTTGCATTTGGAACTCATTAGAGGATTGGTAGAACCAAAGCCTCCACACAACAAGTTGCATTTGCTTTTTGTCAAGTATATCGTCCATTTGGAATCCTCAAAAGTACCATTTAATAATCAACGATGTTTAAGTGATCCGCGTTGACCAAAAGTGTTGTAGATCCATTAGAGGATTGATAGAACCAAAGCCTCCACACAATGAATCTCAAGGTTATTGGATCAAAGAGATCAAATTAACATACTTGGGCTTACAAACATAGGTTTGGGCCAAGATGATCATTTATTAGAATCGGGACAAAATTTAGCGCTATGTTAAGCAATCGTAAGTGGACTTATATAGAAGTCGCACCTATTTTGAGGTCGGTCAATAGCAATTTATGCACCATTTGTTTTGAGACACGATATAGAGATCATGCTCCAATAACACTTAGTACAATAAGAAAGGGATAAGATGAAGAGGGGTAGGAAAGAATATACAAACCATATTTGAATTAAATTTTAATCAACGTATTATTAAAATCATTCATCTATTTTTATGGAGTTAGACTCAACACCATGGATCCAATGATGTTAATAAAGTTCATGATCAAAAATTCAACCCAAGATCAGCCAGAAAATAAACACAAAATAATATTGCATTTAATATACATATATTAAAAAGGGTTTTAAAATGTTATAAAATAGAAATAAGGGATAAAAATATCAACTATGTTCAAATTAATCAAGAAAAAATAAGTAAGACCATAGAAAAATCAGAAAAGGACTCAAGTATTTTTATAAAAAATTTGGTAATTTTTTTAAGTCAGAAACTATTTTTTAAAATTAAAATAAATGAGTAAAATAAACCAAAAATGATAAAAAAATACCAAAGTCATAAATAAAAAATAAATGAGGTCACCAATATTTGTCACAGTATCATTGGATCATTCCATATTTTTTTCAGAATTTAGAAATGCATAAAAGTATTTTTAAACATTTAAAACAATTCAAATAAAGAGAAAATTTATAAAAAAAATATCAAAACACAAAATAAAATTGTGAAAAAATAAAAATCAGAAAGAGAAATATCAAAAATATTTTTCATAATATTTTCATATTTTTTGGACTAAAAATTAATTTTCTATGATTTTTTGAAGTTTAAAGCAATTAAATATAAAAAATAGAAATAGAAAACAAAGTCAAAAATATGTGGAATGTTCCAGGGAATCAAATGGAATGTTCCAGCGTGTGAAATGATAAAGTTTGGAGGGAAATCGTGTGAAGTTGCAAACAAGAAACGTGTGACTTCTATATTGATTAAAACTCATCCAGCACGCGCATTTTGCTATGTTAATAACTTATGGAAGTTCACTAAACATGTTTAGAAGCAAAAACACGTAGGAACAATGTGTTTAGAAGCTAAATCAAGGATTTCAAATTCTGACTTTTGAAGAAACTTCAGTTTCAAGTTACCAAGTTCAAACCAATGGCATTCTCAGCTCAAGGGGTCTTAGGGCATGATTCTTGATGCTTTAGAAAGATGAGATTACAAGATTTGCAATGGGAAAAGAATGGAATCAAATGGATGTTTGAGCTGAAAGTTGCAATGAGTCAAAGTTGGGAAAAAGAAGTTGACTTTCCATACTTAGAAATATTTCAAGTTTTTCTTCAAAAGTGACCTATAATGTTTTGCATCCAAACATGGCCTTCCTCTTGGAATTTTCTCTTGACCAAAAAAGATGGCATGAAATAGACCTCTTGAATGACATTTTTAAACTTGAACCATTCAAAATCTCCAAAAATTGAGAGAGTTATGAATTGTTGAAGTTGGCAAAAAATCATGAAATGACCAATAATATTTTGTATCCTTAGGGCATCTTCCATCCATTTTATCACTTTGCACATAAAAGAAGGAATAAATTTCACATCCTCAAGATCATTGTGGAAAATTAGTGGGCTCAATGTGATAAAAATTGACCAAGTTGTGATCATTTGAAGTCACACATGGGAAATTGGGGGTTCATCTGGAGGACTTGTAATCTTTCTTCAACATTAAGTTTCTTCCATATGGAAACTACTTGGAACTTTTGAAGTTATTTGTTAATAACCCTTTGAAGAGAAGGATGTCTTTGGAATCACTCAAAAATACCAAAATATGAGCAAGATATACTTATTTGAAGTTCAAAACCCTAGCTCCTAGATCAAGAAAATGCTTTGAGGAACTTTGACAATTTTGAACAACCTTCTTATACCACCACTCTTGATTTGTAAATAGAAGTTGTTGAGGGTGATAATGAGGACTCATAGCCACCAACACCACTTCCATATCTTGAGAATTGAGAGAAATATGTACTTGTGACCAATGGGAGCAAGGCCTTGTCCAACCGTGACAACCTCTTCAATCAACCCCTTGTACTTTTGAATCAACCTTGATAACTTTGAATTATGGTGAACCAAAATAAACCATGCCATGCCATTTATTCCAAAACAACTCCTATGGTTAGGTTTGAATTCCTCCAGCTTTATTGACTAGGGCATGGAAATAAACTCATGAACCCATTGATCAACTTGCTAAGCCATGTTGCCTTTACCTACATTATTAACAAGCAAGACAAACCAACATTTCATTTTATTAATTAAAAGGAAAGTCAAAACAAAACATGCATGATCACAAAAGAAAAACAAGTCAAGGTGCTTGGTGATTCCCCAAAGAGAAAAGCTATAGATAAGGAGGAGAATCAAAATCCCTAATGTGATCTTGTTGTGATTGAAACAATATGGTATGATGAAGGGATCTTAGGGGCAAAAATTGGGGTACAACACATAGCATGCTGATATGTTGCGCCGACATTATTCAACCCAAAAGGCATAACCTTGTAACAGAAAGTTCCCTAATGTGTAACAAAAATAGTCTTTTCCATGTCTTCGGGCTCCATCTTGATCTGATTATATCCCGAGAAACCATCATGAAGGAGAATACCTTTTGATGAGCGATGTTGTCAACCAAAACATCAATATATGGAAGCGGGAAGTCATCCTTGGGGCTCGCCCTATTCAGATCCTTATAGTCTACACACATATATACCTTGTCGTCTTACTTTGGTACTAGA
Organism: Vicia faba; assembly: GCA_948472305.1. Taxonomy (NCBI): domain Eukaryota; kingdom Viridiplantae; phylum Streptophyta; class Magnoliopsida; order Fabales; family Fabaceae; genus Vicia; species Vicia faba. The sequence goes on along the minus strand of OX451736.1, from coordinate 68,192,340 downwards.
ACAACATTTGCAACCCATTGAGAATATGATGTCACTGCTAAGAACCCTACGTTGAATTGTTTCATAACCTCAGCCTTGATCTTCTCTGACATCTCAAGACGCATACGATAAACCTTCTTCTTTATCGAAGCACAACCATCTTTCATCGGTAAAAGGTGAACCACAATATCGGTATCAAGCCTTGACATGTCTTCGTATGACCAAGCAAATATATCAACATATTCGTGAAACATCTGTATCTACTTGTTCTTGACACTGTCCTCTAAGTTGGATCCTATCTTGACCTCTTTTTTATTTGTTTCGGAACCTAAGTTTACCACTTCAACTGGCTCTTCATGTGGTTGAATAGCTTTCTCTTCTTGCACTAACAGTCTGGAAAGTTCTCCTGGTATTTCACAATCTTCCTCACCTTCGTCCCCGGCTTGGTAGATTGGATTTTAAAAGTTATAAGTGGCAATATCAGAATCATTATCAATGGGATCCAGAGTGGATGTGGATCTGCAATGTATTGTGTGGGCGTGTGTAAGAACACATAGCTATTTGAAAGTGATAAAAGTAAAAAGAAAGACAGAGAGAACAAAATTTGAATGCAAAACATCCAATGCTTTATTAAATGAAAATATTTTTATGAAATGACAACCCTTAACAAATGAACCGTTGTGCCCCAAGTAAGGCACAAGTCTTAAAGTCATTGTTCAAATATTACAAAGCCAAAACTTGAAAGCAATAAAAAAATAGAAATGTAGCTATTACTCCTGACTAAAGGAGATAGAGATAATTTCCCTGGCCTTCCAGTTGTTGAGCCAATTGCCAATGGTAGGAAAGATACAGTTGTCAGAGTCATAATCAATGTCAGCATCTTCTATTATGTTGACTTTGTTGTTGCAGATGCGGAATGGTGGCCTTCCAGCTCGAGCGCGGAAAACAACCCTCTGACCCTCTTCTTCTACGGTATATTTAGCATCTTTCAATGAAACCATCCTGGGAGGAACCCTAGTAACTTTGGGAATAGCTGAGACATCTTCAATAGCGGTTGAAGGGATAACTTCAAAAGTTTGATAGGGATTCTCGATGAATTCGCCATCCATCTCTACATACTGGAAAGAGTTCAAGTGGTTAACCATATACTCTTCTTCATCGCAGACAGTAATAATCTTTCCGTTCACATGATATTTTAATTATTGATGTAGGGTAGAGGTAACATCGCCCGCCCCATGGATCCAGGGGCGTCCAAGTAAGCAAGAGTAAGCTAGTCGAATATCCATTTCATAGAAGGTAGATTCAAATATTTATGAACCCACTCATATATGAATATCCACTTCCCCATGTACCATCATTTTTGACCCATCAAAGGCTCGAACTACAATGTCACTGGGTTTCAGTATGACCCCTTTACAATCAAGTCTATCAAGAGCGCCTTTCAGTAGAATATTTAACGAGGAACCAGTATCAATCAAAACATGAGCCAGAGTAGTGCCCCTACATTCAATGGAGACATACATGGCCTTATTGTGTTTTCTTCCCTCCTGAGTCATATCAGCATCAGAGAAACCTAATCCATTGTCAGTCGTCAAGCTAGCAACATACCTTCCAAATTGGTCGGCAGAAATCTCTTGTGGTACGTGAGAAGTCTTCAAAAATTTAACTAGAGCCTTTGCATGGGCTTCAGAACACAATAGCAGGGATAACATAGAGATCTTGGATGGGGTCTGCCCCAGCTGTTCAATGATTTTGTAGTCACTCTTGCGGATGATCTTCAATACCTCTTCCAACTCTTGTCTAGAGGTGTCTTCAACTATAGCTTCCTTAGGTTCCTCCGTATGGGCAGGCTCTGTCACTTACTCTTTGCCTAGAGCCTCCATAATTTCCTCGGTAGAAGTAACTTTAACAGGTGTGGCAATAGTCTTCGGAGAAATTTCCGGAGAGAAAACCCTTCTGCTTCTAGTAACCTTGCTGGTTCCAGCAATATTGTCAATGCTGAGATCTCCAACTTCAATAACTTCATCTTCAACGGTCAGTAGTTCTTGTTTGACGCTATGATATTAGACGTTGGATACATAGTTCTAAGGAGTAGCTTTATCCGAAGAATATGGGATGGGTCCAGGTGTAGTGATAATCAGAGGAGAAACTTTCGGATTGGCAGTAATCCTTACAGGACCTTTAGAGGTTATCCTGACAGGAGGGCCAGAAATTACAGATAATTCTTGACACAGATTCTCAGCAGACGGAACCTTCTCGATCATAATTATATGATTTTCCATTAGGCGTTGAATGTCCTCCTTCAGTAATTTGCAACCATTGGGTTGGACTACGCAGCAGTAACATTTTTCAATAGAGCCCGAAAATAAACCAGCCTGTAACATTTTCATCTTGATAACTGGTAGAGGAGTCACCAATTCACTTACAGTAACAACATAAAGAAAATATTTAATTGCACTTATGCCTTTATCGTGCTTCGACATAGGCACAGTAATCACATTTAGGGTCTCTGGATGATCAAACTCAATCTCCCTATTGTCAATCATGTCCTGAATTTAGTTTTTCAATTCCAGCAATTATTGGTGTTGTGCCCAGGACTGTTGGTATAGTAGGCGCATCTCACATTTTAATTATACTTAGGAGAGGAGGTGTTAGGATTTTGAGGAGGATCCCTTAGTGTAATCAGTTCTGCTTTTAGTAAATATTATAACGCTTGAGACAATGGCATATTAATCTTGGTAAACGGCCTTCCAGGAGCGTCTAACCTACGCCTATTTCCCTGTTATTATTGTTGAACAGGTGCAAGATTAGAAATTAGTACCACCCCACAGACTAATTGCGGTCATTTTTACCACGGCCCTTCTAGCCATAAACAACATTGGTTTCCTTTTTATTATTGAATATCTTCTTTACAGCACTTGAAGAGGCAGTTGCTTGAATTTTCCCCCTCTTAATACTACTTTCAAATTGTTCAACAGTTAGAATCAGCTCAGTAAAATCATATGAAGAACTCTCAATCAGATGATTAAAGAATGGACCTGTTAGAGTGCTCATGAACATATCAACTAGCTCCCGATCAGGCAAGAGAGGTTGCACTCTTCTGGCTAAGTCTCTCCACTTCTGGGCATATTCTTTAAACCTTTCGTTCGAACCCATAGTCATGTTTTATAATTGCACACATGTCGGTGCAAGGTCAGCATTGTATTGATACTGCTTGTAAAAAGCAGCAGCTAAGTCATCCCAAGTATGAATGTTGGTTCCCTCCAGCTGATAGAACCATTCGAGTTGTGTACCAGACAAACTTTCTTGAAAGAAGTGAACCCATAACTTTCTGTCAGCAATATGGGGTTGGATCTTCCGAACATAAGATTGCAGATGAAGTTTCAGACAAGACACACCATCATATTTAGTAAAAGCAGGGACTTTAAACTTGTGAGGGATAACCATGCCTAGAATAAGACCCAACTCTCCAAAATCTAATCCAGGCACTTTCTGGATTTCCATGACCTTGAGGAGATTATCCAATTATTTATATTTGTCGTCAACAGGAGGATATTGTTCATCAGAATAGTCTTCATCCTCAGAAATCTTACCAGAACCAAGGTTGCTTCCACCTTTAGCCCTGGCACTTCTAGCATCCTCCTCTTGGTTTTCATCTTTATTAGAAGTGATATCAGTAGTTTGAACTGGTTTAGCAGGACCTTTAAATCTTCTTCCCATGTTGAGAATAGCAATTGGCTTCCGATTCTTCTTATTTTTGGTGATGAGTGCCATCGTGTCTTTTTATCCTTGAGAAAGATTCGGGAGGGTTTCCAGGAATTGGGCATTCTGAGCTTGGAGTTCCTTAATAGTCTGTTCAAGAGCCATCTTTTGCTGAAATAAACAACAAGAATATGAGAAAACCTATATGGGAAAACCTATTATGTAATGATGCATGATATGCAAATGAAAGTGCAATGTTTTAAAGGACCGTTGTGGGATTTAATTTTGTTCAAACAAAAAGGAAACAAAATAAATTTTGTAATAAACTCAAATTACAATTTCTTTAAAGAGTTACAAAATATAAAAATATAAATTCAAGTTTCCCATGGATGCTTCCTCTTTATGTTGACATAGGCGTTAAGGCTTTGTTCTTCGTGGAGTCATTTTGTTAGCTCCAGTACTTTCTTTTCACTAGCATAGAACTGAGCTTCGAATGTATCTCTTTCTTCCTTAAGCTAGATCCAGGACTTATGTAGCTCTTCGAAGTCGGTAGGCATATCTAGATGAAGAATAGTATGAGGAACATTTCCTTCAATAAAAGGCTCTACGATCACTAGTAGGATAGCAGGATATGGCATTTTGAGATTATGAGCACGAGACCACACCCATATGAGGTAAGGTTCTAGAGGAATGGAATTCTTGTATCCCAAAGTCTTGCTATCAATCTTGTCGACCGTGCCCCAAGCACGTATAAACCTTTGATGGTAGTTTTGAGGATTGTTCTTATAGTCGAATACAATACTCTGAATGAGCATATCATGAGGACCGTCCCTTCGAGCATAACCAAACTGACACAGATATAGAGAGGGATTATAAGTGATACCCCCTCTTATACAAAGGAGTGGTACATTAGGGAATTCCCCTAAGCGATTAATAATAGTGACATCTTCCTGAGATCGAGAAAACCAATAGATATATGCATGAGTGAGTAACATCAACCTATGAGACAACCTCTAACCTTAATCGTTCTTCATCACTGATATGGGCAGGTGCGAAATAAACCACTTGGACAGTAGAGGTATGCAACACATAAGATTTCCTCGCTTCTTCATAGTACGAGTGTGGAGGGAATGCAGGATATCTCCGAGCAAAGTAGATACCAGATTGTCAGTGAGAAATATCTTGATGGTACTCATATTTATGAATTTATATGAATTAGGGAATAATACCAATCCATAAATCAGCAAAGCCAACATATCCTTGAAATCACGAAAATTCATGGCATCTAAAAATCCCTGAGCCTTCTCAATCAGAAATTTAGGAGAGAAAACCTTGACTCCATTCCTTGTTTCCAAATTAGATACAATGTCTGGTCGCTTCAGATGTAGGGCTACTACAACGTCTTCAGGTTTCAGAACTTGCTCTAGACTGGTGAAGGGTATCTGATCAAGAATAGGCACTTCGAGAAATTTAGAGAATTCTTCCATTGTGGGCACCAACTGATAGTCCGGGAAGGTAAAATAGTGATGCTTCGGATCAAAGAACTGGAAAAGAACACTCATCATGTCTTCCTAAAATCCAGTAGTAACCAAACTGAGTAGATGACCATGTCTCTTGGTGAACTGAGAATCGTCGGGAGCCTTTGAGACTAATTCCTTAAGCTGAGAAGGTACCCTTACGGAGTTGATCCAGATAGTATTCCTACAACTAGAATCCATGACTCTGCAACATAGAACAAAGATAAATTCCCTAGATCCTTAAAATGGTTAGTCATGATATGATGTTATGATGTCATGATATCATGTTCAAATAGATAATCAAGCACAAGAAAAGCATACAGAGGCCTTAGGTTCCGGCTTGCATGGGGTTTGTAGGTAAGTACCCTCTTGAAGTTTAGTTGGCTCAACCTATCCTAAAGAAAGTAATCGGATTCTAGGGATGTCAATATCACTGATGTTTCCCACAAGTTTCATCTAGCCCGACAACTAACTTGCCACCAAATAAAACTCGGGAGTCGAATCTCAATGAGTGTAGTATCGAGTATCAACCAACTTCGGACTGCACCAAAGTCGGTTATCTCACTACCTTATAATGGCTAAGTTGGGTCAATTAAGGTTCTAAGGTCAGTTAGTGCTTATGACACCACGCGGAAGCCTAGTATGCTCCCCGACTGACTCGAGGGATACCAGTACAAACCAATGTGTCACACTAACGTATCTATCGTCTCAATCATATTGGTATACGTCGTATAGTTTCCATGATCTATTGCTACTTACCTAAAATGTTCCCCGGATCCGAGTATAGGATCTTTGCAAGAAATAAAGCCTAAACAACTCTTTAAAAATAAATAAAGAAAATCAGACAAGGAAAGCATTTAAAAGTGATCTAACTCTAAGGTAACCCCAATTTTAGTTCTCCCCAGCAGAGTCGCCAGTTCTGTAATACGGTGGGAGAACTGACTTGGTTTTATGTTTTATCGCAAATGTTGCGGATAGCAAGAGTTGCCACCAACTTTTCTTTTATCCAATAAGGAAAGCGTGAAAAATAACAGGAAAGACCTTTGAGAATTTTCTGAGTTTGGGGGGTAGGTTATTAAAAGGGAAGGTGTTAGCACCCTTTTCATCTGTAGTTATCTACAGGCTCTTAATCGCTAGATCACTTTTTGAAAATGCTTTGTGAATGTGTGTTTGAAAATATTTTGAAAATAGCTAAGTGTGGTAACTTTGTAATGATTCTCGTATCAGTTGAGAACGCATACAAAGTGTTTGTTTTGAAAATATTTCAGAAAAAAATGTTTGTGTGAAAAGATGTTTTTTGTGTGAGCAAGCGATTAACAGTATTCTACCCTTACTCAAAGATCTTTCATGTTATTTTCCTTATCCTTTAGATAGTGCTATACTACCATTAGTTAGTAGGAATCCCTATCGATGGATGTGAAGGGAAAGGTGTGGGTCATCGTATAGTTATAAAGGAAACTTATAGGGGCGCTTTAGCAATTTTATCGTAAGGGACTAGATCATTTATCAAAGGCAACATCGAAGGGTCATCGAGGGACTACGATCTTTTGTATCGGAGGGACTTTGCTAAAGAGTCCCCACGTTCGAGGGACATGACTGTGTTCCGAGGCAACGAATGCGGTTACCCTATAGGTGAGTGTGTGAAAAGTGTTTTGAATTCAGTTACTTAATCTTTTGATTAGGGTTTTCTAGATTGTTTTTAGTCTTGCCATACAAACCCTAATTACTACCAGTCATAAGAAATGCAGTAAATTGCATAAATTAAAAGTGAGGAAAATAAACCTAAACTATTACAAGCCTTCGGAAGGCGGTACAAAACCATAAAACTGGGGAGAAAAAGAAAACAAAACCCTAGTTAAACTATTACATTTTGTAGAAATTACATAATTGGGAAAAACTAATGCGAAAGTAAATACGCGAAGATTAAAAATCGTTTTGTAATAGTTTGATAAAAAAAGTTTTGATAATCATACTAAAGTCTAATTGATTTTTAATAAACAAAAAAGTTAGGTAATTAAATTAATCAAAACTAATTATCCTAATTAATTTAATAAATATAAAATCAAAATTAATTCATGAGAAAGAGACTAAACCTAATTTGTTTTAATGTTGATTAAAAAATAATTAGGGTTTATTAAAAAATTAGGGTTAAGAAAGAAGAAAATAATGTTAGTTAAAAAATAGAGAAAAAGAATGCTCGAGATGAGTGTTGAACTCATGCCCCCCAAGACCTTCAGGAAGCATGCATAACACCAGACCAAGAACGTGCCTTTACTAGGATATGCATCCAGCGCGTTTTGAAATCAACCTGCCAAACATATGAAATATTAGAGAAAAAAGTGTCAAAAGGCTGGATCGAACTCAGGCCCTTTGAGACTAATGCCTTATCGTGCGCTTCTACCACTGGGGTGGCTGCTTCATTTGTTTATAAGAGCCGGAGCGCTAGCTCCGGTCATCTTCTCCGGAAACCTGTTATTTTAAACCCTGCAAAAAACATAATTTTAATGATCCAACAGTGTCCTACCCCTCTAAAACAGGGACTGTGAATCCAATGGGAACATTTTTAAGGAATAATTTATCCTAGTTTATGAGGTATGGTAAAAATAACATGAACCGGTTTTATCATGGGCATTCATGGTTCAGATAGCATGTGACTCATGTGATGATTCAAACTTGCACATTAGCATCTAAGGAGCACGTTAGTGGTGTTAGTATGCGTTAAAACATCATGAATACAAAAATCATGAAATAATGGAAAACAGTGTGCATGTATGTTGGTTCATGCCCTTTAGACCATGGCAACCGACCCAATCTTACCCTTCAATGTTCCTGGGAGTGAATGAAATGAAGGTTTTGTAATGAAAGGGGTTTGGAATAAGGATTTTAAGACTTAGGGTTTTTGAGAAAAGTTTGCTATTTTTGATAACATTGAGAGGCAAGGGTTTGTGCCCTTTTATATGAGAGTTGGTGAGATTATATAGATAAAAATATGGCAAAGATATGATGGGCTTGGACTCTTGTAAAAATTATGATTTTTATCTTATTTAATTTTACATTTTTAATGAATTAAATAAAAAATAATAATTAAAATAAAACAAGGCCAAAAAGTGTGTGAATGAATTATGAGGTGTATGAAGGGTATAACACACGTTTGGACCTCAAGACAATGGCCCAATAGCTCAAAATATCAAGCTTGCTCAAATTGAACTTGATACATTTGCTCAGAATTTCCCAACTTGCAATGATCATAACTCACTCAATTTTTATCTTTTGAAGGTGATTTTGGAATTTTTGTAAATCTCAAGATGTCCTATATAACCTCTATGTTGATTATTTTTTATTTTTAAGAATTTATCTTAATGTAAGTTGCCATGACAAAAAGTGTCTTTTTATTGACTTTTGAAATGACCTATAATGTATTGGCTTATATCTCTCAAATGATGCATTTTTTGGATTTGATATTAGATAAACAATGTTGTAGAGAATTGAGCTTCCTTATAAATGAGCTTTGGTTGGGGAAAAGCTGATGAAGCATGTGACAGTTATGCTTGGTCAAAGTTCAGTTGACTTTTCCTAAGGAAACCCTAATTTGGTAACTTTTGACTTTTGATGATTTGAGGGCTTTTCTTGATGAATCATGATCAAACCATGATCAAATGATAGATATGACTTCGAAACCTTGATTTGACCAAAAATCTTGAGGTTTTACTGTATGTTGAAGGAAAATCGAAGGGATAATTTTGGGGTATAACAAGGAGGGAGTCTAGTGTGGTTGGTTTTTCTATGCCAACTACTTTGGCAAAATCGCTGCGGGGCTGCACCACTCGCTCGAGCAAGTACTTTTTCATATCGCTGGTCGTGGAGACCTGAATGGCTTCTTTGATGAACCTCTCGATATATGCTCAGAGAGATTTTTATTTTCCTTGTATGATCGCTTCTAGTATGGCCTTTATCTTCGAATGACGGTGAGAGGCAGTGAAGTGCCTTGAGAACATGTTCCCCAACTGCTTCCATAAGGTGATGGATTCATTGGGGAGGCTTTTGTACCAAGACATTTCCCTTTCTCTCAGAGTTGTTGGAAATAGACTGCACTAGATGGCACCTCTGACATCATAGTAGTCGAGCAGGGCATCAACGTTCTCGATGTGATCATCAGGATCATTGATCTCGTCATATGTTCCAAATTTTGGTGGTTTTTCTAGTCCGACGGGGAGGGAGCATCCATGATAGCCCGAGATAATGGACCAATGGGGTCTTGCTCGTCGCTCTAGCCTGGTGATGGTGGTGGAGAATAGTTTTTCTCCCCTCTTCGGGGAAAATTGTCTTGTCAAGGAGATGGGCTTCTCGATCTACCCTTTGATTTCTTGGCTATCGGGGAAAGCAGGTCTCTTCGAGGAGGGGTGTGATCACACTTCCTAATGGACAATAGGGAGGCGGTGTGACCTTCCCTCAATGGGATGAAGTCTTCAAGAAAGGGGATCTTGCCCTAGTCATTTGTCTTACAGGAAGGGGAGATGATGTGTTTGTGAGCATTATCGCCTTCATGACTGGCCATGATTGAAATCTTGAATATCTGCTTTGATCCTTTGTTTCCGGGGAAAGAAATATGGGGAGAGCAGGTTTCCCGCAGACGGTTCCACTGATCTTACTGGTTGACCAGTACCTTAAGTGGGCCAGAAACTTCGACTTCAATACTGGAATGGAGGAGGAGAGGGTGTACATGCAAGGCACTCTGATAAGTCAATAGGAGCACAAAGAGATACAAGATAGAAAGTCTAGGGTTTTAGAAGCATGTGATGAACATTGAATACCTAAACCACACATGTGTGAGTGTTTGTATAATTCCCCTGGCGCTTGGCCATTAGTCCCTATTTTTGGGCCTATATATGCGGGTCTGAAAAATAGGTAACTACTATGACTTGGTCAAACCGGGCAGATGTTCCCGTAACTAGCTGTTAGTTCCGAGGAGGAGGTGGGTTACAGGAAGTGATCTGGTCGATTCCTGGTTGTCTTGTCGACTTGAGGCCAGGCAGACTGAGAAGTTCTCGTAACTGGATGTTACATTGAGCAAGGGTAAGATGATGGACAAACATGTTGTGAGTGCTATTCTGGTTGTCTGCTTGACATGTGTCGAGCAGATCGGGGAGGAAGCTGGCCATTATGACGAGCAGAGAGGTTCTCACAGGAAAAGTTGATTCTGGCCATTCTTGGATGGCTATCCTCATGTGGCTGGTAGGATGAGGACTAGCCTATTTGAGCGGGAAGATATGGTCTTGTTGGTCCTGGGGGACAATAAACCACGTGTCCCTGACCGAGAGGAAGAAGCAGTTGCGGGAAGAGGTCCTGCCGAGGGAAGTGATGGTCACGTTGGTCTTGGGGGGACAACCGACCACGTGTCCTCGATTGAGGGGAAGAGGGGAAAGGTGTCCGTTATCTGCTTTAATTGATTGGGCCAAAGATATTGGGCCATCTTGGATGTAGAAGTGGATTGGGTCATGCCTAGGCATTTGGCCAGACCAGAACACATATAATTAAAATAGCTAACCAACTTCAAACTATTTTCACTAACTTAATTAAAAATATAATATTATTTATAAAAAAAAGGATTGTGAACTTGCTTTCAAATTAAAATTCGAACTACGTCTACGACTATCCAACTTTCAAACCCGAACGAATTTCAAATAATCATTCAAAAGTAATTACACAATCCTATTAAAAAAACTAACCAAACACAACGAACTATGAAATAGACTATAATTTCTTCGCAAGAGAATACGTAGGCACGCGGTTAAAACCAAATCGAATCCCATAACTAAAAAATTAAACCTCTTCTTATAAACATGACAATAACATACTTTAAGTAGAAATTCCTGATCTACCCTAAACCTAGAAAGGGAGCCCCTTGAGAACAAGGGAGATAAAGGGTTCCTAACACATTCCCTTTGTCTAACCAAATTGAGAATCTAGAATCTCTAAACCAAATCCGTTATTTCCCGTCCTTAGGACAAAAAATAGTGGTGGCGACTCTCGTATTTTTTATCGGTTACGATATTGTGCAGGTGGAAAACCTCATGCCAAATTTGCTCACAGCAGGTATTCAGGGGCGTGAAGTTATCTGTCACCCTGCCTACCCTTTTTAATGCAATCTTGTTCTTTGTGGGCGAGGTATAATTACTCTTTCTTTGGTGATGTGAGCCTTCAGATTTGGGAACAAGCTCCTTGACATTGCATGTAACACCCTTCTAAAATACCACGATTTTCATGAATATTTTTAATAAATAAATAAATGTAAAACAACAAGAAGGATGTCACATCTTCATATAAATATTTTTTCACAAATAATCTTGCTTCGTAACACGGGTTGCAAAGAGTACACTTAAATGTAACCTCTAGTATCACAACAAATTCATTTCGAACTTCACAGGGAAATTAATGAGTCTTAAACTCCTTCTTAAAATAATCTCAATACCATGAAAGGTAGTTCAATGTTAACAAAATCATCACACTTCCTGTTTATAACATCATAATCTAAAACATGGAAAAAGTCATGAAAGTAATACAAAATCTCAAGATAACAAAATAATGCATGGCTCACAACCAATCGATCCCAACCCTGATGTTACATATCAGAGCAAGACTCCCTTTATTCAACGAAAAGCAAAAAAAATACTCTATAGCTATCCTCTAAGCTTCCCTGCACTACTCCTAATCACCTGCAAGTTACCCACGGATAGGGGCAACATTTCCAAGAAGAAAGGGCGAGTAAATCATATTCATTATAAAAGAAATAAGGAATAAATATAGTATATATGCACATAGGCAATGTCTCACACATCAGAACCTCATGTTATACTCACACCTTCATAATATAATAAATACATAACAACCTATCATCAAAACACCATTTATCAACAAGCATCATTTAATCACATCATTATGCAATGTCACTTATAATGTAATGCAACATCATAGAATCATACATGTGGTACCAAAACTTCACTGATGACTCAGTCATTGTTTTCTCTAAATAACGCCACCAATAGGATCGATTCCAACTTGGAACCAGAGCGCTTCACATTTTGTAGTCAATCCATACTATAGAATTTTTGCCTTCACCGGACTATTGTCCTATCATCTTCACTAGACCTAATTCCTAAAAACAACATTAGATTGAAGTTCTATGCTATTCAATGAATGCATGATGTGCAACAACACAATTAATACAACCACGACTAGTCAAAATGCATCATCATTCAAAAATTCATCACAACATAATTATATCATCATAGTAAACAAAGAATCATCTTAACATCGTAATATCATCATAATAAATAAATCATCATCTTAACATCATCATATCATCATAATAAACAAAGCATCATCATAACATCATCATATCATCATAATAAACAAGCATCATCATAATCCAACACGGGGATGCCTAACTTCATCCTATCTTAGGTATTGGAAATATACTTCTTATTCCTTATTGTATCATATAACTAAAGTTCATTGCATTAGGTATTCAATGCTTTGAACTACACCTCAAACCGAGTTCTAAAACTCAAGTTACGGCTTTTTTAAGAAAATCCTACTCAGCCATTCAATTTTGGACACCATCGTCCGGCGACACCACTTTCATCGCCTGGCGACACACCTTTCACGTCTTGCATCGCCCGACAATGCTTGGAGCGACGCACTCTAGTAACTTTCTTCTTTTCTTCCCTTCACCGCCCCTTGGCTCGCCCAGCAACGGCCAAGCGTATCACTGTCGCCTGACGATGATACTCCATCACCCAACAATCCTGCGCGAACATGGTTTTCCTGTTGCAATTCTCTGCATAAAAACCAAACTCAATCTTGCAATTTCTGCACCTTATAATTCCTAAAACATCATCTAATCACAGGGTTTTCATCAAATATCAACAATCCAATGTATTCTACATTATGGGTACGAATTGTTTACAATCCAAGGCTACAAAACACCATCTATTTCGTCAAATCATCTCATATTCATCACAACAAAAACCTAATACAAACCTACAATCATATAAACCTAAAATCTATTACAATAATCAAGATAAACACCCCTTACCTTAAGATTATTGCTATCTTCCGATTCCTCTTCGGGTTCTATCGAAAACCCCTTTGTGTTCTTGTGCCCTAATTCTCTTTCTCCATAGTGTTTGTTCTTCCAATATTTTCATGATCGATCCATAAAGACATATTCTCCTTATTCCTTGTTTTAACCTTAGGACCCCTAATAATGAACTTCCCCTCACGCCCTCACTTAACTCTTCCCAAATGACTATCTTGCCCTTATTTTCTCTACACCACTATTTTATTTATTTAATCCAAATAATTCTAAATAATTACTATTAAATATAAATATTTCCAACTAATTATTTAAATTGTAAACATATCTTATTATCCATCCTACACCATACAAATCATCATTTTAAACATCATATTCATCTCGACATCATAGTATACCTCATATTCATCAAAACATCACAAATTATCATAAGGAATCACATAAAAACACAAAACATCATATATATCAAATACTTCACGACGAATCATATATTCACGCTATATTAATTAAATAAATAAATAATCTAGAATTCAGGATGTTACATCACACACCTTATTTTCTGTGTTGCTCTCCTCGCCCTTTATTTAGCATTGTGCTCGGGGGATCACTTCTGCCAACGAAAGCATCATTTTCTAGGTGAGGGATTATTTAAAGTTCCCCGCCTTAAGTCCATTTTGGAAATCCCCACAAATATTTCTTAGTTCGATTGGATGAACCTAATGGTGGCCTCATTAAAGCGGGCGAGGTGGTCCCTCAATTACTCTGATGGACCCTAGAGTATGTTAAACATGTTTGTGGTGGACATCTTCGTGTGGAAACTAGTTGAAAACTAGCGTACTAGCTTCTTTACCAGTTAGGCATAAGGTAAAACCATATAACATCAAAGGGTGGTGTCCCTAAAAGTTCCAGATATCAGTTTCACTTAAGGGAGTTGTGCGCTCATATGATGGCCATTTGTGTGTTGATGGAGGCAACGTGCTCGTAGGAAATGATGCGCCCATTAAACTTCTCCAAAAAGGAAGGTTTGAATCCCTCGAGGATAGGCGCTCCTATATCTCGTGTGAGAGTGGCTAATAGTCCAACTGTTCAATCTCATATGGGGGATTAGAATATTGTTGGTGATGTCTGATGTTATGGACATCGTCTTCTAGTGTCTGGTTATGACATCATAATTCATCCATGTCGACATGCATCTCCGTAAGGGCGTCAACATCACCACGATTGTACCTCGTGGAGTAGGGGAGGAGTTCTCCTGTTAACCATGAGTTTCAAGTGGCTAGGTATAGAAGTGAATGGTAATAATGGGAAAGGTGGTGGTGGGGAAGACGAGTGTCCTATGTTAGTATTTTTTTGGGCCCCATAATGGGCATCGTTGTATTGGTAAAAATGTATAGGTGTATCAGTAAGGGAAAGGGGACTCATAGGCCTTTTTAGGTATATTACACTACATGGTCGTTAGATGTTTCCCACGACAGTGAGAAACCCTGTACGGTGGTGTTTTATGGTGGTTTTAGGAGTTTTTCTCACGTGAGGTGAGAGGTTTTGTAGATGAATTATGTACTTAGATATAAGTGTATGACATGCTTGTAGAGTCAAGCTTCATCAAGTTTATGTTTTGATGATTACAAACATCGAGATCAAGGAAAAAGGTATTATCAAAAAGAAGAAGAAATGTATCTACTCAAAATGGAGTTTTGGCTTGCATGTTAAGTTACTCCTAAAGAAGACTTTGATATTTGATCTTCAATATGGTACAAGACTCTAATTCAATATAGTACATTACTATAGTGCTCAAAATATATCTAAACATTTTGCATACATGTTTCATGGCATTAAGATCACTAACGATGCATTTCCAAGTCTTTTGAAATGTTTTTTCACAATCCATAATAGTGGAAATCGATTACTGGTTATGGGTAACCAGCTACAGGCTTTGAAATATTTTTGGAAAACTATTTTCGTTCAGTGGTAACAGGTTACTGCATTCTGGCAACCAATTACAGCTTTGTATTTTTGAATTTTTCGAACGTTGCTTGAACTGAGTAACTGGTTACTACAGGCTCGTAACTGTTTATCGCGTGAACTTTTTTGAAAAACTTTTTTGTTAAGAATGTTGTTGGTTTGCTTCTCTTGGCCATGAACCATTATACTCTTCCGTGCATTTAGAAAATTTTGAAAGGGTGCATTACATGTATAAATTTCATTTTTGTTTTTGTTGCAAATTAAGACAACAACAACAACAACAAACAATCGCAACATACAATACAATATTTTGTATCTCATTTTCAAACAAGTGCATTGATTAATATTATGATCTTGCATGAAAATTTTACTCTTAAACTTTCAAATACATCATTAGAAAATTTTCATCATATGCATTGAGAACTTGTGTAATATATTCATTGAATAATTGTCTTGAAAGAGAAGAGATAAATACTTAGTATTGACATTGATTATAAACTTTCATATATACTTCAAGAATTTGTTTCTAATCATTTTTTCAAAGTGATTATGGTGTAACCTTGTTGTCAAGGATTATTGGAAGCAAGAGAGTATTAAGGGGGGATTGTTCTCTTTTTACTTTGTATTGGTTACCTTGTTTTTAGGATTGTTGGAAACCAACGTGTGCATTGAAGAGGATAGTTCTTCTTGCACTTAGTGTTTAGATCTTAAAGGTTTTAAGAGCCTTTGATCTCCCTATAGGTTAGATAGTAAGCATCACACTTATGTGGATAGGTTTTACAATAATTCTAACTATAGTGAAATCTCTTTCATGTTGAAAGGGGACTGGAGTACTCTCGGATTGTGGGGGGAACCAGGAAATATTCGATGTTATTTATTTTCTGTATTACCGCTTTCATATTCATACACAAACCAGAAAAATAAAAACATCTTCACATAAAAGAATAAAAATATACAATACACTTTATTCAACCCCATCTTAGCACACTCAAAAACCAATATTTCGTATCATAGAAGGTTATAGGTAACTTGTTCCTAAAGATCCAGAATGGCTTCCGCAAATCAAAATCTAGTTTTTAGAGATGGTGGTAGTAATAACAAGCCTCCATTATTTTTTGGCGAATACTTTGATTTTTAGAAAACTTGCATGAAGGCTCATTTAGAAGCACAAGGAGAAGAAATATGAGATGTTTCCCAAAATAGTCCATTTGTTCCTACAAGTTTTTTCAACGATGTTGGTACGTCAAAGCCTATAGGTTCATGGGATGAAGATGATAAGAAAAAGGTCCTCTATGACAAAAAGGCAATCAATCTTCTTCAAGGTGCACTTAGCAAGGATGAATTCTTTCGTGTTTTTGTATGCACAATGATAAAAGAAATAGGGGATAACTTGGTAGAAACTTATGAAGGAACTGCTGCATTTAAAAGGTCAAGATTGAATACATTAAGCCAAGAGTATGAACTTTTCAGAATGCAGCCCCGGGAGACAATTCTCGACTTGCAAAAGAGATTCGTTCATCTGACGAACCATTTGATAGAAATCGGTAATACTTTTACTAATGATGAATAAAATCTTAAAGTGCTTAGGTCATTGTCCAGGGAATGGCAACCAAAAGTGATGGTTGTATAGGAAAAGAAAAGACTTTCAAAAATGACATTCGCGGAATTGTTCGGAAAACTTCAAGAACATGAAATCAAACTTGGAAAGCTAAAACAACATGAGATTCAAGATGAGGATTCCAAATGTGTTTCATTAAAAGTTAACTCAAGGGAAGAACTTGACGAAGATGATTCAGAGGAATTCATGCATCTTGTAAAAAGGCTCAGTAAGTTTTTTGCCAATAATGAAAAAATTTTCAACTTAGCAAAAAGTGAGAAACTTTTTAGAAAGAAAGAAGGCTCTTCGTCACTACACAATGCCAAATGCTATGAATGTAGAAAAGGGCGACACACAAATATGAAGTGCCAAAATATGTCCAGAAAAATTCTTACAAGGGAAGAAAATTCTTAAAATCCAAAAAGGATTACATTGAACAAAGTAATTGAAGTTCTTCATCTGATTCCGAAAGCAACGAATATGCAAATCTTGCGTTTATGGCATTACAACATTTCTATGATGAGGAGGAAGAAAAGGTTACTAATTTCTATCCTAAGAAAAGAGTTTCTAAAAAGAAAACTCTTGTTACAAACAACTTTCTTCCTACTTGTTTATATTATCGTATTATTGGTCACACACATAATACTTGTCATACAAGAAATTTTTATGTTACTAGTGAGAATCATGTGTGGGTCAAGAAAGGAACTAACCATAACAGACTCAAATCACATTGGGTATCTAGCAAAGCCTAACTTGTTTTATAGGTTTTCTTAAAGACCACTTCAAAATCTTTGATGTCTTAATAGTTGGTTGATCCAAGTGTATGATGGGAGGTATAAGCAAATTTTCAAATCTAATAGTCCAAGGGATGTGTCACATATGAGGACAACATCCAATAGAAAGATTATTGGGAAGGAAAATATAAGCATTAACTTTAATATCCAATGAAGAAGTACTTCATGATGAAGGATTAACACAAAATCTTCTTAAGGATAAGTGAACTAATATAATGATGTTCTTCTATTTTGATTATGATATTATTTTTGTTTATTTTACCATCATTTTTGCTAATGACAAAGGGGAAGAAGATATATATGTAATCTTTGTCTCTATCTCTTGAAAAAATTGTCAACATACTTTATTGATCAAGGAGAAATATTGATCAAGGGGGAGTTATCATTGATAAGGGGAGTATATTGCATTTTCAAGCGATCCAAAGTGTTTCACATAACAAGTTTTTGTCATCATCAAAAAGGGGGAGAATGTAGAGTCATGCTTCATCAAGTTTATGTTTTGATGATTACAAACATCATGATCAAGGCAAAAGGTATTATCGAAAAGAAGAAGAAAAATTATCTACTCAAAATGGAGTTTTGGATTGCATGTTAAGTTACTCCTAAAGAAGACTTTGGTATTTGATCTTCAATATGGTACAAGACTCCAATTCAATATAGTATGTTACTATAGTGCTCAAAATATGTCTAAACATTTTGCATACATGGTTCATGGCTTTAAGATCACTAAAATTTACAAGTATTTTGAAATGTTTTTTCACTTTCTATAACAGTGGTAACCGGTTACTGGTTATGGGTAACCGACTATTGGCTTTGAAATATTTCTGGAAAACTATTTTCGTTCAGTGGTAACAGGTTACTGCATTCTGGTAACCGGTTACAACTTTGTGTTTTTGAATCTTTTGAATATTACTTGAACTGAGTAACCGGTTACTGCGGGCTCGTAACTGTTTACCCCGTAAACTTTTATCAAAAACCTTTATGTTATGAATGTTGTTGGTTTGCTTCTCTTGGCCCTGAACCATTTTACTCTTCCATGCATTTAGAATCTTTTGAAAAGGTTTATTAGATGTATAAATTTTCTTTTCGTTTCTAATGCAAATTAAGACGACAACAACAACAAATAATCACAACATATAATACAATATTTTGTATCTCATTTTCAAACAAGTGCATTGATTAATATTATGATCTCTCATGAAACTTTTACTCTTACATTTTCAAATACATCATTAGAAAAGTTTCATCATATGCATTAAGCACTTGTGTAATATATTCATTGAATTATTGTCTTGAAAGAGAAGAGATCAATACTTGGTATTGACGTTGATTATAAACATTAATATCTACTTTAAGAATTTGTTTCTAATCATTTTTCCAAAGTGATTGTGGTGTAACCTTGTAGTCCATGATTGTTGGAAGCCAGAGAGTATTAAGGGAGGATTGTTCTCTTTTTACGGTATATTGATTACCTTGTTTTCAGGATTGTTGGAAACAAGTGTGTGCATTAAAGAGGATTGTTCTTCTTGCACTTAGTGTTTAGATCTTAAAAGTTTTAAGAGCCTTTGATCTCCCTATAGGTTAGATAGTAAGAATCGCACTTGATGTGGATAGTCTGTACAATAAATCTAACTATAGTGAAATCTCTCTTTCGTGTTTAAAGGGGATTGGAGTAATCTCGAATTATGAGGGGAACCAAGATATATCCAGTGTTATTTATTTTTCTACTTCACCGCTTTCATATTCATACACAAACCAAAAAAATAAGAACATCATCGCATAAAAGATTAGAAATCTGCAATCCACTTTATTCAGCCCCTTCTTAGGTGCACTCAAAAACCAATATTTGGTATCAGAGCAAGTTATAGGTAACATGTTCCTAAAGATCTAGAATGGATTCCACAAATCAAAATCCAGTTTTTAGAGAAGGTGGTAGTAATAACAAGCCTCCTTTTTTTATGGAGAATACTTTGATTTTCGGAAAACTCGTATGAAGGCTCATTTAGAAGCACAAGGAGAAGAAATTTGAGACGCTTTCCAAAATTGTCCATTTGTTCTTACAAGTGTTTTCAATGATTTTGGTATGTCAAATCCTAAAGGTTCATGGGATGAAGATGATAAGAAAAAGGTCCTCTATGAAAAAAGACAATCAATCTTCTTTAAGGTGCACTTAGCATGGATGAATTATTTCTTGTTTAGGTATGCACAATGACAAAAGAAATATGGGATACCTTGGCAGAAACTCATGAAGGAAGCGTTGAACTTTAAAGGTCAAGATTGAATACTTTAAGCTAAGAGTATTAACTTTTCAGAATGCAGGCCCGAGAGACAATTCCTGACTTGCAAAAGAGATTCGTTCATCTGACGAACCATTTGATAGCACTCAGTAAGACTTTTACTAAAGATGAATTAAATCTTAAGGTGCTTAGATCATTGTCCAGGGAATGACAACCAAAAGTGACGGCTATATCGGAAAAGAAAACTTTCAAAAATGACATTCGCGAAATTATTCGGCAAACTTCAAGAACATGAAATTGAACTTGGAAAGCTAGAACAACATGAGATTCAAGATGAGTATTCCAAAGGTGTTGCATTAAAAGTTAACTCAAGGGAAGAACTTGACAAAGATGATTCAGAGGAATACATGCATCTTGTAAAAAGGCTCGGTAAGTTTTTCTCCAATAATGATAAATCTTTCAACTTTGCAAAAAACGAGAAACTTTTCAAAAGAAAGAAGGCTCTTCATCACTACACAATATCAAATGCTATGAATTTGGAAAAGGGGGACACACAAATATGAAGTGCCAAAATCAGTGTAAGAAAAATGCTTACAAGGGAAGAAAATTCTCAAAATCTAAAAAAGGATTACATTGAATAAAGTAATAGAAGTTCTTCATCTGATTCAGAAAGCAACAAATATGCAAATCTTGCGTATATGGCATTACAACATTTTTATGATGAGGAGGAAGAAAAGGTTACTAATTTTTATCCTAAGAAAATAGTTGCTAAAAAGAAAACTCTTGTTACAAACAACGTTCTTCCTACTTATTTATATTGTGGTATTATTGGTCACACATATAATACTTATCATGCAAGAAATTTTAATGTTACTAGTGATAATTATGTGTTGGTCAAGAAAGGAACTAACAATGAAGGACCCAAATTACATTGGGTACCTAGCAAAACTTAACTTCTTTTGTAGGTTTTCTTAAAGACCACTTCAAAATCTTTGATATCTTAATAAGTGGTTGATCCAAGCATATGATGGGAGGTATAAGCAAATTTTCAAATCTAATAGGGCAAAGGATATGTCACATATGAGGACAACATCAAATGAAATATTCTTGGCAAGAAAGATATAAGCACTAACTTTCATATCCAATGAAGAGGTACTTCATGATGAATGATTATCATAAAATCTTCTAAAGGATAAGTCAACTAATATCATGTTGTTCTTCTATTTTGATTATTGTGATACGGTGGCAGAACTGACTTGGGTGTTTTGCGTTTTATCGTAATTGATGCGGATAGCAAGAGTTGCCACCGACTTTTATTTTATCCAATAAAGGAAAGGGTGAAAAGAACAGGAAAGACCTTTTGAGAATTTTCTTGAGTTCAGGGGGTAGGTTATGAAAAGGGAAGATGTTAACACCCTTTTCATCTGTATTTATCTACAGGCTCTTAGTTGCTAGCTCATTTTAAAATGCTTTGTTTGAAACATGTTTGTGATTGGTTTGAAAGTATTTTTGAAAAGTGCCTTCGTGCAGGCGAACTTTGTAATGATTCTCGTCTATATAAGAATGCATACAAAGTATTGAATTTTTTTGAAAATTATTCATTTGAAAGTGTTGGTGTATTTTGAGAGATGTTTGAAAATGGTTATGAGCAAGCAACTATGAACGTTCTTCCTACTCAAAAAGTCTTTGTTTATTTCTCCCTCCTTTAGATATTGCTATCTTACCATTGATTGATACGAAGCCCTATTATTGGATGCGAAGGAACGGACGTGGGTCATTGTATAGTCATAGAAAGCATCATTGTAGGATACCTTAGAAATTTATTTGTAAGGGTCTAAGATCGTTTACCGAAGGCAACATGGAAGGGTCACCGAGGGACTATGATCTTGTTTTTTATTGTTTTTGCTAAAGTATCCCACGTTCGGGGGACATGATTGTTTATTCTCAAGGAAACAAGTGAGGTTAAACCTAGAGGTGCAAGTGTGTCAAGTTTTTGTTTTTCATGCATTTTTTCTTTTGATTTAGGGTTTTCTACTTAATTGATTTTAGTCTTGCCATACAAATCCTCATTTCTAGCGTTTATATTGAAAGCGATAAATTGCGGAAATTTAAAATTATATGCTATTACATCATTTGGGGATGGGCATACAAATTTACAAAATGGAGGGTGAAAGCAAATAAACCCTAATTTACTATTACAACCATATTGAATATGATGAAATAATGTTCAAGAATGTATAGTAATATATAAGGAAAAAGAAATTGTTTTTTGTTTGAGTTTTTTGAAATGGTTTTAATTATTATTAATCTAAAGAAATAAGTAGTTAATTAAAATAAACTAACCTAAATTAATTTAGAAAAAAAATTCTTAGGGTTTTATAAAAAAAGTTTTAACCTAGTTAAACTTAATAGAAAGATATTAATTAAAGAATTCTAAATTCTAAGTTAATTAATATACAAATGAAATTAAAATAAATCTAAGCCTAAATTGATTTAATGAGGAAAAAGAAATTAAGTTCATTAAGAAAATATTTGTTTAATAAAAATAAAATAAAATATCTAAATAAATAATATTATATTTTTTTGGAATTTTTTTTATTAATAAAAATAATAATAATAATAATAATAATAATAATAATAATGATGATGATAAAGAAAAATAAAATAAAATAAAATAAAAATATAAAATTAAAGTCAGTGGGTTTAGAAAGTGAAAAGGGTGTGAATGTTTAGCAAAAGGCCCAATAGTTTTTTTAGTTTCAAAAATCAGAAAATAAATAAAAATAAAATGGGCCTGCGTGTGAAGAGCAAATAGAGGGTGAGAAAATAGTAAAAAAAAACTCAATCCCAAAACACTGAGCCCAACTCCTGTTGATGATTCAGTATGAAAGGCTTGCCGGAGGTGCATCATGAGGATGACATGTGGTGCGCTGGATATGGCTTGACGATGATCAAGTGGTTGAGAGTTGAGGGGTGTATCATGCGCGCTAAGGGCTGCTTGCATTGGATTTGTAATGAAATAATAAGAAAAACCAAAAGGGTACCACTGGGGGTCGAACCCAGGTCCCAAACGTTAACAGGCGCGCACTTTACCACTAGGGTGGATATACATCTGTTTATTAATACAAAACCATAAATATATATATTTGAAAACAAGTCAGGAGGCCAACTTCGTCTTCTTCCTCGAGCCAACAATTTTGAAAATTGTAACTTCATCAATTCTCAACCATTTTCAAAAGTGTAAACATAAAACTTGTGCATTTTTCCACCACGAACCCAACCATGTAACTAAATTAAGCTAACACTCAAAGATAAGGATGAATTTCTATTGGTACCAAACTGAACCCTAATTTTTCAGAAAGTTCAAACCCAAAATTCTCAATGCACAATCAATATAAATGAAAACCATGGACATGGTTAGCTTCAGAGAAATGATATCTACATTTCTACTTCAGAATGTATGTACAAAAGATGCTTGTATCAAGATATCACAATTGAGAAAAACTTACCTTGAAGTGAGAATCGTGTATGAAGTTTGAGTAACCTTTGAGTTGTCCTAATGATCTGTTTAGCTTGCCTGGACCTCCATGAGTGTGTTTCAACCCTTAATTTGCTTTGAAAGTCCCTGAATCTCCCTACTTAAGTCAAACTGCAAGTTTGATTTTTGTAAATGGTAGATGGTGAAGATGGAGTTACAGACAAGAAACAGGTATTGGGATGGCTTGTATATGAGATATGTTAATTTTTGGATGATTATAAATTGAAATGCACGAGTAGATTTTTATTTGGTGGTTTGAAGCTCAAAAATGTCAAGTTATGGCCAATTATGTGTTGCAGAATGCTTGGGAAGTTTTTAGGCTGCTTGAGCTCATGTCTTTGCTTGTAATAGACTTGTATATTTGTATGGAAAAGGTTATAGATGTTTTGCACAAGGGATTTCTGAAAATGTACGGTTTTGGCTATGTTACTTGATTTTGAAGAAAAGTTGAAAACATGGTTTCAAGGCATAGTACAAGCATGGTCTGAGTTTTTTGGAGGCTCTAGACATGTTTCTTCTAGCTTTGAAATTGCTTGTACTCAGATGAAACAAGTTGGGAGCTCAAGAAGTTGACTTTGCATAAAGGCTTGCTTTACTACAATGGAAGTTGTGACTTTCTTCCCAAAATGGCAAATTGCTTTGGATAATGGCTTAATCACTTGGATCATACCTCAATAAATTGTGTAAACAATTAATTATGGAGTGATTTAAAAGTTAGAAGCCTGCAAAAATAAGATTGTGCAGCATAGGCTTGAGATTTGAATTCTTGTTCATCACAAAATGACCTATAATTCATGTTTGAAACCCTAACTTCATCTCTTCGATTCTCCTAGATCAAAAGTGATCTCATTGAGTTCTTGGACAGTTTAAAAATATTGGAGAATTATCTAAAACTTTCATGTTTTACATTTTTACAAAACCCTCTTGGAGCTTTGTGAAAATTGGCTAAGAAGTTAGGTCAAAAATCGACCTAACTTAGGTCAAATTTTCACTAAGTGTTTAAGAAAAAGTGTATGAATTTATGAATTTATAACTCAAGATCCCAGAATTTCTAGGACTTTATCAATCAAGAAAAGTTGTATATTTCATCAATATCTACAACTTTCATGTTGAAATTTTTCCTTGAATCATTTTGCATCGCGGTGAAAAGTTGGCATGAAGTCATGAAAAAGTAAGACTTAAAACACTTAGAAAATTTTCTAAGTCTTGAAAACTTTGACTTTTCAAAATGAATTTTGACTTTCTTGATTTCTTGATGATCATTTTCTTGTTTTTTAATGTCTTGATGAAATGTGATCTTTGAAACTCAATTTTGATCAAAAAGTCAAAGTTTGACTTTTGGTGTATCAGTTAACTTTTCATCAATTGACTGAATTTAAATTATCAATCAAATGATCTTGAGAAATGTCTTGAGCCATGAAATTAGGTCAATATGTTGTATTGGAGTTCTTGAGATTATGCTTCAAGCCATTAGATCATGTATTAGGTCAAAAACTCTTGATCAGTCAAATATAGTCAAAACCCTAATTTTGACCATTTTGCCCTTTTGGTGATTTGAATAATTTTCTTGGGGAATTGTGATCCAAAATTAATCAATTGATGTGTATGACTTCAAAATGTTGATATTGGTCCAAAATCTTGAAGTTTGAATGTAAGTTAACACAAGTTGACGTTTTACCCAATACAACTGATTTAAGTCATTTGGTCAATTGACTGAGCAATTTTGTGATTCAAGAGTTAAAACTTGACATGAGAAATCTTGAGGGTTCATAATGATCCATGAAAGTCATTTGAAGCATTATAATCCCAATTGTCAATGTGCAAACTCAAACCCTAGTTTGAGGTATCAGTGTGGAGGAGATGGCTTGACCTATTTAATGCTTGTGCAAGCTCTAGCTTTTGAAGATCTTTGTAAGAAACGTATTTGAGAAAAGAGTGGGAAAATTTTTGGATACAACAGCTTCCCCTGTTAAATCTTCTTAAACCTGAAGATTTAGATTGGCGAGTCCGCCATTCGTTTCTTGAAGGTGGAAGATGATTGAACACTAAAGTGCCCAGAAATTTGCACTCGACTATGTACTAGTTGATTATGTCAGGAATGAGCTTAAAGATGCCATTTGGAGAGGTGATGATGAGTTTGTAAGGGAAGGGCTTACAGATTCCATCCAAAGTGACCATTGATAGAAACTAGGAGAAGTATCAGAATAAATCTTTGGTCGATTTGTACTGAAATAAAAGATATCTTTTTCCTATTTTCAACTGGAAGAAGTAAATCTAAACCAGAAGAGGTATGTTGTTTGGCGACTTCACTGGGGAAATAATCACAACCAAAAGAGGTCTGTTGATTGCCTGTTTTTAACTGGAAGAATTGAATATAACCAGAAGAGGTCTTCGTCTGCATGTCTTTAATCTGGAAGGAATAGATCTAACCAGGAGAGGTCTTTGTTCGTCTATCTTTAATCTGGAAGAAATACATCTAACCAGAAGAGGTCTTCGTTTTCATGTCTTTAATCTGGAAGAAATAAATCTAAACCAGAAGAGGTCTTTGTTTGCCTATCTTTAATTTGGAAGAAATAAATCTAAACCAGAATAGGTCTTCATTTGCATGCCTTTAATATGGAATAAATAAATCTAAACCAGAAGAGGTCTTCGTTCTCCTGTGTTTAATCTGGAAGAAATAAATCTAACCATAAGAGGTCTTTGTTCGCCTGTCTTTATTCTGGAAGAAATAAACCTAACCAGAAGATTTCTTTGTTCGCATGTCTTTAATCTATAAGAAATAAATCTAACAAGAAGAGGTCTTTGTTCGCCTGTCTTTAATCTAGAAGAAATGAATCTAACTAGAAGAGGTCTTCGTTCGCCTGTCTTTAATCTGGAAGAAATAAATCTAACCAGAAGATGTCTTCGTTCGCCTGTCTTTAATTTGGAAGAAATAAATCTAACCAGAATAGGTCTTTTGTTGATTGATTTTTCATGCAAGGAAGAGGGTTGGTTGCATGCAAATGTATGCATGGCGTAATGATGTTCTCAAAATAAATGAGGTTAAGGTGTATGCATTTGTCGTGTATATGCTATGATATATAAATGTAAAGAATTGAAGTGCATCTTTGTCTGGAAAATATATCCTTGATAAATTTCCGGGGAGGATTGGGAAGCTGAATCTTGGACCACCACCGGAGATGAAGAGTATGTGTATCTTCAACTTTGTTTAGAATGCTACTACCGGGAATTCCTGTTTGATGTTTGAAGAAACTCTATGGGAAATGTTGATTTACTGTTTTTAAACATACATTTGTTAAAAGTTAATTATGTTCATATGCATATGTTCATTCAATTTTAGTCATTAGACGCTTTTGCACTCAAAACAGAAAATCAAAAAGTTTGCACTTTGAAGTATATTTGTATTGATGTTTTGCCTATAAATAGGTGTTTTTGGTACAAAGAAACAGAGATCCTAGTAAGAGGAAATCGTCGAAAGAATACAGAGTGAAAACAAAAATAATAGCCATGTGGAAGTGATCTCATTGTATTCCAACTTCGCTATTGCCCCTATGTCTTCGAACATCATCCTTTATCATTGAAAGAAGTTGATTGAATTGATCTTACACCCAAGAACTTGGACCTTGGTAATAAAACTGGTTGTAGTGATTTCACGGGACCTAGTCATACGCTTTAATCCTTAACTTTTTCCTGGACGGCCCTTTTAGGTTTTCAGCCCACCAGGATACCCTTTTTTGTCCAAGCCTCCCTTTCGGGTTTTCGACTTTCCAGGTGTACAATCTTTTGTATATATCCCTAACTTTTTCCCGAACTGTTTTGGTTCGCCGGGATGCCCTTATTTTTTCCTAGGTATGTCAACCTAGCGGGTAATTTTTATGCGTAGTATTTTTTGACTATGTCCGCGTTTACAAGATATGGAAAATCTTCGACGTCCATAGTAGTTAGAATCATGGCACCTCCAAAGAATACTTTATTAACAACAAATGGCCCTTCGTAAGTGGGAGTCCATTTTCTCCTGGGATCTCCTTGTGGAA
Source organism: Vicia faba (assembly GCA_948472305.1). Lineage (NCBI taxonomy): Eukaryota > Viridiplantae > Streptophyta > Magnoliopsida > Fabales > Fabaceae > Vicia > Vicia faba. The sequence continues at coordinate 68,164,885 of OX451736.1, read as the reverse complement.
GAATGATGCATTTTATTACCAAGTCTCCATCCTGATACACTCGAGGTTTGATCTTTTTTTGAAAGCCTTGATCATACGCTTTTGATACATTTGACCATGACAAAGAGCAGCCAGTCTCTTCTCGTAAATTAAGATCAATTGATCCAACCTAGTATGAATCCATTCGTCTTCGCCTAAATCTGCTTCTTTCATAATCCTTAAGGAAGGAATCTGAACTTCCACAGGCAAAACAGCTTCCATGCCATAGACTAAGGAAAATGGGGTTGCCCTAGTTGAAGTTTGAGCTGAAGTACGGTAGACATGGAGAGAAAACGGTAGCATCTCATGCAAGTATTTGTAGGTCACCACCATCTTTTGCACAATCTTCTTTACGTTTTTATTGGCAGCTTCCACTGCGCCATTCATCTTAGGTCTGTACGGAGAAGAATTGTGATGCTTGATTTTTAACTAAGTGCAGAGCTCTGTAATCATAGCATTGTTGAGATTGGTTCCATTGTCAGTGATGATCCTTTCAGGGATACCGTAATGGTAGATGAGGTTATGCTTGATAAACTGGGCTACAACATTCTTTGTAACTGGGGAAAATGAGGCAGCTTCGACCCATTTGGTGAAGTAATCAATGGAAACTAGGATGGAATGATGTCTATTAGAAGCTGTGGCCTTGATCTCTCCAATCATGTATATGCCCCACATTGCAAATGGCCACGGAGCAGTCATGACATTCAAAGTAATTTGAGGCACATGGACCTTGGCGTAAATTTGACACTTGTGGCAAGTCTTTAAGTGATGGTGACAATCAGTTTCCATAGTCGACCAATAGTAACCAACCCTCAGAATCTTTTTGTCCATAGTGTGACCACTAGAGTGAGTTCTAGAGATACCATCATGCGTGTCCTCCATGATTTTCTCTGCCTCCTTCTTGTCCATACAACCAAGCAGAGTCGAATCGTGGTTGGCTTATATAGGATCCCATTGCTTAGGAATAATTTGGATGAAAACCTTCACAGGAATATCTTGTCGGTTATGGAAGCTCCTTCAGGATACTCTTGTGCTTCTAGATATCTCCTCACTTCATGGTACCATGGTTTCTCTTTGTCAGTGTCGATCTTACAACAGTGTACAGGTTCGTCAAATCTTTCGATTGTTATGCTAGGAGCCTCATTGTCCCACTTAACCATGAACATGGATGACATTGTTGCTAAGGCATCCGCCAACTGATTTTCTTCTCTTGGAAAGTGTTCGAAGGTAACCTCCTCAGAGTATGGGATCAGGGTTAACATAAGTTATTTGTAGGGGATCAAATTAGGATGTTTGGTATCCCACTCTCCTTTACCTTGACTGATTACTAAAGCTGAATCTCCATATATGCTTAAGAATTTGATTCTTAGGTCAATGGCATCCCTAAGACCCAAGATGCATGCCTCATACTCAGCCATGTTGTTTGTACAATCGAAGCATAGTCTGCAGTGAAAGGTGTATGGCAACCTTCAGGAGAGATAATCACAACACGAACTCCATTACCCAAAGCATTGGAAGCCCCATCAAAACCATAGTCCATCGGGATCCTTGTTCAGGTCCGTTATACGGTCCAGGCTTTTTGCAATCAATTATCAGCATGATATTCTCGTCCAGAAAATCAAAGTTCATGGATTGGTAATCATCAACAGCTTGATAGGCCAAATGATCCGCTAGCACACTTCCTTTTATGGCCTTTTGTGTAGTATATTGGATATCATATTCAGTCAAGATCATTTTCCATCTATCTATTTGTCCGGAGCGGGTTGGTTTCTCGAAGATGTACTTGATAGGGTCCATCTTAGAAATCAACAAAGTGGTGTGAGTTAACATATACTGCCTTAGCCGGCGAGCAGCCCATGCCAGAGCGCAACAAGTTTTCTCGAGTAGTGAATATCTTGTTTCACAGTCGGTAAACTTTTTGCTCAGATAGTATATTGCATGCTCTTTTCGGCCAAAATCGTCATGTTAGCCTAACACACACCCCATGGAGTTCTCTAATACAGTCAAGTACATAATCAGAGGTCTTCCTTTAACTGGAGGTGTCAGGATGGGAGGTTCTTGTAAATATTCCTTGATCTTATCAAAGGTTGCTTGGTAGTCATCGTTCCATCTAACTACTTGATCTTTCTTCAAGAGTTTGAAGATTGGCTCACAAGTAGCAGTCAAGTGAGATATGAATCAAGCAATATAGTTGAGCCATCCTAAAAACCCCCTGACCTCCTTCTCAGTACATGGAGCTGGAATTTCTTGTATGGATTTGACTTTTGTTGGGTCGACCTCAATACCTTTTCCACTGACGATAAACCCTAAGAGTTTACTAGACCTTGCCCTGAAGGTGCATTTGTTGGGATTCAGCCTTAGCTTATATTTCTTCAATCTTTCAAACAGCTTTTAAAGATGATCAAGGTGTTGTTCCTCAGTTTGTGACCTTACAATCATATCATCAACGCGCACTTCTATTTCATGATGGATCATGTCATGGAATATGGTTACCATAACTCGTTGATAGGTTGCCCCTCCGTTCCTCAAACCGAAAGGCATGACCTTGTAACAAAAAGTTCCCCACTGTGTAACAAAGTGGTTTTATCCATGTCTTCGGGAGCCATTTTGAATTGATTATAGCCAGAGAAGTCATCCATGAAGGAGAAGACTTTATGTTGAGAAGTGTTATCGACCAAGACGTCAAATCATCTTTGGGGCTTGCTCTATTTAAATCTCTATAGTCTACACACATACAGACCTTCCAATCCTTCTTTGGAATGGGGACCACATTTTCCACCCATTGGGGATATGACGTCACTCCTAGGAAACCTTCATTGAATTGCTTCATTACCTTAGCTTTTATCTTTTCAGATATGTTTGGCCGTATACGACGAACTTTTTACTTGACTGGAGGACAATCTTCCTCTGTTGGTAGACGATGGACCACAATGTCAGTATCAAGCCCCGACATATCTTCATATGACCAAGCAAACATCTCAACATAGTCATGCAACATCTAGATCAATATGTATTTGATACCATCTTCCAAGTTGGCGCAGATCTTAACCTCTTTCTTATATTCCTCAGTACCTAGGTTGATCACTTCAATTCGCTCTTCATATGGTTGAATGGCCTTCTCCTCTTGCATCAGAAGTCTGGCTAATTCCCCAGGTATTTCACAATCTTCTTCGCCTTCGTCTTCAGCTTGTAGATTGGATGTTCAAAGTCATATATGGAAATAGCGGAATCATTGTCAACGAGATCCAGAGTGGATGAGGATCTGCAAATGTGTGTGTATGTGTATGTAAGATACATGGCTATTTTGAAAATGTAATAAGTGAAAGAAAGACAATGAGCGCAAAATTTGAATGCAAAAGAGTCCAATGTTTTTTCATTAAATGATCATATGGCATATGAAAATGAACAAACCCTTAACAAATGGACCGAGGTGCCCCGGGTATGGAACATGGCTTAAATTCATTGTTTCAATAGAATTACAGACAGAGTTCTTAAATAAAATAGTAAATGGTAATTACTCTTTATTGAAGGAGATGGGAATGAAATCCTTGGCACGCCAGTTGTCAAGTCCTTCACTGGCATTTGGGTAGATCCAGTCATCAAAATCACAGTCGTTGTCGGAGTCTTCAAGAGCATTCGCTTCTTAATTACTGATGTGAAAGGGTGGTTTTCCTATGCGAGCACGTCTGACCTCCTTTGAGCTTTGGCACTGAAACCCAAACCACTTTTGTCTGATTTGAAAGGGATGTCAGGGAGTTGTCCCCAAATGGTACAACCTCCATCTTCAACCACAACACAAGCATCTTTAAGGGAAGCCATCCTAGGCACATCTTTGACATCTTTTGGAACCACAGGAGTAGCCTCAGCATAGCAACCATTGGAGAAACCACTTCGAAGGCTTGACAAGGATTTTCTATGAACTCACCATCTATCTCAATATACTTAAATGAATTCAGATGGATAACCATAAACTCTTCTTCACCATAGACAGTAACGATCTTTCCCTTGACCGGATATTTTAGCTTTTGATGAAGTGTAGAAGACATTGCTCCTACCCCATGTATCTAGGGGCGTCCAAGTAGGCAAGAGTAGGCAGGATAGATGTCCATTACATAGAAAGTCGAGTTGAAAGTTTGAGAACCAACATTGATGGGGAGGTCAACCTCTCCATGTACCATCATTTTTTATCCATCGAAAGCCCTTACCACTATGTCACTTGACTTTAATACTAAACCCTCATAATCCAACCGATCTAGGGCACCCTTGGGTAAGACATTTAAAGAGGACCCAGTATCCACCAATACATGGGCTAGAGTGGTTCCTTTGCATTCAATAGAGACATGCAAATCCTTGTTGTGATTTCTTCCGGCTGGAGTTAAATCAGTATCTGAGAATCCCAATCCATTATCGGCATTCAAGCTCGCTACACAATTTTCAAACTGATCGACTATAGTCTTTTGAGGAACATGAGCTTTTTTTAGAAATTTTATCAAGGTTTGAGCATGCGCATCAGAACAAAGTAATAAAGATAGCATATAAATCTTAGAGGGGGTTTGCCGCAACTGCTCTACTATCTTATAATCACTTTTCCTTATAATCGTCAAAATATCCTCCATCTCTTGGGTGGAGGGTTCCTCAGTTGTAATGTCTTTGGCGGCGTCTCCATCCTGGCAGGCTCAATCATCTTTTCTTTGCCTCTAGCATCAGTACTAGGCTTGTCAATAGTAATACAAATAGGTGTAGTTATGGTGGTTGGAGTTGAAATGTTAGGAGAGAAGATTCTCCCCATCCTTGTCACCTAGCTAGAGCCACAAATGTTGGTAATATCAGCAGTCTTGTCTTCATCAATCCAGGAGTTTTGTCTAATACCATGGTGGTATACTTCAGCGCCATAATTCCAAGGCACCGCCTTATCGGAAGAATAAGGGACTGACCCCGGTGTGGTGATTATAAATGGAGCTATCTTTGGTTCATTGGAAATCTTAATAGGACCCTTTAAAGTGATCCTAATAGGTTTGTTGGATATAGTGATGATGGATATGTCTTCAACTTCTTGAGGTACAACTTTGGTCAAACTTTTTACAGATGGAGTTCTTTCGAATAGGATCTCATGGTTGTCCATTAGGTGTTGGACACCTCTTTTCAGTCGTTCATAACCATTGATTTGCACAGCACAGTAACAACAATCTTCAAGGCAACCAGGGTGTGATACGGTGGGAGAACTGACTGTTATACTGGTTTTTCATTTTGTATTCACAAATGTTGCAGTAAGCAAGAGTCGCCACCGACTTTTCTTTTATCCAATAAAGGAAAGGGTGAAAAGAATAGGAAAGACCTTTGAGAATTTTCTGAGTACGGGGGGTAGATTATGAAAGGGGAAGGTGTTAGCACTCTTTTCATCCATAGTTATCTACGGGGTCTTAATTGCTTGCTCACTTTTGAAATGCTTTGTGTGTGTTTGAAAAATTATTTTGAAAAGTGCCTTAGTGCGGCGATTTGCTTTATGATAACTCTTGTATCAGTCCTCAAGAGTGTTTGTAAAGCGTTTTGAAAATGTTTTTGAATTTGTGGGGTGTGAAAAAGTGTTTTAAATTACGAGCAAACAATTAACAGTAACTACCCACTCAAGGTATTTCTTGTATTTTTCCTCCTCCTTTGGATATTGCTATCCATACCATTAGTTAGCAGGAAGCCATATCTTTGGATGTTTGTGGGACAAGCGTAGGGTCGTCGTTATGGTCATTGAAGGTAACATGTAGGGATACCTTAGCAGTTTAAAGGGACTGTCATCATATATCTGTAGGCAACATCGAGGGACAAGATCATTTCTCGTAGGAAACTTCGAGGAACATTGAGGGACTATGATCTTTATGATGACTTTAACCGAGGTTCTTTGCTAAGGGTATCCCTATGTTCGAGAGATAAGACCATTGTTTTCCCGAAGGAAACAAGTGAGGTTACCCTAGAGGTGCGAGTGTGCAAATGATTCAGTTTGGTTATTTATCTTGAAATTAGGGTTTTCTATCGTTCATTTTTATCTTTCCATACAATCTTATTACTCTAAGCATTGCATAAATTATAGTAGCGAAGGTAAAGGCGGAAATGTAAACCTAGGTTATTACAGAGCTTTGGGGCAGTTACATAATAGTGAAGAGTGCGGAAAAGAAATCCTAAAACTATTACATCCCGGAAGCAATTACATGATAATGATTAAAAAAAGGGGGAAAAATAAAGTTACACTATTACAGTTGAACACGCCATATACACTTTATCTAGGAAAATAAAAATAAGATGACAATAGAAAAAAAATATTTTGGTGACTTTTTATGAAAAAAAATGATTTATGATAATTAATTAAATAAACCTAAAAACCTAATTAATTTTAATTAATAAAAAATGTTAATTTTGAAAAAAAGTTAATTAAAATACCTAAAACCTAATTAATTTTAATTAATAATAAAAAAAGGTTAATTTTGAAAAAAAGTTTAAAAAACCTAAAATTAATTAACCTAAAAATTAAATTAGGTTTTTTTGTAAAAAAAAAAAAGGTTTGTGAAATATTTTTTTGTGGCTAAGTGAATTTAGGGTTGGAAAAGACAAATTGGTTAGAAACCATAAACAAACAATGAAAATATCGGAGTGGATGTTGAACCTAAAATTAAATTAAAACCTAAAATTAAATTAAAAACCTAAAATTAATTATTTGAGTTTATTAGGAAAAATCGAAGGTTTGTGAAAAATATTAGGTTTTATGAAAAAAGTTTTAAACAGAAAGAAGGAAAATAGGTAAAAGGATAAATAGAATGGAAGAAAACCAAAACCAATAGGGGTGGGTGTTAAATCAATGCCCTTAACCTCTTCAGGATGTCTGCCTTGTCATGCATTAGTTGTTGTTATGATCCGACCCTTAGCATTTTGTAATAACCATGCATGGGACTATTAGATGGTCTAAATCTGCAGCATTGGATCTCATAAACACATTAAATAAATTAGTATACCATGAAATACAATGAAAACAAAAATATTTGAAATTTTGTAATGTTAAAACTGATATGGCATATATGAATGTTTTTACACCCGTTTGATCATGGAGATCAAACCATCCTTACCCTTACTGTAGAATGAGATGGTTTGTTTGTAGTGAGATATGGGTTTGTAACAAGGATGACTTGTTTGTAGTGAGATGAGAGTTTGTAACAAAGATTTCAAGATTTCTAGGGTTCCTGAAAGAATTTGATATTTTGACAAGGTTGTGGCAAAGGTTTTTTCATGTCCTGTTTGTGTGAAAAGAATGAGGTTATATAATGGAAATTAGAGCAAAGATATGGGCTTTGAATGTGCAATTGGGCCTCCAATAACCGTAAGCAATAGTGCAGATTTTTATTCATTTAAGTCTGACACGTTCCAGGCTAAATCGCATGGGACTTCAGTGTAATTTTTGAAGTTGAAATGTGAAAACAAAATATAGCCGACATCGAGAAAAAAACTCTTGTCCAAAAATGGGCTCAATCAGATAAACGTTGAATTAGTTATGAATTTTTGAAGTTTTGGCTCAGACAAACTTATTTTGGGCTCTAGTGTCAACTCTGACACGTTCTTCAATAAAAAACTGGCATTGATTGGAGCAGAACTTAGTCTCGACTTTGGAAGCAAAGTTGTAGATCTCTGAGTTAGTGACCTTGTGTAAAAAGATGGGCCGGATCCGATAAACATTGAACAAGTTATGAATTTTCGAAGTTTTGACCCAGATGAAATAATATTCAGCATTCAGGATTTTCGGCACGTCACGCGCACTCTGGGCAAAAAATGAAGGCCTTTTGGATACTGTTCAAACTCGATACCTCCTGTGAAAATTTAGCTAACTCAATTTTTTAAATTTTGGCTCCGAAACCAGCTCGATACGATGAAAATCGACCAAGTTATGATTTTCTGAACATGACTCAAATAAACTTCTATCACAAATTTTCTGTACGAAAATACTTGATAAATCCGCATTTTTGAAGACCTTCTGATTGAAATTGGCTTCTAGCCGTGAGATATGAAAATGTAGATGACGTCAAGACGGAATTTTCGCCACCGGAACGGGTTCAAAACGAGCCACGATCTTCAAGTTATGAATTATTTAGTGCGTAAAAACTGCACTTTCAACACACTTTTTCACCATATTTCTTCGAGAAACAATCGCACATTCGGAGACCTTCTTTAAAGAATTGGCTCTCGAGCCAAACCTGAATTTAAGAATATGTTATCAGGGATATCTTGGCAAAATAACACTTGAATATGACGCGCCGGGTTGGACTTGTGAATCTTTGAACCCCGAATCATTGTGAAACGGCGAACCGATCTTCAGCACGAAAATACTCTGAGAACATCCATTGGTGAAATAAACGTCATTTGTAACCTGACGAAGCTTGCTAAGTATACCTTGATTCCATAACCATAAAATCAATGATATGCGTGTATGTAATAATGAAAATAAAGAGGGTAAATTTTTGGGTACAATAGTTGCCCCTGTTCAATCTTCTTAAACCTGAAGATTTAGATTGGCTTGTCTGCCTTTCGTGATCTTGAGGTGGAAGATGATTGAACACTAGAGTGACCAGAAATTTGCACTTGCATGAAGTAACACTGTTGGTTGATGATGTCAGGAATAGGCTTATAGAAGCCACTTGGAGAAGATGACTAAGAGTTGTCGGAGATGGGCTTAACGATGCCATCCAAAGTAGATATTGATTTCCTAAGAGGTCTCTTCATGGGGGTTTCTGTTCCTGCTGTCTGAGGAGGATTCCGCTGGGGAATGTTGATTTCTGTTTGGGGAATAGAGTCTAGGAGTTGTAGTTGTCCATTACTCTATTGGGAGTTATCTCTTGACTGGGGAGATGAAAGTTAGCTGTTATTTGGTTGAAATCCAGGCTTCACAATGACTTGCTGAGGATAATGAAGTTGATTGTTATCTGGTTGTATTCCAGGCCTCACAGCGACTTACTGGGGTATATGAAATTAACTGTTATCTGGTCAGTTTCCAGGCTTTGCAGTAATTTGCTTAAGGTCAAACTGATATCTGGTCGAAATCCAAGCTTCGCAGTGACTTAGACGAAAGGATGAAGTTGATTTCTATCTGGTTGAATTCCAGGCTTCACAACGACTTACTGAAATTAATCTGTCATCTGGTCGGATTCCAGGCTTCATAGAAAATGAAGTTAAACTATTATCTAGTCGTATTCCAGGCTTCGGAGCAACTTAAACTATTATCTGGTCGAAATTCAGGCTTCATAGTAATTAAAGAAGTTAACTACTCTCTGGTCGGATTCCAGGCTTCGTAGCAACTTAAACTGTTATCTGGTTAAAATCCAGGGTTTACAGTGATTGAAGAAGTTAACTGTTATTTAGTCGTATTCCAGGCTTCGCAGCAACTTAAACTGTTATCTGGTCGAAATCCAGGCTTCACAGTAATTGAAGAAGTGAACTACTCTCTGGTCAGATTCCAGGCTTCGTAGCAACTTAAACTGTTATCTGGTCGAAATCCAGGCTTCACAGTAATTGAAGAAGTAAACTACTATTTGGTCAGATTCTAGGCTTCATAGAAACTTAAACTGTTATCTGGTCAAAATCTAGACTTCACAATAATTGAAGAAGTGAACTACTATATAGTCAGATTCTAGGCTCCGTAGCAACTTAAACTGTTAGCTGGTCGAAATCCAGGCTTCACAGTAATTTGAGTTGTTATCTCAGATAGATTCCCCGTCTTGTTTCGGGAATTAATCTTTGACCTGTTGTGTAAGTTGATAGTATTTGTGTTTCTACGAACTCAACCTGGAAAGGTAAAGTCAGTTTCATGCGATGTCATGATGTATGAATTGCATGGTGCTCTCAAAATAAATGAGATTGTGATCTATACATTTGTGTTGTATATGCTATGATGTTTGTAGAATGATGCATGAATATAATGTATGAATGTATCAATTGTCCTATTGCAGTATTCTTGAACCAGGGAAAATAAATCTCTGATTGTTGTTGGGGGTGAAGAATGTAGGTCCTCAAATATGTTGCAGTTAAAACGCTGGGAGATGAATTTTCGTTGTTAGAGAAATAAACTATGTTTGGAAAGGTAAACTTCGTGAACTGAACTGTTGCTAGAAGATAGTCTGGAATAAGTATCAGGATGATATCCGTCTCTAGATCGTACCTGAACCGTTTCTAGAAGATTATCTGAATAAGTATCAGGATGATATCCGTCTCTGGAACGTACCCGAACCATTTCTAGATGAGAATCTGGAATAAGTGTCACGATGACATTCGTATTTGGATCTTACCTGAACTATTTCTAGATGATAATCTTGAGTAACTGTCAGGATAACATCCATCTCTGGATCGTACCTAAACTGTTTCTAGATGAAAATCTTCTTTATTTAGAATGTTTCTGCTGGGGATTCCCGTTTTGTTGTTTTGAGAAGAAATCCGTTGGGGAATCCTGAGAAGCTTGGTGACTTCACTAGGGAATTTTTCTTAGATGTCGGAGAAGTAGATGGAAATTTTTGCTCTGTCAGGGTATGAGAACGCCTGACACCATTAGGCTGCATGCTGAGAATACGGCGGTGACCTTTTAGTAGAATTCCCCTGTCTTGATACCTGTTGTAGAAAATATCAACCGGGGATTTTGTAGATGGTTTGACTGTTATCCCAACTCTTGGAATCCTTGGTGAATGCAGATCAGGGTAATAAACCTTCTATTGATTAGAAAAGTGACGAGATGAAGGGACGTAGTCATACGCTTTAATCCCTAACTTTTTCCTGGATTGTCTTTTCAGATTTTCAGTCCATCGGGATACCCTTTTTTGCCTAAGCCGCCTTTTCAGGTTCTCGACTTGCCGGGTGTACAGTTTTTTCATATGTATATCCCTAATTTTTTCCTGAACCCTTTTGGTTCGTCGGGATGCCCTTATTTTTGCCTAGGCCAGCCAGCCTAGCGGGTCTTTGTTCATGCATAGTATTTTCTGACCATGTCCATGTTCATCAGGTGCGGAGAATTGTCACTGTCCTTAGTAGTAAGTGTTGTCGCACTGCCAGAAGGTGTTTGCTTGATCGTACAAGATTCGTTGCTGGAATTCATGTCCAATGCCCCATGTGATTCAGATGGAGATCTGTCCCTGGCTATTTGGCATTTTTAAGAGATTCCTTGAACCTTGACTTGACTGCCCCAGATCAGCTGGACATCATTCTATGCCCCTTGATTATGAAAGGTCTATCACTGGAATGTCTTTCCATCTGAGGTGATTCTGTCCACTGAGAAGATTTTTGTTCATCGAATATCGGTCATGCGAATTTGTCTGTTGTTGAACAAATAGTCATATGAAAATAATGGTTTTTTAAGAATGTAAAGCTTATGCCTGTCTTGAAGTTTGAAAATTCATTGTTTAGTAAAACAAACAAATTTTGTAAAAGTGTGATGTCAGCTCAAGATTTATAGCGAACCCTACAGGAGTCAGGATACCTTTTGTAACAGTATGCTTTCGAACTAACCCATGCTTCAGCTAGGACTTTTAAGGGTTATAACGTGGTCTGGTTCACGGCTCAAGAAACAAAGGATAAAGGCTCAAATTTTATTTGTACCCAACCCACTCTCTGTGATGTTCTTCAGTCCTATGCTCAGTTAATTATGCATTTAGATCCCAATTGAGTCTGGAATCTTTGCTCTGATACTTGGTGATGGTTCAGAAATTGAACATTTGTTTGAGAAGGCAGTCATTTTTGTAACCTTTTCTTTTGTTGAGGATTTGTAGGACCTATTTTTTTTTGTTATCCCTACTATTGCCTGAACTGTTTCTTTTGTGTTTACAGTCAGCGGGATGCCCCAGCTTTTATTAAGTCTCCTTCATAGGTTTTTGACTTAACGGGCTTTTATTTTGAGAGACAATGACTGTCTGTCTTGACGATTATGCAGAACCATCACCATCTTTTGGAAGGCCTCTTCTACACTATCTGTCGTGTATGAAGGATGAGCTTGCGACTGAATGCACCTCTGAATTAACTGAGAAAGCTACTCGGCCCTGGTTTATGATTAAGGGTTTTAATTTGTATGAAAATAAAAAAATTCCTACTTCTTAGGCTCAAAGGGGTTGACTAGGGATTATCTTCCTTATAACTCTATTGTTTAGGATTTGAAACAACACCTGTACATCGTCAGCAGGGTCTGTTCAAAAGAAATTGTAGAGATTGTGGTATCGTTTTCATCATCCTCCCTATAAAAGCTCATGACTTTCAATCGAGAGTTGAATATCACAAAAATGAAGTAAAATCATAGCTTTAGCATAGTGAAAACGAATGAAATAATTCAAGACAAACATATGCAATACATTGATGAAATAGCAAAGTTTGACATAAATAAATGTTTGAACAATCAAAATAAAATTACAAATTGAAAATTCTAATGAACAAAAGGCTCTTTGTATGAACTTGTCACTTCAGATGATGTGTCTCTGAGGGATGGCAGAAGAATTCAGTATGGCCATCTTGTGTAAACTCTAGCACTCCTTCGTTGATCAAGTCCTGAATCTTATTTTTTAATGCCCAACAGTCATTCGTATCATGTCCAGGACTATTGAAATGGTAGGCACATATTGCATCAGGATTGTAGTTAACGGAAGAAGTTTTAGGGTTTGGATGAGGTCTTATCAACGTAACCAAATTCATCCTCAACATATGTTAATGCCTGAGACAATGGTATGTTGATTTTGGTAAACTGCCTCTTGGACTTGTCTTACCTTTGTTGATTACCCTGTTGTGGTTGGCGAGGTTGTGGTTGGATCCGTGATGTAGCAACAATTTGGAAAGATCCACTCTCCACCAAACCCACTTCTTGTCTCATCAGGGGATGATTAATTACTTGATCCCCAATCTCGATTGTTTGCTTCATATAGTTGCATCAGTCTTGATGAAGTTTGTTGATAAGGGCTCTCGGCTCTTCTTGTCCCCAGGCTAGGCTTTGGATAAGAGCCATCTGCCCCAGCATCTGGATTCTCATTGCTTCCATCTCAGCTCGAAGATGTTCCAACTGGTCATCCTTATTGTTGCCAGGATGTTTCTTGGTCAAGTTCTCGTTGAGGAGTGTTTTCAATTCTTCCTGCCCCTTTGGATAGGTTGAAGAACATTTTCATGAACTGAGCCTCTTGAGTTTGGAGAACTCTTACTGTTTATTCGAGAGCCATTTCTTTTGCTGAAATAAACAACGAGAACATGAGAGACTTATACTGGAAGACCTGTTATGTAATGACATGCATTATGTGTAAATGTTTTCAAGGATCTCGCAGGGTAAACACAAGAAAATGTTAGGAGTTGACTGCACTTTGATTGAAGAACTTCATATTGTTGAATGTCCTTCTATGAGAATCAAGCTCACCATATCGAGTGGGTCATAGTCTCTGAATTAAGTTATCGTGTTTTAATCTTTTGACGGCATTGGTTAGAGGAAAATAAATCCCCTTGCCCCTTGTTAGATGTCTGGTTCATCATAACCTGCATCACAGACCCTTGAGATCCTTGAAGTGGTTAAGGAAATGCTATGGTATGATGTTTATGATGTGTATGCTATGTGTCAAAAAAATGCAGGGTGATGAAGACAAGTATGTCTTGCTAGAAATCCAGGTTATTGGACAATGACTCATATCATCAGATAATAAACAAAACCCTGCAAAGAGTTCAAGTAGTTAGATAGTGAAAGCAAGCAAGTCACACAAATAGCCTTAGGTTCAGGCTTGCATGAGTTCCATAGGTAAGTACCCTCTTGAAGTTTAGTAGGCTCAACCTGTCCTATCAATAGTAACCGGGTTCTAGGGAATCTCAATATCACTGATTTTTCCCACAAGTTTCGTTCTGATCGACAACTGACATGCCACCAAACAAAACTCGGGATTCAAATCTCAATGAGTGTAGTATCGAGTATCAACCGACTTAAGACTACACCAAAGACGGCTATCTCACTACTTCCTAATGGCCAAGTCGTTCAATTAAAGGTTATATGGTCAGTCGAAGCTTCATGGCACCATGCAATGGCCCCGTATTCTCCTTGACTACTCAAGGGCTATCGGTACCAACCAAAGTGTCACATCAACGTAGCTACCGCTTCAACCGTGTCGGTATACCCCATACATCCCCCACGATCTATTGCTACTTACCTTAAAGGTGCCCCAGATCCGGGTGTAGGATCTATAGTAACAACCCAAACAAACCCTCCAAGGATAAAGCATACAAAGCAACCAATTAAAATAGTTTAAAAATGAACTAACTCTAAGGTAACCCCACTTCTAAGAAGTCCTCAGCAGAGTCGCCAGTTCTGTGATACGATGGGAGAACTGGCCGTTATACTGGTTTTGCATTTTATTTTCGTAAATGTTGCGGTAAGCAAGAGTTGCCACCGGCTTTTCTTTTATCCAATAAAGGAAAGAGTGAAAAGAACAGGAAAGACCTTTGAGAGTTTTCTGAGTACGGGGGGTAGATTATGAAAGGGGAAGGTGTTAGCACCCTTTTCATCCGTAGTTATCTACGGGCTCTTAATTGCTTTCTCACTTTTGAAATGCTTTGTGTGTGTTTGAAAAAGTATTTTGAAAAGTGCCTTAGTGCGGCGATTTTATTTATGATAACTCTTGTACCAATCCTCAAGAGTGTTGATAAAGCGTTTTGAAAATGTTTTTGAAACTGTGGGGTGTGAAAAAGTGTTTTAAATTGCGAGCAAGAAATTAACAGTAACTACCTACTCAAGGTCTTTCTTGTATTTTTCCTCCTCCTTTGGATAGTGTTATCCATCATGTGATACGGTGGGAGAACTGACTTGGTTGTTTTGCGTTTTATCGCAAATGTTGCAGTTAGCAAGAGTCACCACTGACTTTTCTTTTATCCAAAAGGAAAGGTGAAAAAGCACAGGAAAGACCTTTGAGATTGTTTCTTGAGTTCGGGGGGTAGATTATGAAAAGGGAAGGTATTAGCACCCTTTTCATCCATGGTTTTCCATGGGCTCTTATTTACTTGCTAGATCGCTTGCTTTTTTGTTTCAAAATGTGCTTTGTGTGGTTTTTGAAAGTATTTTGAAAAGGCACCATCGTTTAGGCAAATTTTGTAATGATTCTCGTTTGTAAGAATGTATACAAAATGTTGATCTTTTGAAAATGTTTTCAAGTTTGAAAGATGTTTTGAAAGTGTTGGTGTTTGTTTTGAAAATAGCAAGGATATTTTGTTTTGAAAGTGAGCAAGTAACTAGGAACATTCTACCTACTCAAAAGTCTTTCATATTCATTTCCTTTTTCCTTTGACATTGTTATCTTACTATTGATTTGGTAAGTAGCCCTATCTTTGAATGTAAACGGGACGGGCGTGGGTCATCGTATAACCATGATTAGCAATGTTGCATGGTATCTTAGCATCTTTCTTTAGGGACTAAGATCATTTCGAAAGGCAAATTTTAAAAGTGTCATCGAGGGACTATGATCTTGTATTTGTTTGTTTTTGCTAAAATACCTCACATGCATAATATGGCCATTTTTATAAGGCAACCAAGTGGATTTTACCCTAGGGGTGCTTGTGTGCAAGTGTACTGATTTTCATGCTTTGTTTATCTTTGATTAGGGTTTTGCTAGTTGATTGGTTTTAGTCTTTCCATGCAAACCCTAATTACTAGCATTTATATAAAGCGATAAATTACGAAAAGTAAAATTACTACACTATTACATCATTAGGGGAGGGGGTGTACAAATTTATAAATGGGGATTGCAAGAAAATTAAACCTAATTATCTATTACAACCATATTGAATATTGTACATAATTGAAAATAAAATGCAAGAATATAAATGGAGAAAAGAGATGATTTTTATTTTTTTTATGAAAGGGTTTTTTTTTGTCTTGACCTAATTAAAGAAAATGATTAACTAAAATTAAATAAAATTAACTTAAACTAATTAAGAAAAGAAATTAATTTGAAAAGGATTTTTAGGGTTTTTTATGAAAAAAGGTTTTAAATTAATGAAAATAAAATGAAGATTAATTATAAAAATAACCTGAATTCTAAATTAATTTTACCTAAAAAAAATAGAATAATATATTAATTTATCATAAGTCTAAGAATTTATTTAAGGAGAAAAGAAATTAATTTGTCTTTAAGAAAATATTTTTAGTCTTTTGTTTTATGGAAAATAAAATACATGAGTATAAAAAAGAATAAAAATAAATTTGGATTTTTTATGATTTTATGAAAATAATAATAATAATAATAATAATAAAAATATTAATAATAATAATAATAATAATAATGAAGAAAAAATAAATAAAAATAAAAATATAAAGAAAAAGTCAGGGGGGGTGAATCAGTAACCCAAGGAGTATTATGAGAAAAAAAGATTAGCTCCAATGAGAGCCCATGCGCTGCCAAACAAACCAAAGAAAGTCAGAAAATTGTGAAAAATAGCAAAAGGTCACGCTGGGGCTTGAACCCAGGACCTAAGGGTGAACATGCGCGCGCTTTACCACTGGGGTGGCTATACATCCATTGATATAAGAAAAACAATAAATATAAACGCGCCCTGATTACACTTCATCTTCAACCTCCAGCCAAAGGACCTGTATCTTCTTCATCTCTCAACAAAAATGAAAAGTTCAAACATGAAAGTTGTGGCATTTCTTCCCACGAATCCAACCATGTAAATAACTTACGCTAACAATCAAAGATGAATGAGAATTTTTCTGGCCCTAATTCAAAACCTAAAAAATTCAGAAAACTTCAACTCTAAAATTCTCTAAGCTCAGGCCATATAAATGCAAACTATGGATATGTACAGCTTCGTGGCAATGGTATCTACATTTTATCTTCACAAATCAAACTCAAATGATGCCTGAATATGAAGATAGAAGTTCAAGAAAAATATCTCAAAACTTGAAATCGTGAAATGGATTTGAGCTTGTTTCAGGCAGTGGTAATGATCAGGTTAGCTTCCTTGGACCTTTAGGAAGCTAATGCAATGGCTGGCTTGAGCTAAGGG
Source organism: Vicia faba (assembly GCA_948472305.1). Classification (NCBI taxonomy): domain Eukaryota; kingdom Viridiplantae; phylum Streptophyta; class Magnoliopsida; order Fabales; family Fabaceae; genus Vicia; species Vicia faba. Next base: position 68,147,845 of record OX451736.1, on the reverse strand, counting down.
TGGCTGAAATTGCCTAGAGAAGTCCAACTGCAATGCTATGTTTTTGGCTATGGAAGTTGATGAAGATGAAGTTACAGTTTGCAAACAGGGACAGGGATGATTTGTATTTGGTATGAGGAAGCTTTTGAAACAAAAAGGCCAAGAAATGCATGAGTGGTTTTGAAGATTAAAGTTCAAAATCAAAAATGACACCAAGATGGAGGTTTTGTGCAATCTGAGTTTTCAGAGAGTTTGGGACCTTGTTCAATCATGTGTTCTGTTGCAATACACTTGTATGGTTATATCAAAAATATTAGAGGACTTGAGGATGTCATAAAAGCAAGATATAGACTTATGGCTATGTTACTTGATTTTGAAGAAAAGTGACAATATGGTCCCAAGATGAAGTACAAGCATGGCCTGAGTTTATGGGAGGCTCTAGATATGTTGCTTTTGCCTTTGACAGTGCTTGTGATCAGAAGGAACAAGTGCAAATCTCTATGCATTGACTTTGTGATTAAAGCTTCTTTACAAGAATGGAATGGTTACTCTGTGCCATAAATGGAAAATTTGCTTGGATAAAGCTTGAATCAAGTGGATAATAGCTCAAAAGAAAGTGTAATATTCTGATTATAGAGAGATTTTGAGGTTTAGAGGCCTGCAAAGCAAAAATGTGCAGCATAGGTTTGAAATTGAATTCTTGTTCATCACAAAATGATTTGTATTTCAAGTGTGAAACCCATAACTTCATCTCTTCGATTCTCCCTGCTAAAAAATAATCTCAAGGTGTTATTAGACATTTTGGAAAGCTTGCAATGTGCTATACAACCCATCTTTGAATCACTTTTGAAAATTCCCCTTGGAACTATATGAAAAAGTGCCATGAAGTTAGGTCAAAATCCTGACCAAAACTAGGGCAAAATTTCACTAAGTGTCCAATTTCAAGACCATGACTTTATGAATTAATAACTTGAGATCCAAGAATTTTTATAAGAAGTTGTGTAAATCAATGTTGTAGATATCATGGATATCTACAACTTTCATGTTGAAAGTTTCTTCTGAATCCTCTTGCATCATGGTGAAAAATTGGCTCAAAGTTATGAAAAAACATGAAGTTTTAAACACTTAGAAAAATTTCTAAGTTAGAAAACTTTGACTTTTCAAAATGAAATCTTGACTTTTTTTTTATTTCTTGATGAATAAGTTTCATATTTTGACATGCTTTGATGAATTGTGATCTTTGACATTGGATTTTGACCAAAAAGTCAAAGTTTGACTTTTCAATGTACAATTGACTTTTGATCAGTTGACTGAAAATTCACTATCAATCCAATTGATCTTGAGCAATGTTTTAGGTCATGCCATTAGGTCAAAAATATTCAATTGAACTCTTGAGATCATGCTTCAAACCAATTAACCATTTGCTAGGTCAAAAATCAGAAATTGCCCTTTCTCAGTCAAAACCCAAATTTTGACCATTTTGCCCTTTTGATGATTTGATCAAATTTCTTGAGGAATTGTGGTCCAAACTTGATCAAACGATACATACGAGTTTATAATGTTGATGTGGATCAAAATTTATGAAATTTGACTGTAAATTGGCCATAGTTGACTTTTTCCCCAATATAGTTGATTTTTTAGGTCAATTGCTCAATTGACTGAGCAAAAGTGTGATCCAAGGCTTGAAACTTGACATGAGAAATCTTGGGGGTCCACAATGATCCATGAAAGTCATATGAAGCATTGAAAGTTCAATTATCCTTATGCAATCTCAAACCCTAATTTTGGTCATCAGTGCTTAAGGAGGTGTCTTGAGCTGATCAATCCTAGTGCAGTCTTGAACCATGAGAGATCCTTGTGAGAAAATAATTGATAAATGAGAGGGAAATTTTTGGGGTACAACAGATGCCCCTGTTCAATCTTCTTAAACCTGAAGAGTTAGATTGGTGGATCCTCCATTCGTGACTTGAAGGTGAAAGATGATTGAACACTAGAGTGCCCAAAAATTTGCACTCGAAGATTGATGGTGAATGGGATTATAGATGCCATTTGGAGGAATGTTAGTAAACACTAAAAGGAGTATCAGCACAAATCCCTTGTTGGTTTATACTAAAACTTGATGTTTTACCTGTGAGAAAAAGAGTTAGTAAAATGCAGATGCCTGCATGATGTTCGCCAGATGTGGTATTATGTTAAATGCATATGATATGTAAATGTTATGATGTATGAATGTGAGATGTATGTTTTTGTTCGGGAAAATAAATCCCTGACTGCTACTGAGGAAATTCTGGGTGGTTGAATCCCTGATTGTCGTTGGTGATGAAGAATATGCATATCTTCTAACTTTGTTGGAAGGATGCTTTTACTGGAGAATATCTCTTGAATGTCAGCTGTTATATGGTCGGATCCAGGCTTCACAATTTATTGAGGATGAAGTAGTCAACTTCTATCTGGTCGGACAGACTCGAGACTTCAGAGAGTGTGGACTCAGTTGGGTAGGACAGACTCGGCTTGGGGAGGATATACTCAACTGGGGAGAATAGACTCCATTTGTGGATAATAGCCTTGGTTGGGGAAGATATACTCAGCTGGGGAAGACAGGTTTAACTGGGGAATTTTGAACTCAGCTGGGGAGTTATGTACTCGGTTGGAGAATTTTGTGGTTCTCGATGATTGTTAGGGAAATAAAACCTGTTAGGGAAATAAACCATGTTGGGGAAGCGTTTATTCTAGCCGTCCTTGTGGGGATAATGATAATGAGATAACTTTGTGGGGATATTTCATATACATTAAAGAGATGCTTGCTACTGCTTAGCAGGACACAGATGCAAAATAGTTTTAATTATGTTCATATGCATATGTTCATTCAATTTTAGTCATTGGACAAATTTGCATTCAAAACAAAAACATAAATTTTGCACTTCAAAGTATATTTGTATTAATATTTTGCCAATGATTAGGCGTTTTTGTACAGCGAGGCGGAGATCCTAGTAAGAGGAAATCGTTGAAAGGAAAACCAAAATTGAGAATGAAAACAAATAGCCATGTGAAATGATCTTATTGCCTTCCAACTCTACTATTGCCCCAATGTCTTCGAATGTTCCTTGTCGTTGATAGAAGTTGATTGGATTGATCTTGGACCGTTTGAACTTGGACCTTGGTGATGAAATTGACTGTGTTGATTCCACGGGACATAGTTATACGCTTTTAATCCTTAATTTTTGCCTGGACCGCCCTTTCGGGTTTTCAGCCCACCAGGATACCCTTTTTTGCCCAAGTCGCCATTTCGGGTTTTCAACTTGCCGGGTGTATAACTCTTTTGCATATATCCCTAATTTTTCCCAAACCTTTGGTTTGCCGGGATGCCCTTATTTTGCATAGGTGTGTCAACCTAGCGGGTCTCTTATGCATAGTATTTTTTAACTATGTCCGCGTTTATAGGATATGGGAAATCTTCACCATCCATGGTAGTCAGGATCATGGCACCGCCAGAGAAAACACTCTTGATAACAAATGGCCCTTCATAGATGGGAGTCCATTTGCCTCTGGGGTCTCCTTGTGGAAGAATGATGCGGTTTATCACCAAGTCAGCAACTTGATATACTCGAGGCTTGATTTTTTTGTTGAAAGCCTTGATCATCCATTTTTGGTATGTATGACCATGGAAAATAGCAGCTAACTATTTTTCATCAATCAATTTCAGCTGATCCAAACTCGTTTGAATCCACTCCTCTTCACCTAGGCCTGCCTCATTCATAATTCTCAGCGAGGGAATCTGAACTTCCACTGGAAAAACAGCTTCCATGCCATAGACTAGGGAAAAGGGAGTTGCCCTAGTTGATGTTCTAGCTGATGTTCGGTAGTCATGTAGAGAAAACGGAAACATCTCATGCCAATCCTTATAGGTTACTACCATTTTCTGCATAATCTTCTTGATATTTTTGTTGGCCACTTCGACTGCGCCATTCATTTTCGGTCTATACGGAGAAGAATTGTGATGCTTGATCTTAAACTGAGTGCAAAGCTCAGTGATCATAGCATTGTTGAGGTTATTCCCATTATCGGTGATGATCCTTTCGGGGATACCATAATGGAAGATGAGGTTGTGTCTGATGAATCTGGCTACCACATTCTTGGTGACTGAGGCAAATGAAGCGGCTTCGACCCATTTGGTAAAATAGTCGATAGCAACAAGAATGAAGCGGTGTCTGTTGGAAGCGGTGGGCTTGATCTCTCCAATCATATCAATTCCCCACATTGCAAATGGCCACAGAGCGGTCATGACATTCAGAGGGATAGGAGGCACATGGACCTTGTCAGCATAGATTTGGCATTTGTGACAAGTTCTTGAATGTTGATGGCAATCAGTCTCCATCGTTGACCAATAGTAACCGGCTCTTAAGATTTTCTTAGCCATCGTATGTCCACTTGAGTGGGTACTGAAGAGACCATCGTGCATGTCTTCCATGATTTCCTCCACCTCCTTCTTGTCCACACATCGGAGTAGAGTCGAATCATGGTTGCGCTTGTACAATATCCCGTTACTTAGGAAGAATTTGGATGCAAATCTTCGCAAGAACTTTCTGTCATTGATAGATGCCCCCTCTGGATACTCTTGTGCTTTAAGGTATCTCATCACCTCATCGTACCATGGCTTTTCCGCATCGGTGTCAAGCTCATAGCAATGTGCAGGTTCATCAAATCTTTCAATTGTTATCATAGGGGCTTCGTTGTCCCATCTGACCTTGAACATTGAAGACATAGTTGCCAAAGCGTCAGCCAACTAGTTTTCTTCCCTATGGAAGTGCTCAAAATTGATCTTTTCGAAGTGAGGAATTAGGGATAGCACAAGTTCCTTGTAAGGGATGAGATTAGTGTTATTATTGTCCCAAACTCCTTTTACTTGGCTGATCACTAGGGCGGAATCCTCGAACATATCCAAATGCTTGATCCTTAAGTCAATAGCAGCTTTCAGACCTAAGATGCATGCTTCATACTCGGCCATATTGTTTGTGCAATCGAAACATAGTCTGGAAGTGAAAGGAGTGTGGAAACCTTCAGGAGAGATGATTACAACACCAATTTCGTTACCTAAGGCGTTGGAAGCCCCGTCGAAGACCAGTCCATCGGGATCCTTGTTCAGGTCCGTCATACGGTCCAGGTTTCGCACAGTCGGTTACCAGTATGATGTTCTCATCAGGGAAGTCGAAGTTTATTGACTAATAATCATCCACAGCTTGATGGTCCAAATGATCTTCTAGTATACTTCCTTTGATGTCCTTTTGAGTCGTGTATTGAATATCGTACTCAGTCAAAATCATTTTCCATCTGGCTATCTGTCCGAAAAGGGAAGGTTTCTCAAAAATGTACTTGATTGGGTCCATTTTAGAAATCAACAGAGTGGTATGAGTCAACATATACTGCCTTAGCCGGCAAGCAGCCCATGCCAGAGCGCAGCAAGTTTTCTCGAGCAGTAAAAATTTGGTTTCACAATCGGTGAACTTTTTGCTCAGGTAACAAATAGCATGGTCTTTTCGGCCAGACTCCTCATGTTGGCCCAAAACACACCCCATAGAGTTCTCTAGTACCGTCAAGTACATGATCAAGGTCTTACTTCAACTGGAGGCATGAGAATAGGAGGTTCTTGTAGGTATTCTTTGATTTTTTCGAAGGCAGCTTGACATTCATCGTTCCATCTGACTACCTGATCTTTCTTCAAGAGTTTGAAGATTGGCTCACAAGTAGCAGTCAAGTGAGATATGAAATGGGTAATGTAATTGAGACGACCCAAGAAGCCTCTGAATTATTTTTCAGAATGAGGGACTGGCATTTCTTGGATGACCTTTATCTTGGTAGGATCAACTTTAATGCCTTTATTGTTGACAACAAAACCTAGAAGCTTTCCAGAGCGTACTCCAAAAGTGCACTTGTTAGGGTTTAACCTCAGCTTGTACTTCTTCAGCCTCTCGAATAATTTGTACAGATGATCGAGATGTTCTTCTTCGGTTTACGATCTGGCAATCATATCTTCCACATATACCTCTATCTCATAATGAATCATGTCGAGAAATAAAGCTACCATGGCCATTTGATATGTTGCCCCTGCATTCTTTAGTCCGAACGGCATGACCTTGTAGCAGAAGGTGCCCCATTATGTAAAGAAAGTAGTCTTCTCCATGTCTTCGGGAGCCATCCTTATTTGATTATAGCCTGAGAATCCATCCATGAAAGAGAAGACTTTATGCTGAGCAGTATTATCAACTAAGACGTCAATGTGTGGTAGAGGGAAGTCATCCTTGGGGCTTGCCCTATTCAGATCCCTATAGACTACGCACATGCGAACTTTTCCGTCTTTCTTTGGCACTGGCACCACATTGGCAACCCATTGAGGATAGGATGTCACAGCTAGGAACCTTGCATCAAATTGTTTCATCACTTCAGCTTTGATCTTTTTAGACATGTCAGGCCTCATGCGACGAACCTTTTGTTTCAACAGGAGGGCAGTCTTCTCTTGTCTGCAGACGATGAACTATGGTGTCGGTATCTACCCCAGGCATATCTTCATAAGACCAAGCAAATACTTCCACATAATCATGCAACATCTGAACCAACCTGCTCTTGACAATGCTTTCCAAATTAACACCGATCTTGATTTCCTTCTTATCTGACTCAGTACCCAGGTTGATAACTTCAACTGACTCTTCATGTGGTTGAATAGATTTTTTCTCTTATAATAGAAGCCTGGATAGTTCTCCCGGTATGTCACAATCTTCCTCACCTTTATCTTCAGCTTGGTTGATAGGGCATTCAAAGTCATAGTCGGCAATAGTAGAGTCATTGGCAAAAGGATCCAAAGTGGATGTGGACCTGCAAGAGTGTGTGTGTGTGTGCATGTAAGATACATGGCTATTTTTTTTTAAAAATGTATTTGTAAGAAAGGAAAGACAATGAACACAAATATTTGAATGCAAAAGAGTCCAATGTACTGAATGATCATATGATTAGATGAACATAAATAAAAACCCTTGACAAATGGACCAAAATACCTCGGGCCAGGCACATGGCTGAAAAGTCATTGTTAAAATATTACAGACAACAAGTTCTTGAATTAAAATAAAACAAATAACAAGTAGATTACTCCTCGATGAAGGAGATGGGCACAAAGTCCTTTGCATGCTAATTCTCCAGATTTGTTGTAGTTAGATACACTCAATCTTCAAATGCAGCTTCTTCCTCAGAATCACCCACGGCGTTGACTTCATGGCTTCCAATGCAGAGAGGTGGATTCCCAGCACAAGCATGCCTCACTTCCTTCTGAGATTTGACGGTGAAGCCCAAACCAAACTTGTTCGCTTTAAATGGGATATCGAGGAGTTTCCCCCAAGTATCACAGTTCCCTTCTTCAATTTCCGCATAGGCATCCTTGACTGAAACCATCTTTGGTGTAGCCTTAACAACTTTAGAATTATCAGAAGAACATTTAGTAGCAGCAATCATCGGTGGTACAACCTCAAAGGCTTGACAAGGGGTTTCAATGAATTCTCCATCTATCTCTACGTATTTGAACGAGTTAAGGTGGCTTACCATAAACTCCTCTTCTCCACATACGGTGACTGTTCTGCCCTTGACTGGATATTTGAGTTTCTGGTGGAGAGTTGAGGTTACTGCCCCAGCTTTATGGATCCATAGGCGACCTAATAGACAAGAATAGGCCGGACGAATATCCATAATATAGAAGATGGACTTGAAGATTTGGGAACCCACTTTGATTAGAATATCTACCTCCCCATGAATGGTCCTCTTTGATCTATCAAACGCCCTTACAATGATGTCACTTGGCTTCAAGACTAAATCTTCACAGTCAAGACGGTCTAACGCCCCCTTGGGTAATATATTCAGAGAATAACCAGTGTCTACTAGCACATGTGCTAAGGTAGTCCCTTTGCACTCGACAGAAACATGTAAAGCTTTATTGTGATTCTTCCTAAAAGGTGTTAAGTTAGCATCTGAAAATCTCAAACCATTATCAGTTGTCAGGCTAGCCACGCAATTCTCAAGCTGGTCTGTTGTCGTCTCTTGGTGGACATGAGCCTTTTTCAGGAATTAATTAAGGTTTTAGCATGGGCATCAGAGCAAAGCAGTAATGATAACATTGAAATCTTAGAAGGGATTTGCCCTAACTTTTCTACAATTTTGAAGTCGCTTCTTTTTATGATCTTCAAAATCTTGTCCATATCGCGAGCGGAGGGTTCTTCATCAGCTACATCTTTGGAGGGTATTTCAATCACATCAGGCTCAAAAACCTTCTCCTTCCCTCTTGTATCGGTACTGGGTTTGGAAGTAGTAATGCGGATGGGCGTCTTTGTAACAACTGGTGGTGAGATATTGGGTGAAAATATTCTCCCGGTTCTAGTTACTTTGCTTGAGCTAGCTATGTTTCCAACATTGTCATCTTTTCCTTCTTCAATCCAGGCATCTTGTTTAATCCCATGATAGAACACAGCAGCACTGTAATTCCATGGTACCGCTTTGTTTGAAGAGTAGGGAATTGGTCCGGGACTGGTAATTATTAAGGGAGAAATAGTGGGTTCATTAGAAATCCTAATAGGACCTTTGGAGGTGATCCTAATAGGCTTGTTTGACATGGTAATAGTGGAGAGGTCTTCACATTTGTTAGTTAAACTTTTCGCAAGCGGGGTTATGATACGGTAGCCAGAACCGGGACTGTTTTTTTTAGGAATTGCTGGTTTGCGTTTTGCGTTTGTGTTTGCAAAATGTCGCGGTAAGCAAGAGTCGCCACCGACTTTTATTTTATCCAACAAGGAAAGGAAAAAAGCACAGAAAAATTCCCTTTTTTGAGATTTTGAGTACGGGGAGTAGATTATAGAAAGGGAAGGTATTAGCACCCTTTCTATCCATGGTTTTCCACGGGCTCTTAGGTACTTGCTCATCATTTTCAAAATTGCTTTTGTGTTTGTGTGGTTTGAAAAGTTTTTGACTTCGATTTAACTCTTGCTTTTGTCTTCAAGAGTGTTACGAAGTGTGTTTGAAAGCTTTGTTTAAAAGAGGAGTGTAAGTGTGAAAAAATTTGTTTGGATTGAGCAAGTACTTAAGATTCTACCTACTCGAAAAAGAGAATTGTTTTATGTTTGTTTCCTTTAGACAATGCCATCCCACTATTAGTGAGTAGGTAGCACCGTCGTTGGATTTTTGAGGGTCAATTCGAAAGAGACGTACGGTCACTAAAGCAATGTTAGGACGTCTTAGTAATAACCCTAATGTCTTAGATCAATTATTCGAGGCAACAATTCCGAGGCAACCATTCTGAGGCAACTTTTTCGAACGGGACTTTGATCTTTGTTTAGACAAGAGAGCGACCACTAAAGCATCCTATACTTAATGACCATTTACCGAAGGCAACCGAAGTGAGAGTATACCCTAGGAGTGAGCATGTGTGAGTGATTCAAATTTCAGATTATTATCTTTGCACATTTAGGGTTAGCTAACCATTTTAAAGTTAATCATATATTATTGTCATGCATCCCTATTATTCATACATCTAACAGTTTAATATTTTGCGGAATTTAAAGTGCGGAAATTAAACTACGCTATTACAAGGCTTCGGGTATTTACATAGCCAAAAACAAACCCTTAAAAATAAAGCGATAAATGAAAAGTAAAAGTCCTAATTAAGCTATTACAACTTGTGAGCAATTACATTAATATAGAAAAATAATATAATAAAACGCGCGCGAGGGAATTAAGGACGATAAGAAATTAGGGTTTTGACCCTATTCTAACCTAATTGAAAAGAAAAAAAAGTTTTTGTTGTTTTTAATTATTTTTAAGAAAAGAATTAGGTTTTTAAAATTAAATACAAAAATTATTAGCTAATTAAATTAATTAATGAAAATAAATAAATGGCCTATTTTTGTGTTTTGTTATTTTAAGAAAAAAAAGAAAATATAATTAAGTTAAATTAAAACCCTAATTGTTCTTAATTAATGTTAATTTATTTACAAAATAATTAAACTTATCTAAAAATTAAACCTAATTAATTTAATTAATTTTTTTGGATAAAAAATAAAATCTAAACCTAATTTTGTGAAAAGTTAATTTTATGAGTTTTTTCGATTGGTTTAAAAAAATTAAATTTGTTAGTAAAACAAATAAATTAATTAAATAAAACAAAATATAAAAAGAAAAAGAAAAGAAACTTGGGCCTGAGAAAGCAGTTTGGGGGGGTGTAGATAGCAGCTTCTGGGCCCAAAAAGGATTGACCCACGTTGACCTACTGGATCTCATGTATTTCTTTGACTAAGCTTCATGATGCTCCTTCGTTGATGGCCATCAGATCTGGCCATCTAGCCACTTGGCAGGTTGGATGATGAGGTCATATGGTATGCTTCAAACCTGCGTGTGCGCCTGATTATATGAAAGAAAATAATATGAAGAAATTGGGGGACGTTGGATTCGAACCCAGGCCCTGATGCCTTTTCCACACACTCCACTACCAACTGCGCCCCTTGTTCTGTTTGTTCATATAATACAAAATAATAATTAAATATTAAAAAGGCCAAATATCTTAATTCAGCGTGCGTTTTTTTAAATGGGCGAATGGTTGCTCGCCACGATATATTCTTCTTCCTTGCTGGGTGGCTAAAAGATGCAGGGACTTTTACCTACGGACGTATGTCCGTAGCTACAACCATGGTTCATCTCAAAATCCTCCATGGGCACGATAAATGACTTTTAATGTCTTAGATCGAATCGCATCGTCATCCTGAACATCATGGTACCCTTCATGGGGGCTAATTTTGCCTGCACATAAAAACCCTAAAACGAAAACACAAACCCTAACAATGGCAATTCTTGGTTCATTCCATAAAAATACAATTGAATGATATGAATAGCTTGTAAATGTTCCAAGTATCAAGAATATATAATTATTTTGTGCTATAAGTGACAGAATGATGCAATTCGATTTCAAAAATTCATCAATGTTGTGGATGACTTACAGTCGTATTTGGCAATGGAAACTCCTTGTTTTTTATTGGTTTCGCTTGCTTACACTCCCAGGAAGCGATTGGGATGGTCAGGAGGCTTTGTAATTTCTTGGAACTATGAATTCGTATTTGCACTTTTTGGGTGTTTTTTCAAGTTGTGTTCTTGTTCTTGCGCCTCTCTCTCGCCTTGTTTTTGGTCTGCAATGGTTCAATATATATCAAGGTCTGAATTAGGGTTGAAAAGCTGATCTCAATCTTCCTCCATCATTGCTTTTGATTTGGATTTGATTTACTTTGAATATATTTCTAAAATTAGGCAAATTCAATCTTTTTGTGCACACAAAGCCTTGGCACGAATTCAATCTTATGCTAGCTGGATGTAGAACCTGAAACAAGCACAGGATCTTTGAATTTCAATGTTTTGGATTTTCTATGATTTGTTTTTATTTAAAATGATTTAATTCAAATAAAAATCAAAATAAATAATAAAAACAAGATAATTACAAGTGGCAAGGTCTAGGGCTCGTGGACCATGCTACCAACTTAGAACAAGTTCAAAAAACCAGGCCCATTTGGCAAAAATTGCATTTTGAGGCATAGTTGACTTTTGACAATTTTGCAAAAAAGGTCAAATTCACCAATGCATAACTTCCTCAATTTTTACTCTTTGAAGGTGTTATTTGACTTTTTAGAAAGCTTGGGATGTCCTATAAGCAACCCTTTTTGTCTCCTCTAAATTTGGTATTCCATTTTCATGTATGAAGCTTTGACAAAAAAAGTGTTTTTGTTGACTTTTCAAAATGACCTACAATGTCTAAATTCATAACTTCTTGTGAGTGCATATTCTGAACTTAGAAGCTGAAGATGGATTGTATAGCATTGCATCCTCTTCATAATGAGCTTTGGATGGGTCATTTCTCATAAAGTATGAGAAAGTTATGCTTGGTCAAAGTTGAGTTGACTTTTCCTACAAAACCCTAATTTAGCAACTTTTGGTTCTTGATGAATTATGAGCAATCCTTGATGAATCATGATCAACCCTTGATAAAATGATGAAATATACTTCAAAATGAGGATGTTGACCAAAAATATTGAAGTTTGACTGTATGTAGGCCACAATTGACTTTTGCCCTAGCACCGTCAATTTTCAGGCCTTTGAGCAATTGACTGAGCAAACTTCCTCTGCAAGGCTTGAAATTTGACATGGATGATCTTGAGAACATATTAGGACAATGGTGAGCATTTGGGATCCCTTGGACTCAAGTATCTTGATGCAACATGAAACCCTAATTTGAGGTAGACTGCCTTAGGAGAGAGCTTGTTTGGTCAACCCTTGGACTTCCTTGAGCAACTTGAGGATCTTTCTTGAAATGTTTTGAGAAATATGGGAGGGAAAATTTTGGGGTACAACATCTTCCCCTGTTCAATCTTCTTGAACCTGAGGATGTAGATTGGCTTCTCTGCCTTTCGTGATCCGAAGGTGGAAGATGATTGAACACTAGAGTGCCCAGAAATTTGCACTCGCATGAAGTTGTATTTGTCTTGTGATATCGGGAATGGGCTTATAGATGCCATTTGGAAATTGATGATGGAAGATGGGCTTAAAGATTCCATCCGAAGGAGTGTCGATCGCATAAGAGATTCCTTAGCGAGAGTCTGTATACCTGTTGTTGAGTAAAACTACGCTGGGGAATGTTGCTCTATGTCCCGAGAGAAATAGAATTTTAGGAGCTTCGGTCGTCCGTTATTCTACTGGGGAATCGTCTCTTAGTCGAGGAGGTGGAAATGAACTACTATCTGGTCGTGATCCAGGCTTTGTAGTGATAAGATCGACTGCTATTTGGTCGTAATCCAGGCTTTACAGTGACTTACTGGGGAGATGAGATTAATCTTGCTATTAAGTCGTGATTCGGGCTTCGCAATTTCTCGATTCTTATTTGGTCGCAATCCAGGCTTCAGAAGAAAATGAGTTGTTATCCGGTCGCATTCGGGCTTCAAGTTTAGCTTAGGGCACACTAATATTCGATCGACTTCAGGCTTCTTAGTAACTGTCCAGGTAAATTGCTATTTGGTCGAAATCTAAGCTTCGCAGTGTCTTGTATTGTTATCTGGTCGTAATCCAGGCTTCAGTCCTTTTATCGTTATCTGGTCGTTATCAGTTCGGACATTTCTTATTTTCCCTTGTTTCTGATATTACGAGTAATCGTCTTTTGTTTCGCATGTAAATATTTATGGGCAACAATTATTGTCAAATGCATATATCACAAATGAACATTAGACGTTCTTGCAAAACAAAACAAAAAATAAAAACAACTTGAAATCTCTTTGTGAAAATGAATTGTATTGATTTTGAAGTTAGCCTGTAAATAGGCGTTTTTTGTACAAGAGGCTGACGTCCTAGTAAGATAACGCCTCCGAACAATAGAATTTATACAGTTTGTGTAAAAGAAAGAAAAATAGCTATGTGAATAATCCCACTGGGTTCCAACTCTGCTATCGCCTTTATATCCTCGAGCATCTCATCACTTTGCTACATGGTTGAAGGTAGATCAGATTGATTAGTGCCGTCCGAGCTTGATAGTTGATACCGAAGTCTGGTTACAAGGTGATCCAATGAGACATAGTGTTATGCTTTAATGCCTAATTTTTTCCTGGACCGCCCTTTCGGGTTTTCAGTCCACTGGGATACCCTTTTTTGCCCAAGCCGCGTTTTCAGGTTTTTGACTTGCCGGGTGTATAGATTTTTTATTTTCACCCCTTATTTTTGTCCGAACCCTTTTGGTTCGCCGGGAAGCCCTTATTTTTGCCTAGGCCAGTCAACCTAGCGGGTCTTTGATTATGCGTAGTATCTTTTCATTATATATGCATTGACGGGGTGAGGAAGGTCGTCACCATCCATGGTGGTTAGAATCATGGCTCCTCCTGAGAAAATGTTCTTAACCACAAATGGCCCTTCGTACGTAGGGGTCCATTTTCCCCTGGGATCACCTTGCGGCAGTATGATGTGCTTGATTACCAGATCCCCAACTTGATACTCTTGTCGTCTGACTTTCTTGTTAAATGCCTTGATCTTTCGCTTTTGATATGTATGACCATGACAAATAGCAGTAAGTCTCTTTTGGTTGATTAAGTTCAGCTGATCAAGTCGGATCCGGATCCAGTCGTCCTCTCTCAAACCTGCATCCTTCATAATCTGAAGAGAGGGTATCTAGACCTCAATAGGTAAGACTGCTTCCATGCCATACACCAAAGAGTAGGGTGTTTCCCCTGTTGACATCCGTGCTGAGGTGCGGTACCCATGAAGAGCAAATGGTAACATCGCGTGCCAATCTTTATATATCACCGTCATCTTCTGCATAATCTTCTTGATATTCTTATTAGCCGCTTCTACAGCCCCATTCATCTTCGATCGGTAGGGAGAAGAGTTGTGATGCTGTATCTTAAACTGCTTGCAGAGCTCGGTGATCATCGTATTATTGAGATTCGTACCGTTATCCGTAATGATCCTCTCGGGTACCCCATATCGACAGATCAAATTGTGCCGAATAAACCGCGCCACGACGTTCTTGGTCGCTGTAGCAAAGGAAGCTGCTTCAACCCACTTTGTGAAATAATCAATCTCCACCAAAATGAAACGATGCCTGTTGGACGCAGTAGGTCTGATCTCACCAATCATATCGATGCCCCACATTGCAAAAGGCCAAGAAGCTGTCAAGAAGTTCAGAGGAACTGGAGGTATGTGTACCTTATCAGCATAGACTTGGCACTTGTGACAGGTCCAAGAATGCTGATAACAGTTGGCTTCCATGGTGGACCAATAATATCCCGCCCGTAGGATTTTCTTTGCCATGGTATGTCAACTGGAATGAGTTCCGAAAGTGCCTTCATGTAACTCTTCCATGATCCTTTCTTCCTCGTTCTTATCCACACATCGCAGTAAGGTTGAATCATGATTACGCTTGTAAAGAATACCATTACTGATGAATAACTTCGCCGCGAACCTCCTCAGAAACTTCTTGTCATTAACAGATGCACCCTTGGGGTATTCTTGAGCCTCAAGATACCTTTTTACCTCATGAAACCAGGGTTTATCTGCTACCTCTTCAGTCTCAGTGTCACAGCAATGTGCAGGTTCGTCCAACCTCTCGATGGTAATATGGGGAGCTTCATTGTCCCATCTAACCTTGAACATAGAAGACATAGTAGCTAGCGCGTCCGCTAACTGGTTCTCCTCTCTGGGGAAGTGTTCAAAGGTTATCTCCTCAAAATGTGGAAGCAACGTCAATACATACTCTTTGTAAGGAATAAGATTTGGGTGCTTCGTATCCCATTCTCCTTTGATCTGACTGATCACAAGAGCGGAATCTCCGAACACACTCAGAAACTTAATCCTTAGGTCAATAGCTGCTCGAAGGCCCATGATGCACGCTTCATACTCCGCCATGTTGTTGGTGCAGTTAAAACATAATCGGGCGGTGAACGGAGTATGACAGTCTTCAGGAGATATAATCACGGCGCTAATGCCATTACCCAAAGCGTTTGAGGCTCCATCAAAATACATAGACCATCGGGATACTTCCTCAGGTCCTTCATTCGGTCCAGGTATTTCACAGTCAGTCACCAACATGATGCTCTCATCTGGAAACTCGAAATTCATAGACTGGTAATCATCCACTGCCTGATGCACCAAATGATCTACCAACATACTCCCCTTGATTGCCTTTTGGGTCGTGTATTGGATGTCATACTCAGTTAAGTTCAACTTTCATCTCGCTATTCTTCCGGACAAGTCAGGCTTTTCGAAGATATACTTGATTGGATCCATCTTTGATATCAATAGAGTAGTGTGAGTCAGCATATACTGTCTCAGTTGGAGAGCAGCCCATGCCAAAGCGCAGCAAGTTTTCTCAAGCAGTGAGTATCGGGTCTCACAGTCGGTAAACTTTTTGCTAAGGTAGTAAATAGCATGCTCTTTTCGGTCAGACTCGTCATGCTGCCCCAGCACACACCCCATCGAATTGTCGAGTACTGTCAAGTATAAGATCAAAGGTCTCCCTTCAACTGGAGGCATCAGAATGGGTGGCTCTTGGAGATATTCTTTGATCCTTTCGAAAGCGGTCTGACATTCATCGTTCCATCTTACCACTTGATCTTTCTTCAGCAATTTGAAGATTGGCTCACAAGTAGCGGTCAGGTGCGAAATGAATCGGGCAATGTAGTTCAGACGTCCCAGAAAGCCTCTGACTTCTTTTTCTATTCGGGGAGCTGGCATCTCCTGTATAGCCTTTACTTTTGCAGAATCCACTTGAATACCTTTATCACTAACGACGAAACCCAGCAGCTTACCAGACCTTACCCCGAAGGTGTACTTGTTCGGGTTTAACCTCAGCTTGTACATCTTCAACCTGTCAAATAGCTTCTGGAGATGGTCAAGATGTTCCTCTTCAGTTTGGGATCTTGCAATCATGTCGTCAATGTATACCTCAATCTCATGATGAATCATGTCGTGGAACAAAGTGACCATGGCACGCTGATACGTTGCCCCAACATTCTTCAATCCGAACGGCATGACCTTGTAGCAAAAGGTACCCCACTGTGTAATGAACATTGTCTTCTCCATGTCCTCGGGAGCCATCTTAATCTGATTGTAACCATAAAAACCGTCCATAAAGGAGAAGATCTTATGTTGTGCAGTGTTGTCGACCAGAACGTCGATGTGAGGGAGTGGGAAATCATCCTTGGGGCTTGCCCTATTCAGATCCCTATAGTCCACACACATTCGAACCTTACCATCTTTCTTCGGCACCGGAACCACGTTGGCGACCCATTGCGGGTAAGAAGTAACTGCTAGAAAACCGGCATCAAACTGTTTCATGACCTCAGCTTTGATTTTCTCAGACATCTCTGGGCACATTCGGCGAACTTTCTGTTTCACTGGAGGACAGTCTTCTTTAGTTGGAAAGCGGTGAACCACAATATCGTTATCCAACCCAGGCATATCTTCATAAGACCAAGCGAAGATCTCAACATAGTCACGCAGCATCTGTATCAACCGTTGCTTGACACTGGACTCCAGATTAGCACCTATCTTGACCTCTTTCTTGTCCTCTTCTGTACCCAGATTCACTGATTCCACTGGCTCTTCATGGGGCTGTATGGCCCTCTCTTCTTGTAGTAACAGTCTAGCAAGTTCACCCGGCACTTCGCCATCATCCTCACTTTCGTCCTCGGCTTGGTTGATCGGACTTTCGAAGTCATAACTGGCAGTAGCAGAGTCGTTATCAGTGGGATCTAGAATGGATGTGGACCTGTATTATGATATGTGAGTGTGTGTAAGACCATAGCTGTTTTGATAAGGTTCAAGATAGAAAAGAAAAACAAGGAGCGCAAAATTTGTAATGCAAGAAAACGTCCAATTCTTTATTGATGATATATGGAAATGACAAACATTAAGCCCTCACAAACAAAGCCATGGCGTCTCGGGCAAGGCACCGGGCTGTAAAGTTTTAAATTATCTGTTACAAATCTCAAAAACAAAAGTTTATTACTGTGTAATAAAAGAAATGGGCACGAAGTCCTTCGCCGTCCAATTGTTTAATCCACCATCGGTAGTCGGGTAAATCCAGTTGTTGAAATCAGACTCTTCATCATCATCTTCAATTGCATTCACTTCCGGATTACTGATACGCATGGGAGGTCTTCTAATCCGCGCACGCCGAACAGCCCTTTGAGCTTCTGCAGTAAAACCCAAACCAAACTTGTCACTTTTGTGTGCAAAGTCAGGGAGTTGACCCCAATTTGCACACCCACCTTTTTCAATAGCAGCCCGGGTATCCTTGAGGGAAGCCATCTTCATTGGAGGTTCTTCAGCAACAGTTTCAGTCGATGCCAGAGTCTGGGATCTTCTTCAAAGTTCTGACACGGGGTTTCAATGAACTCCCCATCCATCTCCACATACCGAAAAGAGTTAAGGTAGCTCACCATGTACTCCTCTTCTCCTCGTACTGTAAGAATCTTCCCCTTCACTGGATATTTCAACATCTGATGGAGCGTAGAAGTTACTGCCCCAGCTTTATGAATCCACGGGCGTCCTAGCAAGCAGGAATAAGACGGTCGAATGTCCATCACATAGAACGTAGATGCGAAATTCTAGGAACCAACTTTAACAGGGACATCCACCTCCCCGTGCACCATCCTTTTGACCCGTCAAAGGCCCTAACCACAATATTACTCGGCTTCAGAACCAACCCTTCACAGTCCAATCGGTCTAACGCTTTCTTGGGTAAAACTTTTAATGAGGACCCAGTATCCACCAGTACGTGGGCCAGATTAGTGCCCCTGCACTCGATCGAAACATGTAGAGCGTCATTGTGATTCCTTCCTTTGGCAGTCAGATCTGCATCGGAGAAACCCAACCCGTTGTCAGCGGTCAAACTAGCCACACAGTCTTTGAATTGATCAACAGATGTTTCCTGCGGCACATGCGCAGTTTTAAGGAAAGAAATTAAAGCCTTTGCATGGGCTTCTGAGCATAACAATAAAGATAACATGGAGATCTTCGACGGGGTTTTCCCCAGCTGCTCGACTATGTTGTAGTCTCTTTTCTTGATAATCTTCAAAATTTCCTATATCTCCTGTCTAGAGGTTTATACAATAATCTTCTTAGGTGCCTCCGTTCGGCCAGGCTCACCTGTAACTTCTTTGCCCCGAGCGTCAGATGACTCGGCGACAGGGGTAATGATTGGAACATGAACAGGGACAGTAGCAGATGTACTTGCAGGTGGAATAACAACAGGCTTCCAAACAGTTGGTAGGGAGATCTCAGGAGAGAAAAGTCTTCCGCTTCGGGTGACCTTGCTAGACCCGACAATATTGTTGACATCAGTATCATCCTCTTCAACCTTCAAGTCTTGTTTGATCCTATGATAATACACATCATCCCCATAGTGCCACGGGACAGCCTTATCCGAAGTGTACGGGATAGGACCAGGGATAGTTATGATCAATGTAGCAACTCTTGTAACGGGTGTAATCCTAACAGGCTTTCTCGAGGAAGCCTTGGAAGAATTGGTGGAAATGGTTATTATGGAAACATCTTCAACAGGAATCAACGGAATCAAAGATTTATCGAACAAGATCTCTTTGTTGTCCATCAGGCATTGAACACCTGACTTCAATAAATGGCAACCAGTATGCAGGATTGAACATAGGTGGCAACCTTCGCCACAGCCCAGAAATAAACCGGCTGATAATAAGTTCTTCTTTACTATCATCAACAGAGTAGAAACGTCTTCCATAGAGGTTATAAATGAATCATCATCCACAGCATTTACTCCATGCTTGGGCATAGGAGAAGTCATAACATTAGGCTTTTCTGGTGCGTCAAACTCGATTTCTTTAGCTTCAATCAAATCTTGCCCCTTATTCCTCAAGGCCCAGCAGTTGTTTGTATCATGCCCTGGGCTATCGGAGTGATAGGCGCAGCGGGCGTTCGGATTATACAACGGTGATGTAGTACTGGGATTCTTTGGAGCTTCCCTCAGAGTTATCAAGTTGGTCTTCAAAAATTGCGGCAGAATTTGAGATAAGGTCATACTGAGCCGAGTATACTGTCTTTGCGGTCTCTCTACTCTTTGCTGATTGTTGCGTTGTGGGGCAACAGTTGGTCTTGATATTACTACCGCATTAACTGCTTGGCAGCGTTCGGGTTGTTTTTGGCTCCTCGAGCTGTAAACTGTACTAGCTTCTTTCCTGAAGGGCTTCTTCTCTGTACTTGATGAAGCACCTTTCTGTATCTTGCCACTTTTGATACCAGCTTCAACTCTCTCCCCAGTCAAAATCAATTCGGTAAACCTCGACGACGAACTTCCGATCAAATGATTGAAGTATGGACCAAACAAAGTCCCAAGAAACATATCTACCAACTCTCTATCAGACAGAGGGGATTGAACTCTTCCAGCAAGATCTCTCCACTTCTGAGCATAGTCCTTAAAGCCTTCGCCTGCACCCATAGACATACCCTGGAGCTGAGTACGCGTGGGAGCAAGGTCGGCATTATACTGGTATTGCTTGTAAAAAGCAGCAGCAAGGTCCTCCCAGTTGCGGACATTAGCTCCTTCCAATTGATAGAACCATTCAAGTTGAGTCTCTGACAGACTATCTTGAAAGAAATGAACCCACAGGTTCCTATCAGCAGTGTAGGGTTGAATCTTTCTGACGTACGAGCGGAGGTGTAGCTTCGGGCAGGATACCCCATCGTATTTAGCAAAGACAAGAGCTTTAAACTTGTGTGGGATCACCACCCCAGATGCCAGACCCAAATCTCCGAAGTCCAACCCAGGTATCTTATGAATCTCCATTGCACTCAGTCGATCTTCAAGTTGCTTATACCTATCCTCAGCAGGAGGATACTGGTCTTCATCAAAATCAGTGTCATTGTCAGAGACCACGTGACTAGGCCCCTTTCTTTCCTCTTGATTATCTCCTCCTCCAGATGAATGGGACAAATCAGTTTCCTGTCGCAAATTGTTCCCGAATCTGTGACCCATATTCAGGAGGACCACCTTCTTCTTCTTCTTCTTCTTCTCTTTCAAGATGAGAGACTTCAAATCTTGCTGCCCTTTGGCCAGGTTCAGGAGCAGCTCTTGGAATTGTGCATTCTGAGCCTGAAGAGCCTTGATGGCTTGATCAGTAGGTGTTTCAGAAGACATGTTATGCTGAAATAAACAGCGAAGAAGATAAGAAACATGTAATGGTACCTGTGATAAGGTGCATGATAATGGAATGCGTATGAAATGATTTCAAAGACTTTGGGAGATTCAAATTTGTAAACCAAAATAAAACACACTTTATTAGATAAAACTTGTAACAATGTTTAACAATGCCTTCAAGGCGTTACAAAAGAAATAATTGAAAAGCAAATCTAAACTAGAAACAATAAAAGACATCAGAAATCCCATGGTCGTTTTCCCTTCGTGCTGACATAATCGTTGATTGTCCTTTCATTCTCAAGCTGCCTTATAAGCCTCAAGATCTTCCTCTCTTGTTCATGATACTTCTCCCTATAGGTATCCCTTTCTTCCTTTAGCTGGATCCAAGATCTCTTCAATGCCCCAAGGTCAGTAGGCATATATGGATGGAGGACTGTGTAAGGAACACCTTCTTTATTAGTATGCTCTATAATCACCGGCCAAACAGCTTCATAAGGCATCCCCAGCTTTTGAGCACGGGCTCGAACCCGCTGGAGATATGGTTCCATAGGAAGAGAAGTCTTTAGACCTAACTCTTGAGGATCAGACCTGTTTACCATGCCCCAGGCTCGTATAAACCTTCGGCGATGCTCATTCACGTCCACCTTGTAGTCAAAGACAATGTATGGAAGAAGCAGCTCATGGGGACCGTCTCTCCGAGCGCGTCCAAACTGTCGTAAAGCCAAACAAGGATTGTAGGTTATTCCCCCATCTAATTCCAAGCAACAGAACATTAGGTTATTCCCCAGATCGATCAATGATAGCTACTCTTTCCATATCCTTAGAACTCCAAAGAATGTCCGTATGAGCAAGGGACATGATTCTGTAAGCCCAACCTACACCTTCCTCATTCTTCATTACAGACTTGGGGAGGTGCGAAATAAACCACCTCTTCAGCAGCGGCGTGCAACACATGAGGGTTCCCCTTCTTCGCATGTTACGAGTATAGAGAGCATGTAGAATATCACCCAAGAGAGTAGGCACTGGATTACGAGACATGTAGATCTTGACCGCATTCACGTCTATGAAAGAATCTGGATTTAGGAAAAGAACCAAACCATAGATGAGGAGAGCAAAGATGTCTTCAAAGGCTTGAAAATCTAAGCTATCCCAGAACTGTTGAGCTTGATCGATCAGAAACTTAGCCAAGAAACCTTTAACCCCGCTCTGTGTCTCCCAGTTGACACTACATCAACCTTTGTCAAGTATAAAGCTGAAGCAATGTCCTCTGGTCTAGGAACCTCCTCCAAACCTGTGAAGGGTGTCTGATCGAGAATGGATATACCTAACAAATCAGAAAACTCCTCCAAAGTAGGGACTAGCTGATAATCTGGGAAGGTGAAACAATGATGCAATGGATCAAAGAACTGGAATAACACACTCATCATTTGCTCATCCAACTTTGAAGTGACCAAACCAAGGAGATGACCATGTCTTCTAACAAATGAAGAAGTATCAAGAACTCTTGAGGCTAACTCTCTGAGCTGAGCAGGGATTTGCACGAAGTTAACTCGAATGGTATTTCTGCGCATAGAGGTCATGATCTGCAAATTAGAATAAAGATGAATCCCCTCGGTCTTTGAAATGGTTAGTCTAATGAAATATGCATTCTATGTCATGATGCATGATGTCATGATAAAAACACACAACAGGTATCACAGATAACAAACATGGTAAAGGCAAACAAGTCACACAGTAGCCCTTAAGTTTCAGGCTCGCATGGAGTTTATGTACTACCCTCTTAAAGTTCAGTTGGTTCAACATGTCCTAATAATAGTAATCGGGTTCTAGAGGTTCTCAATATCACTGACCATCGGTCATGGTTTCAGCTCACGTAATCTTTTCTTACAGCCGGAACTATCTCGAGAGTATGGTCTCAATGAGTGTAGTATCGAGTATCAACCAGTTCTCAGCTCTATGCCGAGGCCCGCTATCTCACTACTTCCTATGGCCAAGTTGGTCAATTATAGGTTCTAAGGTCAGTTGATGCTTAACGACCCATATAGAAGCCCCATATTCTCCTTGTTGCTCCACAAGGGATATCGGTACCAACTAATGTTCCACATCAACGTAGCTACTGCTTCAACCGTATCGATCTATGTCGTACAGTTCCCTCACAGTCTATTGCTACTTACCTAAAAGGTTTCCCCCAGATCCGGGTTTGGATCTATAGTAACTCCGATACAAAGCCCACAAAATAAAGCAATTAAATCAAACAATAGAAAACAATATGATGAACTAATCCTAAGGTATACCTCACTTATTATTTCCCCAGCAGAGTCGCCAGTTCTATGATACGGTGTCCAGAACCGGGACTGTTTTTTTTAGGAATTGCTGGTTTGCGTTTTGCATTTGTGTTTGCAAAATGTCGCAGTAAGCAAGAGCCGCCACCGACTTTTATTTTATCCAACAAGGAAAGGAAAGGAAAATATCGTAGTGGATGTTGAACCAAAAATTAAATTACAACCTAAAATTAAATTAAAAGCGTAAAATTAATTATTTGAGTTTATTAGGAAAAATTAAAGGTTTGTGAGAAATGTTAGGTTTTAAGAAAAAGGTTTTAAACAGAAAGAAGGAAAATAGGTAAAAGGATAAATAGAATGGAAGAAAACCAAAACCAATAGGGGTGGGTGTTGAACCCACGCTCTTAACCTCCTCAGAATGCCTGACTTGCCATGCATTGGTTATTTTTATGATCCGGCCCTTAGCGTTTTGTAATAACCCTGCATGAGACCATTAAATGGTCTAAATCTGCAGCGTTGAATCTCATGAACACATTAAATAAATTAGTATACCATGAAATACAAAGAAAGCAAATATATGAAATTTTGTAATGTTAAAACTGATATGGCATGTATGACTATTTCTACACCCTTTTGATCACGGAGATCAAATCAGCCTTACCCTTACTGGAGAATGATATGGCTTGTTTGTAGTGAGATGGGGGTTTGTAACAAGGATTGCTTGTTTGTAGTGAGATGGGGGTTTGTAACAATGATTTCAAGATTTCTAGGGTTCTTGAAAGAATTTGATATTTTGACAAGGTTGTGGCAAAGGTTTTTTCGTGTCCTGTTTGTGTGAAGAGAATGAGATTATATAATGGAAATTAGAGCGAAGATATGGGCTTTGAATGTGCAATTGGATCTCCAATAACCGCAAGCAATAGTGCATATTTTTATTCACTTGAGTTTGACACGTCCCAGGCTAAATCGCAGGGACTTACGTGAAATTTTTAAAGTTGAAATATGAAAATAAAATATATTCGACATCGAGAACAAACTCCTGTCCAAAAATGGGCTCAATCGGATAAACGGTGAATTAGTTATGAATTTTTGAAGTTTTGTCTCAGACAAACTTATTTTGGGCTCCAGTGTCAACTCTGACACGTTCTTCAATAAAAAACACGTATTGATCAGAGCAAAACTCGGTCTTGACTTTGGAAGAAAAGTTGTAGATATATAAGTCAGTGACCTTGTGTCAAAATATGGGCCCGATCCGATAAAAATTGACCGAGTTATGAATTTTCGAAGTTTCGACCCAGATGAAATAATATTCAGCATTCAAGATTTTTGGCGTGTCACGCGCACTCTGGGAAACAAATGAAGGACTTTTGGATACCGTTCGAACTCAATACCTCCTTTGAAAATGTAGTTAAATCAATTTGTGAAATTTTGGCACCAAAACCAGGTCGATACGATGAAAATCGACCAAGTTTTGATTTTCTGAACATGACGCAAATAAACTTCTATCACAAATTTTCTATACGAAAATACTTGATAAATCCGCATTTTTGAAGACCTTCTGAACGAAATTGGATTCGAACCGTGAAATAAGAAAACATAGATGACGTCAAGACGGAATTTTGGCCACCGGAATGGGTTCAAAACGAGCCACGATCTTCAAGTTATGATTTTTTTTAGTGCGTAAAAACTGCACTTTCAGCACACTTTTTCACCATATTTCTTCGAGAAACAATCGCACATTCGGAGATCTTCTTTAAAGAATTGGCTCTCGAGCCGAACCTGAATTTGAGAATATGTTATCAGTTATATCTTGGTGAAAGAACACTTGAATATTACGCGCCGGGTAGAATTTGTGAATCTTTGAACCCTGAATCGTTGCGAAATGGCGAACCAATCTTCAACACAGAAAATACTCTGAGAACATCCATTGGAGAAATAAACGTCACTTGTAACCTGACGAATTTTACTAAATATATCATGATTCCATAACCATAAAACCAATGATATACGTGAATATAATAATGAAAATAAAGAGGGTAAATTTTGGGGTACAATACAGGGAAGACCCCAGCTTTCAACAAATCGTTTTTGACAAAATTCAGTGGAGTGGTTAAGTCATTAACAGAGGAAACAAAAGCAGTATCTTCAATAGCGTTGATATATTTTCCATGGTTTGGCATAGGTGTGGTGATTACATTCGGAGTTGGAGGAGGATCAAATTTAATGGTCTTATTGTCAATGAGGTCTTAGATCTTGCATTTTAATGCCCAACAATGATCAGTGTCATATCCGGGACTATTGGAGTGGTAAACACATTTGGAGTTCGGGTTGTACTTTGGAGATGAAACATTGGGGTTTGAAGGAGGATCACGTAATGTTACCAAATTAGCCTTCAACAGGTGTTGTAGGGCTTGATATAGTGACATGTTGATCCTTGTAAATTTTCTTCTTGGAATATCAGGTCTTTGGTAGCCAGCTTGTTATTGTGGTCTTTGAGTAAAGGTTGGATTGGAGATTAGAACTGCATTTACAGATTGTCGATAGTCCTTCTTGATATGGCCCTTCGACCCATACACAACATTAGTTTCTTTTTTACCGGTAAAAGGTTTCTTCATAGTATTTGATATAGAGGTAGAGGCCATGGAAATATTTCCACTTTTAATACGGCTCTCAACCCTTTCACTAATCAAGAATAACTCAGTGAAACCAAATGATGATCTCCCAACTAACAAGTTGAAAAATGGTCCAGTCAATGTTCCCACGAACATATCCACCAACTCCCTATCAGTCAATGGTGGCTGCACCCTACCTGCTAGGTCTCTCCATTTTTGCGCATATTCTTTGAAACCTTCATTGAAACCTGTTGTACCCCAAAATTTGCCCTCTCATTTATCAAGAATTTTCCCACAAGATCTCATTGGGCTCAAGACTACATTAGGGTTTGATCAGCTTAAGACACACCCTTATGCCCTAATGACCAAAATTAGGGTTTAAGTTTGCACAAGGATTTTTGAACTTCCAATTCCCCATATGACTTTCATGGATCATTATGGACCCCCAAGATTAATCATGCCAAGTTTCAAGCCTTCAATCACATTTTTGCTCAGTCAATTGAGCAGTTGACCAAAAAATCAGTTGTATTGGGGAAAAAGTCAACTATGGCCAATTCACAGACAAACTTCATAATTTTTGGTCCACATCAACATTTTAAACTCATGTGTATCATTTGATCAAGTTTGGACCACAACTCCTCAAGAAATTTGATCAAATCTCCAAAAGGGGCAAAATGGTCAAAATTAGGGTTTTGACTGGGAAAGGGCAATTTCTGATTTTTGACCTAGAAAATGTTCAATTGGTTTAAGGCATGATCTCAAGAGTACAATTGCATCATTTTGACCTAATTACATGATTCAAAACATTGCAAGTCTATTGGATTGACAGATGAATTTTGTAGTCAAATGTATACTGAAAAGTCAAACTTTGACTTTTTGGTCAAATTCAAGTGCCAAAGATCATAATTCATAAAAACATGTCAAAATATGAAACTTATTCATCAAGAAATCAAAAAGTCAAGATTTCATTTTGAAAAGTCAAATTTTCTAAACATAGAAAGTGTTGGAAATTTCATGTTTTTTTCATAACTTTGAGCCAAATTTTCACCATGATGCAAGATGATTCAAGAAAAAATTCCAACATGAAAGTTGTAGATCTCCATGAAATCTACAACTTTTCTTTACATAACTCCTTCCAAAAATGCTTGGATATCAAGTTATGATTTTATGAACATAGGGTCATGAAACTAAACATTTAGTGAAATTTTGCTCTAATTTGGTCAGGATTTTGACCTAACTTCATGACACTTTTTCACATAGTTCCAAGGGTAATATTCAAAGTAAATTCAAATATGGGTTGTATATCACATTTCAAGCTTTCCAAAATGTCCAAGAACTCGAGATCATTCTTGAGGAGGGAGAATCGAAGAGATGAAATTAGGGTTTTGTCACTTGAATTACAAGCCATTTTTTATTAACACTTGAACCAAATTCATGCTAGGCTGCATAATCCTTACTTTTCAGGCCTCAAACTTGTTTTTCACTCCATAATTAAATGTTTACATAGCTGTTAGAGCTTTGATCCAAGCAATTGAGCTATTGTCCAAGTTGCATTTCCATTTATGGCACAAAGTTAACAATGTCATTCTTGTAAAGCAAGCTTTTTGCATAAAGTTCACAATTAGCCTCTAACGTGTTCCCTCTAATCAAACTCCATCCACAAAGTCAGAAGCAAGCTTGTTTAAAGAATAACCACTCTATCTTAGCAAGTACACAAGGCATAGAAACTTGTTTTGTCAAAAAATCACATGTTTAACTTAAACGTGTAAATTTGAATTCTGATCAACTAGAACACTCCAAACTTGTTACTTATAGATAGAGTCACTATTTGTGAGCTAGAACATGAGATTAAGCACCCTGAAAATACACCAAAGCCCTCTCAAATCATAAATTGCACAAAAACTCCATTGTTGCACAACTTCTGACCTTGAACATCAAACTCCCATTTCCCTCGTGCGTTTCTTGGCCTTTTAGTTTCTAAAGCTTCCTTACATCAAGTGTAACTTATCCATATACCTGTTTCATTTCTGTAACATCATTTACCCTATCTTCCATAACCAAAAACAGAGCATTGCACATTGACTTCTCCAAGTCATTTCAGCCACTCTCAACTCAAGCAAACCATTGCATTAGCTTCCTAGGACCTCAAGGAAGCTAACCTGATCATCACCATCACTTGAAACAAGCTCAAACTCAAAACACAATTTCCAGTTTTGAGGTAAGTTTTATCAACTTGGAACTCTTCATACAGGCATCATCAATAGTTTATTTGTGAATAAAACATGTAGATATCATTGCCCTGAAGCTAAACATATCCTTAGTTTCCATTAATTTTGCTTGAGCTTAGAGAATTTTGAAACTGGAATTTCTGAAATTTTTAGGGTTCAGATTAGGGCCAGTAAAATTCTTGCTTATCTTTGATCTATAGTTTTAATACTTTACATTTCTGGAACCGTGAGAAAATTTGCTACAAGTTTCATGTTTACAATTTTCATTTTTAATGAGAAATGAGCAAGTTACAGTAGGTCTAGCTGGAGGTTGAAGATGAAGTCTTCAGGGGGTGTTTTGCCTTACATATATATTGTTTCATTTGTATTAACGGATGTATAGCCACCCCAGTGGTAGAAGCGTGCGCCTGTAACCTTTTGCATTTTTTTATATTTTCACAATTCTGACTCTTTTTTTGTTTGGCAAGCGCTGGGCCCTTTGGGCCTGGCTTATTTTATTTTATTTTTGCTAGTTAACCTCCCTATTTCCCATTGACACCCCTGGCCCAAATTTATTTAGTTTCCTTCTTATTTTCATTTTTATTTTTCTTAAATATATTTTCTAAATACTAAAAAAATCATAAAATACAAAAATAGTATATTTATATTTTGACTTATTTTATTCTATTTTTTCCACAAAAAAATATTTTTATTTATTATACTTTATTTATTTTATTAAGTAAACTTTATAAACTTAATTAATATTATCTTTTTTTCACACCATTTAAAATACATCATTTTAATATAAAAAAAAGACTAAAAATATTTTATAATGCTATAAATATTTACAAGATAAAAAACACCAAAAATACTTTTCTTAAAATTATTTTCTTTTAATTAATTAATAGAACTAGGTTTTCCTTTAAAATATTTTCTTAATAAATTCATACTTAATTAACTGTTTTCTTTATTTAATTAGGTTAAGATAAAATCTTTTTTCATAAAAACCAAACAAAATTCATTTCTTTACACTTTTGCATCCTTGTACATTTATTCATTTTTATGCTTTGTATTTATTCAGTTCCTTGTGTATTATACCAATTCAATATGGTTGTAATAGATTAATTAGGGTTTAAATTCTTGCAATACCCATTCAACTTGTACACCCCATCCCCACAAATGTTGGAATAGCGTAGTAACTTTAAATTTTGCAATTTATCGCTTTTATATAACATGCTAGTAAATGGGGTTTGTATGGAAAGACAAAAACCAATGATTAGAACACCCTAATTCAAGACCAAAAAAAATCATAAAAATTATACACTTGCACACAAGCACCTCTAGTGTTATTCCACTTGGTTGCCTTATACAAAATGGTCATATTACGCATGTGAGGTATCTTAGCAAAAACAAGCAAGTACAAGATCATGGTCCCTCAATAACGCTATATGAGTTGCCTTACAAATGATCTTAGTCCCTCAAAAAGTATGCTAAGATACTTTGCAACATTGTTAATCATGGTTATACGATGACCCACACCCGTCCCGTTTACATCCAAAGATAGGGTTGCTTACCAAATCAATGGTACGACAACAATATCAAAGGAAAAGAAAATGAACAAGAAAGACATTTGAGTAGGTAGATTGCTCCTAATTACTTGCTCCATTTCAAAACAAACATCCTTTCTATTTTCAAAACAAACACATACACTTTCAAACATCTTACAAAAATTGAAAACATTTTCAAAAGATCAAACATCTTTGTATACATTCTTACAAACAAGAATCATTACAAAGATTGCCTAAACAATGGCCTCTTTACAAAATACTTTCAAAAAGCACATCAAGCATAATTTCAAACAAAAAGCAAGTGATCTAGAAAGTAACTAAGAGCCCATGAAAAACCATGGATGAAAAGGGTGCTAATAACTTCCCTTTTCATAATCTACCCCCCGAACTCAAGAAACAATCTCAATGGTCTTTCCTGTGATTTTTCACCTTTCCTTTTGGATAAAAGAAAAGTCGGTGGCGACTCTTGCTAATCGCAACATTTGCGATCAAACGCAAAACCCTCAAGTCAGTTCTCCCACCGTATCACAGAACTGGCGACTCTGCTGGGGAAAATTCTAAAAGTGGGGTTACCCTAGGGCTAGATCATATTTACTTGCTTACATTGTTTGATTTGTTTGCTTTACATTATGATTCTTTGTTTGGGTTTGAATCCTCTACCCAGATTTGGGATACATTATAGGTAAGTAGCAATACGCCGTGGAAATTGTGCGGGGTATATCGATATGGTCTAAGCAATAGCTACATTAGTGCGACATATTTGTGGGTATCGGTAGCCTTTGAGTTAATCAAAGAGAATACGGGGCCGCTGAGTAATTTCATGAAGCACTAATGAATTTTTAGAACCTTTACTTGACCAACTTGGACTTTAGGATGTAGTGAGATGACCGACTTTGGTGAAGTCCGAAGTTGGTAGATACTCGATACTACACTCATTGAGGTTTGGTTTCTTGGGATATTCCGGTCGCCATTAAAGAGGCTTGTGCTGAAACAATGACCAAGGAAACAATCCCGTGATTTTGAACTCCTTAGAACCCAGTTACTATTACTAGGATAAGTTTAAGCCAACTAAACTTCAAGAGGGTACTTACCTATAAAACTCCATGCAAGCCTAAACCTAAGTAATTGTTTGCTTTGTTTGTATATACGTACTTGTACATAACATCATGAACATCATAGCATCATTCACATTCACTAACCATTTCAAGGATTTTTTGGATTCATCTTTGTCTTTGTTTTGTAGGATATGGGTTCACTTCGCAGGAAAACTATTCAAGTCAACCTTGTGAGGATCCCTCCACAACTTAAGGAGCTAGATTCAAGGATTCCTGAAAACTCTCCATTCACCGAGAGACATGGTTTCCTACTCAACTTGGTCACCTCCAACACTGATGAAGACATGATGAAGGTGCTCTTCCAGTTCTTTGATCCTCTACACTATTGCTTCACTTTTCCCGATTATCAACTTGTGCCTACTTTGGAAGAATTCTCCTGACTCTTGAGGATTCCCATTCTCAATCAACTACCTTTCAACGGTACGGAAATAGACCCAGAGCCAGAAGAGATTGCTCAAGCTCTACACTTGCACTCCTCTGATGTCACAATTCATTGGGAAATAAGGAGTGGTGTCAAAGGTTTCTTAGAAAATTTCTTGTTCGAGAAAGCCCAAAACTGTTGGAATTCCTTGGATTTGAAAGCCTTTGAGGAAATTGTGGCTCTCCTCATCTATGGGATGGTTTTGTTTCTAAATCCTGACCAACTCATAGATGTGAACACTGTCAAAATCTTCATATCTCGCAACCCGGTGCCTACATTGCTAGGGGATATCCTACACTCTTTTCACACTCGCACAATGAGGAAAAGAGGTGTCCTTATGTGTTGCACTCCTCTCTTGGAAAGATGGTTTATTTTGCATATTCCCCAATCTGTATTAAAGAACGAGCAAGGTTCAAGGTGGTCACAAAGGTTGATGACGCTCAAACATTCAGACATTCATTGGTGTTTCCGATCCATAGAGAATGTTACCATTGTCGACCGTTGTGGAGAATTTTCTAAAGTCCATTTACTTGTCATTAGGGGAGGTATCACCTACAACCCCTTCTTAGCTTTAAGACAGTTTGGTTACGCCCGAAGGGATGGCCCGCATGAGATGCTGATTCAAGGTTTGGTATTTGACTACGACAACAACGATCAAGGTCTTTGCCAGAGATTTATCCGAGCTTTGAGGATGTTAAACAATGTAGATAGCAAGAATTTGGGGCACAATAATTCCATCCCTCTTGAGCGTTACCTCAAATGAGTACGAACTCATGCTTAGAGTCTTATGATGCCTTATCCATCCATTCTCCCGGTAATCATTGAGCCTGTCATAGAAGGAGATGTTCCATATACTATTCTACATCCTGACATGCCTACCTCTCTTGAAGACCTACAAAGGGATTGGATACAACTCAAGAGGGAGAGAGATACCTTCGAATACCAATTCTGCGCAAGCGAGAAGAAGGTTTTAGAACTCACTAGGCTACTTCATGAGGAACAGACTTTGAATGCCTACATTGCACCAAAGAGGATGCATACTACCTTTTTATCTTAGAGTTTTTGTATTATTTTGCCCAAGAAGGCATTGATGTACTCAAGCTTTAATCTATTAATATGACGTGTGTTTCCTTTTTGTATAAAAAAAATTTGAATCTTAAAATCCTTGAAAACTTTGCATATGCATTTATCATTCATCATAACATAAGCAGGTTTCTTGCAACAAGTCTCCTCATCTCTCTACTGTTTATTTCAGTAAGATGGATCTCGAGCAAACGGTAAAGGACCTTCAAGCTCAGAATGCACAGTTTCAACAGTTGTTCGTGACCCTAGCCAAAGGACAAGAAGAGTTGAAGACTTTGCTGGCTGAGGAGAAGAAAAAGAAGACAAAGAAGATAGACGGAGTTCTAAACATGGGAAGAAGGTTCCAAGGGAAGACAAGAAGGGCCCTAGACTTTGCAACAACATCCGGTGAGAAAGACAACCAAGATGGGAAGGACAAGGAAACAATTATCCAGTCGGAATCAGAAGAGGAAGAGGAAGAAGAAGACTATTCTGAAGAACAATACCCTCCAGTTGATGACAAGTATAAACATCTCGAAGAGCGGTTGAGTGCAACGGAAATCCAAAAAGTGTCTGGCTTGGAATTTGAGGAGTTGGGGTTAGTATCGAGAATTGTCATTCCTCCAAAATTCAAAGCACCTATGTTCGCCAATTATGACGGAGTTTCATGTCCTAAAATGCATCTTCGGTCTTATGTAAGGAAAATCCAGCCCTATACCGCTGACAAAGATTTATGGGTACACTTCTTCCAAGACAGTTTGTCTGGAACTAAACTTGATTGGTTTTATCAGTTAGAAAGAGCTAATGTTCATAACTTGGAAGATCTTGTTGCAGCCTTTTACAAACAATACCAATACAACGTTGATCTTGCGCCAACCCGTACTCAACTCCAGAGTATGGCCATGGTTTCAAGTGAGGGCTTCAAAGATTATGCACAAAAATGGAGAGACTTGGCTGGAAGAGTTCAACCTCCCCTATCTGAAAGAGAATTAGTAGACATGTTTTTGGGCACCTTGTCTGGTCCCTTCTTCAATCACCTTATTGGGAGTTCATCTGCAGGTTTTACTAAACTGATATTGACTGGAGAGAGGGTAGAAGCCGGGATAAAAAGTGGAAAGATTCAAACTGATACATCCTCTGCTGCTATAAGGAAGCCATTTATCGGAAAGAAAGAAGTGGTTGTTGTTTATCCTCAGAGAAATCAAGATAAGGCCGAACTTCGTCCAATGGTGGGGCTGTTATGATTCCTAAACCTACGCTTGATCAGCAAAGAAACAACCAACCAAGGATGGAAAGACCAGTCAGACAATTCACCAGAATTAATATGACCCTATCTCAGGTATTGCCACATCTGTTGAGATCCAACTTAGTGACCTTGAAAGAAGCTCCTAAGAATCCTAACACAAAATCTCCTCACTATCATCCTAATTCCCGTTGTGCATACCACTCTGAGAGTCCCGGCCATGACACTAACAATTGTTGGGCGCTGAAGAACAAAGTAGAAGACCTCATTAAAGCCAAGGAGATTGAATTCGATGCGCTCGAAAAGCCAAATGTCATTTATGCCCCTATGCCCAAACATGGCCATAATACCAACGCCATTGAGGAAGATATGTCTGTTACTTCAGTTGATGACCTTATGACTCCACTCTGGACTATCAAAGAGAACTTATTAAATGCCAGTGTATTCCCAGGCTGTGATGAAAGCTTCCATTTCTGTTTATCCTTACCAACTAACTATCCTTTGTTAAAAGAAGGCGTTCAATTCCTAATAGATAATAAGAAAATTTTGTTTGAAAAGACTTTTGTTTCACCTGTTCCTTATAATGATGTTTCTATCATTACTATTTCCACCGATTCTTCTAGGGTCTCCACCAAAAGACCCGTTAGAATTACATCAGTTCCAAAAGTAGCTCCTTTGATAATTACAATGCCTGGACCAGTCCCATATTCGTTAGACAAAACTGTACCATGGAATTATGGAGGGGATGTCTACTACCACGGTATCAAGCAATATTGGCCAGCTGCCGAAGATTCAAGTTCCGAGAAAGATAACTCTGATATCAGTAATATTGCAGGGACTAGCAAGATTACCCGAAGTGGAAGGATATTCTCTCCAGAAATTGCTCCCCCAAAAGTAGTTTCTGGACCCATAATCATTCATGTTGTTGTTGCTCCTCCGAAGGCTATTCCCAGTCCTACAATCATCTCCACCAATACTCCAACTGACAAAGCTGTTACAATCCCTGCTATCACTCCTACTTACATTACTGTTGCCGAGTTAACCGAGACTCGGGGTAAAATTATTCTTATTGAGCCCGTCCGGACGAAGGAACAATCATTGGCTATCCTTGAGACCTCCCAGAAAGAGATGGAGGAAATTCTAAAGATCATAAAAAGAAGCGACTATGATGTAGTTGAGAAACTGGGGAAAACTCTATCTAAAATCTCCATGCTAGCTTTACTACTATGTTCTGAGGCGCATGCAAAAGCCTTGGTAAAATTCCTGAAAACTGCCCATGTACCCCAAAAAACATCTGCCGATCAGTTCCAAGACTGCATAGCCAGCTTGACTATAGATAATGGTCTAGGTTTTTCAGATGCTGATTTAACGCCAAGAGGAAGGAAGCATAATGAGGCATTGCACGTCTCAGTTGAATGTAGGGGCACAACCATGGCTCATGTTTTGGTGGACACTGGCTCATCTCTGAATGTATTGCCTAAAAAGGCTCTTGATAGGCTTGACTGTGAGGGATTGACATTGAAACCAAGTAACATAGTAGTGAGGGCCTTTGACGGCTCAAAAAAGATGGTGCATGGGGAAGTGGATATCCCCATAAAGGTTGGAACCCAAACATTTGATTTAACCTTTTATGTAATGGATATTCGTCCTTCATATTCCTGATTTCTAGGCCGACCATGGATTCACAATGCTGGTGTTGTTACTTCTACGTTGCACCAAATGCTGAAGTATCCGATTCAAGGGAAGATTATCACTGTTCATGGAGAAGAAGAGTATATGATCAGCCATTTCAATTCCTTCAGATATGTAGAATTAGATGGTGAATTTATTGAAACTCCATTCCAACACTTTGAAGAAGTCCCGCAAGATGTGGAAGTGACCAAGGATATTCCCAAGATCACAAGGCCTCCACTTAGGATGTCATCTTGGAAGGATGCAAAGGCAGTGATAGAAGAAGGTGGGTGAACTATCTGGGGGAAACTCCCAGATATCCCATACAAGTATGACAAGTTTGGCATGGGTTTCACTTTAGGTGTTCAGAAGGTTGTACGCTGCGCTCGTGCTGGAGGACCACCCTTGAAGATTAGCAATCGTGAGGTCAACGCGGTAGAGGATGATGAAGATGGCTACAAGCTGGAGGATTGGATCTTCCCAACTGTCAGTGGAGGGCTCAGCAATTGGGAGGCTATAGATTTTTTCCCGATCACTTTTATCCCACAGTAATTTGTCTTTACATTTTGTTGGATTTGTAATATTAAAACAATTCAAACTCTTAAAACCATGTGTCTTACCCGAGGCGCAATGGTCCATTTGTAAGGGTTATTATCTCATTTCCATATGACATCAATGAATCATGGACGTTTTTCATACAAACTTTGCGCTCGTTGTTTTTCTTTTTTTACATTTTCATTTCTTTCAAAGATAGTTATACCCTTACACACACTCACACTGCAGGTCTACATCCATTCGGGATCCCGTGGGTAACGGTTCTGCTATGGCCTTCTGTGACTCTGAAAATCTAATCTACCAAGCCGAAGACAAAGGTGAGGAAGATTGTGAAGTACCAGTGGAACTTTCCAGATTACTACTACAAGAAGAGAAAACCATTCAGCCTCACGAGGAATCCGTGGATACGATCAACCTAGGTACCGAGGAAGACAAAAGAAAAGTCAAGATGGGTTCCAATCTGGAACCCAGTGTCAAGGAGCATCTGATTCAGTTGCTACACAAGTATGTTGAGGTATTTTCTTGGTCGTATGAAGACATACCAGGACTTGATGCAGATATTGTGGTGCATCGTCTACCTACAGAAGAGGATTACCCACCAGTAAAACAAAAGGTCTGTCGCATGCGACCAGATATGTCAGAGAAGATTAAAGTTGAAGTCATGAAGCAATTCAATGCTGGATTCTTAGCCGTCACCTCCTATCCTCAATGGGTTGCCAATGTTGTTCCTGTACCCAAAAAGGACGGCAAGGTACGAATGTGCGTGGACTACAGAGATCTGAATAGGGCAAGCCCTAAGGATGAATTCCCACTTCCCCACATTGACATCCTAGTTGACAATACGACACAGCATAAAGTATTTTCTTTCATGGACAGTTTCTCAGGTTACAACTAAATCAAAATGGCGCCTGAAGACATGGAGAAGACAACCTTTGTCACACAATGGGGAACATTCTGCTACAAGGTTATGCCGTTCGGACTGAAGAATGTTGGGGCGACCTATCAGCGTGCCATGGTAGCTCTATTTCACGACATGATACATCACGAAATAGAGGTCTATGTGGACGACATGATAGCTAGATCTCAAACAAAAGAAGAGCATCTTGATCATTTACAGAAACTGTTTGAGAGATTAAAGAAGTACAAGCTGAGGTTGAACCCAAATAAATGCACATTTGGAGTAAGGTCTGGTAAACTCCTAGGCTTTGTCGTCAGCAATAAAGGTATCGAAGTAGATCATGCCAAAGTGAAAGCGATACAAGAGATGCATGTTCCTCGTACTGAGAAGGAAGTCAGAGGGTTCTTGGGACGTTTAAACTACATTGCCATATTCATTTCTCACCTGACAGCTACTTGTGAGCCAATCTTCAAACTATTGAAGAAAGATCAAGTAGTCAAATGGAATGATGAATGCCAAACTACTTTCGACAAGATCAAAGAATACCTGCAAGAGCCTCCTATTTTGATGCCACCAGTCGAGGGAAGACCATTTATTATGTATCTGACTGTTTTAGAGAATTCAATGGGGTATGTGTTGGGGCAGCATGATGAGTCTGGCCGAAAAGAGCACGCTATTTATTACCTGAGCAAAAAGTTTACTGTGTGTGAAACAAGATATTCACTGCTCGAGAAAACTTGTTGCGCTCTGGCATGGGCTGCTCGCCGGCTAAGACAGTATATGCTGACCCATACTACCTTGTTGATATCTAAAATGGATCCAATAAAATACATCTTTGAGAAACCTGCTATCTCTGGGAGGATAGCTAGATGGCAGATGATCCTAACAGAATATGACATACAGTATACTACCCAAAAAGCAATAAAGGGTAGTATATTAGTTGATCCCCTTGCTCATCAAGCTGTAAAAGAATACCAGTCCATGAAGTTCGAATTTCCAGATGAAGACATCATGATGGTAAACAACTGTAAAGAATTCGGACCATATGATGGACCTGAACAAGGATCCCGATGGACCCTGGTTTTTGATGGGGCATCTAACTCACTTGGTAATGGTATTGGTTTTGTACTCATATCTCCTAAAGGATGTTATACTCCTTTTACGGGAAGACTCTGCTTCAATTATACAAATATAATGGTGGAATATGAAGCATGCATCTTTGGTCTCAAAGCAACCATAGACTTGGGGATCAAATCTTTGAATGTATTCGGAGATTCAGCTTTGGTTATCATCTAGATCAAAGGAGAATGGGACACTAAGCACCCTAACCTTATCCCTTACAAAGAACATGTTTTGACATTGCTCCCACATTTTGAGAAGATTACCTTCGAGCATTTCCCGCGAGAAGAAAATCAGCTAGTTGATGCACTAGCCACAATGTCATCTATGTTAAAACTTAAATGGGATAATGAGGCTCCCCAGATCACCATTGAACGAAGGGATGAACCAGCACACTGTCACGAGATTAATACCGAAGAAGTAGTGGACCAGCCTTGGTTTCACGAAGTCAAGAGGTATCTCGAGGCTCAAGAATACCCAGAAGGAGCTTCAGTCAATGATAAGAAGTTCTTAAGGAGATTCTCTTCTAAATTATTCCTTAGTAATGGCATTCTTTACAAACGCAACCATGACTCCGTATTACTTCGATGCGTAGACAAGTTTGAAGTTGAAAGGATCATGGCTGAATTACATGAAGGCACTTTTTGCGCCCATTCCAGTGAGCATGCGATGGCAAAGAAAATCCTACGGGCAGGCTATTACTAGTCTACCATAGAAGCAGATTGCTATCAACACTCTCGAACTTGCCATAAGTGTCAGATCTATGCTGGCAAGGTGCACGTACCTCCGGTTCCTCTAAATGTCTTGACGGCTCCTTGGCCCTTTGCTATGTGGGGGATTGATATGATTGGATAAATCAAGCTAACATCCTCTAATGGACACCGCTTCATCTTAGTGGCCATTGATTATTTCACAAAGTGGGTGGAGGCAACTTCCTTCGCTTCCGTTACCAAGAACGTTGTCGCCCGGTTCATCAAGCAGAACCTGATCTGTCGGTATGGTATCCTGGAGAGGATAATCATAGACAATGGTACGAATCTGAAAAACATTGTGATCACTGCCTTGTGCGAGCAATTCAAGATCCAGCATCACAATTCTTCCCCTTACCGACCAAAGATGAATGGTGTTGTCGAAGCCGCAAATAAAAACATCAAAAAGATCATACATAAAATGATAGTCACATACAAAGATTGGCATGAGATGCTACCATTTTCTCTCCACGGTTATTGTACCACAACACGCACTTCAACTAGGGAAACTCCTTACTCTCTGGTATACGGTATGGAGGATGCCTTGCCTATTGAGGTCCAGATCCCCTCTCTGAGAATTATGAAGGATACAGGGCTGAATGAAGAAGATTGGATCCAGACTCGACTTGATCAGCTGAACTTGATTGATGAAAAAAGACTTACTGCTATCTGTTATGGTCAAATGTATCAAAAACGGATGATCAAGGCTTTCAATAAAAAGGTCAGACGCCAAGTATATCAAGTCGGGGATTTGGTAATCAAACGTATCATACTGCCGTAAGGTGATCCCAGGGGCAAATGGACTCCTACATAGGAAGGACCATTTGTAATCAAAAGCATATTCTCTGGTGGAGCAATGATCTTGACCACCATGAATGGCGACGACCTGCCACACCCTGTGAACACGGACATAGTCAAAAGATACTACGCATAAGAGACCCACTAGGTTGACATACCTAGGCAACACAAGGGCATCCCGGCGAACCAAAAAGGTTCGGGCAAAAATTAGGGATAAAACAAAAAAATTTGTACACCCGGCAAGATGAAAACCGAAAGGGCGGCTTGGGCAAAAAAGGGTATCCCGGTGGACTGAAAACTCGAAAGGGCGTTCCAGGAAAAAGTTAGGGAGTTAAAGTGTATGACTATGTCCTGTTGGATCACCTTATGGACAACTTACAGACTCGACATTTCTGACCAATTCAATCATCTTCGGACAAGGCAACAAATAGACAAGATGCTCAGAGACACGAAGGATATAGCAGAATGGAAACCCCATGGGATTATTGTACATAGCTATCTTTTCTTTGTATTAAAATTTACTTTTTTGTTACGACGGTATTCTCTTACTAGAATGTTTGTCTCATTGTACAAAAATGCTTACTCAAAGTCAATACAAAGATATCCCTTTGAAAGTGCAAAAAACTATCTGTTTTTTTTTCTCGCTTGTGTTTTGTTTACAAAAAGTCCAATGATTCATTGTTGAACATATGCATTTGAACATAATTACTGTTTACAAATAAACAAAATAAAAGACAATCGCTGATGGCTTAAAGAGATAAGGTAATCTCTCTAAGTTTATCTCCATAAAATTCCCTACAGTGTGCAGTATAATCCCCAGCAGAGCAAAGCTTCCAGTTTATCAATCCCCAGTAGAAGTCATCCAAATTTCTCAAAATTCCCCAACTAGGATTTTTCAAACAAGGCACGGCTTTCCCTTTACAACAGAGTTTATTTCTCTAAGGGGAAATTCATCAGCACTTCAACTTCACAACATGAAGACTTATACTTCATATCCTCAGCAGCGAATAGGGATTTATTTTCCCCAGTCCATTAGCAGTACAACAGAATTAGCTCACATGTGCATACATCGCATCCGTATATCATAAACATTGATTAAACAAATGCATCATACCGTGCATTTCATACAACATGACTTTGCATTTTAGCTAACATTTTACCATTTTCAGGATAAGGTTAATAACTACCATTGACAATGTTCAAAGTTTTCAGATACAGTTCAGATACGCTCCAGACACTGATGCCATTCTGATACTCATTCAGATTCCTTTTCAGATACAGTTCAGATACGCTCCAGACGCGGAGGCCATTCTGATACTCATTCAGAGTCAACTTTCAGATACGGTCCAGACACGGACACCATTATGATACTCATTCAGAGTCAACTTTCAGATACAGTTCAGATACACTCCAGACACGGATTCCATTCTGATAACTCATTCAAAATTCAACTTTCAGATACAGTACACATAGGCTCCAGACACGGACGCCATTCTGATACTCATTCTTTCAGCTTACAAATTACAATTCAACAATCACTCTTGGATGGCATCTACAAGCCCATCTCCAACAAATTTCTATCACCTTTCCAAATGGCATTTTTAAGTCCATTCCTTCTACCATCACATCGACGAGTGCAAATTTCTGGGCACTCTAGTGTCCAATCGTCTTCCACCTTCGAGTCACGAATGGCAAAACATGCCAATCTAACTTTTCAGGCTTAAGAAGATTGAACAGGGGAAGCTGTTGTACCCCAAAATTTGCCCTCTCATTTATCAAGAATTTTCCCACAAGATCTCCTTGGGCTCAAGACTGCATTAGGGTTTGATCAGCTCAAGACACCCCCTTATGCCCTGATGACCAAAATTAGGGTTTAAGTTTGCACAAGGATTTTTGAACTTCCAATGCCCCATATGACTTTCATGGATCATTATGGACCCCCAAGATTAATCATGCCAAGTTTCAAGCCTTGAATCACATTTTTGCTCAATCAATTGAGCAGTTGACCTAAAAATCAGTTGTATTGGGGAAAAAGTCAACTATGGCCAATTCACAGTCAAACTTCATAATTTTTGGTCCAAATCAACATTTTAAACTCATGTGTATCATTTGATCAATTTTGGACTACAACTCCTCAAGAAATTTGATCAAATCTCCAAAAGGGGCATAATGGTCAAAATTAGGGTTTTGACTGGGAAAAGGCAATTTCTGATTTTTTTACCTAACAAATGGTCAATTGGTTTAAGGCATGATCTCAAGAGTCTAATTTCATCATTTTGACCTAATTACATGGTTCAAAACATTGCAAGTCCATTGGATTGACAGATGAATTTTGTAGTCAATTGATCAAAAGTCAATTGTATACTGAAAAGTCAAACTTTGACTTTTTGGTAAAATTCAAGTGCCAAAGATCATAATTCATCAAAACATCTCGAAATAAGAAACTTATTCATCAAGAAATCAAAAAGTCAAGATTTCATTTTGAAAAGTCAAAATTTCTAAACTTAGAATTTTTTCTAAGTGTTGGAAATTTCATGTTTTTTTCATAAATTTGAGCCACATTTCCACCATGATGCAAGATGATTCAAGAAAAACTTCCAGCATGAAATTTGTAGATCTCCATGAAATCTACAACTTTTATTTACACAACTCCTTCCAAAAATGCTTGGATCTCAACTTTTATATACACAACTCTTTACACTTTTGCATCCTTGTACATTTATTCATTTTTATGCTTTGTATTTATTCAGTTCCTTGTGTATTATACCAATTCAATATGGTTGTAATACATTAATTAGGGTTTAAATTCTTGCAATCCCCATTCAACTTGTACACCCCCTCCCCACAAATGTTGTAATAGCGTAGTAACTTTAAATTTTGCAATTTATCGCTTTTATATAACATGCTAGTAATTAGGGTTTGTATGAAAAGACTAAAACCAATGATTAGAAAACCCTAATTCAAGACAAAAACAAGCATGAAAATTATACACTTGTTCACAAGCACCTCTAGGGTTATTCCACTTGGTTGCCTTACACAAAATGGCCATATTACGCATGTGAGGTATCTTAGCAAAAACAAGCAAGTACAAGATCATGGTCCCTCGATGACGCTATCTAAGTTGCCTTACAAATGATCTTAGTCCCTCAAAAAGTATGCTAAGATACTTTGCAACATTTATAATCATGGTTATACAATGACCCACGCCCGTCCCGTTTACATCCAAAGATAGGGTTGCTTACCAAATCAATGGTACGACAACAATATCAAAGGAAAAGAAAATGAACAAGAAAGACATTTGAGTAGGTAGATTTCTCCTAATTACTTGCTCCATTTCAAAACAAGCATCCTTTCTATTTTCAAAACAAACACATACACTTTCAAACATCTTACAAAAATTGAAAACATTTTCAAAAGATCAAACATCTTTGTATACATTCTTACAAACAAGAATCATTACAAAGATTGCCTAAACAATGGCCTCTTTACAAAATACTTTCAAAAACCACATCAAGCATAATTTCAAATGAAAAGCAAGTAATCTAGCAAGTAACTAAGAGCCCATGGAAAACCATGGATGAAAATGGTGCTAATACCTTCCCTTTTCATAATCTACCCCCCAAACTCAAGAAACAATCTCAAAGGTCTTTCCTGTGCTTTTTCACCTTTCCTTATGGATAAAAGAAAAGTCGGTGGCGAATCTTGCTAACCGCAACATTTGCGATCAATCGCAAAACCCTTAAGTCAGTTCTCCCACAGTATCACAGAACCCATGGTCATTCCTTGTAACTGCACATTAGTTGGCGCCAGATCGACATTATACTGACATTGACGGTAGAAGGCAGTGGCCAAGTCCTCCCAAGAATGGATGTTGGAACCCACTAACTGATAAAATCACTCCAATTGAGTCCCAGATAGACTCTCTTGAAAGAAGTGCACCCATAACTTCTTATCAGTGGTATGCATTTGGATATTACATACATAAGATCTCAAGTGAAGTTTCGGGCATGAAACACCATCGTATTTGGAAAAAAGTAGAATCTTGAACTTATGGGGGATTTCCACCTCAGGAACCAAACCCAAATCACAGAAATCTAGGCCAGGCACATCTTGAAATTCCATATCCTTCAATCTGTCCTCCAGTTGCTTGTACTTGTCTTCAGCCGGTTGATATTGTTCGTCAAAGAA
The DNA here is from genome assembly GCA_948472305.1 of Vicia faba. NCBI lineage: Eukaryota > Viridiplantae > Streptophyta > Magnoliopsida > Fabales > Fabaceae > Vicia > Vicia faba. The sequence goes on along the minus strand of OX451736.1, from coordinate 68,104,662 downwards.
GTCCTCATTCTCATCCTCCTTGGAGGAGTCTTCTACCACTCGAACTTGTCAAACGGGGCCCTTGAATCTTTTCCCCATGTTGATCAAAGCCTTCTTCTTGGTATTCTTCTTTGTAACTAGAAGTGACATCAGGTATTGCTTCCCTTTGGCCAAGTTGAGCAAGGTTTCTTGAAATTGAGAATTTTGTGTCTGCAAGTCCTTCGCAGTCTGCTCGAGATCCATCATACTGAAATAAACAGTAGAAAGATGAGGAAACCTGTGTCGTAAAACCTGCTTATGTTATGATGCATGTAATGTGAATGCAAATGTTTTCAAGGACCTTTTAGATTTAAATTTGTTTTAAACAAAGAAGGAACAAACATTAATTGTATTAATAAGTTCAAATGGTTACAACAAATTCCTCTTGGGCTTACAATGGAAGAAGCAAAAATAATACAAAAATAAACTCCTAAAAAAATACTTAAGTTTCCCATGAGCGCATCCTCTTAGGTGCAATGTAGGTGTTCAAACTTCGCTCTTCATAAAGTTATCTCGTGAGCTCCAAAATCTTCTTCTCGCTTAAGTAGAATTGGGATTCAAAGGTGTCTCTCTCCCCTTTTAGTTGAATCTATAACCTTTGCAACTCCTCGAGAGTGGTAGGAATGTTAGGATGAAGAATAATGTAGGGAACATCTCCTTCGGTAATAGGCTCCATGATGATAGGTAAGATGGCAGGATACGGCATCATGAGGCTTTGCGCGCGAGCTCGCACCCACTTGAGATAAGGATCCAATGGAATAGAGTTCTTACTCCCCAAAGTTTTGCTCTCAACTTTGTTCACCATGCCCCAAGCTCGTACAAATATTTGTCGATAACCTTGGACATCGTCCTCATATTCAAATACAATTCCTTGTACAAGCGCGTCATGAGGGTCATCTGTCCGAGCGTACCCAGACTATTGTAGAGCCAAATAAGGATTATAAGTGATACCTCCCCTAATGCCAAGGAGAGGGACATTATAGAATTCCTCACAACGATCAATGATGGTGACATCCTCCAAAGATCGAGAACACCAATGGATATCTGAGTGCGATAGTGACATCAACCTTTAAGACCAACTTATACCTTGTTCGTTCTTCAAAATTGATCGAGGAAGGTGCGAAATAAACCACCTAGCCAGCAATGGAGTACAACACATAATAACCCCCCCCCCCCTTCTCTTCATGGGGCGAGTATGAAAAGAATGCAAAATATCTCCAAGTAAGGTAGGCACCGGGTTACGAGATAGAAAAACTTTGACCGCCTTCACATCTATGAGTTAGTCCGGGTTAGGAAATAGTATCATCCCATAGAGTAGAAGAGCCAAATCTTCTTCAAAATCTTGCAAATCCAAAGCATCCCAAAATTATTGATCCTTCTCAAACAGAAACTTGGCTAAAAAACCTTTAATACCACTTCTTGTTTCCCAATTTGCCACAACGCCGGACCGTTGCAAATGTAAAGCTAAAGAAATCTCCTCAGGTCTTGGGTATTTCTCAATATTGGTGAAGGGTAATTGATCATGAATAGGCACTCCCGAGAGTTGAGAAAACTCCTTCATGGTAGGGACCAATTGGTAATCAGGAAATGTAAAGCAATGGTGTTTAGGGTCAAAGAATTAAAAGAGTACCCCTATCATTTGTTCTTCAAAATTTGAGGTAGGCAAATTGATGAGACGACCATACTTCTTGGTGAATGGATAATCATTTGTAACCCTTGATTCTAACTCCTTGAGTTGAGGAGGCACTTTCACAAAGCGGATTCGGATAGTCTTTCTACGAATGGAATCAATGTCCTACAAAACAGACAAAGATAAAACCCAAGGTCCTTGAAATGGTTAGTGAAAATTCTATGGTATGATGTCATGATGTTATGTACAAATAAACATATACAAACAAATCAAACAAGTCCTTAGGTTTAGGCTTGCATGAGGTTTCATAGGTAAGTACCCTCTTGAAGTTTAGTTGGTTCAACCTGTCCTAGAAAGTAATTGGATTCTAGGGAATCTCAATATCATTGATATTTCTTCATTGGGCATTGTCTCAGCACAGTCAATATTTTCTTGCATCCTAAATATCCTAAAAGTCCAATCTAAATTAGCGTAGTATCGAGTATCAACCAATTTTCAGCTTTCCACCGAAACCGGCTATCTCACTACTTCCTAATGGCCAAGTTGTTCAATTAAAGGTTTTAAGGTCAGTTATTGCTTCATGACACCACACTGCGGCCCCGTATTCTCCTTGATTCAACACAAAGGATACCGGTACCCACAAATATGTCACACTAATGTAGCTTTTGCTTGAACCATATCGGTCTATGTCGTACAGTCTCCACAATCTTTGCTACTTACCTAATAATGTTCCCAGATCTGGGTAGAGGATGAATACAAAACCCAAACAAAGACCTAAAATGTAAAGCAAACAAAAAAAAATGAAAGCATTAAAAGGTGATCTAGTCTCTAAGGTAACCCCATTTTTAAGTTAATATCTTCCCATCAGAGTCGCCAGTTCTGTGATTCGGTGGGAGAACTGACTTGGGTATTTTGCGTTTTATCATAATTGTTGCGGATAGCAAGAGCCGCCACCAACTTTTATTTTATCCAATAAAGAAAAGGGTGAAAAGAACATGAAAGACCTTTTGAGAATTTTCTTGAGTTTGGGGGGTAGGTTATGAAAAGGTAAGGTGTTAGCACCCTTTTCATCTGTAGTTATCTACATGCTCTTAATTTCTAGCTCGTTTTAAAATTCTTTATTTAAAACATGTTTGTGATTGGTTTGAAAGTATTTTTGAAAAGTGTTTTCGTTTAGGAGAACTTTGTAATGATTCTCGTCTCTATAAGAATGCATACAGAGTGTTGACTTTTTTTAAAATATTTCATTTGAAAGTGTTGGTGTGTTTTGAAAGATATTTTAAAATGGTTGTGAGCAAGAAACTATGAACGTTATACCTACTCAAAAAGTCTTTGTTCATTTCCTCATCCTTTAGATATTGCTATCTTACCATTGATTGATAAGAAGCCCTATTATTGGATGCGAAGGGACGGGCGTGGGTCATCATATAGTCATAGAAAGTAACATTATAGGTTAACTTAGCAATTTGTTCGTAAGGGTCTAATATCGTTTACCGAAGACAACATGGAAGGGTCATCGAGGGACAACGGTCTTGTTTTTTATTATTTTTTCTAAAGTATCCCATGTTCGAGGAACATGACTATTTATTCTCAAGACAACAAGTGAGGTTAACACTAGAGATGCAAGTGTGACAAGTGTTTGTTTTTCATGCATTTTTGTCTTTTGATTTATGGTTTTCTACTTGATTGATTTTAGTCTTTCCATACAAGCCCTAATTTCTAGCGTTTATATTGAAAGCGATAAATTGCAGAAATTTAAAATTCTACGCTATTACATCATTTGGGGATGGGGATACAAATTTACAAATGGGGGATGAAAGAAAATAAATCCTAATTTACTATTACAACTATATTGAATATGATCAAATAATGTACAAGAATGTATAGTAATATATAAGGAAAAAGAATTTGTTTTTGTTTGAATTTTTTTAAAGGGTTTTAATTATAATTAAGCTAAAGAAATAAGTAGTTAATTCAAAAAAACTAACCTAAATTAATTTAGAAAAAAAAATTTCTTAGGCTTTTATAAAAAAAATTTTAACCTAGTTAAACTTAATAAAAAGAGATTAGTTTTTTTTAAAAAATCCTAAATTCTAAGTTAATTAATATACAAAGAAAATTAAAATAAACCTAAGCCTAAATTGATTTAATTAGGAAAAAAGAAATTAAGTTCATTAAGAAAATATTTGTTTAATAAAATTAAACTAAAATATCTTAATAAATAATATTATGTTTTTTTGGTATTTTTTATTAATAATAATAATAATAATAATAATGATAAAGAAAAATAAAATAAAATAAAAATATAAAATTAAAGTTAGGGGATTTAGAAAGTGAAAAGAGTGTGAATGTTTAGCAAAAGGCCCAATAGTTTTTTTTTTATTTCAAAAATCAGAAAATAAATAAAAATAAAATGGGCCTGCGTGTGAAGAGCAAATGGAGGGTGAGAAAATAGCAAAAAATAACTCCAGCCCAAAATAGTGAGGCCAGCGCCTAATGATGATTCAGTGTGAAGGGGTTGTTGGAGGTGTATCATGGGGATGACATGTGATACGCTGGATCTGGCTTGATAATGATCAAGTGGTTGAGAGTTGAGGGGTGTACCATGCGTGTTAGGGGCTTCTTGCATTGGATCTGTAATGAAATAATAAGAAAAACCAAAAGGGCACCATTGGGGCTCGAACCCAAGTCCCAAAGTTTATTAATTCAAAACCATGAATATATATATATATATATATATATATATATATATATATATATATATATATATATATATATATATATATATATATATATATATATATATATATATATATATATATATATATATATATATATATATATATATATATATATATATATATATATATATATATATATATATATATATATGAAAACAAGTAAGGAGGCCAACTTTATCTTCTTCCTCGCGCTGACAATTTTGAAAACTGTAACTTCATTAATTCTCAACCATTTTCAAAAGTGTAAACATGAAACTTGTGCATTTTTCCACCACGAATCCAACCATGTAGCTAAATTAAGCTAACAATCAAAGATAAGGATGAAGTTCTATTGGTACCAAACTGAATCCTAATTTTTCAGAAAGTTTAAACCCAAAATTCTCAATGCACGGTCAATATAAATGAAAACCATGGACATGGTTGGCTTCAGAGCAATGATATCTACATTTCTACTTCAGAATGTATGTACAAAATATGTTTGTATCAAGATATCACAATTGAGACAAACTTACCTTGAAGTGAGAATCGTGTATGGAGTTTGAGCAGCCTTTGAGGTGTCCTAATGATCTGTTTAGCTTACCTCGACATCCCTGAGTGTGTTTTAACCCTTACTTTGCTTTGAAAGTCCCTGAATCTCCCTACTCAAGTCAAATTGCAAGCTTGATTTTTGAAAACGGTAGATGGTGAAGATGGAGTTACAGTCAAGAAACATGTGTTGGGATGGCTTTTATATGAGATATTTTAAGTGTTTGTATGATTAGAAATGGAAACACACTAGTAGATTTTGATTTGGTGGTTTGAAGCTCAAAAATATCATGTTATGGCAAATTCTGTGTTGTAGAATGCTTGGGACGTTTTTAGGGTGCTTGAGCTCGTGTCTTTGCTTGCAATAGACTTGTATATTTGTATGGAAAATGTTAGAGATGTTTTGAACAAGGTATTTCTGAAAATGTAGGGTTTTAGCTATGTTACTTGATTTTGAAGAAAAGTGGAAAACATGGTTTCAAGGCATAGTACAAGCATGGTCTGAGTTTGTTGGAGGCTCTAGACATGTTGCTTCTAGCTTTGACATTGCCTTTACTCAGATGAAACAAGTTGGGAGCTCAAGAAGTTGACTTTTCATAAAGGCTTGCTTTACTAGAATGGAAGTGGTGACTTTCTTCCCAAAATTGCAAATTGCTTTGGTTAATGGCTTAATCACTTGGATCATACCTCAATCAATTGTGTAAACAATTAATTATGGAGTGATTTACAAGTTAGAATCCTGAAAAAACAAGATTGTGCAGCATAAGCTTGAGATTTGAATTCTTGTTCATCACAAAATAACCTATAATTCAAGTTTGAAACCTTGACTTCATCTCTTCTATTATCCTAGCCCAAAAGTGATCTCATTGAGTTCTGAGACATTTTGAAAATCTTGGAACATTATCTAAAACTTTCATGTTGTCCATTTTGACAAAATCCTCTTGGAACTTGGTGAAAATTGGCCAAGAAGTTAGGTAAACAATTTGCCTAAACTAGGTCAAATTTTCACTAAGTGTTTAAGAAAAAGTGTATGAATTTGTGAATTTATAACTCAAGATTCAAGCATTTCTAGGACTTGATCAGTAAAGAAAAGTTGTAGATTTCATTAATATCTATAACTTTGATGATGAAAGTTTTCCTTGAATCATTTTGCATCATGGTGAAAAGTTGGCATGAAGTCATGAAAAAGTAAGACTTAAAACACTTAGAAAATTTTCTAAGTCTTGAAAACTTTGACTTTTCAAAATGACTTTTGACTTTCTTGATTTCTTGATGATCAAATTTCATGTTTTTGAATGTCTTGATGAAATGTGATCTTTAAAACTCAATTTTGATCAAAAAGTCAAAGTTTGACTTTTGGTGTATCAGTTGACTTTTCATCAGTTGACTGAATTTCAACTATCAATCAAATGATCTTGAGAAATGTCTTAAGCCATGAAATTAGGTTAATATGTTGTATTTGAATTCTTGAGATTGTTTTTCAAGCCATTAGATCATGTATTAGGTCAAAAACTCTTGATCAGTCAAATACATTAAAAACCCTAATTTTGACCATTTCGCCCTTTTGGTGATTTGAACAATTTTCTTAGGGAATTATGATCCAAACTTGATCAATTGGTGCATATGACTTCAAAATGTTGATATTGGTACAAAATCTTGAAGTTTGACTGTAGGTTGACCACAATTTACTTTTTACCTAATACATCTGATTTTAGGTCATCTCATTAATTGACTGAGCAATTTTGTGATTCAAGATCTAAAAATTGACATGAGAAATCTTGAGGGTCCATAGTCATCCATGAAAGTCATTTTAAGCATTAGAAGACCAATTGTCCTTGTGCAAACTCAAACCCTAGTTTGAGGTATCAATGTGGAGGAGATGGCTTGACCTAGTCAATGCTTGTGCAAGCTTGAGCTTTTGAAGATCTTTGTAAGAAATGTCTTTGAGAAAAGAGAGGGAAAATTTTGGGGTACAACATCTGCCCTGTTCAATCTTCTTAAACCGGAAGAGTTAGATTGGCGAGTCCGCCATTTGTGACTTGAAGGTGGAAGATGATTGAACACTAAAGTGCCCAGAAATTTGCACTCGACTATGTGCTAGTTGATTATGTTGGGAATTGGATTAAAGGTTCCATTTGGGGAGGTGATAAAGAGTTTGTAGGAGAAAGGCTTACAGCTGCCATCCATAGTAATCGTTGATAGAAACAGGGAGAAGTATCAGAATAAATCTTTGGTCGATTTGTACTAAGACAACAGATGTCTTTTGCCTGTTTTCAACTGGAAGAAGTAAATCTAAACTAGAAGGTGTGATACGGTGGAAGAACTGACTTGGTTGTTTTGCGTTTGATCCCAATTTTTGCGGATAAATAAGTCGCCATTAACTTTTCTTTTATCCAATAAGGAAAGGGTGAAAAGAACAGGAAAGACCTTTGAGATATTTTCTTGAGGCCGGGGGGTAGGTTATGAAAAGGGAAGGTGTTAAAACCCTTTTCATACATAGTTATCTGTGGGCTCTTAGTTTCTTGATAGATCACTTTTGAAATTTCTTTGTTTGAAATGTGTTTGTGGTGGTTTTTTTGAAAGTATTTTTGAAAAGTGCCTTCATTTAGGCAAACTTTGTAATGATTCTCATCTCTATAAGAATGCATACAAAGTGTTGACTTTTGAAAATATTTCATGTTTTTAAAGAGTTTGGTGTCTTTGAAAAGATGTTTGTTTTAAAGATGGATTGTGAGCAAGCAACTAAGAACGTTCTACCTACTCAAAAAGTCTTTAGTTCTTTTCCTCCTCCTTTGACATTGTTATCTTACCATTTGATTGGTAAGAAGCCTTATCATTGGATTTGAAGGGACGAGCGCGGGTCATCGTATAGTCATAAGATGAAATGTTGTGAGATATCTTAGCATTTTTCTTAAGGGACTAAGATCATTTGTAAGGCAACATTCGCAGCGTCATCGAGGGACTTTGATCTTGTATTTTGTTTGTTTTTGCTAAGACGTCTCACATGCATAACATGACTATTTTTAAGGCAACAAGTGGATTTAACCCTAGAGGTGAAAGTGTGAAAAATGTGTTTGATTGCATGCATTTTTGTCTTGAGATTAGGATTTTTCTAAGCATCGATTTTATCTTGCCATACACACCCTAATTACTAACAATTATATGAAAACGATAAATTTGCGGAAACTAAAATCCTACGCTATTACATCAATAGGGGGATGGGGATACAATTTATGAATGGGGTTGGAATAGGAGTTTAAATATTACAACCATATTGAATAGCAATGAAGAAAATATGTAAAATATGTAAAAATAGTGTCAAAGAGAGGAAAATTGCATTTTTGAACATTATGTGTCGACACATGCTCCTTTGCATCGACACATAAGATTTTCTTGCCCCTGTAAGTCCAAATTAACTCAGTATGAGTTGATGCATAAGGGTATGTGTCGAATTATTCCCTGTATGTGTCGATACATTCGTGCTTTATGTCGACTCATACACCCTTTATTTTTTCTATTTTGTGCGTGTATAGCAGTATGTGTCGACACATAAAGGCTTTGTGTCTACTCATAACCTATTTTTCCACTAAGATGTGTCGACTTATAAAGGTATGTGTCGACTCATACTGTAATTTTTTCACTCCAACATTGTTTTATGGTCTGTACAAGTCAGTTCTTAACATATAATTGACAAAGATGGAAGACAAGCAAAAGGTTAGCTTTAAGGATAACGGTTACTACATTTTATCTTCAGAGATGAATCATTAATGATGCTTGAAATGAAGGGTTAAAGTCAAGAAGACTTACCTTGAAGCTGGAATTTACGCTTTGAGCTTGAGTTGATGTCTTGATAGTTCTTGAACTTGGAAAAAATAGAGGTGTTACATAAGATTGTTCTTGATTTTGAACAAACTTCTATATGATGTATGTGGAGTGTTTGGATAGTTTGTATGGGAAGAGCTTTGTAAGGTATGAGAGGTTCAAAGGTTTGGACTTCAAAACTCAAGAGTGGAAGCTTTGTGGATTGTTATGGCTTTTGTGAATATGAGATTTTGAGGGTTTATCAACAATACTTCTGGTTTTTCTCTCAATTTTTTTGACCTCTTTCTCTTGAAAATGCTTCTCCTATTTATAGGCAAGAGGTTTGTGAACAAGCTGATTTGGTTTACAAACTATGGAGTTATGGCTAGGTTGGATTGCAAATATCAAGTTATGTCATGGTCCCAATAATAAGTACCAAAGTTGCTAGTTTAGAGGGGTTCCTTTCCATGATTTATGGTGGAGCAAAATCAGAAGCAAACAAGGTATGGGCTCATGACAAGTTTTGTGCCAACAAGCTTGCTTTTCAAGAATAGTAATGGTGCCTTTATGCCATAAATGGAAAGATCTTTTGGACAATGGCTAAAACATTTGGGTAATAGCTCAAAGGTAGGTGTAAGCATTAAATTATAGTGAGATTGGCAAGTTAGAAGGTCTGCAACACAAGATTATGTAGCATAGCATAAGGATTTTGTTTTGTGTTACTCAACAAAATGTCTTGCAATTCAAGAATGGATGCCTAACTTCATGCCCTTAAATCTCCTAGCTAAATTATGATAAATTCATGCTCTTGGATGTTTTGGAAAGCTTGAAACATCCTCTATAACTTTCATGTTGGCCATTTTTACAAAATCATCTTAGAACTATGTGAAACAATTCCAAGAAGTTAGGATAAAATCCTGAACAAAATCTGTAGAAAATTTCTCTAAGTGTTGGATGAAAATGTCATGTCTTCATGGGCTTATATCTTCAAATCTAAGCATTTTTTTGACATAAACCCTCCTATAAAAAGTTATATAATTCATCAAGGTCTACAAATTTCATGTTGAAAGTTTCCTTTGAATCATTTTGCATCATAGTGAAAAATTGGTATGAAGTTATGAAATAAACATGTGCAAAACACTTAGAAAAATTCCTAAGTCTTGAAAAGTTTGACTTTTCAAATTGACTTTTGACTTTCTTGACTTTTTGACGATCAAGCTTGATATTCTTGAATGCCTTAATGAATTTTTATCTTTGAGACTTAATGTTGACCAAAAAGTCAAAGTTTGACATTTGGCGTATCAGTTGACTTTTCGTCAATATAGTTGACATGAAAGTCCATAAAACTTGACATGAGCATTTTTGAAGGTCCTTAATGATCCATGAAATTCATTTGAAGTATTAGAAGTCCAATTGTCCTTGTACAAACTCAAACCCTAATTTTGAGATATCAATGTTGAGGAGATGGCTTGACCTAGTCAATACTTTGCAAGCTTGAGCTTTTGTAGATCTTTGTGAAAAATGTCTTGAGAAAAGAGAGGGAAAATTTTGGGGTACAATAGCTGCCCCTGTTCAATCTTCTTAAACCTGAAGAGTTAGATTGGCGAGTCTTCCATTCGTGACTTGAAGGTGGAAAATGATTGAACACTAAAGTGCTCAGAAATTTGCACTTGATGATGTGTTAGTTGATTGTGTCGGAAATGGGCTTAAAGATTCCATTTGGATAAGTGATAAAGAATTTATCAGAGATGGGCTTATAGATGCCATCCAAAGTGACTGATGATAGAGATTAGAAGAAGCATCAGCATAAATTTTTGGTCGATTTATACTGAAATAGCAGGTGTCGGAGAAGTATCAGAATAAATCTTTGGTCGATTGAATCTGAATGATATGCTGGAATGGACCCGTATTAAGCTGTGTCCGGAAATGTATTTGAAGGAACCCGTGATGAGCCCGTGTGAAGCTGCATTTAGAAATACATGAGAAGGAGCCTAGGTAGGGCTGCTTCAGGATGAGTTCGTGTGAAACTGCATCTAAAATTTATGAGAAGGAGCCTGGGTAGGGCTGCTTCGGGATGAGTCCGTGTGAAATTGCATATGGAAATACATGAGAAAGAGCCTGGGTAGGGCTACTTTGGGATGAGTCAGTGTGAAACTTCATTTGGAAATATATGAGAAGGAGCCTGGGTAGGGATGCTTCGTGATGAGTCCGTGTGAAACTTCATCTAGAAATATATAAGAAGGAGCCTGGGTAGGGATTATTCGGGATGAGTCCGTGTGAAAATTCATCTGGAAATATATGAGAAGGAGCATGGGTAGGGCTTCTTCGGGATGAGTCCGTGTGAAACTTCATCTGAAATAATGAGCAAGAGCCTGGGTAGGGCTGCTTCGGGATGAATCCGTGTGAAACTTCATCTGGAAATATATGAGAAAGAGCCTGGGTAGGGCTGCTTCGGGATGAGTCCATGTGAAACTTCATCTGTAAATATATGAGAAGGAGCCTAGGTAAGGCTGCTTCAGGATGAGTCTGTATGAAACTTCATTTGGAAATATATGAGAAGGAGCCTGGGTAGGGTTGCTTCGGGATGAGTCCGTGTGAAACTTCATCTGGAAATAATGAGAAGGAGCCTGAGTAGGGTTGCTTCGGGATGAGTCCGTGTGAAACTTCATCTGGAAATATATGAGAAGGAGTATGGGTAGGGCTACTCTGGGATGAGTTCATGTGAAACTTCATCTGGAAATTAGAGAAGGAGCTTGGGTAGGGCTGCTTCGGGATGAGTCCGTGTGAAACTGCATCTGGAAATGTATGAGAAGGAGCCTGGGTAGGGCTTCTTCGGGATGAGTCCGTGTGAAACTTCATCTGGAAATATATGAGAAGGAGCCTGGATAGGGCTGCTTCGGGATGAGTCCGTGTGAAACTTCATCTGGAAATAATGAGAAGGAGCCTGGGTAGGGCTGCTTCAGGATGAGTCTGTGTGAAACTTCATTTGGAAATATATGAGAAGGAGTCTGGGTAGGGCTACTCCGGGATGAGTCTGTGTGAATCTTCATCTGGAAATTAGAGAAGGAGCCTGGGTAGGGTTGCTTCAGGATGAGTCTTTGTGAAACTCTATCTGGAAATGTATGAGAAGGAGCCTAGGTAGGGCTGCTTCGGGATGAGTCTGTGTGAAACTTCATCTGGAAAATAGAAGGAACCCATGTAAGATTGCTTCATGATGAGCCCGTGTGAAGTTGTATCCGGCTGCGTAGGTAGTTGCTTTGTCTTGTTTCAGGAACTAATCTTGGACCTGTTGAAAATTGTTGATGATGATTTTTTATTTATTAATCTTTCCTGAAAAGGTAAAGAGTTAGTTGTATGCAATGTCATGATGTATGAAATGCATTGTGTAATGGTGTTTTAAAAAATGAGGTTGTGCTATATGCACTTCGTATGCATATGCTATGATGTATGAACGTGAAATGTTATTTAAGTGCATCTTTGTCCGGGAAAATAAATCCTTGATAAATGTTGGGGAGTTTTGGGAAGTTAAATCCCGGATCGATGTTGAGGATGAAGAGTATGTTCATCTTCAAACATTATTTAGAGTGTTTCCGCTGGGGATTCCTACTTTGTTATTTGAGGAGAATTCCGATGGGGAACATTGACTTTGCTTAAGGAAACTCTGTGGGGAGTCTTGATTTTTGCATGGGGAATAGAGTTCATGAGTTTTAGTTGTTCGTTGCTTTATCGAGGAGCTATCTCTTGATTGGAGAAGAAGAAAGTTTAGTTGTTATCTGGTCAGATTCCAAGCTTCACAACAACTTGTTGGGGATAAAGAAGTTAATTGTTATCTGGTCAGAAGGCTTTGCAGTAACTCACTGGGGATAGTGGAAAACTCTACTGGGGAAGAGGAGTTTTGTTAAACTATTATCTGGTCGGGTCCAGGTTTCGTAGTAACTCGAACGGTTATCTGATTGGGTCTAGGTTTCAACAACTCGAACTGTTATTTGGTCGGGTCCAGGTTTCAGCAATTTGATCTTGATGCTAACTGATATCTGGCCGGGTCTAGGTTTCAGCAACTTGAACTGTTATTTGGTTGATTTCCAGGCTTCGCAGTAACTTACTAGGATAGTATCGACTCCGTTGGGGAATGCAATGACTCTACCGGGGACTAAGGGGTTTTGTCCATTGATTTATAATAGTCTGAGAGGCAAACTCGAGCTGGGGAATTCGCAGTTTGTTGGGGAAATAAACCTTGTTGAAGAGAATATTTTGATGAACTATTGGGAAAGTGAATTCTTTATGAAGAACTCCACAAGGCTTCTTCTCTTAAGACCAACTCATTTGGGGAGAGAGTTTTCGAGAGATTGAAACTCAGGCTGGGGAGAGGGTTTTCGAGAGATTGAAACTCTGGTTGGGAATTGCATGAATCCAACTTTGTGGGATAATCTTATTGAAGTGATTATGTGGGGATATCCATGAATTTGGCCTTGTGGGAATTTATGGACAGCTTGAACTATGTATTCTCCCAGAGTCCATAGTAAACGTTGATCCGAGTGACAAATCTTTTACTGATAGACAAAATGATGAGATAACGGGACATAGTCGTATGCTTTAATCTCTAACTTTTTCTTGGACTGCCCTTTCGGGTTTTCAGTCCAACGGGATACTCTTTTTTGCCCAAACCACATTTCAGGTTTTCGACTTGCCAGGTGTACAATCTTTTGCATATATATCCCTAATTTCTTCCCGAACCTTTTGGTCATCGGGATGCCCTTATATTTACCTAGGCGTGTCAACCTAGTGGGTCCCCTTTATGCGTAGTATTTTCCGACTATGTCCGCGTGGAGAGTTGTCATTGTCTATGATAGCAAGTGTTGTAGAAATAACAGAAAATGTTTTCTTGGTCGTACGTGACCCTTTGCTGGAATTCATGTTCAATGCCCCAAGTGATTTAGATGGAGACCTGCCTCTGGCTATTCAGGACTTTATGAGAGATTTCTTGGAATCTTGACTTGACTGCCACTGATGAGTTGGATAATAACATGTCATGCCCCCTTGATTATGGGAGATTTTTCATTGGAAGTGCCTTCCAATTTTAAGTATTCTGTTTCTTGAGAGAATTTTCGTTCATTGGATATTCTCCGTGCGAATTTCTCCGTTGTCAAACAATTAGCTATATGCAAACAACGGTATTCAAGCAATGCAAAGTTTATGTTTATCTTGAAGTTTTGAAAATGCATTTTTAGAAGATAAAATAATTTTGTAAGAATATGAATTCAAACTCAGGATTTACAGTAAGCCTTACAGGAGTCAGGATACCTTTTTTAACAGTATGCTTTCGAACTAACTCGTGCTTCAATTAGTACTTTTAAAGGGTTGTAGCGTGGCTTGGTTCATGGTTTAAGAAACATAGGATAAGGCTCAAAGTTTATTTGTACTCAACCCGTTCTCCATGATGTTATTTAGTCCTATACTCAGTTAATTGTGCATTTATCTCCCAATAGAATCTGGAATGATCTTTGGTGATGGTTCAGATACTGGAAGTTTATTTGAGAAGGCAGTCAATTTTGCAACATTTTTATGTTGTTGAGGATTTGTAATGACTTCTTTTTTTTAATTGTCCCTAAATTTTTTTGCCTGACTATTTTTATTTTGGGACTACAGTCAGTGGGATGTCCCAGTTTTTTAAGTCTCCTTCATAGGTTTTGATTCAGTGGGCTTTTCTTTTTGAGGTAAAGACTGCCTATTTCATGGAGAACCAACACCATTTTTTTTTATCCAGAAAAATATTTTCAATGTGAAGTGACAGCTTGTGACTGAATACGCATTTGAATTAACAGAGAAACTACCCTACCCCAGGTTATGATTAAAGGTTTCAATTTGTGAAAAAAAGTAAACTCATACTTCTTTGACTCAAAGGGGTTGACTAGGGATTATCTTCCTTATAACTCCACTGTTTTAGGAATTGAAAGAACGCATGTACATCGTCACCAAGGTCTGTCCAAAAGCATACTGTATGATATTATGGTATTGTTTTCGTCATCCTCCCTTTAAAGGCTTGCTGCTTGTAGTCGAGAGTTAAATATCATACAAAACGAGGTAAAAGCATATTTTTAGCATAGTGAAAACGAATGGATTAACTCAAGACAAAAATATGCAATGCATTAGTGAGAATAACCAAAGTCTGTCATAAAGGTAAGTGTTTAAACAAACAAAGAAATTACAACTGAAAATTCAAATGAACAAAAATTTCTCCGCCTAAACTTTGTCACTTCAGATGATGTGCCTTTGAAGGATGACAGAAAAATTCCAAATGACCATCTTGTGTAAATTTCAAAACTCCTTTGTCGATCAGGTCTTGAATTTTGTTCTTTAACGCCCAACATTGGTTAGTGTCGTGCCCATGACTGTTGGAATGGTACACACATATTTCATTATGTTTGTAGTAGGGAGAAGAAGTGTTAGGTTTTTGAGGAGGCTCCCTTAATGCAACTAGCTTGGCTTCCAACACATGATGCAACGCTTGAGCCAAGGGCATGCTGATTTTGGTAAATTGTCTTTTGGGCGTATCTTGCTTACGTTGACCACCTTGTCGTTGTTGGCGAGGTCGTTGTTGGACTCGAGGTGTAGTAGCCATTTTGAAAGGTGTTCTCTTGACCAAACCAACCTCTTATCTCATTGGGGGTTGGTTAGTGACTTGATCCCCAACCTTGACTGTTTGTTTCATACGGTTGCATCTGTCTTGATGAAGCTTGTTGACAAGAATTCTCAACTCTTCTTGTCCCTGAGCTATGTTTTGGATAAGAGATATTTGTCCCAACATTTGAATTCTCATTGTTTCTATCTCTGCTTGTAATTGTCTCAGCTGGCCATCCTTATTGTCTTTAGGATTCTTCTCAGTCATGCTCTTAATGAGGAGTGCTTTAACTTCTTCTTTCCCCTTGGATAGGTTCACGAACAAATCTTGAAGTTGATCATTTTGGTTCTGAAGATCTTGGACAGTCTATTCGAGAGCCATTTTTACTGAAATAAACAGTAAGCGGATAAGGAAAACTGTATGGGGAAAACCTGACATGATATGATGCATGGTATGTGGGTAAAAAAATTTCAAGGATCTCGCGGGGTAAACACAAGAAGATATTAGAAGTTGAACTTTGACTATAGCTTTGATTGAAGAACTTCGTATCCTTGAATGTCCTTCTACGAGAATCAAGCTCACCATGCCAAGTGGTTCATAGCCCTTAACTCTTTGGCTTTTTTGACAGCATTTGGTTAGAGGAAAATAAATCCTCTTTCCCCTTGATAGACGTATGGTTCAACATAACCCTGTATCAAAGGCCCTTGAGACCCTTGACATGGTTATTGAAAATGTTATGGTATGATGTTATGATGTTATGTTCAAATAACATATACAAGAAAAGAAAACAAGTCCTTAGGTTTAGGATTTCATAGAGTTCATAGCTGTTGTACCCCAAAATTTTCCCTCTCATTTATCAAGATTTTTATCACAAGACTTCTTTGACACAAGACAAGACTAGGGTTTGGTCAGCTCAAGACATCTCATCTTGCACTGATCACCCAAAATTAGGGTTTGCGTTTGCACAAGGATTTTTGGATCACCAATGCTTCATGTGACTTTCATACATCATCTTGGACCCCTAAGATTGCTCATGTTAAGTTTCAAGCCTTGAATCACATTTTTGATTAGTCAATTGGACAATTGACCTAAAAATCAGTTGTATTGGGGAAAAAGTCAACCATGGCCAATTTACAGTCAAACTTCATAATTTTTGATCCACATCAACATTTTAGACTCATATGTACCATTTGATCAAGTTTAGACCACAACTCCTCAAGAAATTTGATCAAATCGTCAAAAGGGCAAAATGGTCAAAATTAGGGTTTTGACTGAGAAAGGGAAATTTCTTACTTTTAACCTAGCCAATGACCAATTGAGTTCAAACATGATTTCAAGGGTTCAATGGCATCATCTTGACCTAATTACATGGTTCAAAAGATCTCAAGTTCATTGAATTGACAGATGAATTTTGCAATCAACTGATCAAAAGTCAATTGTACACTGAAAAGTCAAACTTTGACTTTTTGGTCAAAATCAAGTGCCAAGGGTCATAATTCATAAATATATGTCAAAATATGAAACTTGTTCACCAAGAAACTCAAATTTGAAAATTAGGGTTTTAATTTGAAAATTTTCATAACTTAGAATTTTTCAAAGTATAAAAATTTTCTTATTTTTTCCCAACTTTTCACCACTTTTTCACCATGATGTATTTTGATTCAAAGAAAACTTCCAACATGAAAGTTGTATTCCTCCATGAAATCTACAAATTTTCCTCACAAACTTTTCCCAAAAGATGCTTGGATCTCAAGTTATGAATTTGTGAATATAGGTCCATGAACTTCTTAACTTAGTGAAATTTTGCCCTAATTTAGGCAGGTTTTGGACCCAACTTCATGGACATTTTTCACCTAGTTCCAAACTTTATCTCAAATTTCATTTCAAATATGGATTATAGAGCATATTGCAAGCTTTCCAAAATGTCCAAGAACTCTCTAAGATCATTTTTGAGTAGGGAGAATCGAAGAAGGGAAGTTGGTATTTTCTCACTTTTTGTTCAAACCATTTTCACATAGCATCAAGTTGTAAATCAAATCTATGCTGGTTGTATCTTGCTTTACAGGTCCTAAGCTTTCTATACACTCCATAATTAAATGCAAACTCAGAAGCAAAAGCCTTTATCTTTGCTTTTGAAGCTTTACACAAGAGGCATTTCCATTTTTGGTCAAAAGGTTACAATGCCATTTTCATAAAGGGTAACTTTTGCAACTTTGTCAATCTTGAGCATTGAACCTGTCCCTTTGATGCAAGCAATTTCTACAGGTCTCAAGCAATGTGTACCAACCCTTATCAGCCCTCAAGCAAGCAAGTACAAGCATGTAGCATTGGTCTTGTCACTTTACTTCAAATGCAAGAAAAGTTGCAAAAGGTGCTAGAGCTTGCACAGCTAGTAAGGGCTAACTTTGTATCACTTATCTACATATTTGCAATCTTTGTACAGGGCATAGCACGATTTGCTTGGACCAAAAAACACTCTGAAACTCAAAAACACCACAAAACTTCCAAAACACACAGTTTCTGCAAAACCATAGCCAACTCACATTTGGCTCGTGCGTTTTGTGTTTAAACACTTCAAGCATCTCATAAACATCATGCCAAATCAATCCAAGCCATCACCCTGGTTCTGTAACCCCTGTTTCAGCATCCATCATTTTCACTTTGGAAGCTTGCAGTTGGACTTGGTCAGAGAGTTTCAGCCATCCTCAGAGCAAGCTAGGCATTGGAATAGGTTCAAGGAAGTTCAAGGAAGCTTAAACAATCACCAGGCCTTCATTAAAGTCCCTACATTATCCTACACAAATCCAGCTGAAGGAGGTAATTTCTTAAACTCTATCTCTCTGAATAGGCAACTTCAACCCATGATTTGTGAAGAAAAAATGTAGGCCTTATCATAACGAAACTGTACATATCCATACTTTTCATTTATATTACTTGTGCTAAGAGAATTTGAAGATTGAAAATGCTAAAAAAGTTAGGTCACGAATTAGGGATTCAAAAATTCTCTCTGATCTTTAAGAGTTAGGTTACATAATTTATATGGTTGGAATCGTGAGCTCAAATGCCACATGTTTCATGTTATGAGTTTTTGTTTTTATGCAAGCATTAGCAAGTTACAGGTTTGAACAAAAACGCGCGCAGAAGCTGGCCAGAGGACAGGGACGATGATGTTCTGGGCTTTTTGGCGCCTTGGGCTTTTTGCTTTTGCTATTTGCACCCCCTGACTTGTTATTTGCACCCCTTGGCTGATTTTTATATTTTTCATATTTTTTTCATATTTCTACATTTATTGCTTTTGATTATTTTTTCTGAATAATAAAAAATCCTAAAAATAATTTTTTTATTTTTACAATTTTTATTTTATTATTTTTTACATAAAAATTAATATATTTTGAATAGGATAGAACATATTTTCTTAATTAGTTTGTAAATACAATAAAAAATACTTAATATTTTTATTATACTATTTATACTCATAAATACTTATTTTTATACATATTTAATTTTTAATATTTACATATGATATTATTTATTATTTTCTTATACAAAAAATGTACAAAAATAATTATAGAACATTTGTTTTCTTTTAATTAAAAACTAGGGTTTACCCCTTTCAAAAAAAAAGAATTAATATATTTTTCCTCATATTTTTAGGTTTAAAATTAAATATATTTCTCATACAAAAAACCAAACACAAAACATTTTTTTAACATAAACATTGCATTGCATTTTAAATATTTGTCTTATATTTATTTAATTCGCGCAATATTCGATTTGGTTGTAATAATATATTTAGGTTTATATTTGTGCAAAATCCCCATTCAAAACTTGTATCCCCCCTCCCATAATAATTGTTGTAATAGCTTAGTTTATTTTACGCAATATATTGTTTTTATACCATGATTAGTAAATTAGGGTTTGCATGACAAGAACAAAAACAAAACAAATAGAAAACCCTAAATGCAAGACAAAAGCATGAAAATGATACACTTTGCACACAAGCACCCTTAGGGTTTCTCCCATTTGGTTGCCTAAAATAAAATGTCCATGTTACGCATGCGAAGTATCTTGGAAAAACAAAACAAAAATAAGATCATAGCCCCTCGATGACGCTATTCAAAAGTTGCCTAAAACAAAATGATCCTTGTCCCTCAAAAATGCTAAGATACTTGGCAACATTGTTATCATGGTTATACAATGACCCACGCCCGTCCCGTTTACATCCAAAGAGAATATGGGGCCGCTGAGTAATGTCATGAAGCACTGATGAACTTCTAGAACCTTTACTTGACCAACTTGGCCTTTTTAGGATGTAGTGAGATGACCGGCTTTGGTACAGTCCGAAGTTGGTAGATACTCGATACTACACTCATTAAGGATTAGTTTCTTGGGATATTTCGGTCGCCAGTAAAGAGGATTGAACTGAAACAATGAACAAAGGAAACAATCAAGTGATATTGAGCTCCTTAGAACCCGGTTACTATTTCTAGGACTGGTTGAGCCAACTAAACTTCAAGAGGGTACTTACCTATGAAACCCCATGTAAGCCTAAACTAAGAACTTGTTTGATTTGCTTGTACATATATACTTGTGCATAACATCATGGACATCATGAACATCATGTGCACTCACTAACCATTTCAAGGATTTTGGAGATTCATCTTTGTTCTTGTTTTGTAGGTTATGGATTCACTTCGCAGGAAAACTATCCAAATCAACCTTGTAAGAATTCCTCCACAACTCAAGGAGCTAGCTTTAAGTATCCCTGAGAATTCTCCATTCACCGAGAGACATGGTCGTCTACTAGACTTGGTCACTTCCAACACAGAGGAGGATATGATGAAGGTTCTCTTCCAGTTCTTTGACCCTTTGCATCATTGCTTCACATTTCCGGACTATCAACTGGTGCCCACTTTGGAAGAATTCTCTCAACTTATGAGGATTCTTATTATCAATCAACTACCCTTCAACGGTATGGAAAGAGATCCAAAGCCAGAAGAGATTGCTTAAGCCCCGCACTTGCACTCATCTGATGTCACAACTCATTGGTAAACTAGAAGTGGTGTCAAAGGCTTCTTGGCAAAGTTTCTGTTTGAGAAGGCCCAAAGCTGTTGGAATTCCCTAGACTTGCAAGCTTTTGAGGAAATTATAGCTCTTCTCATCTATGGAATGGTCTTGTTCCCTAATCTTGATCAACTCATAGATGTAAGCGCTGTCAAAATCTACATGTCTCGCAACCCGGTGCCTACATTGCTTGGGGATATCCTACACTCTTTTCACACTCATACAATGAGGAAAAGAGGTGTTCTTATGTGTTGCACTCCTCTCCTAGCAAGATGGTTTATTTCTCATCTTCCCCAATCAGTCTTGAAGAATGAGCAAGGTTTGAGGTGGTCACAAAGGTTGATGACACTTAAACATTCAGATATTCATTGGTGTTCTCGATCCAAAGAGAATGTTACCATTGTTGACCGTTGTGGGGAATTCCCTAATGTCCCTATACTTGGCATTAGGGGAGGCATCACCTACAACCCATGCTTGTCTCTAAGACAGTTTAGTTATGCCCGAAGGGATGGCCCACATGATATGCTGATTCAGGGATTGGTTTTCGACTACGACAACAACGACCAAGGACTTCGCCAGAGATTCATCCGAGCTTGGAGGATGCTAAACAAGGTGGATAGCAAGACTTTGGAACACAATAATTTCATCCCTCTTGAGCCTTACCTCAAGTGGGTACGAACCCGCACTCAAAGTCTTATGATGCCTTATCCCTTCATTCTCCCTGTGATTATTGAGCATGTTAAGGAAGGAGAAGTTCCATACACTATCTTACATCTTGACATGCCGACATCACTCGAAGACCTACAAAGGGATTGGATACAACTCAAGGGAGAGCGCGATACTTTCAAAGCCCAATTCTATGCAAGCGAGAAAAGGTTTTGGAACTCACTCGGCTACTTCATGAAGAGCAGACTCTCAATACCTACATTGCACCAAAGAGGATGCGCAATGTCTTTTTACCTTAGAATTTTGTATTATTTTGCCCAAGGGGCATTGATGTACTCAAATTCTATTTTAATTAATATGACGTGTGTTTCTTTTTTGTTTAAAACAAATTTGAATTTCTAAATCCTTGAAAACATTGCATGAATACATATCATTCATCATAAACATAAACCGGTCTTTGCAACAAGTTTCCTCATCTCTCTACTATTTATTTCAGTAAGATGGATCTCGAACAAACGATCAAAGATCTGCAAGCTCAGAATTCACAATTTTAATAGTTACTCATGACCTTAGCCAAGGGGCAAGAGGAGCTGAAGACTCTGCTAGAGAAAGAAAAAGAGAAAAATAAGAAGAAGCCAGCTGGTGTGGTAATCATGGGCAGAAGATTTCAGGGACAAGCCAGAAGGACCTTAGAATTTCCAACAACATCCGAAGAAGGGGAAAGAAAAGGAAAAGAAACGGCAATACCATTAGATTCTGAAGAAGAAGAGGAAGAGGAGGATTACTCTGAACAACAATACCCTCCAGCTGATGACAAATATAAACACCTTGAAGAGCGACTAAGCGCTATGGAAATCCAGAGAGTACCAGGGCTAGATTTTGAGGAGTTAGGGCTGGTGTCAGGAATTGTAATCCCTCCAAAGTTTAAAGTGCCACTGTTTTCCAAGTATGATGGGGTGTCTTGCCCTAAAATGCACCTCAGATCATATGTCAGGAAGATTCAACCACACTCTTCCGACAAAGACTTGTGGGTCCACTTTTTCCAAGACAATTTATCAGGAACGCATCTTGATTGGTTCTACCAATTAGAAAGGGCTGACGTCCATAATTGGGAAGACTTGGCAGCAGATTTCTATAAACAGTATCAATACAACGCCGACTTAGCACCTACCCGTACTCAGCTGCAGAGTATGGATATGGCTTCCAATGAGGGCTTTAAATATTACGCGCAAAAGTTGAGAGATCTGGCCGGAAGGGTGCAACCACCTCTATCTGAGAGGGAGTTGGTGGACATGTTCCTGGGAACTCTATCAGGTCCTTTCTTCAATCATCTGATTGGGAGTTCCTCTGCAGGGTTTATTGAATTGATATTAACCGGCGAGAGAGTGGAGGCTGGTATAAGAAGTGGGAAGATTCAAAAGGATGCGTCGGCTTCTACAGCTGTGAAAAATCCCTTCACTGGAAGGAAGGAAGTATCTGCTGTCTATTCACAGAGGAATTAGGGAAGAACTGAGCGCCGACCAACGGTGGGGGCCGTTATAATTCTGAAGCCTGCATCAGACCAGCCAAGAACTAACCAGCAAAGGGTGGAAAGGCCAGTTCGGCAATTCACCAAGATTAACATGACTCCAACCCAAGTTCTACCACATCTTCTGAAGTTAAATCTGGCCACTCTAAAAGAGGCCCCAAAGAATCCTAATATTGCGTCTCCATATTACCATCTGAATGCCAGGTGCGCGTACCATTCTGAAAGTCCAGGGCACGACACCAACAACTGTTGGGCTCTGAAGAACAAAATCCAAGACCTGATAGATGCGAAGGAGGTTGAGTTTGAAGCGCCTAAGAAACCAAATGTTATTTCCGCTCCAATGCCTAGGCATGGTCACAATGCCAATGCTATTGAAGAAGATTCGTTTGTTGCTACCATGGATAAATTGTTGACTCCGCTCCCGATTATTAAGTTGAATTTGTTGAAAGCTGGCATATTCCCAGGTTGTGACAAAGACTGCCATGTTTGTCTGTCCTCATCATTTGACTGCCCTCTGTTGAAGAAAGGTATCCAATGACTGATTGATAACCGAGAAATTCTGTTTGAGAATGCTCTTATTTCACCCGTTCCAGTTAAAGAAATTTCTATCATAACCATCTACGCCAATCCTTCCAGGGCCCCTAAAAGACCAGTTAGGATTACACCTGTTCCAAAGACTACTCCACTTAAGATTACAATGCCCGGGCCTGCCCCATACAAATCAGATAAAACAGTACCATGGAATTACGGTGGAGAAATCTACTACCATGGTATTAAACAGGATGAACTGACTGCCGAAGAAGAAAGCTCCGAAGCGGACAATTCCGACATTAGCAATATTTTCGGAACTAGCAAGATTACCTGCAGTGGTAGAATCTTCTCTCCAGAGATTGCTCCTCTAGGGCAGTCTTTGGACCCGTGGCCGTTCTAAAGATTGCCTCTACCCCAGTGATTGTACCTGTAAGCGTACCCACGGACAAAGACAACACAATTCCTATCCCTACTTCCACTGCTGAGAATAAAGGAAAGAACGTTCAGGAAGAGCTTGTTCGGACGAAGGCTCAATCACTAGATATTCCTGAAACATCCAAGAAGGAGATGGAAGAAATCCTGAGGATAATAAAGAAAAGTGATTATGATGTGGTTGAACAGTTGGGGAAAACCCCCTCCAAGATCTCTATGCTAGCCCTGCTGCTGTGCTCTGAAGCACACGCCAAAGATCTGGTAAAATTTCTGAAGACAGCTCATGTGCCACAAGAGACGTTTGCTGACCAGTTCCAGGACTGTGTGGCGAGTTTGACAGCTGATAACGGCCTGGGTTTCTCTGATGCTGACTTGACACCCAGAGGGAGAAAACACAACGAGGCATTACATGTCTCAGTGGAGTGTAGAGGAACAACCTTAGCCCATGTCTTGGTTGATACTGGATCATCTTTGAACGTCTTGCCGAATAAAGCCCTTGATAGATTGGATTGCGAGGGGCTGACTCTAAAACCCAGCAACATAGTGGTGAGAGCCTTTGATGGTTCGAAGAGGATGGTCCACGGGGAGGTGGACATCCCAATAAAGGTGGGAACTCAGGTTTTCAACTCAACCTTCTATGTGATGGACATTCGTCCTACTTATTCCTGACTGTTAGGATGCCCCTGGATCCATAATGTTGTTGCCGTCACCTTCACCTTGCATCAGATGCTAAAATACCCGGTCCAAGGAAAGATCATAACTGTCCGTGGGGAGGAGGAGTATATGATTAGTCATCTGAATTCCTTCCGATATGTGGAGTTAGATGGCGAGTTCATTGAAACCCCTTTCCAACATTTTGAAGAAGTCTCTCCAGAAGTAGCAGCGACCAAGGCGG
This sequence comes from Vicia faba, assembly GCA_948472305.1. Lineage (NCBI taxonomy): Eukaryota > Viridiplantae > Streptophyta > Magnoliopsida > Fabales > Fabaceae > Vicia > Vicia faba. The sequence goes on along the minus strand of OX451736.1, from coordinate 68,080,212 downwards.
TATCCTCGATTCCTAAGATCACAAGACCTCCACCTCGGATGTCATCTCTAAAGGATGCAAAGGCAGTAGTGGAAGAGGGGGGATGCACCATCTTGGGGCAGCTTCCAGATATTCCGTACAAATCAGACAAGTTTGGCTTGGGGTTTACTTCAACTGGTCAGAAGGTTGTGCGCCGTGCCCGTGCTAGGGGGCCACCTGTGAAGATTAGCAACCAAAGCGTCAATGCAGTAGAAGACAATGAAGAGGATGGCAGCTTGGAAGAGTGGATATTTCCTACTGTCAGCGGAGGACTTCACAACTGGGAAGCCAGAGACTTTGTCCTGATAACTTTCATATCTCAGTAATTTATCTTTTACATTTCTGTTGGACTTGTAATATTCACGAACAATTCGTACTTTAAAAACCTTGTGTCTTACCCGAGGCACAATGGTCCATTTGTAAGGGTTTTTATTTCATCTTCATATGACACTCAATGAATCATGGACGCTTTTTCACATATAAACCTTTTGTGCTCATTGTCTTTCTTTTGCATTTTATTGTTTTAAGATGGCTATACCCTTACACACACCCACACTCACAAATGCAGGTACCCTTCCATTCCGGATCCCATGGGTAACGATACTGCTATAGCCTTCAATGACTCTGAAGATCTGATCTACCAAGCCGAATACGATGGTGAGGAAGATTGTGAGGTGCCAGGGGAATTGGCCAGATTATTACAACAAGAGGAAAGAGCTATTCAGCCTCATGAGGAGCTGTTGGATACAATCAACTTGGGTATTGAGGAGGATAAAAAGGAAATCAAAGTGGGTGCCAATCTAGAGCCGAGTGTCAAGGAGCGCCTAATTCAGCTATTGCATGATTACGTTGAGATCTTTGCCTGGTCATACGAAGACATGTCGGGACTCGATAAAGACATCAGGGTGCATCGTCTACCCAAAAAAGAAGACTGTCCACCAGTGAAACAAAAAGTCCGCTGCATGAGTCCTGATATGTCAGAGAAGATCAAAGCAGAAGTTATGAAACAGTTCAATGCTGGACTTCTGGCTGTTACTTCTTATCCTCAATGGGTGGCCAACATTGTTCCCGTGCCTAAAAAGGATGGCAAAGTGAGAATGTGCGTGGATTAGAGAGATTTAAATAGGGCCAGCCCTAAAGATGATTTTCCACTTCCACACATAGACATCTTGGTCGACAATATAGCCCAGCACAAAGTATTTTCTTTCATGGACGGATTCTCAGGCTATAACCAGATCAAAATGGCACCTGAGGACATGGAGAAAACTACATTTGTCACACAGTGGGGTACGTTCTGCTACAAAGTGATGCCATTCGGACTGAGGAATGCCGGGGCAACCTATCAACGCGCCATGGTAGCTTTGTTTCATGATAGGATACATCGAGAGATAGAGGTCTACGTAGATGACATGATAGCCCGATCACAAACTGAAGAAGAACACCTTGATCACTTGCAAAAGCTATTTGTCAGATTGAAGGAGTACAAACTAAGGTTAAACCCGAACAAGTGCACATTCGGAGTCCGGTCCGATAAACTCTTAGGTTTCATTGTCAACAACAAAGGCATCGAGTTTGATCCTGCCAAGGTTAAAGCGATACAAGAAATGCCCGCTCCTCGCACTGAGAAGGAATTCAGAGGTTTTTTGGGACGCCTGAACTATATTTCCAGATTCATTTCTCACCTAACGTCTACTTGTGAACCAATTTTCAAGCTGTTGAAGAAAGATCAAGTAGTCAGATGGAATGATGAATGTCAGATTGCTTTCAATAAAATCAAGGAATATTTACTAGAGCCTCCTGTCTTGATGCCACCAGTCAAGGGAAGACCACTAATCATGTATCTGACCGTCTTAGAGAATTCAATAGGGTGCGTATTGGGGCAGCATGATGAGTCTGGCCGAAAAGAGCACGCTATTTATTACCTGAGCAAAAAGTTTACCGACTGTGAAACCAGATATTCACTACTCGAGAAAACTTGTTGCACTCTGATATGGGTTGCTCGCCGGCTAAGACAGTATATGTTGACTCATACCACTTTGCTAATATCTAAGATGGATCTGATAAAGTACATCTTTGAGAAGCCTGCTCTGTCTGGGAGGATAGCTAGATGGCAGATGATCCAAACAGAATATGACATACAGTACACGACCCAAAAAGCTATAAAGGGCAGTGTGCTAGCTGATCATCTTGCTCATCAAGCTGTGGAGGATTATCAGTCCATGAAGTTTGACTTCCCTGACGAAGACATCATGACATTAGACAACTGTGAAGAGATCAGACCATATGATGGACCTGGACAAGGATCCCGATGGACCCTGTTCTTTGACGGGGCATCCAATGCACTTCGTAACGGTATCGGCGTTGTGCTCATATCTCCAGAAGGATGCCATACTCCTTTTACCGCCAGAATTTGCTTCAACTGTACGAATAACATGGCAGAATACGAAGCATGTATCTTTGGTCTCAAGGCTGCCATAGACTTGAGAATCAAATCTTTAGTTGTGTTTGGGGATTCAGCTTTGGTCATCAGTCAAATCAAAGGAGAATGGGACACTAAGCATCCAAACCTTATCCCTTACAAAGAACATGTTTTTAAATTGTTACCACATTTCGAGCAGATTACCTTCGAGCATTTCCCGCGAGAAGAAAATCAGCTAGAAGATGCTCTAGACACAATGTCATCTATGTTTAAACTTAATTGGGATAACGAGGCTCCCCAAATCACCATTGAACGAATGGACGAACCAGCACACTGTCACGAGATTAATACAGAAGAAGTAGTGGACCAGTCGTGGTTTCATGAAGTCAAAAGGTATCTCGAGGCTCAAGAATATCCAGAAGGAGCTTAAATCAATGACAAAAAGTTCTTAAGGAGATTCTCTGCTAAGTTCTTCCTAAGTAATGGCATCCTGTACAAACGCAATCATGATTCTATTCTGCTCCGTTGTGTGGACAAGATTGAATCTGAAAAGATCATGGCTGAATTGCATGAAGGTACCTTTGGCACTCACTCTAGTGGGCATACGATGGCGAAGAAAATCCTACGAGCAGGCTATTATTGGTCTACCATGGCGAAGAAAATCCTTTCAAAAAAAAGTATTAATATATTTTTCCTCATATTTTTAGGTTTAAAGTTAAATATATTTCTCATACAAAAAACCAAACACAAAACATTTTTTTAACATAAACATTGCATTGCATTTTAAATATTTGTCTTATATTTATTTAATTCGCGCAATATTTGATTTGGTTGTAATAATATATTTAGGTTTATATTTATGCAAAATCCCCATTCAAAACTTGTATCCCCCCTCCCATAATAATTGTTGTAATAGCTTAGTTTATTTTACGCAATTTATTGCTTTTATACCATGATTAGTAAATTAGGGTTAGCATGACAAGAACAAAAACAAAACAAATAGAAAACCCTAAATGCAAGACAAAAGCATGAAAATTATACACTTTGCACACAAGCACCCTTAGGGTTTCTCCCATTTGGTTGCCTAAAATAAAATGGCCATGTTACGCATGCGAAGTATCTTAGCAAAACAAAACAAAAATAAGATCATAGCCCCTCGATGACGTTATTCAAAAGTTTCCTAAAACAAAATGATCTTGGTCCCTCAAAAATGCTAAGATACTTGGCGACATTGCTATCATGGTTATACGATGACCATGCCCGTCCGGTTTACATCCAAAGATAGGGTTGCTTACTAAATCAATGGTAAGTCAACAATGTCAAAGGAATAAAAATGCACAAGAAAGATATTTGAGTAGGTAGATAGCTTCTAGTTCCTTGCTCCATTTCAAAACAATCCTTGCTATTTTCAAAAAAACAAACACACACACATTTTTAAAACATCTTACAAAACATTGAGAACATTTTCAAAAGATAAACATCTTTGTATACATTCTTATGAACGAGAATCATTACAAAGATTGCCTAAACGAATGACCTCTTTTCAAAATACTTTCAAAACCACACCAAACACCATTTCAAACAAAACAAAGCAAGTGATTTAAACAAGTAACTAAGAGCCCATGGAAAACCATGGATGAAAAGGGTGCTAGCACCTTCCCTTTTCATAATCTACCCCCCAAACTCAAGAAAACATCTCAAAGTTCTTTCCTGTGCTTTTTTACCTTTCCTTTTGGATAAAAGAAAAGTCGGTGGCGACTCTTGCTAACCGCAACATTTGCGAACACAAACGCAAAACCTCAAGTCAGTTCTCCCACCGCATCATAATAGGTAAGTACCCTCTTGAAGTTTAGTTGGTTCAACTTGTCCTAGAAAGTAATCGGGTTCAAGGGAATCTCAGTACCACTGATCTTTCTTCATTGGGCATTGTATCAGCACAATCAATCTTTTCTTGCGGACGAAATATCCCAAAAGTCCGATCTCAATGTGCATAGTATCGAGTATCAACCAATTTTCAGCTTTCCACCAAAACTGGCTTTCTTACTACTTCTGGCCAAGTTGTTCAATTAAAGGTTCTACGGTTAGTTAGTGCTTCATGACACTGCTCAGCAGCCTCGTATTCTCCTCGATTCAACATAAGGGATATCGGTACCAACAAATGTGTCACACTAACATAGTCATTGCTTCAACCATATCGGTCTACACCGTATAGTTTCCACAATCTATTGCTACTTACCTAATGATGTTCCTAGATTCGGGTAGAGGATCAATACAAACCCAAACAAGGACCCATAAATCTAAAGCAAACAAATCAAACAACGAAAGTAATTTAAATGTGATCTAGCTCAAAGGTAAACCCACTTTTAAATAAGTCCCCAGCAGAGTTTCCAGTTCAGTAATACAGTGGGAGTATTGATTTGGTTGTTTTGCGTTTGATCGAAATTGTTATGGATAGCAAGAGTCGCCAATAAGTTTTCTTTTATCCAATAAGGAAAGGGTGAAAAGAGCATGAAATACCTTTGAGATATTTCCTTGAGTTCGGGGGGTAGGTTGTGAAAAGGGAAGGTGTTAGCACCCTTTTCATCCATAGTTATCTATGGGCTCTTAGTTGCTTGCTAGATCACTTTTGAAATTGCTTTGTTTGAAATGTGTTTGTGGTGGTTTTTTGAAAGTATTTTTGAAAAGTGCCTTCATTTAGGAAAACTTTGTAATGATTCTCATCTCTATAAGAACTCAATCAAAGTGTTGACTTTTGAAAATATTACATGTTTTGAAAGAGTTTGGTGTGTTTAAAAAGTTGTTTGTTTTTAAGATGGATTGTGAGCAAGCAACTTAGAACATTCTACCTACTAAAAAAGTATTTAGTTCTTTTCATCCACCTTTGACATTGCTATCTTACCATTTGATTAGTAAGAAGCCTTATCATTGGATGTGAAGGGACGGGCGCGGGTCATCGTATAGTCATAAGATGCAATGTTGTGAGATATCTTAGCATTTTTCTTAAGGGACTAAGATCATTTGTAAGGCAACATTCGCAGCTTCATCGAGGGACTTTGACCTTGTATTTTGTTTGTTTTTGCTAAGATGTCTCACATGCATAACATGACCATTTTTAAGGCAACAAGTGGAGTTAACCCTAGAGGTGCAAGTGTGAAAAGTGTGTTTGATTGTATGCATTTTTGTCTTGAGATTAGGGTTTTTCTAAGCATCAATTTTATCTTGCCATACACACCCTAATTACTAACAATTACATGAAAATGATAAATTTGCAGAAATTAAAATCCTACGCTAATACATCAATAGGGGGATGGGGATACAATTTATGAATGGGGATGGAATATGAGATTAAATATTACAACCATATTGAATAGCAATGAAGAAAATATGTAAAATATATTAAAAAAACAGTGTCAAAGAGATGAAAATTGCATTTTTGAACATTATGCGTCGACACATGCTCCTTTGCATCGACACATAAGCTTTTCTTTCCCCTTTAAGTCCAAATCAACTCAGTATGAGTCGATGCATAAAGTTATGTGTCGACTCATTCCATGCATGTGTCGATACATTAATGCTTTGTATCGACTCATACACCCTTTATTCCTTCTATTTTGTGCCTGTATAGTAGTATGTGTCGACACATAAAGGCTTTGTGTTGAATCATAACCTATTTTTCCACTAAGATGTGTCGACTCATATAGGTATGTGTTGACTCATACTGTAATTTTTTTCACTCCAACATTGTTTTATGGTCTGTACAAGTAAGTTCTTAACATATAATTAACAAGGATGGAAGACAAGCAAAAGGTTAGCTTCAAGGGTAATGGTTACTACATTTTATCTTCAAAGATGAATCATTAATGATGCTTGAAATGAAGGGTTAAAGTCATGAAGACTTACCTTGAAGCTGGAATTTATGCTTTGAGCTTGAATTGATGCCTTGACTGTTCTTGAACTTGGAAAAAATAGAGGTGTTACAAAATCTTGTTCTTGAGTTTAAACAAACTTCTATGATGTATGTGGAGTGTTTGGATAGTTTGTTTGGGCAGAGCTTTGCAAGGTATGAGAGGTTCAAAGGTTTGGACTTCAAAACTCAAGAGTGGAAGCTTTTTGGGCTGTTATGGCTTTTGTAAATATGAGATTTTGAGGGTTTATCAACAAAACTTCTGGCTTTTCTTTCTATTTTTCTGACCTCTTTCTCTTGCAAATGTTTCTCCTATTTATAGGCAAGAGGTTTGTGAACAAGCTGATTTGGTTTACAAACTATGGAGTTATGGCTAGGTTGGATTGCAAATATCAAGTTATGTCATGGTCCCAAAATGAAGTACCAAAGTTGCTGGTTTAGAGGGGTTACTTTCCTTGATTTATGGTGGAGTAAAATCAGAACCAAACAAGGTATGGGCTCAAGACAAGTTTTGTGCCAACAAGCTTGCTTTTCAAGAATAGCAATGGTTCCTTTATGCCATAAATGGAAAGATCTTTTGGACAATGGCTAAAACATTTGGGTAATAGCTCAAAAGTAGGTGTAAGCATTAAATTATGGTAAGATTGGCAAGTTAGAAGGCCTGCAACACAAGATTATGCAGCATAGCATAAGGATTTTGTTATGTGTTCTTCAACAAAATGTCTTGCAATTCAAGAATGGATGCCTAACTACATGCCCTTAAATCTCCTAGCTCAAGTATGATAAATTCATGCACTTGGATATTTTGGAAAGCTTGAAACATCCTCTATAACTTTCATGTTGGCCATTTTGACAAAATCATCTTAGAACTATGTGAAAAAATGCCAAGAAGTTGGGATAAAATCCTAACCAAAATCTGTTGAAAATTTCTCTAAGTGTTGGATGAAAATTTCATGTCTTCATGGGCTTATATCTTCAAATATAAGCATTTTTTGGACACCAGCCCTCTAAAACAAAGTTATAATGTGCAAAACACTTAGAAGAATTCCTAAGTCTTGAAAAGTTTGACTTTTCATTGACTTTTGACTTTCTTGACTTTTTGATGATCAAGCTTGATATTCTTGAATGTATTAATGAAATTTGATCTTTGAGACTTAATGTTGACCAAAAAGTCAAAGTTTGACTTTTGGCGTATCAGTTGACTTTTCATCAGTACAGCTGATTTTTGGACATTTGGTCAATTGACTGAGCAGAATTTGTGATACAAGATTTAAAACTTGACATGAGCATTTTTGAAGGTCCATAATGATCCATGAAAGTCATTTGAAGTGTTAGAAGTCCAATTGTCTTTATGCAAACTCAAACCCTAATTTTAAGATATCAGTGTTGAGGAGATGGCTTGACCTAGGTAATATTTGTGCAAGCTTGAGCTTTTGCAGATCTTTGTGAAATATGTCTTGAGAAAAGAGAGGGAAAATTTTGGGGTACAATATTTGGCGACTTCACTGGGGAAATAATCACAACCATAAGAGGTTTGTTGATTGCCTATTTTTAACTAGAATAAGTGAATCTAACAAGAAGAGGTCTTCGTCTTCCTGTCTTTAATCTAGAAGGAATAAATTTAACCAAAAGAGGTCTTTGTTCGCCTGTCTTTAATCTGGAAGAAATACATCTAACTAGAAGAGGTTTTTATTTTCCTGTCTTTAATCTGGAAGAAATAAATATAACCAGAAGAGGTCTTCATTCGCTTCTCTTTAATATGGAAGAAATAAATCTAACCAGAAGACGTCTTTTGTTGATTGATTTTTCCTGCAAAGAAGAGGGTTGGTTGCATGCAGATGTATGCATGGCGTAATGATGTTCTCAAAATAAATGAGGTTATGGTGTATGCATTTGTCATGTATATGCTATGATGTATGAATGTAAAACATTGAAGTGCACCTTTGTCTGGAAAATAAATCCTTGATAAATTGCTGGGGAGGATTGGGAAACTGAATCCTGGACCACCGTCGGAGATGAAGAGTATGTGTATCTTCAACTTTGTTTAGAATGCTACCGCCGGGAATTCCTGTTTGTTGTTTGAAGAAACTCTGCGGGAAATGTTGGTTTCTTCTTGGAGAATAGAGTTCAGGAACCTTGGTGGTCCATTACTCTTCTGGGAAGTTATAACTTGACTGGGGAGAATGAAAGTTAACTGATATCTGGTCGAACTCTAGGATTTGCAGTAACTTTTTGTGGATAGTAACGACTCTGTTGGGGATTGTAATGACTTTGTTGGGGACAAAGGGGTTTTGTCTGTTTGATTTGTAATGGTCTGAGAGGAAGACTTGTACTGGGGAATTTGTAGTATGTTGGGGAATAAACCCCGTTGAGTAAATTATTTTGAAGAACTTATTAGGGAGATAAATTCTTTTGGATACGAACTCCTCAGGGATTCCCTTGTAGTTTAGGACCAACTCAGCTGGGGAAACGATTGTCAGGAGATTGGAACTCTGGATGGATATTGTATGAATTCAAATTTATGGGGATAATTTTGTTGAAGTAACTCTGTGGGGATAACCTGAATCCTTAAGAAAACGTTTTTTTACTGTTTTTAAACATACATTTGTTAACAGTTAATTATGTTCATATGCATATGTTCATTCAATTTTAGTCATTGGACGCTTTTGCACTCAAAACGGAAAATTAAAAAGTTTGCACTTTGAAGTATATTTGTATTGATGTTTTGCCTATCAATAGGCGTTTTTGGTATAAAGAGACAGAGATCCTAGTAAGAGGAAATTGTCAAAAGAATATAAAGTGAAAACCAAAATAATAGCCATGTCGAAGTGATCTCATTGTATTCCAACTCCGCTATTGCCCCTATGTCTTCGAACATCATCCTTTGTCGTTGAAAGAAGTAGATTGAATTGATCTTACACCCAAGAACTTGGACCTTGGTAATAAAACTGGTTGTAGTGATTTCACGGGACGTAGTCGTACGCTTTAATCCTTAACTTTTTCCTGGACCTCCCTTTCAGGTTTTCAGCCCACCAGGATACCCTTTTTTATCCAAGCCGCCCTTTCGAGTTTTCGACTTGCCGGGTGTATAATATTTTGTATATATCCCTAAATTTTGCCCGAACCCTTTTGGTTCACCGGGATGCCCTTATTTTTTCCTAGGTATGTCAACCTAGCGGGTCATTTTTATGCGTAGTATTTTTGGACTATGTCCGCATTTACAGGATGTGGAAAATCTTCGCCATCCATAGTAGTTAGCATCATGGCACCGCCAGAGAATACTTTCTTAACAACAAATGGACCTTCGTAAGTGGGACTCCATTTTCCCTTGGGATCTCCTTATGGAAGAATGACGCGCTTTATTACCATTTCGTCAGCCTGATACACTCGAGGTTTGATCTTTTTGTTGAAAGCCTTGATCATACGCTTTTGATACATTTGATCATGACAAAGAGAAGCCAGTCTCTTCTTGTCAATTAAGTTCAACTGATACAACCTAGTATGAATCCATTCGTCTTCGCCTAAATATGCTTCTTTCATAATCCTTAAGGAAGGAATCTGAACTTCCACAGGAAAAACAACTTTCATGCCATAGACTAAGGAAAATGGGGTTGCCCAAGTTGAAGTTCGAGCTGAAGTACGGTAGCCATGGAGAGAAAGCGGTAGAATCTCATGCTAGTCTTTGTAGGTCACCACCATCTTTTGCACAATCTTATTTATGTTTTTATTGGCAGTTTCCACTGCGCCATTCATCTTAGGTCTGTACGGAGAAGAATTGTGATGCTTGACTTTGAACTGAGTGTAGAGCTCTGTAATCATAGCATTTTTGAGATTGGTTCCATTGTCAGTGATGATCCTTTCAGGGATACCGTAACAGCAGATGAGGTTATACTTGATAAACCGGGCTACAACATTCTTTGTAACTGAGGAAAATGAGGCAGCTTCGACCCATTTGGTGAAGTAATCAATGGCAACTAGGATGAAATGATGTCCATTAGAAGCTTTGGGCTTGATCTCTCTAATCATGTCTATGCCCCACATTACAAATAGCCACGGAGCAGTCGTGACATTCAAAGGAATTTGAGGCACATGGACCTTGTCGACATAGATTTTACACTTGTAGCAAGTCTTCGAGTGATGGTAACAATTAATTTCCATCATCAACAAATAGTAACCAGCCCTCAGAATCTTTTTGGCCATAGTGTGACCACTAGTGTGAGTTCCAAAGATACCATCATGCATGTCCTCCATGATTTTCTTTGCCTCCTTCTTGTCCATACAACGGAGCAGAGTCGAACCATGGTTGCGCTTATATAGGATCCCATTGCTTAGGAAGAATTTGGCTGAAAACCTTTGTAGGAATTTCTTGTCGTTGATGGAAGCTCCTTCAGGATACTCTTGTGCTTCCAGATATCTCCTCACTTCATGGTGCCATGGTTTCTCTTCGTCAATGTCGATCTCACAACAGTATGCAGCTTCGTCAAATCTTTCAATTGTTATTCTGGGAGCCTCGTTGTCCCACTTAACCTTTAACATGAATGACATTGTTGCTAAGGCATCCGCCAACTGATTTTATTCTCTTAGAAAGTGTTCAAAGGTAACCTCCTCAAAGTATGGGATCAGGGTTAACACAAGTTCTTTGTAGGGGATCAGATTAGGATGTTTGGTATCCCACTCTCCTTTAACATGACTGATTACTAAAGTTGAATCTCCATATATGCTTAAGAATTTGATTCTTAGGTAAATGGCAGCCCTAAGACCCAAGATGCATGCCTCATACTCAGCCATGTTGTTTGTACTGTCGAAGCATAGTCTGGCAGTGAAAGGTGTATGGCAACCTTCGGGAGAGATAATCACAACACGAACTCCATTACCCAAAGCATTGGAAGCCCCATTAAAAACCATAGTCAATCGGGATCCTTGTTCAGGTCTGTCATACGGTCCAGGCTTTTCGCAATCAGTTATCAGCATGATATTCTCATCCGAGAAATCAAAGTTCGTGGATTGGTAGTCATCAACAGCTTGATAGTCCAAATGATTCGCTAGCACACTTCCTTTGATGTCCTTTTGTGTAGTATATTGGATATCATATTCAATCAAGATCATTTTCCATCTATTTATTCGTTCGGAGAGGGCTGGTTTCTCGAAGATGTACTTGATAGGGTCCATCTTAGAAATCAACAAGTGGTGTGAGTCAACATATACTTCCTTAGCCGGCGAGCATCCCATGCCAGAGCGCGGAAAGTTTTCTCGAGCAATAAATATCTTGTTTCATAGTCGGTAAAATTTTTGCTCAAGTAGTATATTGCATGCTCTTTTTGGCCAGTCTCGTCATGTTGGCCCAACACACACCCCATTGAGTTCTCTAATACAGTCAAGCACATAATCATAGGTCTTCCTTCAACTGGAGGCATTGGGATGGGAGGTTCTTATAAATATTCCTTGATCTTATCAAAGGCTGCTTGGCAGTCGTTGTTCCATCTGACTGCTTGATCTTTCTTCAAGAGTTTGAAGATTGGCTCACAAGTAGCAGTCAAGTGAGATATGAATCGAGCAATATATTTGAGCCATACTAAAAAACCCATGACCTCCTTCTCAGTACAGGGAGCTGTAATTTCTTGTATGGCTTTAACTTTTGCAGGGTCGACCTTAATACCTTTTCCACTGACGACAAACCCTAAGAGTTTCCCAGATCTTACCCCGAAGGTGCATTTATTGGGATTCAGCCTTAGCTTATATTTCTTCAACTTTCAAACAGCTTGTGAAGATGATTAAGGTGTTGTTCCTCAGTTTGTGACCTTTCAATCATATCATCAACACACACTTTTATTTCATGATGGATCATGTCATGGAATAGGGCTACCATAGCCCGTTGATAGTTTGCCCCTGCGTTCTTCAAACCGAAAGGAATGACCTTGTAACAAAAAGTGCCCCACTGTGTAACAAAAATGGTTTTCTCCATGTCTTCGGGAGCCATTTTGATTTTATTATAGCCATAGAAGCCATCCATGAATGAGAAGACTTTATGTTGAGCAGTGTTGTCGACCAAGACGTTAATATGTGGTAGTGGGAAATCATCTTTGGGGCTTGCTCTATTCAAATCTCTATAGTCTACACACATATGAACCTTTCCATCCTTCTTTGGCACGAGGACCACATTTTCCACCCATTGGGAATATGACGTCTACCCCTGTTCAATCTTCTTAAACCTGAAGAGCAAGTATGGCACGTTGTCGTTCATAGCTTGAAGGTAGAAGATGATTGAACACTAGAGTGCCCAGAAATTTGCACTCGCATGAAATAGCACTGATAGTTGATAATGTAGGGAATGGGCTTACAGATTCCATTTGGAGAGCTCATGGAGAGTCGTCGGAGATGGGATTAAGGATGCCATCTAGAGTGATTGTTGGCAGAAATTAGACTAAGTCTAAATTTGACTTCAACTGGAAAAGAATTGGAATAAATCTTTGGAGCGATTTATCTGAACCAGAGAAAGTGTCTAACTGAAAGGAATCAGGATAAACCATTTGATCAATTTAAACTGAACCAGCATAGGTCTTAGATATTTATGATGGACCTGTGTGAAGTTGCATTTGGTCACATAGGTAGTTGCTTTGTCTTGCTTCAAAAACTAATCTTGGACCTGTTGAAAATTGTTGATGATAGCTATCTGTTGATTGATTTTTCCTGACAAGGTAAAGGGTTAGCTGTATGCAATGCCATGATGTATGAAATGCATTATGTAATGATGTTCTAAAAAATGAGGTTGTGTTATATAAATATATATTGTATGTTATATGGTGTGTGAATGTGATGCGTTTATTGTAGTGCGTCTTTGTCTAGGAAAATAAATCCTTGATAACATGCTGGGGAATCTTGGGAGGCTGAATCCCTAACTGTTGTTGGAGAATAGATGTATCTTCAACTTTGTTTAGAATATTTCTGCTGGGAATTCTTGTTCTGTTGCTTTAAGAAGACTCTGTGGAGAGTGTTGATCTCTGCTTGGGGAAATAAAATTCAAGAATTTTGTTTATCTGTTACTTTACTGGGGAATTATTCCTTACTGGAGAGAATCGAAAGTTAACTATTATCTGGTCAAAATCCAGGCTTGGAAGCAATTTGTTGAGGATAATGAAGTTGACTATTATCTGGTCGTATTTCAGGCTTCATAGTGACTTACTAGGGAAGACTAAATTAACTGTTATTTGGTAGGATTTCGGGCTTTGCAGGAAATTACTTGGGATAGTGAAGTTAGGCTATTATTTGGTCGGGTCCAGGCTTCACAATAACTTGCGCGAAAGGATGAAGTTAAACTGATATCTGGTCGGGTCCAAGCTTCACAGTAACTTGCTTGAAAGGATGAAGTTAAACTGATATCTGGTCGGATCCAAGCTTCATAGTAACTTGCTTGAAAGGATAAAGTTGAACTGATATTTGGTCGGGTCCAGGTTTCACAGTAACTTGCATGAAAGGATGAAGTTGAACAAATATCTAGTTGGATCCAGGCTTCACAGTAACTTGCTGGAGAGAATGAAGTTGAACTGTTATTTGGTCGGGTCCATGCTTTACAGTAAATTGCTAGAGAGAATGAAGTTGAACTGATATCTGGTCGGGTCCAGGCTTTACAGTAACTTGCTAGAGAGAATGAAGTTAAACTAATATCTGGTCGAGTCCAGGCTTCACAGTAACTTACTGAAGTTAATTGTTATCTGGTTGGTTTCCAGGCTTCTCAGTAACTTACTGATTTAAGTGTTATCTGGTCGGATTCCAAGCTTCACAGGAAATTATTGAGAGAAAGAAGTTAAATTGTTATCTGGTCGGATTCCAGGCTTCAAAATAACTTACTGGAGTTAACTGTTATCTGGTCGGTTTCCAGGCTTCGTAGTAACTTACTAGGGGTAGAGGCAAAATCTACTAGGGAAAGAAGTTAAGCCATTGTCTGGTTGGGTCAAGGCTTTACGATATCTCGAGAGGTTATACTATTATCTGGTCGGGTCCAGGCTTCATAGTATCTTGAGAAGTTAAAATATTATTTGGTCGGGTATAGGCTTCATAGTATCTGAAAGTTGTTTGAATAGGAAGTGATTTTGTTGAGGAGTGTAATGTTTTGTTGGGGAATAAACCTTGTTGAAGAGATTATTTGATGACATGCTGGCAAGGTGAATTCTTATCTGAAGAAATCCACAAGGCTTCTTCTTTTAAGAACAACTTAGCTGGGGAGAGGGCTATCGAGAGATTGAAACTTTGATCGAGGTTTGCATAGTTCCAACTTTGTGGGCAACTCTGTTGGGGCAAAGGTTTGTTGTAGCAGGCTCTGTAGGGATAATGCTAATGAGATAACTATGTGGGGATATTTCCACTTCATTAAAGAGATGCTCGTTATTGCTTGGCGGAACATATTTGCTAAATAGTTTAATTATGTTCATATGCATATGTTCATTTAATTTTAGTCATTGGACGTCTTTGCACTCAAGACAAAAGAAACAAAATTTTTGAACTTCAAAGTATATTTGTATTGATGTTCTGCCCATGAATAGGTGTTTTTGTACAAAGAGACGGAGATCCTAGTAAGAGGAAATCGCTGAAAGGATAACAAAATTGAAAACAAAAACAAAAAAACCATGTGGAAATGATCTCATTGTGTTCCAACTCTACTATTGCCCTAATGTCTTCGAGCGTCCCTTGCCATTGACAGAAGTTGATTGGATTGATCTTGGACCGTTTGAACCCGGACCTCGGTAATAAAGTCGATTGTGGTGATTCTAAGGGACATAGTCATACACTTTTAATCCTTAACTTTTGTCTGGAACGCCCTTTCGGGTTTTCAGCCTACCAGGATACCCATTTTTTCCCAAGTCGCCCTTTCAAGTTTTCGACTTGCCGGGTGTACAATCTTTTGCATATATCCCTAATTTTTTCCCAAACCTTTGGTTTGTCGGGATGCCCTTATCTTGCCCGGGTGTGTCAACCTAGCGGGTCTCTTATGCATAGTATTTTTTAACTATGTCCATGTTCACCGGATGTGGGAAATCTTCCTCGTCCATAGTAGTCAGCATCATGGCACCACCAGAGAAAACTTTCTTGACAATAAATGGTCATTTATAAGTGGGAGTCCATTTTCCCCTGGGGTCTCCTTGTGGAAGAATGATGCGCTTTATTACCAAATCACCAGCTTGATATGCTCGAGGTCTGATCTTTTTGTTGAAAGCCTTAATCATACGTTTTTGTCACATCTGACCATGACAAACAGCATCCAGTCGCTTTTCATCGATCAAGTTCAACTGATCCAATCATGTCTGAATCCATTCGTCTTTGCCCAGGCCTGCTTCATTCATAATCCTTAGTGAGGGAATCTGAACTTCCACTGGCAGGACGGCTTCCATGCCATACACCAAAGAAAAACTAGTTTCCCTAGTCGATGTCTGAGATGAAGTACGATAGCCATGAAGAGAAAACGGTAACATCTCATGCCAGCCTTTGCCCTCCCATATTTTTCAAGAAATTGCCAAGCCAAGCTTCAAAGTTCCCCAAGGGTTGCACAGTGCAAGAGCTTCCTAAGCAGTCAAAATTAGGGTTTTGCTTCTGATCAAGAAAATGAAGTTTCAAAGGTCCCAATCAAGCCTCACATGCTTACAAAGATAGTCAAGTATCCTCATATCAAGTTTCAAGGCATTCAGCTCAAAATTGCACAGTCAAAACCCTAATTGCACTGCAGTCAACTGTAGGGGCAAAATGGTCATTTGGCAGTCAAAAGTTCAAATTTTTGGTCAACATATCATTTTGAAGCCACAAACATCATTTGATCAATGCTTGATCATGATTCTCAAAACTTGGCTCAAAAATCATCAAGATACAAAAGTTTCTATTTTAGGACAGTTGAAAAAGTCAACTGAAATTGACCAGGGCATAACTTTCACATGGTTCATCAGAAAAATTCCATCCAAAGCTCATTTTGAAGAGAAAGACATTTCCTACAACTCATCTTCATACTTCAAGTCCAATAAATACTCTCACAAAAAGTTATCAATTTCAACATTATAGGTCATTTTCAAAAGTCAACAAAAAGGGACTTAAGTCAAAGGCCATAACTTGAGATTGGTAAATCAAAATGACATGGGACCAAAGGCATTGGTTAGAGGACTCAAAGACCTTTCTAAAATGTCCAAGAACATGAGCAAAGCTTAAAAATTGAGCAAGTTATGCATTGGAGAAGTTGGGAAATTTTTGTGAAATGGCCAAAATCATTTATCCTTGAAATCTCATTTTTGACAAAAGGGGCCCACTTTTTCCACTTGAATTAACTTGACCATGCTTCCCACGTGTCCCATCTTTTATTTCAGATTTTTTTATTAATTTTTTCATTTTTATTGATTTTTATTGGATTTAATTAGTTTTAAATCTTTTAAAATCAAAAGAAATTCAAAAATTGATTTAAGAGGGATATTTTGGCTTTGACTAGCCTTGAAACACCATTATGTGCCTACCATTTTTCGTGCTAAGGCTTAATCAAGGCAAAAATTCAAAAATGAAGCAAAATTGGAAAGTTGATAATGGTGGTTTATGAGAAAATCAAAACCATCAAAGCAAGGTGTTATGGACCATAACTCCCATCCAAACATATTGCTAGGGTATATACAAATGATCAGGACAAGATTTTACACTGGAAGCTGCGCCAGAACTCAACACCCAAACTCACATTTTTAACCAAAAAACTCAAAACTGAAAAGCATTCTAGAGGTCGATTCAAGCCTCCATTCTTGTCTCAATAGCTTCCTTGGAGGTCACTGATCACGTTCCAATCAAGCATAGCCATCAAAACCTCAAGAGTTGGTAAATAGAACTTGAACTGTACAGCAAAAAATGCATAATCGTATTTCATGTTTCAAGCATCTTCATTGCTTTTTTTTGATGCATTCATACTAATAAACGTGTTTTGAAGCTAACCATGTCACCCAATTTTGTTTTCGTGCCATATATGGATGTTTGCCATTGATACTTTTCTAGGGTTTTCAGAGCTTGAATTTAGGGCTTCTTAAAGGAGGAAAAATTGGACATCCTCAGTACCATGGTTGGACTCAGCGCATGAGGACGAAGAACATGGAACCCTCGCGCTCAATTTATGAGCGTTGAGGGGCTAATCGTTATTTTCTCAAAACACCTCTAAACCCACGTTTGCAAAACCGTTGCCTCATAGTTGTGTTTCAGGAAGAAGAAAGAAGACGACCTCGTTGTCAAGCAGGGATTGGCTCATTCAAAGTTTCGCGCCAGAAATCAACTAAGGAGTTGTTTTCTTTTTTTAATATTTGTTTGTTATTAATATATCAAAAGCGTTCAATAGCTCAGCTGGCAAGGTGTGATGTTGGTAACCCCCATGACCTGGGTTCAAGTCCCAGGTCTTGCATATTTCAATATTGTTTTTCTATGTGAATTCCTATGCAGCATTGACACTGAAGCGCATGATACACCATCATAATCAAGACGTCCACGTGCCCCTGATGACCAAACCCAAGGCACAGATCTAAGGAGCACGCTGTACCTTAGTCCACGCTTCAGCATAGGATTCAAAAAGTCAAACGGACTCAATTTGCTTGGGCCACACCTCCTAATTGGGGCCTGAACCCCCCCCTGGGTTTGCAATTCTTTTCTTCATATTTTATTTTTTTTTCAATTATTGTTTTATTTGTTTTATTATTTTAATTTAATTATTTTTTCTTGCAAAATATAAAACCTCATAAAAAAATCAGAAAAGATAAAAATAAAAAAAATAATTTTATTTTAGTATTAATTTTTGTAATTAAATTCCATGTAATTAATTTAGATTTAATTTTAGGTAATTTAATTCTTTTTTTCATAATAAACCAAAAAATAACAAAAATAGGTCTTTACTATCTTTTTCCCTTTTTTTTTAATTGAATATTTTGTCATTAATCATTAATTTTTGTAAATAAATTTCATAATTAATTTAGTTTAAATTCTAGGTTTTAACTTTAATGCGTTTTCTTTAATAAATTAAAAAACCATTAAATTTAGAATTAATTACTTGACTTTTAATTAGTTTAAATTTTCTTTAATTGTCATAAATCAAAAAAAAACATAAAAATAAGTCATTTCTTTTATTTAACTTAATATTTTTAACTTAATTATTTTAATTCCTTTAAAGGGTTCAACGCCCTCGCATTCGGTCGTATTTTCCTTTTTTTTGCGCGTTTTATTTATTTTTGATGTAAATGTAATTGTACCAAAGCCATGTAATAGCTATTAGACATTTATTTTCTGCAATTTATTTTAAATCGGGTCTGGATTAATTTGGCGTTGTAGACCTGCGCCCTTGTAATAGCGTAGGACCTTTATCCTTTCCGCACTTTAAATTTCCGCACTTTTAACTATTAAACAATAACATGAAAGAATGTATGCCAAAAACAAAATCGAAACGTAGATCACCAATGCATGACAAGACAAACAATAAACTGAAAATGACACACAATTCACACACCACCCCTAGGGTACGCCTCACTGTTGCCTTACCTCGAAAGGTGGTCGTCGAGTAGAGGATGTCTTAGTAAGTCCTCATGATCCGGGAACCTGGCATGAGGGTAGCTTCTAAGGTGTCTTCCCATTGCTCTGGTGATCACCATGTCCCTACAAACTCGAATTGACCCGAACACCTCCAACGGTGGTGCTACCTACCTCTCAATGGTGGGATGGCACTACCTAAAGGACAATTACACAGCTTTATTCCTTAGGGTAGGTAGATTCTCATAGATACTTGCTCATCTCAAAAACAAACAAAATACTTTTCACACCTACACTTTCTAAAAGTTTTCAAACAAATTTTTCATACACTCTTGAGGACAGATACAAGAGTTACTTAGAAAATTTTTCAAACGAAACTTTTTTTTTAAAACCCACTCACAATTGAAAAGCAAACATTTTGAAAACACAATGAGCAAGTATCTAAGAGCCCATGGATAACCATGGATAGAAAGGGTGCTAACACCTTCCCTTTCTATAATCTACCTCCCGAACCGAGAACTAATCTCATAAGGAATTTTTCTGTGCTTTTGTCCTTTCCTTGTTGGAGAAAATAAAAGACGTAGCGACTCTTGCTTACCGCGACATTTCGCGAAACCAGCTTTAAAACAGTCAGTTCCAGATCCACCGATCACAGAACTGGCGACTCTGCTGGGGAAGTATTGCTCTATAAAGTGAGGTGTACCTTAGGGCTAGTTCATAACTGTGTTTTCAATTGTTTTCCTTGTCTGCTTTAGAATTGTGGGTTGTATCGGAGTTTCATAGATCCTAACCCGGATCTGGGGATACCCTGTTTAGGTAGCATAAGCTGTGAGGGACCTGTCCGGCGTAGACCGACATGGGTGAAGCAGTGGCTACGTTGGTGTGGCACCTTGGTCTGTACCGATATCCCTTGTGTCGTAACGAGGAGAATATGGGTCTTCCAAGGAGTCATTAAGCACCAACAGACCTTAGAACCTTAATTGACACAACTTGGCCTTTAGAACAGTAGCAGTATGCTACGCCCATTGAGTCTAAACTCTCGTGATGGTTCTGGCCGCAAGAAAAGATTGCGATGCTGGAGTTATGACCGATTGAGGGTAGCCAATGATATTGGGATCCTCTAAGAACCCGGTTACTTTTGATTAGGACAGGTATGAACCAACAAACTGAAAGAGGGTAGTACCTAGACCTCATGCTGGCCTAAACTTTAAGGGTTTGCTTTGTGTGACTTGTGTGCCTTACCATGTTTGCCTTTGTATCTATTTGTGGTGTGCTTTTTCATAGCATCATAACATCATGAGCATTGCATACATCCTGCATAAGGACTGACCATTTCAAAGACAAGAGGGTTTCATCTTTGCTCTATTTTGTAGGACACCATGATGCCTATGCGAAGGAATACTATCCGGTTCAACTTTGTTCACTCACCTGAGTTGCTTGAAGAGTTGGTTAGCAGAATTCCAAATACCACCTCCTTCATCCAGAGGCATGGTTCTCTTCTCAGTTTAGTCACTGCAAAGCAGGATCAACAGTTGATGAGTGTTCTGACCCAGTTCTATGACCCTCTGTACCAGTGCTTCACCTTCCAAGACTTCCAGCTGGTCCCTACCCTGGAAGAGTTCTCTGATTTACTTGGTATCCCTATCTTGGATCAGACTCCTTTCACTGGCTGGGAAAAGACCCTCAGGCTTGAGGATGTTGCTGCAGCTCTTCCCTTGACACATCAGGAAGTAACAGACAATTGGGTAACTAGAAGCGGGGTTAAGGGTTTCTTGGCCAAATTTCTGGTGGGTAAAGCTAACAGTTTCTGGAATGACTTGGACTTTAGAGCATATGAAGACATCTTGGCTCTCTTAATCTATGGGTTAGTCTTGTTTCCCAATCCTGACAACTTCGTCAATGTCACTGCTATAAGGATCTTTATCTCTCAGAATCCTGTACCCACTCTCTTGGGTGACATCTTGCAACAACTATGGTGTTGTATCCCTTTGTTGGTGAGGTGGTTTATTTCGCACCTCCCTAAGTTCGTACTGAAGAACCAGGGAGGAAAAGGATGGGCTCACAGGTTAATGTCTCTCACCGATAAAGACGTCATTTGGACTTGCAGAGGTTTGGATGAGATAGCTGTTATTGATCGATGCGGAGAATACCCTAATGTTCCTCTTATTGGTACTCAAGGAGGGATCTCTTACAATCCATGTCTAGCACTCCGTCAGTTTGGAAGAGCAAGAAGAGCAGGGCCCCATGAGATGTTGGTGCCTCACATCAGTTTTGAGTTTCAGGTGGATAGTGACGAGCTGCGTCGTAAGTTCATCAAGGCTTGGGACAAAGTTCATAAAGCTGACCCACAAGAGTTAGGGCCAAAGACTTCTTTACCTATGGAAGCCTACTACAAATGGGTTCGCATCCGTGCTCAGAAGTTAGGTATGCCGTATGATGCTGTCAGACCTGTCGTTCTTGAGTCTTCTGACAAAGATGGTGTTCCTCCAACTGTCCTCCCTCCTCAGGTACCCACTGATTATGAGACGTTGAAGAGGTCTTAGTCGCAACTGCGAGAAGAACGGGATTCTTACCGGGAAAAGTTCAACGAGCAGGAATTAAAGATCCAAAAGCTGACAAAGCAATTGGAGAATGAGCGAGCCCTGAATGCCTACATCCGTACTGAGAAGAGGAGACCATGGGATCAATAAGGAGCTCTGGATGTTCTTTTTACAGTTTTATTTCCCTTTTCAGTATTTCCTTTCATGTAACGCCTAAGGGCAACCTGTTGAACAATTTAAGCTGCAAAATTGAATCTAATGAAGTGTGTTCCTTTTTGTTTACAAAGTTGATTCCCGATTGTCTTTGAAAACATAATTCATACGCATCTCATTCATCATATGCATCACAGGTACTCTTCTTTTCAGGTTGCTTACCGTTCTTCGCTGTTTATTTCAGCATCATGAACCCTGAATCATCAACCGAGGCATCTATCAAGGCTCTTCAGGCGCAGAACGCCCAATTTCAGGAGCTGATCAAGGGCTTGGCTCAGGGTCAACAAGAGTTGAAGACCATGCTTCTGAAGAAGACTAAGAAGAAGAAGAGGACTGTGCTATTTAACACTGGGCGCAGACTCGGGAACACCTTGCGAAATGAGGCTGAGAGGACTACTCCATCTGTGGGGGAAGGTAGTAACCAAGAAAGGGAGGTCCCTACTCCTGTGGGCTCTGATACTGAAACAGACTTCAACGACGAACAGTACCCTCCTGCTGAAGACCGGTACAAACAGCTGGAGGACAGGTTAAAGGCTATGGAAGTTCAGCGTGTGCCTGGACTGGATTTCGGAGACTTGGGGTTATCTACTGGGGTGGTGATTCCACACAAGTTCAAGGCACCCGCCTTTATGAAGTATGACGGGGCTTCCTGTCCCAAGATGCACCTCCGTTCTTATGTAAGGAAGATCCAGCCTTACACAGCAGACAAGAACCTTTGGATCCACTTCTTCCAGGAGAGTCTTTCAGGGACTCACCTCGAATGGTTCTATCAGCTGGATGGAATCAACATTCGTAACTGGGAGGATCTGGCCACTGCTTTTTACAAGCAGTATCAATATAATTCCGACCTCGCTCCTACGCGTACCCAACTCCAGGGTATGTCGCTAGGGTCGGGTGAAGGTTTTAAGGAGTACGCACAGAAATGGAGAGACCTGGCTGGCAGGGTGCAGCCACCATTGACGGACCGGGAGCTGGTGGATATGTTCTTGGGGACCCTTTCTGGTCCATTTTTCAATCATCTCATCGGTAATTCCTCTGCTGGGTTTACTGATCTGATCCTGACTGGTGAAAGGATCGAGGCCGGTATAAAATCGGGGAAGATACAGAAGGTTGCCTCCTCCAGTGCTGAAAAGAAACCCTTCAAAAAGGAGGCTAGTGCTGTATATAGCTCCCGGAGACCAGAGCGACCTGAACGCCGCCAATCTGTCAGTGCGGTAATGATTGCCAAACCTGCTGCCGCTCCTCGGCCAACTAATCCTCAAAAGTTTGAAAGACCCCAGAGAGAGTTTACCCGGTTAAGCATGACCTTATCACAGATCCTGCCACAGTTGCTATCCACCAATTTAGTGACTGTCAGGGAGGCTCCAAAGTTTCCCAATACTGCATCCCCCAAGTTTAATCCAAATGCTCGTTGTGCTTACCACTCTGATAGCCCGGGGCATAACACAGATGACTGTTGGGCCCTAAAGAATAAGGTTCAGGACCTCATTGATGCAAAGGAAATACAGTTTGAGGCGCCCGAGAGGCCGAATGTTGTAACCGCTCCCATGCCCCAGCATGGAGTGAATGCTGTTGAGGAGGATTTGTATGTAGTTTCGGTGGATGATGTTGCTACTCCGCTGCTGACGGTCAAGAGGAACCTGTTGCTAGCCGGTTTATTTCCGGGATGTAACAAGGGTTTCCCTCTATGTGTTGCTTCCCCTGCTGGTTGTTCTCTGCTGAAGTCAGGCGTCCAAAGCCTGATGGATAGTAGAGAGATTTTGTTCAGAAAGACTACTGTTCCTGCTGCTCCTGTTGAAGAAGTTTCAATTGTTACCATCTTCAACAACCCTTCCAAGGCTCCTTCAAAGAAGCCCGTCCAAATTTTGCCGGTTCACAAGATTGCTCCCATCACCATTACTGTCCCGGGGCCCATCCCCTACAAGTCTGATAAGGCTGTCCCGTGGCACTATGGGGCAGATGTTTACGTTCTGGGTGTGAAACAAGAGTTCAACATTGATGCTGGTGTCTCCAATATCACTGGGCCTGCTAAGGTCACTCGTAGTGGAAGACTGTTCTCGCCAGACATTGCTCCTCCAGTAATTCATAGGCCTTTGGTCTTCACACCTGCCAGTGTGCCTGTTTCTCCCCCTGACCAAGTGTCCACCCCTGCTACCGAGTCATCTGATACTCGGGGCAAGGGGATTGCTGCTGATGTGCCTGCCAGGACGGAGGCACCGAAGACCATTGTTGAGACTTCTAGGCAGGAAATGGAAGAAATCCTCAAGATAATAAAGAAAAGTGATTTCAACGTTGTAGAACAGCTGGGGCACACCCCCTCTAAAATCTCCATGTTGTCACTGCTGCTGTGTTCAGAGGCCCACGCCAAGGCTCTGATTGCTTTCTTAAAGACAGCCCACGTACCCCAAGAGACGTCTGCTGACCAGTTCACCGACTGTGTGGCCAACCTAACCGCTGATAATGGCCTGGGTTTCTCTGATGCCGATCTGACAGCAAAGGGGAAGAACCATAATGACGCCCTGCATGTCTCCATTGAATGCAGGGGCACTACTCTTGCTCATGTGCTGGTTGACACAGGTTCTTCATTAAACGTGCTGCCCAAGAAGGCTCTGGATAGGCTGGATTGTGAGGGTCTAGAGCTCAAACCAAGTAACATTGTTGTCCGGGCCTTTGACGGGTCCAAAAGAATGGTACATGGTGAGGTGGACATCCCAATCAGGGTTGGGTCACAGATATTTGATTCAAAATTCTATGTGATGGACATCCGTCCGTCCTATTCTTGTTTGCTGGGTCGCCCGTGGATCCACAAGGCTGGAGCTGTGACCTCCACGTTGCATCAGAAGCTCAAATACCCGGTCAGGGGAAAGATTGTAATAGTACAAGGGGAGGAGGAATACATGGTCAGCCACCTCAACTCCTTCAGGTACGTGGAAATGGATGGGGAGTTCATTGAGACCCCCTTTCAACATTTTGAGGAGGTGCCACAAACATTGGCAGCAGCAGAAGCAGTGGATGAAGAGGTTTCTCCTTTGAAGATGGCCTCCTTAAAGGACGCCCGGGCTGTGATCGAAAGAGGTGAATGTGCAAACTAGGGCAAGCTCCCTGATCTTACTCCTAAGACTAATAAGTTTGGGCTGGGTTTCACCACGGAAGCTCAGAAAGCAGTGCGCAAGGCGAGAATTGGAAGACCTCCTGTGCTCATCACCCACTCAGGAGTGAATGCTATTGGAGAGGAAGACGAAGTGGAAGAGTCAGAGTTCGATAGCTGGATCTACCCGACGACCGACGGTGGATTGACCAATTGGACTGCTAAAGACTTTACACCCATAACTTTTGTTCCCCAGTAATGAACTTCTTTGTTTTGGATTTGTAATAAACAATAATTTGAAACTGTATGGCCCGGTGTCTTACCCGGGGCACCGTGGTTTTGTTTATGAGGGCTTTTGTTTGTCACTGTCATATATCATAAATAAAAGCATTGGACGTTTTTCACATTTCAAATTTTGCGCTCCTTTTCTTTCCTTTCTTTATATATTGCAAAACAGCTGTATTTACACACACACTCACTCATACAGGTTTCAATCCACTCTGGATCTCACTGGTAACGACTCTGCTACTGCCAGTTATGACTTCGAAAATCCGATCAACTTAGCCGAAGACGAAGGTGAAGATGATTGCGAAGTGCCTGGCGAACTTGCAAGACTGTTACAACAGGAAGAGAGGGCAATTCAACCCCATGAAGAGCCAGTGGAAATAATAAACTTGGGTACTGAAGGAGACAAGAAAGAGGTAAAGATTGGTGCCAACCTAGAGCTCAGCGTGAAGCAACGGTTGACTAAAATGCTGCATAATTATATGGAGATCTTTGCCTGGTCCTACGAAGATATGCCCGGATTAGATACCGATATTGTGGTCCATCACTTGCCAACTAAGGAAGACTGTCCTCCGGTTAAGCAAAAGGTCCGCCGTATGCGTCCAGAGATGTCTGAGAAGATTAAAGCCGAGGTTATGAAGCAGTTTGATGCCGGATTTCTTGCAGTGACTTCTTACCCTCAGTGGGTTGCTAATGTGGTGCCGGTACCAAAGAAAGATGGAAAGGTCAGAATGTGTGTTGACTACAGGGATCTGAATAGGGCCAGCCCCAAAGATGACTTCCCTCTACCTCACATTGATGTCCTTGTTGATAATACAGCTCAGCATAAGGTGTTCTCTTTCATGGATGGTTTCTCAGGTTACAATCAGATCAAGATGGCACCTGAAGACATGGAAAAGACTACATTTGTTACTCAGTGGGGCACCTTCTGCTACAAGGTCATGCCTTTTGGACTAAAGAACGCTGGGGCAACCTACCAACGTGCCATGGTTGCTTTATTTCATGACATGATCCATCATGAGATAGAAGTGTATGTTGATGACATGATCGCAAGGTCCCAGACTGAGGAAGAACACCTGGATCATCTGCAGAAACTGTTTGACCGTCTAAAGTTGTACAAGCTGAGGTTGAACCCGAACAAGTGCACCTTCGGGGTAAGATCTGGGAAGTTGCTAGGCTTCGTTGTGAGCGACAAGGGTATTCAAGTGGACCCTGCCAAGGTTAAAGCTATTCAAGAGATGCCAGTTCCTAGAACAGAGAAGGAAGTCAGAGGCTTTTTAGGACGCCTGAATTACATTGCTCGATTCATCTCACACCTGACTGCTACCTGTGAGCCAATCTTCAAACTACTGAAGAAAGATCAGGTAGTACGTTGGAACGATGAATGTCAGGCTGCTTTCGACAGAATCAAAGAGTATCTCCAAGAACCACCCATCCTTATGCCACCGGTTGAAGGGAGACCTCTGATACTTTACCTGACAGTACTTGATAACTCAATGGGGTGTGTGTTGGGGCAGCATGACGAGTCTGGCCGAAAAGAGTATGCCATTTATTACCTTAGCAAAAACTTTATCGACTGTGAGACTCGATACTCACTGCTTGAGAAAACTTGCTGCGCTTTGGTATGGGCTGCTCGCCGGCTGAGACAGTATATGCTGACTCACACTACTTTGTTGATCTCAAAGATGGATCCTATAAAGTACATATTCGAAAAGCCTGCTCTGTCTGGAAGAATTGCAAGATGGCAAATGATCTTGACGGAATACGACATTCAGTACACAACCCAGAAAGCCATCAAGGGGAGTGTATTGGCAGACCACCTAGCATATCAAGCTGTAGATGACTATCAATCAATGAACTTCGAGTTTCCGGATGAAAGCATTATGATAGTAACTGATTGTGAAGTACCTGGACCGGATGAAGGACCTGAACCAGGATCCCGATGGTCTATGCACTTTGACGGAGCCTCCAATGCTTTGGGAAATGGTATCGGCGCCATCATCATATCCCCTCAAGGTACTCATACTCCACTCACTGCCCGGCTATGTTTCAACGGTACCAACAACATGGCGGAGTATGAGGCGTGTATCATGGGTCTTCAAGCTACGATCGACCTAAGGATCAAATTTCTAAGTGTCTTCGGAGATTTCGCTCTTGTGATCAATCAGATCAAAGGAGAGTGGGATACGAAACATCCAAACTTGATTCCTTACAGAGAATGTGTGTTGACCCTGATCCCCCACTTCACAGAGATAACCTTTGAACATTTCCCGAGAGAGGAGAATCAGTTAGCGGACGCGTTAGCCACAATGTCTTCTATGTTCAAGGTTAAATGGGATAATGAGGCTCCCCGGATCATCATCTGGAAATTGGACGAACCGGCATACTGTTGTGATCTCGAGACTGAATTGGTGACTGAGAAGCCTTGGTACCACGAGGTGAAGAGATATCTGGAAGCTCAGGAGTATCCTGAAGGTGCATCCGTCAATGACAAAAAGTTTCTAAGAAGGTTCGCGGCAAAGTTCTTCCTTAGTAACGGCATCTTGTACAAGCGAAACCATGATTCAACCTTACTGCGTTGTGTGGATAAGACTGAAGCAGAAAGGATCATGGAAGAGCTGCATGAAGGGACCTTTGGTACACATTCTAGTGGGCACACTATGGCGAAGAAGATCCTTCGAGCAGGATATTACTGGTCCACAATAGAAGCTGACTGCTACCAACATTCCAGGACGTGCCAAAAGTGCCAAATTTATGCAGACAAGGTGCATGTTCCTCCAGTTCCCCTGAATGTTCTGACCGCTCCTTGGCCTTTTGCAATGTGGGGCATTGACATGATTGGTGAGATCAGACCTACGGCATCTAACGGGCATCGCTTCATCCTTGTAGCGATTGATTACTTTACAAAATGGGTCGAAGCAGCATCCTATGCTACTGTAACCAAGACTGTTGTGGCACGGTTCATTCGGCATAATCTGATCTGCCGATATGGCGTCCCTGAGAGAATTATTACAGATAACGGTACCAATCTGAATAACAAGATGATCACTGAGCTCTGTGAACAGTTCAAAATACAGCACCACAATTCTTCTCCTTACAGACCGAAGATGAATGGGGCTGTAGAAGCAGCAAATAAAAATATCAAGAAAATCGTGCAGAAGATGACAGTGACCTATAAAGATTGGCACGAGATGTTACCGTTCGCTCTACATGGGTACCGTACCTCAGCTAGGACGTCAACCGGGGCAACTCCTTTCTCCTTGGTCTACGGCATGGAGGCAGTCTTACCAATCGAAGTGCAGATACCCTCTCTCCGGATAATGAAGGATGCAAATCTGAACGAAGATGATTGGATCCAGACACGACTTGATCAGCTCAACCTCATTGATGAAAAGAGACTTGCTGCTATCTGCCATGGTCAGACGTATCAGAAACGAATGATCAGGGCATTTAACAAAAAGGTCAGACCACAGGAATATCGAGTTGGGGATCTGGTAATCAAGCGAATCATCCTTCCTCAGAGTGATCCAAGGGGCAAATGGACCCCTACGTACGAAGGGCCATTTGTGGTTAAGCATGTGTTCTCAGGAGGAGCAATGATATTAACCAATATGGATGGTGACGACCTTCCTCACCCCGCCAATGCAGACATAGTAAAAAGATACTACGCATAAAAAGACTCGCTAGGCTGACATGCCTAGGCAAAAATTAGGGCTTCCCGGCGAACCAAAAGGGTTCGGGCAAAATGAAGGGATGAAATTAAAAAATCTGTACACCCGGCAAGTCGAAAACCTGAAAAGGCGGCTTGGACAAAAATGGGTATCCCGGTGGACTGAAAACCCGAAAGGGCGGTCCAGGCAAAAATTAGGGATAAAGCGTAATACTATGTCTCATTGATCGCCTTGCATCCAGAGTCCGGTATCTACACCAAGTTCAGACGGCATCGATCAGTCAGCTTCACCTTCAACCAAGGTCATCAAGAGATGAGACGCTCGGAGATATAACGGCAATAGCAGAGTTGAAACCCAGCGGGATCATTCATTTCACACAGCTGTTTTATTTTCTTTTGTACAAAATTTGTATAAACTCTTTTGCTCGGCGGCGTTCTCTTACTAGGACGTCAGCCTCTTGTATACAAAACGCCTATTTACAGGCCACTCAAAAATCAATACAAATATACTTTTCAGTTAAAATGTGCCAATTGTTTTTCTTTTTCTGTTTTGTTTTGCGAAGAACGTCCAAGTTTCAATTTGTGGTATATGCATTGACAATAGCTTGCTAACTCATGAGTATTTGCATACAAAACAAAGGATTAATTACAGGTGACATTAGAAACAGGGGCAATAAGGAGTTGTCTAAGCAATCTAATTGTTTTATCCTCCAAAGTACCAAGGTAGGTTCAGCTAAAGAACATAACCAGGCATCTTAAATTCCCCAGAGAGTGAGCCAGCAAGCAGTATACTCTCCTCAAACAAAGCAGTTATCAACCTTAAGGAAGTTGGGTATCCTCCCGCAGATCTCAACATTCCCCAGCAGCATATATTCTTAACAAGCATCCCCGGCAGTCTTGGTCTAAAGATTGTTCCCCGGCGGCATACAAGCATTCAAAGGGATCACTTCCCCCGCAGTTCAATACTTCCCCAGAAGAATCCAATCCAGTTTCTCCAGGAAAGTTGGAACTCATCTCCCCAAGCAGCAAGCTTATCCCCAGTAGATTCTGGAAGCTTGTCCCCCGCAAAGCACGAACGCATCGTCCGGCTTTATTTAAAGAGTTATTTCCTTAACAGGATATAACTGGGTTATCCTCAGCCAAAAGCCACGAAAAGAGCGTCGTCGACAAAGTCTTCCTATCCCCAGCAAACTATTATCAACACTCAGCAAAGCATCTCTATCCCCACAGAGTATTGCTTCCCAGCATGGTCGTTAGAGTATCTTTCCTCCCCGCAGAATTCTCCATTTGCCAAGTTTATCCCGCAACGGAATCGTCTTCTCCTACCGGTATTCTTGCAGTTATCATCCCCAGCGGAAGCAAAATCTATTCTTCAACATCAGCCCAGGATACGGCTTCCCGGCACCCGTCAAGGATTCACTTTCCTAGACAAAGACATACATAAAACATCACATACGTCATTATAACATGCATAGACACATCATATCTTACAAATCTCATATATGTTGAGAACATCATTGCTTGATCCATATCATGCATTGCATATAACTGTTACCTTTCAGGAAAGATGCAGTTGAAGTTCTCAATCACATTTCAAGACCTAGACCGGTTCAGTTAAATCGACCCTAAGATTTTCCTGATGCTTATCCAGTCAAAGGCCTTCTCTTGGTTCAGTCAGATCGACCCTAAGATCTCCCTGATGCTTATCCATTTGAAGATATTTCAAGACCTTGTCCGGTTCAGTTAAATCGACCCTAAGATTTTCCTGATGCTTATCCAGTCAAAGGCCTTCTCTTGGTTCAGTCAGATCGACCCTAAGATCTCCCTGATGCTTATCCATTTGAAGATATTTCAAGACCTTGTCCGGTTCAGTTAAATCGACCCTAAGATTTTCCTGATGCTTATCCAGTCAAAGGCCTTCTCTTGGTTCAGTCAGATCGACCCTAAGATCTCCCTGATGCTTATCCAGTTGAAGATGTTTCAAGACCTAGACCGGTTCAGTTAAATCGACCCCAAGATTTTCCTGATGCTTATCCAGTCCAAGGCCTTCTCTGGTTCAGTCAGATCGACCCTAAGATCTCCCTGATGCTTATCCAGCTGAAGATATTTCAAGACCTAGACCGGTTCAGTTAAATCGACCCTAAGATTTTCCTGATGCTTATCTAGTCAAAGGCCTCCTCTGGTTCAGTCAGATCGACCCTAAGATCTCCCTGATTCTTATCCCAGTAGAAGACACCCAAGATTTTTCTCAACGAGCGTTGTTGAAGTTAAAGTCGCCCAAGATTCTCTTATCATTCATGCTA
This sequence comes from Vicia faba, assembly GCA_948472305.1. Lineage (NCBI taxonomy): Eukaryota > Viridiplantae > Streptophyta > Magnoliopsida > Fabales > Fabaceae > Vicia > Vicia faba. The sequence goes on along the minus strand of OX451736.1, from coordinate 68,049,259 downwards.
AGGCAGTAACCGTCCCGGGTTCATTCATCGCCGTTTGAAGCTCCAGACTCAGCTCCTGTAACCAGTCAGGACACATCTATACCAAGCATCTGAAATCAACTCCTGCAACTTGTCAGGTACTCATGTTTCTTTTGCAGGTATGCAGGTTCTCGCTAAGGAATCTCCTACGCGATCGACATCCAGATGGCATCTATAAGCCCATCATCCTATTCATCAACCTCTAAATGGCATCTATAAGCCCATTTCCATCACACTGCTACTATGTGAGCGCAAATTTCTGGGCACTTTAGTGTTCAATCATCTTCCACCTTCGGATTACGAAAGGCACGACAGCCAATCTACATCCTCAGGTCTAAGAAGATTGAACAGGGGCAACTGTTGTACCCCAAAATTTGCCCTCCCATATTTTTCAAGAAATTGCCAAGCCAAGCTTCAAAGTTCCCCAAGGGTTGCACAGTGCAAGAGCTTCCTAAGCAGTCAAAATTAGGGTTTTGCTTCTGATCAAGAAAATGAAGTTTCAAAGGGCCCAATCAAGCCTCACATGCTTAAAAAGATAGTCAAGTATCCTCATATCAAGTTTCAAGGCATTCAGCTCAAAATTGCACAGTCAAAACCCTAATTGCACTGCAGTTAACTATAGGGGCAAAATGGTCATTTGGCAGTCAAAAGTTCAAATTTTTGGTCAACATATCATTTTGAAGCCACAAACATCATTTGATCAATTCTTGATCATGATTCTCAAAACTTGGCTCAAAAATCATCAAGATACAAAAGTTTCTATTTTAGGACAGCTGAAAAAGTCAACTGAAATTGACCAGGGCATAACTTTCACATGGTTCATCAGAAAAATTCCATCCAAAGCTCATTTTGAAGAGAAAGACATTTCCTACAACTCATCTTCATACTTCAAGTCCAAGAAATGCTCTCACAAAAAGTTATCAATTTCAACATTATAGGTCATTTTCAAAAGTCAACAAAAAGGGACTTTAAGTCAAAGGCCATAACTTGAGATTGGTAAATCAAAATGACATGGGACCAAAGGCATTGGTTAGAGGACTCAAAGACCTTTCTAAAATGTCCAAGAACATGAGCAAAGCTTAAAAATTGAGCAAGTTATGCATTGGAGAAGTTGGGAAATTTTTGTGAAATGGCCAAAATCATTTATCCTTGAAATCTCATTTTTGACAAAAGGGGCCCACTTTTTCCACTTGAATTAACTTGACCATGCTTCCCACGTGTCCCATCTTTTATTTCAGATTTTTTTATTAATTTTTTCATTTTTATTGATTTTTATTGGATTTAATTAGTTTTAAATCTTTTAAAATCAAAAGAAATTCAAAAATTGATTTAAGAGGGATATTTTGGCTTTGACTAGCCTTGAAACACCATTATGTGCCTACCATTTTTCGTGCTAAGGCTTAATCAAGGCAAAAATTCAAAAATGAAGCAAAATTGGAAAGTTGATAATGGTGGTTTATGAGAAAATCAAAACCATCAAAGCAAGGTGTTATGGACCATAACTCCCATCCAAACATATTACTAGGGTATATACAAATGATCAGGACAAGATTTTACACTGGAAGCTGCGCCAGAACTCAACACCCAAACTCACATTTTTAACCAAAAAACTCAAAACTGAAAAGCATTCTAGAGGTCGATTCAAGCCTCCATTCTTGTCTCAATAGCTTCCTTGGAGGTCACTGATCACGTTCCAATCAAGCATAGCCATCAAAACCTCAAGAGTTGGTAAATAGAACTTGAACTGTACAGCAAAAAATGCATAATCGTATTTCATGTTTCAAGCATCTTCATTGCTTTTTTTTGATGCATTCATACTAATAAACGTGTTCTGAAGCTAACCATGTCACCCAATTTTGTTTTCGTGCCATATATGGATGTTTGCCATTGATACTTTTCTAGGGTTTTCAGAGCTTGAATTTAGGGCTTCTTAAAGGAGGAAAAATTGGACATCCTCAGTACCATGGTTGGACTCAGCGCATGAGGACGAAGAACATGGAACCCTCGCGCTCAATTTATGAGCGTTGAGGGGCTAATCGTTATTTTCTCAAAACACCTCTAAACCCACGTTTGCAAAACCGTTGCCTCATAGTTGTGTTTCAGGAAGAAGAAAGAAGACGACCTCGTTGTCAAGCAGGGATTGGCTCATTCAAAGTTTCGCGCCAGAAATCCACTAAGGCGTTGTTTTCTTTTTTTAATATTTGTTTGTTATTAATATATCAAAAGCGTTCAATAGCTCAGCTGGCAAGGTGTGATGTTGGTAACCCCCATGACCTGGGTTCAAGTCCCAGGTCTTGCATATTTCAATATTGTTTTTCTATGTGAATTCCTATGCAGCATTGACACTGAAGCGCATGATACACCATCATAATCAAGACGTCCACGTGCCCCTGATGACCAAACCCAAGGCACAGATCTAAGGAGCACGATGTACCTTAGTCCACGCTTCAGCATAGGATTCAAAAAGTCAAACGGACTCAATTTGCTTGGGCCACACCTCCTAATTGGGGCCTGAACCCCCCCCTGGGTTTGCAATTCTTTTCTTCATATTTTATTTTTTTTTCAATTATTGTTTTATTTGTTTTATTATTTTAATTTAATTATTTTTTCTTGCAAAATATAAAACCTCATAAAAAAATCAGAAAAGATAAAAATAAAAAAAATAATTTTATTTTAGTATTAATTTTTGTAATTAAATTCCATGTAATTAATTTAGATTTAATTTTAGGTAATTTAATTCTTTTTTTCATAATAAACCAAAAAATAACAAAAATAGGTCTTTACTATCTTTTTCCCTTTTTTTTTAATTGAATATTTTGTCATTAATCATTAATTTTTGTAAATAAATTTCATAATTAATTTAGTTTAAATTCTAGGTTTTAACTTTAATGCGTTTTCTTTAATAAATTAAAAAACCATTAAATTTAGAATTAATTACTTGACTTTTAATTAGTTTAAATTTTCTTTAATTGTCATAAATCAAAAAAAAAACATAAAAATAAGTCATTTCTTTTATTTAACTTAATATTTTTAACTTAATTATTTTAATTCCTTTAAAGGGTTCAACGCCCTCGCATTCGGTCGTATTTTCCTTTTTTTTGCGCGTTTTATTTATTTTTGATGTAAATGTAATTGTACCAAAGCCATGTAATAGCTATTAGACATTTATTTTCTGCAATTTATTTTAAATCGGGTCTGGATTAATTTGGCGTTGTAGACCTGCGCCCTTGTAATAGCGTAGGACCTTTATCCTTTCCGCACTTTAAATTTCCGCACTTTTAACTATTAAACAATAACATGAAAGAATGTATGCCAAAAACAAAATCGAAACGTAGATCACCAATGCATGACAAGACAAACAATAAACTGAAAATGACACACAATTCACACACCACCCCTAGGGTACGCCTCACTGTTGCCTTACCTCGAAAGGTGGTCGTCGAGTAGAGGATGTCTTAGTAAGTCCTCATGATCCGGGAACCTGGCATGAGGGTAGCTTCTAAGGTGTCTTCCCATTGCTCTGGTGATCACCATGTCCCTACAAACTCGAATTGACCTGAACACCTCCAACGGTGGTGCTACCTACCTCTCAATGGTGGGATGGCACTACCTAAAGGATAATTACACAGCTTTATTCCTTAGGGTAGGTAGATTCTCATAGATACTTGCTCATCTCAAAAACAAACAAAATACTTTTCACACCTACACTTTCTAAAAGTTTTCAAACAAATTTTTCATACACTCTTGAGGACAGATACAAGAGTTACTTAGAAAATTTTTCAAACGAAACTTTTTTTTTAAAACCCACTCACAATTGAAAAGCAAACATTTTGAAAACACAATGAGCAAGTATCTAAGAGCCCATGGATAACCATGGATAGAAAGGGTGCTAACACCTTCCCTTTCTATAATCTACCTCCCGAACCGAGAACTAATCTCATAAGGAATTTTTCTGTGCTTTTGTCCTTTCCTTGTTGGAGAAAATAAAAGACGGTGGCGACTCTTGCTTACCGCGACATTTCGCGAAACCAGCTTTAAAACAGTCAGTTCCAGATCCACCGATCACACCAGCTCTAAGGACTTTATTGGCCATAGTGTGTCCGCTAGAGTGAGTCCCAAAGAGACCATCATGCATGTCTTCCATAATTTCCTCTGCCTCCTTCTTGTCCACACATCGGAGTAGAGTAGAATCACGGTTTCATTTGTACATGATTCCATTGCTTAGGAAGAATTTGGCTGAGAATCTTCGTAAGAAATTTTTATCATTGATGGATTCTCCTTCGGGATACTCTTGTGCTTCAAGGTATCTCTTTACCTCATGGTACCATGGCTTCTCGGCGTCAGTGTCAAGATCATAGCAGTATGCAAGTTCGTCGAATCTCTCAATTGTAATCATAGGAGCTTCGTTGTCCCATTTGACCTTGAACATAAAAGACATTATGGCCAAAGCATCGGCTAACTGATTTTCTTCTCTAGGAAAGTGTTCAAAGGTGATTTCTTTGAAGTAAGAAATCAGAGATAGCAGAAGCTCTTTGTAAGGGATAATATTAGGGTTCTTAGTGTCCCAATCTCCATTTACTTGGTTAATAACCAAAGCGGAGTCTCCGAATACATTCAAATGCTTGATCCTTATATCAATGGCAGCCTTCAGACCCAAAATTCATGCCTCATATTCAGCCATGTTATTTGTACAATCGAAGCATAGTCTAGCAGTGAAAGGGGTGTGAAAACCCTCAGAAGAAACTATCACAGCACCAATTCCGTTACCCAAAGCGTTAAAAGCCCCATCGAAGACCATAGTCCATCGAGATCCTTGTTCAGGTCCATCATGGTCCAGGTTTCGCACAGTAGGTTACTAACATGATATTCTCATTCGGGAAGTCAAAGTTCATAGACTGATAATCATCAACAGCTTGATGGGCTAAATGATTTGCCAATACACTTCCTTTGATGGCCTTTTGTGTTGTATATTGGATATCATACTCAGTCAAGATCATTTGCCATCTAGCTATTCGTTCGGACAAAGTGGGTTTCTCGAAGATGTACTTGATAGGGTCCATCTTAGAAATCAATAGAGTGGTATGAGTCAACATGTACTGTCTTAGCCGGCGAGCAGCCCATGCCATAGCGCAGCAAGTTTTCTCGAGCAGTGAATATCTGGTTTCACAGTCGGTAAACTTTTTGCTCAGGTAGTAAATTGCATGCTCTTTTCAGCCAGACTCGTCATGTTGGCCCAACACACACCCCATAAGATTCTCTAGCACAGTCAAGTACATGATTAAGGTTCTTCCTTCGTCGGGAGGTATGAGGATAGGAGGTTCTTGCAGATATTCCTTGATTTTGTCGAAGGAAGCTTGGCATTTGTCATTCCATCTGACCACTTGATCTTTCTTCAAGAGTTTGAAGATTGGCTCACAAGTAGCAGTTAACTGAGATATGAAGCGGGCGATGTAGTTAAGACGACCCAAGAATCCTCTAACCTCCTTTTCAGAGTGGGGGACTGGAATTTCTTGAATGGCTCTTACCTTTGCAGGATCGACTTTGATGCCTTTACCACTGACAACAAAACCAAGAAGCTTTCCAGATCGTACTCTGAATGTGCACTTATTAGGGTTCAACCTCAACTTGTACTTTTTCAGCCTCTCCAATAGCTTGTATAAGTGGTTGAGATGTTCTTCCTCAGTTTGTGACCTTGCAATCATATCATCCACATATACCTCTATTTCATGATGGATCATATCATGAAACAAAGCTACAATATCCCTTTGATATGTTGCCCCTGCATTCTTCAATCCGAATGGCATGACCTTGTAACAAAAGGTGCCCCATTGTGTAATAAAGGTGGTCTTCTCCATGTCTTCGGGATCCATCTTAATTTGATTATAGATGGAAAACCATCCATGAAAGAGAAGACTTTATGTTGAGCGGTATTATCGACTAAGACATAGATATGAGGTAGAGGGAAGTCGTCCTTGGGGCTTGCCCTATTCAGATCCTTGTAATCTACACATATACGAACTTTTCCGTCTTTATTTGGCACTGGCACCACATTTGCAACCCATTGAGGATAAGATGTCACATCTAGGAATCTTACATCAAATTGTTTCATCACTTCAGATTTTATTTTCTCAGACATGTCAGGCCGCATACGACGGAATTTTTGCTTGACAAGAGGACAATCTTCCTTTGTTGGTAGATGATGAACTACAATATCGGTATCCAACCCTGGAATATCTTCATACGACCAAGAAAACACTTCCATATAGTCATGTAACATCTGAACCAATCTGTTTTTGACACTGCTTCCTAGGTTAGCGCCGATCTTGACCTCTTTCTTGTTTGTCTCGGTACCTAGGTTGTTGACTTCAACTGATTTTTCATGCGGCTGAATAGCTTTTTCTTCTTGCATTAGAAGTCTGGCTAGTTCTCCAGGTATTTCACAATCTTCCTCGCCTTCGTCTTCGGATTGGTTAATTGGATGTTTGAAATCATAGCTGACAATAGTAGAGTCATTGGTAATGAGATCCGGAGTGGACGAGGATCTTCAAGAGTGTGTGTATGTGTGTGTGTGTGTTTGTGTGTAAGATACATGGCTATTTTTGAAGAATGCATTAAAGAAAAAGAAAGATAATGAGCACTAAAATTTGAATGCAAAAAAGTCCAATGGTTTATATTGAATGATCATATGATAAAATGAACACAAATAAAACCCTTAACAAAATAGACCATAATGCCCCGGGCCAGGCATACGACTTAAAAGTCATTGTTTAATATTACAGATAAAAGGTTCTTGGAAAGCTATAAACAAGTAATTACTCCTCAATGAAGGAGATGGGGACGAAGTCCTTTACGTGCCAATTGTTGAGCTCTGTTGTAGTAGGGTAAATCCACTCTTTTAAAGCACATTCATCATCGGAATCCTCCACAGTGTTTACCTCATGATTTCTAATATGAAGAGGGGGCTTTCCTGCACGAGCGCGCCTAACCTCTTTCTGAGTCTTGATAGTGAAACCCAACCCACATTTATCTTCTTTGAAAGGGATCTCGGGGAGTTTCCCCCAGGTAGCACAGCTTCCATTTTTTACTGCGGCACGAGCATCCTTAAACGAAACCATCCTTGGCACGACTTTATTAGCTTTGGACTTGTTGAAATAAATTTTGGCAGTAGCAACCAAGGTGGAACAACCTCAAAATCCTGGCACAGGATTTCTATAAATTTGCCATCCATTTCCACATATTTGAAAGAATTGAGATGGCTTACCATGAATTCCTCCTCACCACAAACAGTGACGATCCTCCCCTTGACTGGGTATTTTAGCTTTTGGTGAAGCGTAGATGTTACTGCCCCTGCTCCATGGATCCAAGGGCGACCCAACAAACAGGAGTAAGCAGGACGGATGTCCATGATGTAGAAAGTAGAGTTGAAAATCTGTGAGCCCACTTTGATCGAAAGATCCACCTTTCCATGAACCGTCCTTTTGGACCCATCAAAAGCCCTCACAATAATATCACTCAGCTTCAACACCAGTCCTTCACAGTCTATCTGGTCCAAAGTGCCCTTAGGTAGAACGTTTAAAGAAGAGTCAGTGTCAATAAGAACATGTGCTAAGGTAGTCCCCTTACATTCAACAGAAACATGCAGAGCTTTGTTATGGTCCCTTCCAAGTGATGTCAGATCAGCATCCAAGAAACCTAATCCGTTTTTGGCCGTCAAGCTTGCCACACAATTTTTGAATTGGTCAGTTGTGGTCTCATGAGGGACATGAGATTTCTTTAAGAATTTGATCAATGCTCGGGCATGAGCATCAGAACAAAGTAGCAAAGATAACATGGAGATCTTGGAAGGGGTTTGCCCTAGTTGTTCCACTATCTTGAAATCACTTCCCTTTATAATCTTTAAGATTTCATCCATTTCTTGAGTGGAAGGCTCCTCAGTAGCAACGTCCTTTGCGGGCCTCTCTATCTCAGCAGGCTCCACCACTTTCTTCTTACCCCTAATATAAGCACTAGGTTTAGCAGCGGTGATGCGGACAGGTCCCGTTATAGCAGTTGGGGTGAGATGTTGGACGAAAAGATTCTCCCAGTTCTGGTCACTTTACTAGAACCAGTAATATTCCCAATGTCATCATCTTTGCTTTCTTCAATCCAAGCATCTTGTTTTATTCCATGGTAATACACTTCAGCATCGTAGTTCCATGGTACTGCTTTGTTGGAAGAATACGGAATTGGCCCAGGGGCAGTGATTATCAGAGGAGAAACAATTGGTTCATTCGAAATCCTGATAGGACCCTTTGAGGAGATCCTAAGAGGCTTGTTTGAAATTGTTATGATGGAGAGATCTTTAATCTTATCGGTCAAACTTTTGACGGACGGAATTCTCTCAAATAGGATCTCATGACTATTCATCAGGCGTTGAATGCCTTCTTTCAGCCATTTGCATCCATTAACTTGTTTGGCGCAGCAATCACAATCTTTCAAACAACCAGGGAAAATCCATGCTCTCAGCAAATTCTTTTTGACAACATTTAATGAAGTAGTTAGATCTTCGACGGAAGGAACCAAAATAGTGTCTTCAATTGCATTGACACCTTTTCTATGGTTTGGTATTGGTGTCGTTATCACATTGGGAACTGTAGGCAGATCAAATTAGATTATCTTGTTGTTGATTAGATCTTGAATTTTGTTCTTCAGCGCCCAACATTGATCGGTCTCATGCCCGAGACTATTTGAATGATATGCACAGTTGGTATTTCGATTGTATTTAGGTGAGGAAGCGTTTGGATTGGATGGAGGATCGCGCAGCATCACCAAGTTAGTCTTTAGCAGGTGTTGTAAGGCTTGGGATAGCGACATGCCTATCCTTGTGAATTGTCTTCGTGGAGCTTCAAATCGTTGATGATTAGAAGATTGTCTTTGAACAGGAGTAGGGTTGGAAATCAGAACAGCATTACAAAACGGATGGTTATCCTTCTTGGTACGGGCCTTTGCCCCATACACAGCATTAGTTTCTTTCTTCCCAACGAAGGTTTTCCTTACGGGGTTGGAGGTGGAAGCAGACGCCATAGGGATTTTCCCGCTCTTGATACCACTTTCGACCCTTTCACTGGTCAGGATCCGCTCGGTGAAACCGGATGAAGAACACCCAACCAATAAGTTGAAAAATGGACCAGATAACGTGCCCATAAACATATCAATATGTTCCCTATCAGTTAACGGTGGTTGGACCCTACTGGAAAGATCCCTCCACTTTTGGGCGTACTCTTTGAACCCCTCGTCTTTACCCATTATCATGTCTTGCAGTTGAACTCTAGTCGGCACCGGGTCGACATTGTATTGGTATTGGTGATAGAAAGCAGTGGCCAAGTCTTCCCAGGTATGGATACGGGAACCCTGCAATTGGCAAAACCAGTCTAGTTGAGTCCCAGCCATTTTCTTGAAAGAAGTGGACCCAAAGTTTCTTTTCGGTGGTGTGTGGTTGAATTTTGTGCACATAAGACTTCAGATGAAGCTTTGGGCAGGAAACCCCATCATATTTAATGAAGACTGGTATCTTGAATTTATGGGGAATGACAACCCCAAATATTAAACCCAAATCATCAAAATCCAAACCAGGAATGGCTTGAATCTCAACAGCCTTCAATCTATCCTCTAGTTATTTGTACTTGTTACCGGCAGGGGGATATTGCTCTTCAAAATAGTCTTCATCATCAGACACTCGATCATTGACACACCCAGCCTGGGTACTCCTTGCTTCTGCAACTTGATTTTCGTCTTCCTTAGACGAATCTTCAACTATTGGTATCTGGCGGATCGGCTCTCTGAATCTTTTACCCATGTTGACTATGGCTTTCCTTTTTGGTTTCTTTTTGGATTCCATCAATGTCATTAACTCTTGTTGCCCCTTGGCCAGGGTCAACAGGGTTTCTTGAAACTGGGAGTTTTGTGCTTGCAAGTCTTTCACTATTTTCTCGATATCCATCTTATTGAAATAAACAGCAGAAAGATAAGGAGACCTGTTGTGGAAAACTTGTTATGTTATGATGCATGAAAAATGCGCATGCAAATGATTTCAAGGATTTATGAAATTTAAATTTATCTAGACAAAGAATGAACATACGTCAAATTACATTAATCAGTTCAAAATCGTTACAACGTGCATTTTGGGATTACAAAATACATTCCTAAGACAAAAAGGTTGAACGCATCCTCTTTGGTGTTAGGTAGGCGTTCAATCTCTGTTCTTCATGAAGTTTCTTTGTAAGCTCCAAAACCCTTTTATCGCTCGCGTAGAACTGAGCTTCGAAGGTGTCTCGCTCTTCCTTTAGATGAATCCAACCCTTTTGTAAGTCTTCAAGAGAAGTAGGCATGTTGGTATAGAGAACAGTATACGGGACATCTCCTTCAGCAACAGGCTCCATGATAACAGGTAGGATGGAGGGGTAAGGAATTACGAGCTTCTAAGCACGAGCTCATATCCATCTAAGGTAAGGCTCAAGGGGAATATAATTCTTGTGTCCCAGTGTCTTACTATCCACTCTGTTTACCATCCTCCAGGCTCGTACAAACCTCTGACGGTAGCCTTGATTGTCATTGTCATAGTCGAACACCGCTCCTTGGATGAGCATATCATGAGGACCAAATCTTCGGGCATACCCAAACTGTCACAAAGCTAAGCAAGGGTTGTAAGTGATACCTCCCCTAATTCCAAGCAAAGGGACATTAGGGAATTCCCCACAACGGTCGATGATAGTAATGTTCTCCAAGGATCGAGAACACCAGTGAATATCAAAATGTCTGAGTGAGATCAACCTATTGGACCACCTAAAACCTTGATCATTCTTCAACACGGATCAGGGGAGATGCAAAACAAACCACCTAACCTTTAGAGGAGTACAACACATGAGGGTTCCTCTTTTCCTCATGGTGCGAGAGTGGAGAGAATGTAGGATATCTCCCAACAAAGTAGGCACCAGATTGTGAGACATGAAGATTTTGACAGCATTTACACCTATAAGTTGGTCAGGATTTGGAAATAGTACCATCCCATAGATGAGAAGGGCCAATATTTCTTCAAAATCTTGTAAATCCAGAGTGTTCCAACAATCTTGAGCTTTCTCAAACAAGAACTTGGCTAAGAACCCTTTGACACCACTTCTTGTTTCCTAATTAGCTGTGAGGTCGAATCTTTGCAAGTGTAAAGCTCGGGCAATCTCTTCAGGGCTCAGGTCTATTTCGATACCGTTGAAAGGTAGTTGATTGAGAATAGGAATCCTCAAGAGTTGAGAAAATTCTTCCATAGTAGGCACAAGTTGGTAATCGGGGAAGGTAAAGCAATGGTGCAAAGGGTCGAAGAACTAGAAAAGCAACTTCATCATGTCTTCATCAATACCCGGGGTAACCAAGTTTAGGAGTCAATCATGTCTTTTGGTGAATGAAGAACTCTCACAAACCCTAGATGCTAACTCCTTAAGTTGAGAAGGAATTCTTACCAGATTGACTTGGATAGTATTCCTGCGGGTGGAAGCCATGTCCTACAAAACAGAATAAACATAAATCTCAAGAAATCCTTGAAATGGTTAGTGCGAAATGTAATGGTGTGATGTTATGACGTTATGTACAAGTAAGCATATACACACAAAATCAAACAAGTCCTTAAGTTTAGGCTTGCATGGAGTTTGTAGGTAAGTACCCTCTTGAAGTTTAGTTGGCTCAACCTATCCTAGTAATAGTAATCGGGTTCTAGGGGATCTCAATATCACTGATCTTTTCTCATCGGGCATTGTTTCAGTGCAAGCCTCTTTAATGGAGACTGAAATATCCCGAGAAGTCTGATCTCAATGAGCATAGTATCGAGTATCAACCAACTTCGGACTGCACCAAAGCTGGCTACCTCACTACTTCCTAAAGGCCAAGTTGTTCAAGTAAAGGTTCTAAAGTCAGTTAGTGATTCATGACACCACACAGCGGCCCCGTATTCTCCTTGACTACTCAAGGGTTATAGCTACCAACAAATTTGTCACACTAACGTAGCTATTTCTTAGACCATGTTGGTATATCCCACACAGTTTCTACAACTTATTGCTACTTACCTAAAAGGTGTCTCAGATCCGGGTAGAGGACCAAAACAAGCCCAAACCCAAACTAAGAACCATAATATAAATAAAACAAGTCAAACAAAGAAAATAAAGTAAAGGTGATCTAGCCCTAAGGTAACCCCACTTTTAAGTTATCCTCAACAGAGTCGCCAGTTTTGTAACACGGTGAGAGAACTGACTTGGGATGTTTTTCGTTTGATCGCAATTGTTGCGGATAGCAAGAGTCGCCACCGACTTTTATTTTATCCAATGAAGGAAAGGGTGAAAAGAACAGGAAAGACCTTTTAGATTATTTTCTTGAGTTCGGGGGGTATATTATGAAAAGGGAAGGTGTTAGCACCCTTTTCATCCATAATTATCTATGGGTTCTTAGTTGCTTGCTAGATCACTTTTGAAATTGCTTTGTTTGAAATGTGTTTGTGGTGGGCTTTGAAAGTATTTTTGAAAAGCGCCTTCATTTAGGAAAACTTTGTAATGATTCTCGTCTCTATAAGAATGTATAGAAAGTGTTGAACTTTTGAAAATATTTCAGTAGAAAGTGTTGGTGTATTTGAAAAAGTGTTTGTATTTTGAAGAAGAACAAGCAACTGGGAATATTCTACCTCACTCAAAAGTATTTTGTTCATTCCTCTCTTCCTTTGATATTGCTATCTTACCATTGATTGGTAAGAAACCTTATCTTTGGATGTAAAAGGGACGGGCGTGGGTCATGGTATAGTCATGATAGAAATGTTGTGAGATATCTTAACATTTCTTTTGAGGGACTAAGATCATTTGTAAGGCAACATTCAAAGCGTCATCGAGGGACTATGATCTTTTATTTTTGATTGTTTTTGCTAAGACATATCACATGCATAGAATGACTATTTTTCATAAGGCAACAAGTGAAGTTAAACCTAGAGGTGCATGTGTGCAAAGAGTGTTTGATTGCATGCATTTATGAATCAAAAGTTTTGAAGGAAAAGGAAGAAAACTCTGGTGGATCCTCATCAGAAGAAGACGAATTGTCTCTCCTCTCCAAAAGAGTCAATCATCTGTGGAAGCACAGGCAGAGAAAGTTCTGAACTTCTAGAATAACAGGGAATCATTCTGAACCATCTTCTGGATACAGAAAGTCAAGTAACATGGACATTGTTTGCTACGAATGCAATGAACAAGGGCATTACAAAAGAGATTGTCCAAATCTTCAAAAAGAGAAACCTAAAAAGAAGTTCTTTAAGGAAAAGAAGAAAAGCCTCCTGGCAACATGGGATGACTCAGACTCTTCTGAAGCTGGAACAGAATCAGAAGATGAAAGAGCCAACATATCCCTAATGGCCAATGTACTAGAAGACACTGGATCATCTGGATCAGAATCAGACTCAGAGGCAGAAGAGGTATTATCTAACTTTTCTAGATCTCAATTAGAAGAGAGTCTATCAGAAATTCTTGAAAGATATCAGAAACTTCGATTCATAAACAAGAACCTGAAAAAGGATCTGGTTTCTGACTCTGAAGAAACTAAGAAACTGAGATCAGAAAACTCTGAGCTGAAAGAAACAATTTCTAAACTAGAAAATAATTTACAAAATGCTCAGAAAGAAACTGTCTCAGAAGTTCCTAGTAACTATGATAAGATCATAAAGGAATATGATCATAGCTTTTAAAAAATTCTTGCTAAAAACATAGATAGAAGCAAGATGGCTTCAATGATCTATGGAGTTAGCAGAAATGGCAGAAAAGGAATAGGATACAAGGGTAAAGTATCTCAACCTAATAAAGTTAAGGATATGGCCATTAAACACATACCTCTGTATTCTCACTTCACCTATGGGCACACACATGACATAAAGTATACTAGTAATGCTTTTTCTGCTAAACCAAAATTCAAACAGAATTTTGGTAACTCTAACAAACAAGGACCCAAAAAGATATGGGTACCTAAGGATAAAACTGTCTATGTTGCAGATGTCTTTAACAATAAGATTGAAACACCAATCTTGGTACCTGGACTCTGGATGCTCTTGACACATGATGGGAAGAAATAATATGTTCCAAAGCCTGGATCTTAAATCTGGAGGCTACGTAGGTTTCCGAGGCAATAAGAAAGGGAAGATTATTGGCTCTGGAACTATTGGTAATGGTACACTTCCTTATATAACTAATGTTATATTAGTAGATGGATTAATTCATAACTTGTTATCCATAAGTCAATTAAGTGATAACGGTTATGATATAATCTTCAATCAAAAGTCCTACAAAGCAGTTAGTCAGAAAGATAGATTTGTCCTCTTTAATGGAAAGAGAAAGAACAACATTTACAAAATAAAACTTTCTGAACTAATAAGTCAGGATGTAAAATGCCTATTGTCTGTTAACGATGAGGAATGGGTCTGGCACAGAAGATTGGGGTATGTTAGTATGAGAAGAATATCTCAGATTGATAAACTCAATCTGGTCAGAGGACTTCCTAACCTGAAGTTCAGCTCAGATGCTCTGTGTGAAGCATGTTAAAAAGCCAAGTTTGCAAAACCAATCCAAAAATGTTGTTTCTACCTCTAGACGATTAGAACTTCTGCATACAGATATATTTGGACCAATGAAAACTGCATCCATTAGTGGAAACAAGTATAGATTAGTGATCATAGATGACTATAGCATATGGATATGGGTAAAGTTCTTAAGACACAAGGACGAGTCATATTCTGTTTTCTTTGCCTTTTGTAACCAATTCTAAAATGAAAAACATCTTAGAATTATTAAAGTCGAAAGTGATCATGGTGGAGAATTTGAAAACAAAAAATTTGAACTATTTTTTAATGAGAATGGCATCTCTCATGATTTCTCTTGTCCTAGAACTCCTCAACAAAACGGAGTTGTAGAACGAAAGAACATAACTTTATAAGAAATGGCCAGAACCATGATCAACGAGACTAACATTTCTAAGAACTTATTGGCAGAAGAAATTAACACAGTGTGTTACATTCAGAATAGAATCTCCATAAGACCTATTCTGGATAAGACTCCATATGAACTATGGAAGAACATAAAGCCCAACATTTCTTATTTTCATCTGTTTGGATGTACTTATTTTATTTTGAACACTAAAGATCATCTGAAAAACTTTGACTCTAAAGCACAAAAGTGTCTGATGTTAGGATACTCTGAACGCTCAAAAGGCTATAGAGTATATAATACAGAAACACAGATTGTAGAAGAGTCCATCAGTGTCAGATTTGATGATAAGCTTAACTCTCAAAAGTCAAAGTAGGATAAAACTTTTGCATATATAGAAGTCCAATTTACAGGTACTGAAGATACTGCATCAGAAGTTTCTCACAAAGAATCTCAGTCAACTCTAGAAGAAGATGTCACAAACATTACAGCAACATCTGAAGAGCCTTTCCAGAAAAGACAATCCAGAAGCAGTTTAGCTCATCCGGAAAACAAGATTCTGGGAAAGAAAGGAGACCCAATCAGAACAAGATCTACATTCAAAAATTCTGAAGAATCTCTCATGGGATTAGTGTCTTTGATTGAGCCAACTTCCATTGACGAAGCCCTTCTGGACAATGACTGGATACTTGCAATGCAGGAAGAATTAAATCAATTCACTAGAAATGTTGTGTGGGATCTAGTTCCTAAACTAAAAGGGTTCAACATCATTGGAACCAAATGGGTATTCAGAAACAAATTGAATGAACAAGGAGAAGTTGTCATAAACAAAGCACAACTAGTGGCACAAGGCTATAGTCAGCAAGAGGGGATAGACTATACAGAAACCTTTGCTCCAGTCACCAGGTTAGAATCTACCAGACTTTTAATTTATTTTGTTGTAAATAATGGCATCACTCTTTATCAGATGGATGTTAAAAGTGAATTTTTAAATGGTTACATTGATAAAGAAGTTTATGTGCACCAACCCCCTGGTTTTGAAAATTCAAAACATCCAGAATATGTCTATAAACTAAAGAAATCACTATATGGTCTGAAACAAGCTCCCAGAGCTTGGTATGAAAGACTGGGTAGTTTTCTGTTAGAAAATGATTTTACCAGAGGGAAGGTGGACACAACTTTATTTTGTAAACTATTTTAAAATGACATTCTAGTTTTTCAGATTTATGTAGACGATATTATTTTTGGATCTACTAAAGCCTCTTTGGGAAGAGAATTTGCTAAGTCTATGCAGGAAAAGTTTGAAATGAGCTTGATGGGAGAACTCAAGTTCTTTATGGGCATCCAAATCAATCAAACTCCAGAAGGAACATACATACATCAAAGAAAGTATGTCAAAGAACTTCTGAAGAAATTTGACTTATCAGAATGTAAGCCAGCCAAAACTCTCATGCATCCCACATGCATTCTGGAAAAGGAAGAGGTAAGTAAGAAGGTAGAACAGAAGATCTACAGAGGTATGATTGGTTATCTCTTATATTTAACAGCTTCAAGACCTGATATTATGTATAGTGTCTGTCTGTGTGCTAGATTCTAATCAGATCCTAGAGAGTCTCACTTAACAGTCGTTAAGAGAATTTTTAAGTATATGAAAGGTACTACTAATCTTGGTCTTTGTTATAGAAAAACCAAAGAATACAAATGAGTAGGGTACTGTGATGCTAACTTTGCTGAAGACAGAATAGAAAGGAAAAGTACTTCTGGAAGCTGCCAATTTCTGGGAGAAAATCTAATCTCATGGTCCAGCAAGAGGAAATGTACCATTGCATTGTCAACTGTTGAAGCTGAATATATAGCAGCAGCAAGATGCAGCACACAAATGCTCTGAATGAAAAGTCAACTTGAAGACTTCAACATATTTGAGAGTAACATTCTTATACTATGTGACAACACTTCTGCTATATGTCTTTCAAAAAATCCTATTTTACATTCTAGGGCTAATCATATAGAAATAAAACATCATTTTATTAGGGACTATATTCAGAAAGGAGTTCTTTCATTAAAGTTTATAGACACAGACCATCAATGGTCTGATTTTTTTACAAAACCCCTTTCTGAAGATAGGTTTAACTTCATTCTGAAACATCTCAGCATGAAATTATGCCCATAATGATAGTCTTATTTATGTATACGTTAACCCTCATAACTTTATGTTTTTTTGTGAACATCTGATCAACAATTCTTCAGAAGTAAGAAGGAAAGTTGTATCAGAATCTATCTAAGAATATTTGAACAATCTTCAAACGGTTTATTTCAAATATAGGCTTGCAGTTCACAATATCAACAATTGTCATCTCCTCAAAAGGGTTTCTTCTAAGGCTGAACACGTGTTCAAATTCTGAAGAGACTGAAACGTTAATTGGATGCAGTGAGACCCATGTCATATCAGTAACTGTTTCATATCTTTACGGCATCCCTCTTTTCAAGAATCATTAATGCTAGTAATCATTATTTTTAACCCTTTTCTTGTTAATTAAGTTTCCTATTTTTCTGTAAATATGTTGCTCACTTTCACTATCACTTTTTCACTCTTATTCCTTTTTTTCTCTATCACTTGTGCTCAATTTTTCAAAACCCTAAAAAGTCTGTGTGAACAATGGCTTCTTCCCAACAAATTGCTCAAAGCTATCAAAGCGTTCCTGGATCTTCTTCCTCAACAATAGAAAAGTACGAAGAACCCTCAAGAACACTCCTAACTCCCATTGATTCGCTGGAAGTTCTGTGTGAACTCATTATGGACTTTGTCAGTATGAATGAGAAAGGATACGATTTAAATACTGATGTTGAATTTCAAGGATGGACAAAGTATTTTGATCGTCTATTGGATCCAGTTTTTCCAAGATTGGTTAAAGAATTCTGGATTCACGCTACTGCTTCAAATCATCAGGTTACTTCTTTTGTGATGGGAAAGAAAATAGTAATCTTTGAAGATCTCATTGGGAAATTGATAGGTCACGATAGCGGAAGTATTCGTTGCAGTAATATGGATAACAAAATCTCTGACCTAACGAAGATTTCAAAAGAGATTTTTACTTCTGACCAACCTTCCAACAAAATCAAAGATCTGAAAGACTACCTCAGAATTGGGTTAAAAATCATTTTGGGCTGCATCAATCATAGAAAACCAACAAGTTCTCCAGACTATATAAATATTGATCAACAATATCTTCTGTATTTCATAGAAACAAAATCAAAGGTTAATCTTCCTCATCTTCTGTTTAATCATCTGAAGACAAGCGTCAAAGACAATAGAGAAGAAGAAAGAACAAAGAGAGATTGGATTCCTTTGGGCAGACTCATCTCAGATATTCTGACAGAAAACAAACTGATAGAACATCTGATTGAAGCTCAACAAGTCAGTACTCTGGAGAATATAAGCACTAACTTTCATAACCAAGGAAGAAGTACTTCACGATGAAGATTTAACACAAAATCTTCTAAAGGATAAGTCAACTAATATCATGTTGTTCTTCCATTTTGATTATAATATTATTTTTGTTTCTTTTTCCCTTCCTTTTTTGCTAATGACAAAGGAGGAGAAGATATATATATATATATATATATATATATATATATATATATATATATATATATATATATATATATATATATATATATATATATATATATATATATATATATATATATGTGTGTGTGTGTGTGTGTGTGTGTGTGTGTGTGTGTGTGTGTGTGTGTGTGTGTGTGTGTGTGTGTGTGTGTGTGTGTGTGTGTGTGTGTGTGTGTGTGTGTGTGTGTGTGTGTGTGTGTGTGTGTGTGTGTGTGTGTGTGTGTGTGTGTGTGTGTGTGTGTGTGTGTGTGTGTGTGTGTGTGTGTGTGTGTGTGTGTGTGTGTGTGTGTGTGTGTGTGTGTGTGTGTGTGTGTGTGTGCTTTGTCTCTATCTCTTGCAAAAATTGTCAACATACTCTTTTGATCAAGGGGGAGTTATCATTGATAAGGGGAGTGTGATCGGTGGATCTGAAACTGACTGTTTAACGCTGGTTCGCGAAATGTCGCGGAAGCAAGAGTCGCCACCGTCTTTTATTTTCTCCAAATGGAAAGGACAAAAGCACAGAAAAATTCCTTAAAGAGATTGCTCTCGGTTCGGGAGGTAGGTTATAGAAAGGGAAGGTGTTAGCACCCTTTCTATCCATGGTTATCCATGGGCTCTTAGATACTTGCTCATTTGTGTTTTCAAAAATGGTTTGTTTGCTTTTCAATTGTGGGTTTTAAAAAGTTTCCTTGAAAATTTCAGTTCGACTCTTGTATCGGTCCTCAAGAGTGTTTGAAAAATTGCTTTCGAAAGCTTTTTGAAAATGTGTTAGTGTGAAAAGTATTTTTGATTTGTTTTGAAATTTAGAGCAAGTATCTAGAGTCGTCTACCTACCCTAAGGAATTCGTCTGTGTAAATGTCCTTAAAAGTAGTGCCATCCCACCATTGAGAGGTAGGTAGCACCACCGTTGGAGGTGTTCGGGTCAATTCGAGGTTCGGGACATGGTGATCACCAGAGCAATGGGAAGACACCTTAGAAGCTACCCTCATGCCAGGTTCCCGGATCATGAGGACTTACTAAGACATCCTCTACTCGACGATCACCTTTCGAGGCAAGGCGAGGCAAGGCAACAGTGAGGCGTACCCTAGGGGTGGTGTGTGATTCGTGTGTCAGATTCAAATATTTTATCTTGTCATGTTATTAGTGATCTATGCGTTTGTTTTTATTTTTTTGTCATTCATTCTTGCATGCATTTTATTAGCAGTTAAAAAGATGCGGAAAATTAAAAGTTCTAAACTATTACAAAGGCGCGGGTCCACATCGCCAAAATTTCCAGAACCCGATTTGACAGAAAATAAATAAAGAACTAAAGTGCGAGAAATATAAAATGTCCGAGTTACATGGCTTTGGGAGAATTACATAAATATTTAAAAGAAACGAAATAAAACGCGCGAAATGAAATAAGATTGGAAACGAGGGCGTTGGACCCTTTTGAAGTTAAATTGAAATTAAAAATTAATTAATTATTTATTGAAATAAAAGAAGTGTTTTTTAGATTTTTTTTGCATTTATGAAATAAGAAAATTAAAATTAAAATTAAAATTAAAAGAAACCCTAATTCTAAGTTATTTTTAATTATTTGAGAAAAATGTTAAAGTTTAACTTAATTTACTAAAGAATTTATGTACATGTTTATTTACAAAATAAATTAGTAATTAATAATAATAATAATGATGAGAAAATTATTTATTAAAAAAATGATGAAAAAGTTAAAAAAACCTAATTTCTACATATTTAATTTATTAAGAAAAATATTAAAGTTTTGAAACCTAAATTAATCTAATTAATTGTTTAAAGTTTATTTACAAAAATAATAATAGTAAAATTAATATTAATAAAATAAATATTTTTTTGATTTTTCTGTATTTTATATTTATTATGAAAATTATTTTATGGAATTAAAAGAAAACAATTAAAAAAACAATTAAAAGAATAAAAAGGAAAAACAAATAAAAATTAAAAATTGAGCAAACCATAGGGGGTGTCTGGCCCAAGGGGAGGTTTTTTGAAGTATTGACTCCTGAGTACCGTGGTCTGCATTCTTTGGCCATTGCATTGAGTTTCATGCATAAGTTGTTCTACTTTGGCCATTTGGCTTTTGGCTTTTGGCTTTTGGCTTTTGGCTTTTGGCCATTTGTGTTCTGGCTTCAACGTTCCCTTAATGTCTGGCTTAATGTCTGCCTCGCCATGTATTGGTGTCATGCATAAAATGTTCTACTTTGGCCATTTGGCTTTTGGCATCAACGTTCCTTAATGAACCTGCATGGGATCCTGTCTAAATCTGCAGTGTTGAACCTCATGAACACATTAAATAAAATCATAAAAATTCAAATAAAACCAACATATGAAGAAATTTAATGTTTAGGCACAATATGGCATGTATGAATGATTATACCCTTTTGATCATGGAGATCAAATCAATCTTACCCTTACTGGAAGATTAGTGACCTGAATGCTTTTATGCCTTACTGGAAAATTAGGATCATGGAGATCAGGCCAGCCTTATCCTTACTGAAGAAGTAGTGAGGTGTTGGTTTGTAACTGTGATGGCTTATTTGTAGTGAGAGTGGGATTTGTAATAAAGATTTCAAGGTTTTAGGGTTCTTGAAAGAATTTCATATTCTAACAGTGTTGTGGCAAGGTTTTTTCTCTCTTTTTCTCTTCTCCTCTTTTTCTCTTTTTTTTGTGACAAGAAGGTGATTATATAGTGGAAATTAGGGTAAAGAAAATGGGCTTTGAATGTGCAATTGGGCCTCCAATATTCACTTGAATTCGTCACTTTCCAGGCTAAATCACAGGGACTTAAGTGCATTTTTTGAAGTTGAAATGTGAAAACAAAATGTAGCCGACATCGAGAACTAACTCCTGTCCGAAAATCGACTCAATCGGATAAAAGGTGAATTAGTTATGAATTTTTGAAGTTTCAGCTCAGACAAGCTTATTTTGGGCTCCAGTGTCGACTCTGACACGTTCTTCAATAAAAAACTGGTATTGATCGGTGCATAATTTGGTCTCGACTTTTGAAGCAAAGTTGTAGATCTATGAGTCAGTGACCTTGTGTAAAAATAGGAGTCCAATCCGATAAAAATTGACCGAGTTATGAATTTTCGAAGTTTCGGCTCAGATGAAATAATATTCAGCATTCAGGATTTTCAGCGTGTCACGCACTCTGAGCAAAAAACGAAGGCCTTTTGAATACCGTTTGAACTCAATACCTTCTGTGAAAATGTAGCCAACTCAATTTGTGAAATCTTGGCACCGGAACCAGCTCGATACGATGAAAATCGACCAAGTTATGATTTTTTGAACATGACGCAAATAAACTTCTGTCACAAATTTTCTGCACGAAAATACTTGATAAATCCACATTTTTGAAGACCTTCTGATCGAAATTGGCTTCCAGCCGTGAGAGATGAAAACGTAGATAATGTCAAGACGGAATTTTGGCCACCGGAACGGGTTCAAAACGAGCCACGATCTTCAAGTTATGAATTTTTTAGCGCGTAAAAACTGCACTTTCAGCACACTTTTTCACTATATTTCTTCAAGAAAACTCACACATTCGGATACCTTCTTTAAAGAATTGACTCTTGAGCCGAACCTGAAATTGAGAATATGTTATCAGAGATATCTTGGCGAAAGAACACCTGAATATAACGCGCCGGGTTGGACTTGTGAATTTTCTTGAAATGTTTTGAGAAATATGGGAGGGCAAATTTTGGGGTACAACAGTTGCCCCTGTTCAATCTTCTTAGACCTGAGGATGCAGATTGGCTGACGTGCCTTTCGTAATCCGAAGGTGGAAGATGATTGAACACTAGAGTGCCCAGAAATTTGCGCTCACATAGTAGCAGTGTGATGGAATGGGCTTATAGATGCCATTTAGAGGTTGGTGAATAGGACGATGGGCTTATAGATGCCATCTGGATGTTGATCGCGTAAGAGATTCCTTAGCGAGAACCTACATACCTGCAAAAGAAAAATGAGTACCTGACATGTTGCAGGAGCTGGTTTTCAGATGCTTTGTATAAGTGTGTCCTGACTGGTTACAGGAGTTGGATCTGGAGCTTCAAACGGTGATGAACGAACCAGAGATGGTTACTACCTCAGCATGAACGGCGAGAGAACCTTGGGTGACTTTAACTTCAACAGCGCTCGTTGAGAAAATCTTGGTGGGAATTACCATCTTCGCAGTATCGGGAAGAGAACCATAGACAATTATAATCTGAAAGGAACTATCACCTCACTCACCGTCGGAGAGGGAACCCTAGGAAATTATAATCTGAAAGGAATTATCACCTCACTCACCGTCGGAGAGGGAACTATCTGAAAAGGAATTATCGCCTCACTCACCGTCGGAGAGGGAACCATAGGAGATTATCACCTCACTCACCGTCGGAGAGGGAACCATCTGAAAAGGACTTACCACCTCACTCACCGTCGGAGATGGAACCATAGGAGACTATCACCTCACTCACCGTCGGAGAGGGAAACATCTGAAAAGGACTTACCACCTCACTCACCGTCGGAGAGGGAACCATAGGAGACTATCACCTCACTCACCGTCGGAGAGGGAAACATCTGAAAAGGACTTACCACCTCACACACTGTCGGAGAGGGAACCATAGGAGACTATCACCTCACTCACCGTCGGAGAGGGAAACATCTGAAAAGGACTTACCACCTCACTCACCGTCGGAGAGGGAACCATAGGAGACTATCACCTCACTCACCGTCGGAGAGGGAAACATCTGAAAAGGAATTACCACCTCACTCACCGTCGGAGAAGGCACCATAGGAGACTATCACCTCACTCACCGTCGGAGAGGGAAACATCTGAAAAGGACTTACCACCTCACTCACCGTCGGAGAGGGAACCATAAGAGACTATCACCTCACTCACCGTCGGAGAGGGAAACATCTGAAAAGGGATTACCACCTCACTCACCGTCGGAGAGGGAACCATAGGAGACTATCACCTCACTCACCGTCGGAGAGGGAAACATCTGAAAAGGAATTACCACCTCACTCACCGTCGGAGAGGGCACCATAGGAGACTATCACCTCACTCACCGTCGGAGAGGGAAACATCTGAAAAGGAATTACCACCTCACTCACCGTCGGAGAGGGCACCATAGGAGACTATCACCTCACTCACCGTCGGAGAGGGAAACATCTGAAAAGGGATTACCACCTCACTCACCGTCGGAGAGGGAACCATAGGAGACTATCACCTCACTCACCGTCGGAGAGGGAAACATCTGAAAAGGACTTACCACCTCACTCACCGTCGGAGAGGGAACCATCTGAAATTATAATCTGGGATAACTTCTACTGAGTCTTTATCGGAAAAATCTGTTGGGAGTCGATTTAGCTGGACTAGAGAAGGCCTTGAAATATGATTGAGAATTTCAACTGCATCTTTCCTGAAACGTAAAGGTCAGTCATATGCAATGCATGATATGAATCAAGCAATGATGTTCTCAACATAAATGAGATTTGTATGACATAATGCGTCTATGCATGCTATAATGATGTATGTGATGTTTTATGAATGTGTTTTTTCGTCTAGGAAAGTAGATCCTTGACGGATGCCGGGAAGTCGTATCCTGGGCTGATGTTGAAGAATAAGCTTTTGCTTCCGCTGGGGATGATAACTGCAAGAACACCGGTAGGAGAAGATGACTCCGTTGCGGAATAAACTTGGCAAATGGAAGATTCTGCGGGGAGAAAAGATACTCTAGCGATCATGCTGGGAAGCAATACTCTGTGGGAAGAGGGATGCCTTGCTGAGTGTTGATAATAATTTGCTGGGGATACCCTTGTTGTGTTGGAAGAGTTGATGGACTTCGCTGGGGTAAGAAAACTTCGTCGAAGACGCTCTTTCCGTGGCTTTTGGCTGAGGATAACCCAGTTATATCCTGTTAAGGAAATAACTCTTTAAATCAAGCCGGACGACGCGTTCGTGCTCTGCTAGGGGATAAGCTTCCAGAATATACTGGGGATAAGCTTACTGCTTAGGGAGATGAATTCCAATTTTCCTGGGGAACTAGATTGGACTCTTCTGGGGAGATTTTGATATGCTGGGGAAGTGATTCCTTTTGAATATTTGATATGCCGCCGGGGAACAATCTTTAGACCAAGACTGCCGGGGATGCTTGTTAAGAATATATATGCTGCTGGGGAGATGTTGAGATCTACTGGAGGATACTCAACTTCCTTAAGGTTGATTGTATAGCTTGGAGAAGAGTGCGCTGGCTGCTGACTTACTCTCTGGGGAATTAAGATGTACTGGTCATGTTCTTTAGCTGAACCTACCTTGGTACCTTGGAGGATAGAACAATTAGATTGCTTTAGACAACTCTTTATTGCCCCTGTTTCTGAGGTGGGAGAGGAAGACCTGTGAAGCGCTGATAGTGGTTGATGGACAAACCTTCTTCTGGTAGGCAGGTGATAAGATGACAGGACATAGTCGTACGCTTTGATCCCTAACTTTTGCCTGGACCGCCCTTTCGGGTTTTCAGTCCACCGGGATACCCATTTTTGCCCAAGCCGCCTTTTCAGGTTTTCGACTTGCCGGGTGTACAGATTTTTCATTTCATCCCTTCATTTTGCCCGAACCCTTTTGGTTCGCCGGGAAGCCCTAATTTTTGCCTAGGTATGTCAACCTAGCGGGTCTTTAATTGTGCGTAGTATTTTTCCGACTATGTCCGTTCTCAGAAAATAGGGAGTTTCCCCTGTTAGAAGTGTTCTGTCATGTCACCAGAAGATGTCTGACCGGGCAAGATTCGTTGCTGGAATGCCCCAAGTGACTCTGGCGGAGATTTGCCCTGAGCTAGCTGGCCCTTTGAGAGATTCTCTGAATCTTGATTGGACTGCCCCAGATAATGGACCATGGTCATGTCTGCCCCTTGATTGGAGGTACTTCTGTTCATTAGGCATTCGTCGTGCGAATTTTCAAGCTGTTCAAACAAAAGTCATATGCAAACAAAGTTATGTTAAAAATGCAAAGCTTATGTCTGTCTTGAAGATTTTGAAAATGCATTCTTTTTCATAAAACAAGTGAATGTTTGTAAAACGTGATGTCAACTCCGTATTTACCGTAAGCCTTAAGGAGTCAGGATACCTTTTCGTAACAGTATGCTTTCGAACTAACCTATGCTTCAGCTAGGACTTTTAAGGGTTATAACGTGGCCTGGTTCACGGTTTAAGAAACAAAGGATAAAGGCTCAAATTATTTGTACCCACCCGCTCTTCGTGATGTTCTTCAAACCTAAACTCAGTTGATCATACGTTAGACCTTGTTTGAGTTTTTGTCCTGATTTTCCGGTGATGATTCGGATGTTGATAACTTATTTTGAATAGGCAGTCATTTCTTTTTTTGTTGAGGGTTTGTAAGACCTCTTTCTTGTCTGATTTTTGTTATCCCTTTCTTTTTTTTGCCTGAACTGTTTCTTTTGTGATTACAGTCAGCGGGATGCCCCAGTTTTGTAAGTCTCCTTCATGGGTTTTGACTTAATGGGTTTTTTATTTTTTGAGATAATGACTGCCTTTCTTTATTGATTATTTGGAACCATCACTGTCTTTCTTCGTTTTGTAAGGTCCTCTTTGGTGCCATTCGTTGTGCGCCTGGATCAACTGAGAAGACTACCCTGCCCCAGGTTATGATTAAGGGTTTTAAATTTCGAAAAGAAAAAATCCTACTTCTTTGGCTCAGAGGGGTTGACGAGGGATTATCATCCTTATAACTCCAGTGTTTAGGGATTGAAACAATGCCTGTACCTCATCAGCGGGGTCTGTTCAAAAGCATACTGTAATGATCGCGGTATCGTTTTCGTCATCCTCCCTCAAGAGGCTTAGATTTATTAATCGAGCGTTGATCATCAGAAAAAATATGAAAATAATTTGCACATAGTGAATACGAATATATTGCTTCAAAACAGACATATGCGATGCATTAATGAAATAACAACGTTTAACATGAGTAAATGTTTAAACAAAAGAAAATTGCAACTTGAACATTCGAATGAACAAAAATTTCTCGATCCTAGCCGTGTTTTGGCAAGGGAGCAGTGATCACGTTGGGAGTCTCGGCGAGCTCGAACTCGATCTCTTTAGCATCGATCATGTTCTGAATCTTGTACTTCAGTGCCCAACAATCCTCAGTATCGTGCCCCGGGCTACCAGAATGGTAAGCGCACCTTGCTTCTGGGTTGTAATTTGGAGAGGGAGTCTTTGGATTTGCAGGAGGGTTGATCAGCGCAATCAGGTTCATCCTTAACATGTGCTGCAAAGCTCGTGACCATGGCATGTTGATGTTGGTGAATTGTCTCTTAGGCTCGTCCGACCTGTTCTGATTAACCCGCTGTTTTTGGCGAGGTCGTTGTTGGACCTGTGAAGTAGTAGCAACTCGGGGAGGTCTATTCATTGAACCCGACCTTTTCCCTCTTGGAAGCTGTTCCATGACCTGGTCCCTGATTTGGGCTGGTTGCTTCATGCCTTGAGGAAGCTGGCTGATCATGGCCCTCAGCTCTCCTTGCTCCTGAGCTAAACCTTGAATGAGGGCCCTTTGCCCCAGCATCTGGGTTTTCAATGTGTCCACCTCAGCTTGTAGACGTTTCAGCTGTTCGTCCTTGTCATCTTCAGGACTCTTTCTGATCAGATTCCCCATGAGGAGTGTCCTTAGCTCCTCCTGCCCCTTGGATAGATTCAGGAGGATTTCCCCGAACTGGGTCTCTTGAGCATGAGGTCCCTGGTTATCTTGTTGGGAAGCCATTGCTGAAATAAACAGCGGGAACGGTAAGTGACCTGCAACAAGGATACCTGTTATGCAATGATGAGTATGACATGCATGCAATGTTTTCAAGGATCTCGCGGGGTAAACAAGAAAATTGTTAGAATTTGAATCTGGTAGCTTGATTGAAGGAACTTCATGTTGTTGAGAGTCCTTCTTCAAGGGTCAAGGCTCACCATATCTAGTGGGTCATAGCCCCTGACTTTAGTCATCATGTCTGGTTTTGATTTCCAAACAACCTTGGTTAAGGGAACCTTCTTCAAGAGTCAGAGCTCACCATATCAAGTGGGTCATAGCCCCTGACAACCTTGGCTAGAGGAAAATAAATCATCTTTGCCCCTTGCTAGATGTTTGATTCATCATGACCTGCATCACAAGCCCTTGAGATCCTTGAAATGGGTTAGGATGTATGCAATGGTATGATGTCATGATGCATGGGGTGATATGAATAAATCCTGTTATGAGTCCTTATTAAGGACTGCAAACCAAAACCTGCAAGAAAACTTGGTAAACCCTGTTATGAGTCCTAATTAAGGACTACAAACAAAACCTGCGAGAAAACCTGGTAAACCTTGTTATGAGTCCTAATTCAGGACTACAAACAAAACCTGCGAGAAACTCAAGCGTCAGATAACAAGCATGCAAGTAGGCAAGTACAAAGGCACACAAGTCACACAAAAGTGCCCTTAGAGTTTAGGCCAGCATGAGGTCTAGGTATTACCCTCTTTCAGTTCGTTGGTTCATACCTGTCCTAATCAAAAGTAACCGGGTTCTTAGAGGATCCCAATATCATTGACTAACCTCAATCGGTCATAACTCCAACATCGCAATCTTTTCTTGCGGCCAGAACCATCACGAGAGTTTAGCCTCAATGGGCGTAGCATACTGCTACTGTTCTAATGGCCAAGTTGTGTCATTTAAGGTTCTAAGGTCTGTTGGTGCTTAATGACTCCTTGGAAGACCCATATTCTCCCCGTTTCAACACGAGGGATATCGGTACAGACCAAGGCGCCACACCAACGTAGCCACTGCTTCACCCATGTCGGTATACGCCGGACAGGTCCCTCACAGCTTATGCTACCTAAACAGGG
The DNA here is from genome assembly GCA_948472305.1 of Vicia faba. Lineage (NCBI taxonomy): Eukaryota > Viridiplantae > Streptophyta > Magnoliopsida > Fabales > Fabaceae > Vicia > Vicia faba. The sequence goes on along the minus strand of OX451736.1, from coordinate 68,020,776 downwards.
TATCCCCAGATCCGGGTTAGGATCTATGTAACTCTGATACAACCCACAATAGTAAAGCAAGCAAAGAAGACAATTGAAAACACAGTTATGAACTAACCCTAAGGTACACCTCACTTTATAAAGGTATCCCCAGCAGAGTCGCCAGTTCTGTGATCGGTGGATCTGGAACTGACTGTTTAACGCTGGTTCGCGAAATGTCGCGGAAGCAGGAGTCGCCACCGTCTTTTATTTTCTCCAAATGGAAAGGACAAAAGCACAGAAAAATTCCTTAAAGAGATTGCTCTCGGTTCGGGAGGTAGGTTATAGAAAGGGAAGGTGTTAGCACCCTTTCTATCCATGGTTATCCATGGGCTCTTAGATACTTGCTCATTTGTGTTTTCAAAAATGGTTTGTTTGCTTTTCAATTGTGGATTTTAAAAAGTTTCCTTGAAAATTTCAGTTTGACTCTTGTATCGGTCCTCAAGAGTGTTTGAAAAATTGCTTTCGAAAGCTTTTTGAAAATGTGTTAGTGTGAAAAGTATTTTTGATTTGTTTTGAAATTTAGAGCAAGTATCTAGAGTCGTCTACCTACCCTAAGGAATTCGTCTGTGTAAATGTCCTTAAAAGTAGTGCCATCCCACCATTGAGAGGTAGGTAGCACCACCGTTGGAGGTGTTCGGGTCAATTCGAGGTTCGGGACATGGTGATCACCAGAGCAATGGGAAGACACCTTAGAAGCTACCCTCATGCCAGGTTCCCGGATCATGAGGACTTACTAAGACATCCTCTACTCGACGATCACCTTTCGAGGCAAGGCAACAGTGAGGCGTACCCTAGGGGTGGTGTGTGATTCGTGTGTCAGATTCAAATATTTTATCTTGTCATGTTATTAGTGATCTATGCGTTTGTTTTTATTTTTTTGTCATTCATTCTTGCATGCATTTTATTAGCAGTTAAAAAGATGCGGAAAATTAAAAGTTCTAAACTATTACAAAGGCGCGGGTCCACATCGCCAAAATTTCCAGAACCCGATTTGACAGAAAATAAATAAAGAACTAAAGTGCGAGAAATATAAAATGTCCGAGTTACATGGCTTTGGGAGAATTACATAAATATTTAAAAGAAACGAAATAAAACGCGCGAATTGAAATAAGATTGGAAACGAGGGCGTTGGACCCTTTTGAAGTTAAATTGAAATTAAAAATTAATTAATTATTTATTGAAATAAAAGAAGTGTTTTTTAGATTTTTTTTGCATTTATGAAATAAGAAAATTAAAATTAAAATTAAAAGAAACCCTAATTCTAAGTTATTTTTAATTATTTGAGAAAAATGTTAAAGTTTAACTTAATTTACTAAAGAATTTATGTACATGTTTATTTACAAAATAAATTAGTAATTAATAATAATAATAATAATGAGAAAATTATTTATTAAAAAAAATGATGAAAAAGTTAAAAAAACCTAATTTCTACATATTTAATTTATTAAGAAAAATATTAAAGTTTTGAAACCTAAATTAATCTAATTAATTGTTTAAAGTTTATTTACAAAAATAATAATAGTAAAATTAATATTAATAAAATAAACATTTTTTTGATTTTTCTGTATTTTATATTTATTATGAAAATTATTTTATGGAATTAAAAGAAAACAATTAAAAAAACAATTAAAAGAATAAAAAGGAAAAACAAATAAAAATTAAAAATTGAGCAAACCATAGGGGGTGTCTGGCCCAAGGGGAGGTTTTTTGAAGTATTGACTCCTGAGTACCGTGGTCTGCATTCTTTGGCCATTGGATTGAGTTTCATGCATAAGTTGTTCTACTTTGGCCATTTGGCTTTTGGCTTTTGGCTTTTGGCTTTTGGCCATTTGTGTTCTGGCTTCAACGTTCCCTTAATGTCTGGCTTAATGTCTGCCTCGCCATGTATTGGTGTCATGCATAAAATGTTCTACTTTGGCCATTTGGCTTTTGGCCTTTTGGCCATTTGGCTTTTGGCCTCAACGTTCCTTAATGAACCTGCATGGGATCCTGTCTAAATCTGCAGTGTTGAACCTCATGAACACATTAAATAAAATCATAAAAATTCAAATAAAACCAACATATGAAGAAATTTAATGTTTAGGCACAATATGGCATGTATGAATGATTATACCCTTTTGATCATGGAGATCAAATCAATCTTACCCTTACTGGAAGATTAGTGACCTGAATACTTTTATGCCTTACTGGAAAATTAGGATCATGGAGATCAGGCTAGCCTTATCCTTACTGAAGAAGTAGTGAGGTGTTGGTTTGTAACTGTGATGGCTTATTTGTAGTGAGAGTGGGATTTGTAATAAAGATTTCAAGGTTTTAGGGTTCTTGAAAGAATTTGATATTCTAACAGTGTTGTGGCAAGATTTTTTCTCTCTTTTTCTCTTCTCCTCTTTTTCTCTTTTTTTTTGTGACAAGAAGGTGATTATATAGTGGAAATTAGGGTAAAGAAAATGGGCTTTGAATGTGCAATTGGGCCTCCAATATTCACTTGAATTCGTCACTTTCCAGGCTAAATCGCAGGGACTTAAGTGCATTTTTTGAAGTTGAAATGTGAAAACAAAATGTAGCCGACATCGAGAACTAACTCCTGTCCGAAAATCGACTCAATCGGATAAACGGTGAATTAGTTATGAATTTTTGAAGTTTCAGCTCAGACAAGCTTATTTTGGGCTCCAGTGTCGACTCTGACACGTTCTTCAATAAAAAATTGGTATTGATCGGTGCATAATTTGGTCTCGACTTTTGAAGCAAAGTTGTAGATCTATGAGTCAGTGACCTTGTGTAAAAATATGAGTCCAATCCGATAAAAATTGACCGAGTTATGAATTTTCGAAGTTTCGGCTCAGATGAAATAATATTCAGCATTCAGGATTTTCAGCGTGTCACGCACTCTGAGCAAAAAACGAAGGCCTTTTGAATACCGTTTGAACTCAATACCTTCTGTGAAAATGTAGCCAACTCAATTTGTGAAATCTTGGCACCGGAACCAGCTCGATACGATGAAAATCGACCAAGTTATGATTTTTTGAACATGACGCAAATAAACTTCTGTCACAAATTTTCTGCACGAAAATACTTGATAAATCCACATTTTTGAAGACCTTCTGATCGAAATTGGCTTCCAGCCGTGAGAGATGAAAACGTAGATAATGTCAAGACGGAATTTTGGCCACCTGAACGGGTTCAAAACGAGCCACGATCTTCAAGTTATGAATTTTTTAGCGCGTAAAAACTGCACTTTCAGCACACTTTTTCACTATATTTCTTCAAGAAAACTCACACATTCGGATACCTTCTTTAAAGAATTGACTCTTGAGCCGAACCTGAATTTGAGAATATGTTATCAGAGATATCTTGGCGAAAGAACACCTGAATATAACGCGCCAGGTTGGACTTGTGAATTTTCTTGAAATGTTTTGAGAAATATGGGAGGGCAAATTTTGGGGTACAACAGGGAGCATATTGCATTTTCAAGCGATCCAAAGCATTTCACATAACAAGTCTTTGTCATCATCAAAAAGAGGGAGAATGTAGAGTCATGCTTCAGCAAGTTTATGTTTTGATGATTACAAGCATCATGATCAAGGCAAAAGTAATTATCAAAACGAAGAAGAAAAAGTATCTACTCAAAATGAACTTTTGGCTTGCATGTTAAGTTACTCCTAAAGAAGACTTTGGTATTTGATCTTCAATATGGTATAAGACTCCAATTCAATATAGTATGTTACTATAGTGCTCAAAATATGTCTAAACATTTTGCATACATGTTTCATGGCTTTAAGAACACTAACATTGCATTTCCAAGTATTTTAAAATGTTTTTCACTTTCCATAATAGTAGTAACTGGTTACTGGTTATGGGTAACCGGCTGCATGCTTTGAAATATTTCTGGAAAACTATTTTCGTTTAGTGTTAACCGGTTACTGCATTCTGCTAACCGGTTACAACTTCGTGTTTTTGAATTTTTTGAACGTTACTTGAACTGAGTAACCGGTTAATGTAGGCTCGTAACCGTTTACCGAGTAAACATTTTTGAAAAAAATTTCTATTATGAATGTTGTTGGTTTTCTTCTCTTGGCCATGAACCATTATACTCTTCCATGCATTTAGAAACTTTTGAAAGGGTGAATTACATGTACAAATTTCATTTTCATTTCTGATACAAATTAAGACAACAACAACAAACAATCACAACATACAATACAATAATTTGTATCTCATTTTCAAACAAGTGCGTTGATTAACATTTTGATCTTGCATGAAACTTTTACTCTTACATTTTGAAATACATCATTAGAAAAGTTTCATCATATGCATTTAGCACTTGTGTAATATATTCATTAAATTGTTGTCTTCAAAGAGAAGAGATCAATATTTGGTATTGACATTGATTATAAACTTTTATATCTACTTCAAGAATTTGTTTCTAATCATTCTTCCAAAGTAATTGTGGTGTAACCTTGTTGTCCAGGATTGTTAGAAGCAAGAGCGTGTTAAGGGAGGATTATTCTCTTTTTACTTTGTATTGGTTAATTTATTTTCAGGATTGTTGGAAACAAGTGCGTGCATTGAAGAGTATTATTCTTCTTGCACTTAGTGTTTAGATCTTAAAGGTTTTAAGAGTCTTTGATCTCCCTATAGGTTAGATAGTAAGCATTCCACTTGATGTGGATAGGTTAAACAATAATTCTGACTAAAGTGAAATCTCTTTCGTGTTGAAAGGGGACTGGAGTACTCTCGGATTGTAAGGGGAACCAGGATATATCTGGTGTTATTAATTTTTCTGCATTTACCTTTTTCATATTCATACAAAAACCATAAAAATTAGAACATCATCGCATAAGAGAATAAAAATCTACAATCCACTTTATTCAGCTTTGTCTTAGTCACACTTAAAAACCAATAATGTTGATCAGTATAAGTTATGACTTGACTAAGCACTACACTTTAGGGTATAATCATATGTCTTTCCTCCCTTTAAGGAGGTGTATTTATAGAGATATTTTAGGCCTAGGGTTCTCTTAGAAAGGGTCACCGCCCACTCAGCTAATGGTGAACTATTGAATCCCTATTTCCAAGAAGGTTATGGGTCATTAATGACCTTGACTTATTTATGCACTAGGAACGTCTCTGCCCACGTTTCCCATGCTTGGGCGATAGGAAGACTTTTGGAGGCGAGGTGGTATCTCTCCTTTGGGTGACATGTTATCTCCTATTCTTGGGCGTCCTATAATTTCCGCCATAGTGGACTCCTTTTACGGATACAAAAATGCACCATCATTATCATTTTATATGACCAGACTTCACTACTTTACAAACATCTAGGCCAATAGTTACTAGAACAACATTAGGGTTTTAAACCTAATTTTAGAAATGGCGTTATCAAAGTCTTTAACGCCAACAGAGTTAGCCCCTACCCTATACTCATAACAAATTTTTCAAAGCCAAAAAATATTAGAGATCAAGTCGGAGATCTTCTTTTATTTTGAAGACATGTCTTCTAATGAACCTCCTCAATTCCATATTTTTCAAAACCAGTGAAACAAACTACTTTGTTGGTCCTTCAAATCTAAACTTATCATAGTACATTTTCAAGAGGACATTTTTGTTCTTGAGGGAACAAGCTATATCTCTGAAGCCAAAATTTGGATCTCCCAAATCATATTTTCTTCAATACTGATGGCCACCTAAGCCTCGGCCTCATTTTTTTTCATCAAAGAATTGGATATGATCCATAAAGTACTTATATATCTCCCGATGATTCTCAATAATTGTTTTCAAATCTTTGTGAGAATGATGAAGCTCTTCATCACACTACATCAATAATATATTAGCTTCATTCGAATTGATATGAACCTGCAGAAGAGTCTCAATATCCTTTGGAGCTTTTGATCTTCCCGCTCTAAATCGCCACTGAGTTACGCCTCCCTCAATATTTGAGTACAACCAAGAGCAAGAAAATGGAAGTTCAATGCCATCAACGCGTCCATATAAAGAGTACACTCCACAAGCATGAATTGACGGTCGAGAGACCTCAAACCAACAACCTATTATGCATCAACCTTAGGGACCAATGCTCGAATCTTCAACAATTCCAAAGGAAAGAGAATTGAAACGAACAAGAAAATCAAAAACCATTCCCATCATCAGAAAGAAGGTGTCAAGACTTTCCTTAACAACTAAAAACACATTGGTCTTAATCCGTTTAGGAGGCAGGGAACCTCCTCTAACTTGAGCAATATCTGACACGTCCTCTAGTTTCAACGTTTAATAGTTAAAATTGAAAAGTTGTATTTTAATAATTTAAGTCTTATTTAATTTCTCAGTCAAACTATTTATTAAAATAATACTTAATTTATTTTTATTAATTAATAAAAATCTGATTTATAAAAATAAGGTAAAAATAATTAATTAATTAATACAAAGATAAGATACATTTGCTTTATTAATTTATTTCAAACTTTAACTTTTGCATTCAATTTTTATGTTATATTTTGAATTTTCTAATCTCTATAATATGTTTATTCTTAAAGAATGAGGTTAAATACCCTCGAAGACAGTTGTAAAATAATTATTAATATCTTTTTAATTAATAAATATTTCTTTTTTTAAAAGAATATATTAATATTATTTGTATTAGCTAGATAAATATCACTGATAATTTTTAATATTGATTTTTTAATTTTTAACAAAACCGCACAATATTCAAAGTACTTATTAATTTTAATGTTATTTTTTCAAGGAAATAATTAAATAAATAATCTTAATATATATTTATTTCCTTGTAATGTTAAATAATTATATTTTTGGTCTTTCTTTTCATGATTGAAAATTTATCTTTCTTTGTAATCTCAACTTGGATTGTCTATATATACATGTTTTTATTCCAAACAACTCCAGCCTTTTATTGCTAAAGCTCTTCAATAATTCCAAAACACTAAATAGCCTTGAATAAGTGGTAGCAGCTTGCACCTCATGGAAAACCTAGTAAGTATTTATTCAATTTTTTTTATAAAAACAAATATCCTTGTACATTTAGATTTATTCATGTATTTATTTGTTTATACCAAAGCATATTTTTTTCATATGAAATTTATGAAATTTTGAGATCTGAGAATTTATTGCAGCAGCGGTCACGTAATCATACATTCGGTGCATTAGTTGGTGTTCGATATCAAATTGTTTAAAGTTAAGTTTATATCTTAAATTATAATTTAAAAATTAAAAATCATACTTTTGAATCAAATGCAAGTAGAGAGAAAAAGAGAAAGATTGATAGTAAACAATTCAATGCAAAGTTTTTGTGTAATGTAAAATGTATTATTGTTATATATTTATGTCTTATTATTTTATATAAAGCAAAATGTTAAAATAGTTGAGACAATTAAATTTAATTGAAAATAATAATTGCAAAACTTTGTTTAGATACATCTTATCAATTGATTTAGGGAATGTTTAAATAATCAAAAGCGGTTTTCTAACTTTTTTTTAATTGACAATTTGATCTTAATTCAATCTCAATTCAATGACCACAAATGCATTAAATATATAAATGCGTTAAAATCTGAGGGGAGAGAATTGCAAAAATTATAGATCCTAATAAGTTATATTTACTTATTTGTTAATTTATTTATTTTAACACTTAATTGATATATTTTTTGTCAGAAGGGATTAAACTCAAACATAGAAGATTTACATAATCAAGAGGGAGGAAATGATGCTATCAACACATCAATGGTGTATGGCTCCCCTTATTTGTTATCAAATTAATAATATTGTGGATTTTAATTAATTATTCAATTAGTAAAAATATAAAAAAAACATATTTTTACTTTTTAGGTTGCCGGATCAAGTCACTTTCAGTTCTTTATTGAATGGAGACAATGATGCTGTTGAAGAACAAATGATTTGTGATTTTGAATCTACAATTCCCAAGTTTTTCCCTATGCACCCATTTCATACTTTTTATTTAGTTCTACTTAATGAGAAATTATTTTTATTAAATTAATTTATTCTGTATAAAAAACAATAATGTTTTATATAATACTTTTGGTTATTTTATTTTATTTAATATTTTATTAATTCAAAATGTCTAGAAATTTCTAAATTTTCATGATCTTATTATTATATGGTTGAATCATGCATAGGGAGGAACCTAGAGACGAAATTGATATCATAACAAGTGAGAATGTTAATGTTGCTGAGAGATATCAAAATTTGAATATTTCCTTGGAAAAGGTAAAAATCTCAAATCACTTCATCTATTTATTTCAATTCAATTCTATTGTTTTCTATATAATTAATACTAGTATTAATATAGCTGGCTTGAAAATTTGTGTGATTATTCACTAATATATTTGTTATTCAAATAAGCAAACTAAAAAATTTCTCGTAAAAAAACAATTTTTTAAAAATATTTTCCCTCTTTTTTTCTTAAGAATATGTATAATCTCTTTAAAATCAACTCTCACACACTCTAAAATGTTGACTATAAATTCTAATGACTAGATATTTATATATTTTTTTTAATATCCTTAAACTCGATACCCATGATTTATAAGTAAAAATAATTTAAAAGTTTAATTCACTTTAAAATTATTAAATAATATATCATACCCAACAAAATTCTAGAAGATCTGCGTGGCCATTTAACTTTACATTGAATTTATTTAGGTAAGTATTAAAACACATGAATTAATACAATTATTTTTTTAAATTGGGATAGTATTATATTATTTAATCTTTATCCTATAATTTGTTTTATAAAAACTGTCCCTTAATGCTATAAGGTCAAACTTTTCCCTCTAAGATAATATTTCTTGGACAAATATGATAAACTATTAAAAATACTATGTCAAAATTAAAAAAAAAAACTTTTAGATTTTTAGAAGTTTAAATTAGAAATTTAGAATTTTGATAATTGACTTAAAAAAATAGTATCATCATTCAAATTATTTTTATCTATTAAAATATTATTTTATTTAATCTACAATAATTTATAAAATTATGATTTATAAAATTATATATTTAAAAGGAATTATTATTAAAGAGACAAGACACGTTTGTATTCTCATTAATTTTTCTAAATTTTTTAATGTTTATATACTTCAAAATATATATATATATATATATATATATATATATATATATATATATATATATATATATATATATATATATATATATATATATATATATATATATATATATATATATATATATATATATATATATATATTTTGTTAATTCAACTATATTATATCAATCAACACTAATTTTTTTTTTAATATATGTTTCTGTATAGTTAAATAATTACTTTTTTTTTGTCTTTCTTCTCAGGATTGTATTTTCTTTCCTTGTAATCTCAATTCAGACATCAATATATACAAAACTCTCCTAAATAATTTCAATATTAAATTCTCCACTTTCAAAATACTAAAGAATTTTGGGCTAAGTTTGTAGTTGCTCTAGCCTCATGAAAAATCTAGTAAATATTTTTGAAACTCTAGTAATTATGTATTTAATATATATGAAACTTGATTTTAACCCTTCAAGTGAAGAAATTCGGGATGGAAAAGGAGAAGGAGGTTCGTGAAGAGGTTGAGATGTTCTTTACCCACCATTACTCTGATTATTTATATGAACGATCAAAATTTGAGAAGATTATTAATGTAACCTTATCATTAATTAATTATTTGGCCATATCTTCTTCTTTTTTGTTGAGGGATAGACGTAGTGGTGGCACAACTAGATGGTAGAAAGAGTCTCATGTTAGATGGGTTCAATTTCTCTCTATTTAAGAGGCTATAAATTTTCCTTAGAAGTGAAATCGGGTCAGTGTTTGATAACTTCTTCCGTTATATTAATTTTCTAAGGAGTCTCTTATGTTAATTAATAATCCTGATCTCTTAGGTAGACTTCCTATTTTCTCTCGAAAACTTTAGACCCACACCTCTCTTTAGGTCCATGTATGATTGTAAGCTAAATTCATAGCACTTAGATTTGCCTTAGTAATAGGCAAACTCATCTCTACCAACCATCTGACTTTCACTAAAGGTAGAAACTGATGGATGCAGTCGTGGATATGAACGAATTTTTGGAATTTGCTAAGAAGTCTAAGAAAATATTGTTTAGTTTCAAGGTGAATTTTGAAAGTGTGTAAGATTCAGTTAACTGGATATTTCTTAATTGTATGCCGAAGATGTAGGGTTTTGTGGGAGGTGGAAGGCTTAGATGAATGTGTGAATATTTTAAGGAATCTCTTCTTTATAGTTAATGGTTGCTTAACAAAGGAAATAAGTATTCATACATGGCTCATATAGTGTGACTCATTTGCATCCTTCCTTTTCCTTCTGATGGTTAAAGGTCTGAGTACTTATATGAGGTGTGCGGAGGATGAAAGAATCCATGTGGGAGTTCAAGATGCACATCGAGGGCCTCATGGTATCTCATATGTAGTTAATTATGATATCATTATTCTAATAGAGATTTCAATGGACAACCTTTATACAATTAAGGTTATCCCTTGTAGCTTTAAGTTGACACCAGTTCTTCAAGTTGACCTTTAAAAAAATTTATTAGGTCATAAAGTGTGTCCATATTTTATGGGGTTGGACGAGTGATTCCTTAATTGTATGATGGGTAGCCTAGCCTTGTTTTTGAGGTCAACCCTAAGAGGGTTTCTATTTGGAAGCCTATGATTAACCTTATCTCTAAAATTCTTGTCTCATAGAGAAATGAGCTTGTTAGCACGAGGGGAGATTTTTATTACTAACTTGGTTTTGAGGTCTATACATATCTTCTATCTTTCTTTTATGAATATGTTGACCAAAGTTTAGAGTCATATTCTAGATTTAAGAAGAGCTTCCTTTGGTGCGGTTCCAAGGAGAATTCCAAAAATGTTTGGGTATATTGATGAGGATGTTTTTGAGCCTAAGAAGATGGAAAGCCTAGGTGATAGGGATATGAGGTTGGTCAACCTGGAACTTTGAGATAAGTGGCGTTGTAGGTTGATTATGGAAGGGACCTTCCAGTTGGAGGGAAGTTATTGTTGCTCAGTATGGCTTCCAACAGGGGCTATCACCCTTAAATGTTCGCCAACGAGATTTTAGTATGGTATCCTCTTGGTGGAAATTTGTCTTTTTGCTTCGCACAAAGGAATCTTGTACCTCTTATTATTTTTTGTGTCTTTGTAAGATTTACATGAGGTTTTTTTAATCTGATCAAAAGATTGACCTAGTTGACTAATTATGTTCTTTGGTGTGATATTTTTAAGTTGTTGGACTAAAAGGTGGTTATACCACCAAGTTGTCAATCGTTTTGATGGGCTTGGGGGTAGTAGGGGGTAAAAGAGTTATTATTGGCTTAAGTATAATGTGGATTTAAATGGTTTGTTTCATTTGGATGATCCATAATGATTTTATCTTTTTTTAAAATGAGTTGGTTACAGCGCATGGTGTTAGGAGATTTATTTTCTCCTTTTTAAGTAGTTTTTCGATAAATCATTGAAAAATTCTTAATTTCAACAAGAATGTAAGAATGACCAATGCTTGGGTGGTTAGGAATGAAATACAATGAAGAAGTAATTGTGTTAGGAAAAGGTTTTATAGTGAGAGACATGATGAAAGAGGAAAAAAACACACTCTTATACACAGAATGCACGCACATGCAGCTGCAGATTTAAAAACACCATATTTATAAATGTTATTCATAACCCTCAATTAACTCATGTTAAATTTTACCAACATACCCTTCTCATATTCCCAATTTAAAAATATGCATTGCTTATAAAAATAAAATACCCGGAAGAAATAAAAATCACATGCTTTTTGAATATTGTATTGTTTATAATTTTCACACCAACTTGATTTAATTTTATTACATATTATGTATCTATTACTAATTTATGCAATTTGATATTATTTAGGCATCTATGAATTTAATTTGAGATATTTGAATTTAAATTATTTAGGGTTTATTTTTGTTTTTGAAACATAATTTAGAATTTCTAGAATTTTGATTTGATTTGATAACAAAAGATTTATGAAAATATGATGAAGATGTAGAGGAAATTAAAATTTAACTTTTAGTACTTAATTTTAAGTTAGCTATGAGTCATTTAATATCACCTCATAAGTCATTTGTCACTTCATATATGATATTAAAAAAAAATTATATTTTGCTAATTTTAAAGAAAATGATTAATTTGAATAATAGAGATATAGCTAATGGAAAAAAGTAATAAATATTATTTTCAAAGCTAACACAAACTTATAATTAAGTTAAGGACTAAAAATCTAATTCAATCTATATATTTTTATCTTATTATTTTTATTTTGTTATTTAAAACAAAGTTAGAGTGAATTACATGTGTTCTTTTATGAAATTGTCATGTGCTCCTCTATAATTTTATATACTTGATTTATGAGTCTGATTTGTAAATTTAGATGATATGAATAAAAGCTAATTAACATATATGTTTTACATGCGAACTTTCACTGTTATGAATTATATTTTATAATTATTTGCAAATTTGTTTATTATAACACTTAATTTTATATGTTGTTTAGGATGGTCATGGGAGAGAAAAGACCGATAGAGGATTCAATCTAAATCAAATCCCTTCTCAATCCCCTCTACCTGAAGTCATTGATACACCAATGATGTATGACTCTCCTATATCTTGTCAAATTCATAATATTATACATTTTGAAAAACTTCATTAATTGAAGTGAGAAAATTTTGCATTCACATAGTCAAAATATTTATAGTTATTAGATTGAGATCATAAGGTTTAAATATTATACAAGTTTGATTTTTAAAATAATAAAATATAATAGTTTTAAAATATAAAAGGTTTGATATCGGTCGAATAATCACGAGTTTATAACTATGTGCGTTCTCTCATTGAGTGCGGCGAACCGCAATCCATATTTTGATAAATGATTAATCAAGTAAATATGTATACCAATTTTGTATTTTGTAGGCTGCCCCAACCAATCACATTCAGTTCTCTATTGAATGGAGATGATCTTGCTGCTGAAGAACGGATGCTTTTTGAATTGCAATCTTCATTTCCAGAGTATTTTCTTATCCACCCATTTAATCCTTTCTACTAAAGTTCTAGTTTGTGGGATGTTCTTTTCATTAAGTCAATTTTATTGTGTATATTTTATCAATATCTAATTGAAAACTTTATAAAAATGCTAAACACTTTGTTAATATTATTCGTTAGAGAGCAAACTCTAATTTATTAATTTTGGTAATCTCACAATGCCAACTAATATTCCTTGTCATGAACATGTTTATAGACCCATGTTACATTATCCTTCTAATCCTTTTGAGTTCTTGTGTTTTCAGTTTAATTTTTTTAATAATCTCTTGGAGGAATAGATAAACTCTAATCCTTAATTATAAGATTCTACTATAAGCTTCATGTATACATGCTTAGATGTATGACACTCATATGATATTGTACGATATTTGTGAATCAGTGCGAGTCTTGTATGACATATGCTAGAGAACTAAGACAGTCATAGGATATCTGTGAACCAGTGCACATATTATATCACTTGTTATTGCTTTCTTTATATAACAATATAAACTTGTCATGTTAGGCGTGTGTCAGAGTCTATCTTCTGTAGGCATGAAGTATTATAGACGTAGAGAAACAATGTGCAATTTTACTTTTAGATATAATCATCTAGGCTTTATTTGTAGTGAATCTTTAAATTTTCTATATCATGACGACACATAAAGCCTTAGAATATGAAGATATTTTTCAAATGACAATTTCTCGCATCCTAGTTCATATTAAAAAGATAAATTTAAATAATACGAAAAATAATGAGTATTAAAAAGTAAAAGATGTATATTGTACCTTAGAAATCTTAGTAAATATCAACATTCATGTTCTTCCTGATCTGTGAGGCTTCCAACAAGGGATGTGAGGTGGGTGATGAACTATTTTATCAAGATTTCAATTATGCATCATATGGGAGCAAAAATAAAGTGAGACGTGGGGCGAGTGTAGTGCTGTTAGGGAAAATGTGAGGCAGGTGACAAGAGAGCAAAGAAATATCTCAATCTTTGTTTCATTCTTAATTTGTTTTCTATATGTTTTGAAAACATATAAGTTTTCTAAATAACTTATAGAGACAAAGAGAAAGATTATTAAATTTTCTAATTCAAAGAGTTAAAAGATCTTTAGTTGTAATCTAAGAATTGAGAGACACTTTCACACACCTTGAAATTTAATGGGATTTAATGAATAATGTACTTAATGATTCTTGTAACTCAATTGTAATCTTTTATTGAAGATTCTTGATTTGTAGTGGATTAGAGAGTTTTCTATCATCCATAATAGAATTACTTATGGAAGTAGGTAAATAACTTGTTTCTGCGTTGATTATCTACTTTTATCTTTACTCTTGATAGCTTGTGGTTTTGCATACACTATGTTGATAGATTAACTAATGCTTGATTTGTTTAGTTTAGTTGTCAATGTTCTTAGTCCCACACATAATTTTTCTTGGTATTTTTGAATCTTTCATTTCATGACAAGTGCATCCACCATGTAGAAAAGGTTCCATGTTTACGAAAGAGAACCATGGATTCTAAATGGGATATAAAAAAAAATTAGAGACAACAATTTTGAGGGTTATAGAAAGTAAAGACACAAAAAATTTCGATAAGTCTAGCACAAAGTGACACACTGATGTTAATAAGTCTAACACAAAAATAGAAGACCAAGATAGTGGTTAAGGCCAGGAGTGCCATAGTCTTGTAGCTGAGATAAAATATTGAGGAATTTCATAGAGGAGAAGTCTGTATCAAAAATGTTGGTCAAACATGGATTTTTATATATGACCAAGTCATTGGCTCTTAGGTAATGTATGAAAAAACAATTCTATTTATATAGGATTATGGAAAAAAATACATTGTATAACAGTTGATGGAATTCCATAAAAGTATTGTTAACTTGCAAAATATTAAGGTGAAAGTTGATAATGAGGATAAAGCCTCTACTCTTGTTGAACTCTTTGTCTAGCTATTTTGAAAATTTTAAGTATTCCTTTATTTTGGTAAAGAAAAAAATATTATCTTAGAATAGGTTTAGTCAGAGACTAGAAACATGAATATTACAAGGTTTAAATACTTGAAGATTGAAGATAATAGAGAAGACTTGAATGTTACAAGAGGGGGAATGAGAGTAAACAAAATCAAAATGAGTTGCAATCTATGTATAAGTTCATGTTCAAGGGGTTCAACAAATCAAAGGAGAAATGTCTCAATTTTTATAAAATCTACCTCTTAAAAAAGGGTAATATAGAGATGGGGAGAAATAATGATTCTATCTAGAGTGTGGTTGCCTCAGATGAGGATGGTAATGAGAGTGATGGTGAACTAGTTGTAACAAGTTTGAAAATAAAGAAAAGTTGGGTCATGGAATCATGATGCCTTTATCACATATGTCCAAGAGATAAACACTTTTAATACTTTGAAGCTAAAATGAGTAGGATGAGTTCAACTCTGAAATGATAAGGCTTGTAAGGTTCATGATATTAGAGCGATTTATCTTAATATGTTTGACATCTCTGAGTTCCTTTTATGTAAATTGAGGCATGTTTCTGAACTTATGTGAAATTGGTTGTACATAAGCATGTTTGATGACTTATACTATTGTACTAGAATTTAACATGACATGCTAAGAATTTTGCATGGTGCATTTATTATTGCAAAAGGCTTCAAAATGTATGGTTTGTATGTTTTGGATGGTTTCACTGTTATTGGTTATGCATTAAAATTATCAAATGAAATTACAAGCCTTGTAGGAAATCAAATGAGATCTAAATTGAAAATTTTCAAGAACTTACAAAGACCTAAAGTTTATTTCAAAAATATTTTAATAAGTTTTGAAGGAATAATGTATAAGGCTGCATAAAGTCATAGTTGGCACACAACAAGAAAATGGCCTATAAGAACATATGATTATGAGAATTTTGAATTAGGTAAATTGAATGTTGTTTGGAGGTGAGTTACCCAATTGTTTGAGTTGAAGCTTTTAGCATTGCAACATATTTTATCATCATATGTCAATATTAAGAAATAGGCCTTAACCACCTATTGAGGTTTAGAGTGTAAAACCAATTGACTACTCTAATTTAAAGGTTTCATACCTTTTCCATTTCCACATATTGAGCCATACAAGCTTAATGCTAGAGTTGTGATTTGTGTGTTAGTTGGCTATCTTGAATTTATGAAGGTATACAAATCGTGGAATAGAACCAAGAGGATCGCATTTTTATGTAAAATTGTCAATTTTGATGATACTTGTATAGAGATGAAGTGGGAAGACATGAAAGTTAAGGACTTATAGAAACTAAGGTGGACAAAGCTCATGTTAAGCTGAAGGTTATTAGTAGTGAGTCTAAAGATAATGAGGATATGGAGGTTCCCACCTATAGTCCTAGATAAGTGCAAACTACAATAACTCTAGACTATTTATTGGCACATGATATGATAAGGATGGGTATTGTACTATCTCAAAGATATGGTTATGCTGATATTATTTATTATGCTTCAAATGTGGATGGAGTATTATAAGGATCAAAACCAAATATCTCCAAGGATGCATTTGAAATAAAAGAGAGTAAAAATGTTTGAAGGTGGTGAATGAGGAAATGAATTCATTGGATAAGAACCACACTCTAGAACTTGTGAGACTACATAAGAGACAAATGATGGTTGAATTCAAGTAGATCTTCAAGGTGAATGCATGTATTCTGTGAATTAAATAACCATGGTACACAGAAAGACTTGTGGAAAATGGTTTTACTTAGGTGGAAAAGATGGATTACAATAAAATATTTTCACTTATTTTCATGAATTATTCCATAAAGGACTTAATGGTTATCATGAATCAATATAATCTTGATGTGGAATAAATGGATGTTAAGACCACTTTATCATATGGAGACCTTAAAGAGATAATTTACCTGGAGCAACCTGAGGGTTTTGTTGAGGACAATCCTAAGGTGTATCTTTTGAAGAAATATTTGTATAAGTTAAAGCAAAATGCTAAGCAATAACATCATTGATTTGATGAATTTCTTTAAAAGTGTGGTTTTGTGATAAATGGGATGACAATTGTGTATAGATATCAAAGAGAAATAATAAATTCATTATATACCTACTTATATATGTTGATGATATTTTGATGGAAAACTATAACACAAAATAAATCGATAAGTTCAAGGAAATATTGAATTGAGAATATGAGATGAAATACCTTAGTGAGGATAAGAGGATACTTGAGATGGATAAGTGGTGGAATGATTTAGAATTCTTGATATTAAACCATGGACACTTGTTTAGGTAATCATATTTAGCATTTAGTCATGCAATATCCTTAAATTGAGAATGAAAAGAAAGATATGGAGAATAATCCTTATGCGAGAGTGATTGAAAGCATCATGTATGTGTTAGTTTGTACAGGAACAAACTTAAAATATTAAGTATATTTATGCTAAATCTAGGTTGAGTGTATTGTGAAGCTTTAAATTGGTTATTGAGATATTTGCACAGATCCTCAATAGGAGGTTTGAATTACACATGATCAGTTCAAGGGAAAGTCAATTTGAAGGGATATGTGGATACAGACAATGCAAAAAAGTGGACATTAGAAATATCTTTGTGGATTTTGTGTATGACTATTACTCCCCAATCATTTATAATCTTTTGTTGAAAACTCTAGATTGATAGCGGATTGGAAAACGACTCTCTCCCTTATAGTAGATTAATTTGTATCGAACTAAATAAATATTTTTTTGTATAGGTTGATTCTCTACTTTTATTTTTATTCTTGTTAGCTAGTGGTTTTGCATACACTATATTGAGAGATTACTTATTGTTTAAACTATTTAATTTGATTTTCATTATTCTTTGTTTCATGTATCATTTTTATGTACGTTTGGATCCTTTGATTTACAATAACATGTATTATAGAAAATCAAATATTTATTTTTAATTGTAAAGTGATTTATGATTGTAGATGATTTTTTTCTTGAAAACAACTTATAATTTGAGGTGGTGCACATACATCTTATATTATGTTTAAATGTAAAATTTTAATATGGGGTTATATAGAGAAATAATTAGTGGTAATTATTGCAATATAGTTTAATTAACAATATACATTTTTCAATAATTTCATTTATACTTGTTAGAGTTTCAAAATTTATGAAAACATAATAGAATGTGTTCACTAAGTTATACTGAGATTACACTTTATGCTTACATTTGTGATCTAGTTTTACAAGCATTTTTCTTATATTATTTGATGTTTTTCCATCATTTTTATTATTAATATGAATTATTCAACTTATCTAGGCTTGAAGAAGCAATGGGTGGACAGGTTAAACTTGGCAGCCCTATTACTGCAAGAGCTGCGGAAGAAGAAGAAGAATATGACACAACATTAACTCTGTCTTTAAGGTAACAAATTGTTTGATATTATCTATAATTTTGGTTTCTTCAATACTCTTTCAAAACATTTAAATTTTTTAAGATTTCATGTTATTTATATGGTTGAATTAATTTTTTATAGGGAGCAAATTCACAATATTGCAAGTGAGCATGCTACTGATCCTCAGAGAAAAATGAGCATTTCATTAGGAAAGGTAAAATTCCCAAAATAACATAATTTATTTATTTTAATTAATTTGAGCCACCAATAATAATATAAAATATTAACAACATCTTGAATTACAGCAACCGATAGTAATGCAACATTGGGATGATCGTCCTTTGAAACGAACCATTGAAGTTGGAGAGTCTTCCACTGCTAAACATCAAAAGGTAACAATTTTTATCAGACACATCAAAATTAGTTATAAAATGGTAAGAGATTTCTTCCAATTTGACCAATTGAGCCATCTCAGATTTGTAGAGGCCTCGTGTAAATTAGTCACAGTTTAAACATGACAAAATAAATACAGATCATATTTAACTACATTTTTATTGTGATAAACATTTAAAGTTTCATTTAACTACAATTTAACTGCGGCAAATGTTGGGTCATATTTGATAGTCTGCCTTAGACGACCTCAAAGACAACCCTTATTAACAGCAGTCATGAATTCAAACACACCTTTGAACATATTCTAGTGTTAAATTACTCAGTTACACACAGAGTATCCGATTTCTATAAAAAAATTAAAATACCCTTTTTGGTCTTGTATGTTAACGTCAAGGTTCATTTTGATCTCTTAACTTTAAAAAAGTTTATATTGGTCCCTTAACTCTTCAAAATGCTTCATTTTAGTCCTTTTGTCTAATTAGCGACGAATTTAGCGATCGATTTCTGAGTTTTTCTGTCGCTAATTAGACAAAAAAGACTAAAATGGAGTGTTTTGAAGAGTTAAGGGATCAATGTGAACATTTTTTAAGTTAAGGGGTCAAAATAAACTTTGACGTTAACATACAGAACCAAAAAGACTATTTTACCAAAAAAATATGTTCGTATTATATTTTTCTTAATTGATTTATTTTAACTTTTGAGTGGTTTGCAGAAGGACCCACCTTCTGGAATTATTGTTGCAAATGAAGTAAGAAACTATAATGCTTCTAACAACACCTCTAGATTAATGGAAGTGAGGAACCCTATTGCTTCAAACAACACTTCTCGATTAATGGAAAGGAGGAACTATAATCTTCCAATTGGCACCTCTGAAGCCAAGTACTTATCCTTCAAATATCTCAAACACACACAATATTTAAACATTTATTTTTCTCTTTAATTTTGAATGTTTTATTTTTCAGTCAAATTCCAAATTCTCTATATCATCCCACATATGAGGCCACGGGTCTTTCGGCCGACCCCTATGTTAGATTGATGAAGGCATTAGGTAATTATATTTGGTCATATTAATTAATTTCTTGGTAATATTTTCAAAATTTTACTACAAGTAATGAAACATGAATTTAGAAAATACGACAATCACATTGACACTGACATTGGCAGTAACATGTAGATATCGATTTCGAATATTGATACAAATACATTTTTTAGAGGTGTTGATACTAACACTCTTTTTACTTGATTATCAATATTTGTAATATGCAGGTTATCCAGAAAGGAATATGGACTGGTATTTCATATTCAAATAAAGAGTGGTTGAGATTCTTGTGAGAAGATGAATTAAATAAATTGGTTGAAAATCATCTTTTCTTAAATTGATTATTATATTTCCATCAAATACATTAATATAGTTTTTTTTTGTCAAAGTTACATCTTAACCATTTTCTTCATATTTCTTGCACTAGATTTGGTACATCAAAACCATTTAAGTATTTTATGAATTTATATTTTGATTGTTCAATATTTTTTCTTTTCTCTTGTTTACAATATTGTTAAATATTATTTTTTAATAATTTTTTTAATTAAAATGAAAGCAATGTTCTTTTCACGACTGATCCAAAAGATTCAAATTCAATTATAAAATCAAATGATGACATTTTTGATGAGACAAAAAATGTTTAATCTTTCAAACAAAATTTTGGAAAGTTCTAGAAGGTGTAGCTTTTTCTTTTAGAAGTGAATACGATAAATTGATTATCTAAATTGATAATATAGAAGTTCACAAAACTCTTAAAAGTGAAAAGCATAATATAAGAGCAGGTTGTAATAGAGATTGTTTATTCATGTATTGTTATTGTATACTTGCTGAGTCAGCAAGGTTGTTAGAGTTAGTTTAGTCTCTAACCGAATTAGTTAGATTAGTTGTAGTTTGTTTTCTGATTAGTGATTGTATAAATGATTCTAACACATGAATGGAAAGTAAGATGAATTTCATTCTATTTCATCTGTTAACATGGTATCAGTTTTTTCTCTGAAATTTCTTGAAACTTTTCCGCATCTTTTCCCTTTCATCGTTCTCACGATGCATTCTCATCAGATTCATCGTTTTTTCTTGATGATTTCTCTTTGCTTTCATTGATTTTTCTGTCCAATTTCTTTGATTGTTCAGTGAATTTGTGAAACGTTTCTTCTTCCAGAGTTCAATTTATGGGTTTCTTGAGATTGTGCGATTGTGCTTCTAGGGTTTGCGATTGTGATTCCTGCACGATTCTTCATCTCTGTTTTTCTCTTCAATGGCGGCTCGTGCTCCTGTAACTCTTGCGAATTTGCAAGATGTCACACACGATTATTACATTCACCCGAATGAAAATCCGTCTCTAGTTTTGGTGTCTCCAATTCTTGAAGGACACAATTACCATGCTTGGGCAAGAGCAATGGAAATGTCTCTGCAAATGAAGAACAAATTTGGGTTTGCAGATGGTTCTATCCCTCGTCCAACTGATACAGATGTGATTCTTCCAGCGTGGAAGCGATGCAACAATTTGGTGCTTTCTTGGATTAATCATTCTGTGTCTCAGGAGATTGCAACAAGCATCATATGGATTGATAAAGCTTCTGGTGCTTGGCAGGATTTGAAGAACCGTTTCTCTTAAGGCGACTCAGTAAGAATCTCTCAAATCCACTCTGACTTGTATACTTCACAGCAATCTGATCTTACAGTTACTGCCTACTATACAAAGTTAAAAATTCTGTGGGATGAGTTATGCAATTATCGCCCAATTCCATTGTGTTCAACACCGAACTCTTGTTGTTGTGATTCTGTGAAGAAACTGCAAGAGTATAGGGACAATGATTGTGTTCTTTGTTTTCTGCGTGGATTGAATGATAACTATGCTGCTGTGAGGTCTCAGATTCTTCTGATGGAGCCTTTACCGAATTTGTCCAAGATTTTTTCAATGATAATTCAGCATGAGCGTCAATTGTCAATTGGTACTCTTCCTGAGCCCTCAGCTTTAGTAGTGCAAGCTTCACCATCTAATGGTTCTACAAGTTCCAATGGTTCTGGATATGGCAGGGGAAAGCCATTTTATTCTAAGGGTCAAGCTAAGTCTTCTGGCCAGAGACATTGTACACACTGTGGGAGGAATAATCATACTGTGGATACTTGTTTCATGAAGCATGGTTATCCTCCTGGTTTTCCCAGTGGGTATAAGCCTAAGAAAGTCAATCATGTATCTTCTGGAGGTGATTCTGATGACCAATCTGAGCAGGGTCTTCCCTCTTCATCTATGGAGTTTACAAGGGAGAAATTTCAGAGTCTTCTGGCTCTTCTACCTCAGCATACACCTACTGCTACTCCTCATGCTTCCAATCTTGTGAGCAATCATCAGATTCAAGCATCTGAATTAGGTAAATATGTTTGTAATCTGCTGAATAGCCCTCTTGCTCCCACAAGGGCCTTAGGTAACTTGTTTGTAAGGTGGATCATGGATTGTGGTGCAACTGATCACTTTGCTAGCTCTCTTCATTTGTTCTCTTCTTATAGAGCTATACCTCCAGTATTTGTTAATTTACCAAATGGCCAACATGCTTATGCTCGTCATATAGGAACTATATACTTGACACCTACTTTGACATTGTATAATGTGTTATATGTTCCTGAGTTTTCAGTAAACTTAGTGTCTATTGATAAACTTACCAAGCAACTTCAATGTAATGTGCTCTTAACTCACTTTGCTTGTTATATTCAGGACACAATCACATTGAAGATGATTGGGAAAGCTGAGAACCGCAAGGGACTTTATATCATGGATTTACCACCTCTTCATACTGTTAAGCCTTTGTCTACTTTTCATTCTGTGAATAATGTTGTTTCTGCACCAGTTAGTATGCCTAATATTTGGCATTATAGATTTGGCCATCCCTCACTCTCTTGTTATCACATTTTACATTCCATGTATCCTGTTGTATCTTCCACTGTTAATAAACATTGTGAGACTTGTCATTTTGCAAAACAAAAGAAATTTCCTTTTACATTGAGTACTACACTTTCAGAAAATGTGTTTGATCTATTTCATGTGGATATATGGGGACCATATAGTGTTCCATCTATTACTGGTGCTAGGTTTTTCTTAACTATTGTTGATGATAAATCCCATTATACTTGGGTAAAATTTCTTGATACAAAAGCTGCAGCTCGTCCTTCTTTAAAGAGTTTTATTATTTTTGTGAAAACTCAATTTCAGAAATCTGTGAAAATTGTTAGAAGTGATAATGGTGTTGAATTTTCAATGTGTGATTTTTACAATTTGCATGGGATACAACATCAATTGACTTGTGTGGAAATCCCACAGCAAAATGGGATTGTGGAACGCAAACACCAACACATATTAAATGTGTCTCGTGCTTTGCTTTTCCAATCCAATTTATCTCTTGAGTTTTGGTCATATGCTGTAAGTCATGCAGTGTATATCATTAATGTTTTACCAACAAAAGTTTTGCAAAATGCTTCACCATATCAAATTCTTTTTAACACCAAACCTGATATCTCTTCCTTAAGAGTTTTTGGCTCTCTTTGTTATGCCACTACTTTACTTGCTCATAGAACTAATTTTAAACCTAGAGCAAGAAAATGCATCTTACTTGGTTTGAAAGAAGGAGTTAAAGGTTTTTTACTCATGGATTTGGGAACAAGACAGGTTTTTTTGTCAAGGCATGTTATTTTTTATGAGAATATGTTTCCTTTTCAGCATCTTGACAAGGATCATAATGTGACTTCCCTAAATTCTTTGGTTTTACCTACCAGCTCTTATTCTCCTTCTTTATCTGATGAACAATTACCACACCCTGAACCTGCTCTACCTCCACAACTTGTTCTCAGATCTTCTTCTAGACCCAAAACCAAACCTGCTTACTTACAAGATTATCATTGTAATCTTGCTTTGGTTCCTTCTCAGAATTCTCAGGTTTCTCAGGTTTCTCAATCTCCCAATGTGTTGTATCCACTAACAAACTTTGTGTCTTATGATCACTTGTCTTCATCACATAGGGCATATACCTTGTCAATCTCTCAGGTTGTTGAGCCAAGGAGTTATTCTCAGGCAATTAAGTCAGAGGAATGGAGACAAGCTATGAATTTGGAGATCCAAGCTCTTGAGACTACTAAGACCTGGATCCTTACTGATTTACCTCCAGGGAAGAAACCCATAGGTTGCAAATGGGTGTTTAAAATCAAAAGGTTTGCTGATGGCACCATAGAAAGATATAAGGCTCGTTTGGTGGCTAAAGGTTACACACAAGAGCATGGCTTGGATTACTTTGAGACTTTCTCTCCTGTTATGAAGATGACCACAGTCAGATTAGTTTTGGCAATGGCTACTGTTCATAACTGGTACCTTCATCAACTCGATGTAAACAATGCATTTTTGCATGGGAATCTAGAAGAGGAGGTGTATATGTCATTACCTCAGGGTTATCAGGCTGCACAACCTACACAGGTTTGCAAGTTACTAAAAAGTCTATATGGACTTAAGCAAGCTAGCAGACAATGGAATGATATGCTTACTTCTTCCTTAGTTGCTCTTGGTTATGTGCAATCTAGGTCTGATTACTCTCTGTTTGTCAATAAAACTTCTATTCATATTACCGTTTTATTGGTTTATGTTGATGACATTGTTCTAGCTGGCTCTGACCTGACAGAAATTGTTCATGTCAAAGCTCAATTGGATGCTCAGTTCAAGATCAAAGATCTAGGCAATCTGAAATTCTTCTTGGGTTAGAAGTGGCTAGATCTCATGAAGGTTTGGTCTTGTCACAGAGGAAGTATGCTCTTGAATTACTTAATGATTCAGGCTTGCTTGCCTGCCAGCCAGTTACAACACCAATGAATCCTAGCATTAAGCTCCAAGCCGTCACAGATCACCCATATGAGGATGTTAAGTCTTATAGGAGATTGATAGGGATATTGATTTATCTCACAAATACTAGGCCTGACATTTGTTATGCAGTGAACACTTTGAGTCAATATTTGTCTAAGCCTATGCTTGAGCATCATACAGCTGCACTAAGGGTTCTCAAGTACATCAAAGGAGCTCCAAGTCAGGGATTGTTCTTCTCAGCTCAGAAGAACACTACTTTGAGTGCTTTTAGTGATTCTGATTGGGCTTCATGCCCTGATACAAGAAGGTATGTCACATGTTTCAATGTGTTTTATGGCTCTTCTTTGATCAGTTGGAAATCCAAGAAGCAGTCTACTATATCCAGATCTTCCTCAAAGGTTGAATACAGGGCTTTAGCTATAACCACATGTGAGGTTCAGTGGCTTTTATATCTCCTTCAAGATCTTCAACAGCCAGCTCTACAGCCAGTTATTATCTATTGTGATAGCTTGTCTGCTATACATATAGCACAAAATCCTACTTTTCACGAGCGCACTAAGCACATAGAGATTGATTTCCATCTCGTTCGTGATAAAGTTGCTTTAGGAGTCATCAAATTGCTGCCTGTTCCAACTACTGCACAACTTGCTGACATCCACACAAAACCTCTACACCCTCAACTTTTTCAACATTTGGTGTCCAAGCTTAGCCTCAAAAATCTTTGTGTCTCAGCTTGAGGGGGGGGGGGGGGGGGGGGGGTAATAGAGATTGTTTATTCATGTATTGTTATTGTATACTTGCTGAGTCAGCAAGGTTGTTAGAGTTAGTTTAGTCTCTAACTGAATTAGTTAGATTAGTTGTAGTTTGTTTTCTGATTAGTGATTGTATAAATGATTCTAACACATGAATGGAAAGTAAGATGAATTTCATTCTATTTCATCTGTTAACAGGTTGTCGATTGATTCAACGTATTCAAAGAATGATTACTCAAAAGGGTGATATGAAGACTATCCATATATTTTGAGAACCACACAAGTGTGCGAATGTTTTGCCTCGAATGGAAACTCAAAAAATGAACAAAGTTGTTGCATATGCAGTGTGTCTACTGAAAATCCGATATATGTATTTAAATGGTTGGAATTAGTATTTCTAGATTAGTTTGTGAGTAATTTTTATTTTCGAAGTCTTTGACCCTCATGTATCACAAAAAAGTGTAAATCAAAAGATTACTATAAAATTAACTGAAATTCAAAAAGAATGGTTTAGGTGATAAATTTCAGTTTAATAACTAATCTTCCAACCCAAATACTACGGTATTAGTATTTTTTTTATAAAAATAATCATCATTTTAATATTTTAATATATATCTTAGTCAATTTTACTCAAATTTTTTTTTTAAAAAGTGACATTTGATATTTGGTATAAGAGGATATTAGCCTACTTCTAACAACCTTTATACCTAATCTATTTTGAGGTAGATTTAGTTAGGGGTGGACAAAATTTGAAATCCATATGAAACTCACTTTATTCGATACAATATATTATGAAACAGTTGTTCTTATCGGATGTTGGGTTAAAAAAAGTAAAAATTCGAGAACAGGTGGATTATTATGGTCGGACATATATTTTAAAAAATAATCCACCGGAATCCATATATCCGACTGAATTGTTAATACTACTAATATTTAATAAATTCATATGCCTTGTCACAAGTCTAATGCTTTTCTATTTTTGGATAAAATATGATAGCAATTCCCTAGTTTCTTGAGACTATAAATGGTAAGACTATGAAATTTACTCTAGTTGTTTTCTCACATTCAATATCTTTAACTCAATCTTTATGTGATCTTATCAAATGTTAATATATAATTAATTTCTTTTACACATATGCTGTAATTTATACTTATTTTCTTATCTTTCTTCTCTAAAGAAATTACATATAGACATAATACAAGTCATAGTTGCCATTACAATTGCAAGCCAAGAATTCATCACTCTATGAAACTTTTCTCCTTTATATTTTGATATTACTTTATATCACGGTCTAGTCTCCATACTTGTTCATGCTAGAAATTTTACCAATGGAGAAGAAACCATGTTATTTATTTTTATTCTATGAAGTGAGTTTGACACAGAGAAGTTTATGAGAATTGAATTGAACTCTAGATGGTTAAAGAATAGTTTCTGGTTCGATAAGATTTATGCAAGCAGTCAAAGGTTGTTTACATGTTGGTGTCGAAGTATTGTATGCTTTAATCGAAGAAGGGTCAAACATGCAGTGGTCAAAGAATGTTAGGATTGTTAGCATTAAATTGGACATGTTTGTTATGTCCAATTGTTTAAGTTAACTTGTACTTTAAGTTAGTTTGTAATGGGTATTTGTGAAAAAGGCCATTAGTTTAATATGTTAGATTTATTATAAATAACATGCTAGTCTTTCATCATTGCATACACTGCAAATCATAATTTAGGGTGAAAGGGTTATTTGTTATTCTTGTGTACTTGTAATCTAATTTAAAGAGAAAGTAAAGAATAACAGTTAATAACCATTCCTTGTGTTCTTCTTGTTTTTCTATCTTTTTCTACCCTTTATTGTTTCTTGATCATGAAGAAACAGTTTATACTTTGTTTTAAAGGTATCGTTTTTCACAACAAATTGGTGCGGTGATGTTTCCAGTGATTTCTGGTAAACAACCGCTAGTCTTCCAAACTATCGAATAAACTTACTGACTGTTATTCAATTTCTCTGGTAACTCACATGATCGACTAGATTGATCCTAGGATTCCTTGGTCATTAGGGTAACTCTCATGATCGAATATATATTCATGGTTGGTATTTGAGTGTTGTGTAGGTGTTTGACTTATTTCGATTTCTTTCTTAAAGATCTAAAGGTGTAATCAAAATGTATGTGCGCGAAACTAAATTGCATGAATAAATGTTAATTGTAAAGACATGTAAAATTGCATAAAAGGCAAGTAAATGGTTTCGAATTATAAAAACAGTTAATGTAAAAGATGTTCTGGAATGTAAAAGATTCGAAATATGAAGAAAGCGTTTAATGCAAGAAATCTGTAAATGACTTTAAGTAAAAATAGACTTTCGAAAGACAAAACTTAAAGATAAAGGCATGAAAAGTATGACAGTTTTCTGAAATGTAAAGTGTTTGAAATGTAAAGAAAGCATTGAAATGTAAAGCTTTAATGAAGAGATTTCGAAATAAAAAGACTTTGAATGAGAAAACTTGTAAATGTTATTTGGCAGAAAGATAAAGGAAAGTGCTGGAAATGATAAAAGGTTTTCATTAAATCATAAATATGTGGTGTTATCATACGTACATTGCTCTTGCATTTGTTTCCCTTGCCATGTGGTAGTTTGAATGTTACTGAGTATTTAGTACAACAGATATGACACACGAAATCCTAATACTAAGACTTCTATTTATACTAATTCGACCATAACGGTCTTGCTATAGGATTATGCCACGTTCAGAACATGCAGAACAATGCCTCTCTCTTCTTTCCACGTGTCTCCAAATGCTCCAGCACATAAATTTCAAACTTCGAATGTCCCGCTTCCATTTGAATTTCAAATGTTTTGGTACTTCTCCGTTTCGAACGCACTTCTCAGACACAGCCTCGTTGTTATTTCGAGATTTCTTTAGATATGTTCCCATAATTGCCACTCGAAGCTTCAAGCTTTGATATGCTTATTCGAAACACTGCTTCTGCTACTTCGAAACATGACGCTTTGCTTCATTTCGATCGAAACGTTCAATTCGCTTGGCCTCTAATAATATTATCAAAATCTTCAGCCAACAAAATGCCCCTTTAAAATATGTATTTCGATCTCTCTGAGAAATACCTATTTTAAACATCTACACAAGATTTTGATGCGACCTTCGATTTCGTATGCATTGTTTGAGAATACTTTTAATATTCGAAAAGGTCCTTCCCAATGAGGTGACCATTTACCTAATGCTTTATTTTTCTTGTCCATGGGCAATATGACTTTCCAAACTAAGTCATTAATAATGAATACTTTTTTCTTCACCCTTTTGTTGTATGTTCTGGCCACTCTTTCTTTTTGTCTCATCAAAATTTCCAATGCATGTAATCTAATTTCGTCCAACTCAACTAATTCATTCATCATCATTTCCCAATATAATGCAGCTGGGATTTCGTTTTGTCTCTGAATTCGAACTGATTGTAGATGAATTTCCACTGGAAACACTGCATCATGACCAAATGTGAGTTGGAAAGGCGTAGTGTTAGTAGCTTCCTTAGAAGATGTTCTACAAGCCCATAATATTTGGTCCAAAGTTTTGTGCCAGTTTCTTGGCTTTTTGCCAATATGCTTCTTGATTAATCCTATTATCACTTTATTGGCTGCTTCGACTTGACCGTTTGCTTGAGCATAATATGGCGTTGACGTTAGCAATCTAAACCCCATTTCTTGGGCAAATTCTTGCATCTTTCTACCAGTAAACACAGAGCCTTGGTCTGTGGTTATGCTCTCTGGAAATCCTAACCTATAGATAATGTGCTTCTGTATAAACTCAATAATAGCCTCTTGATCAGCAACTATTAGTGGTATAGCTTCAATCCACTTGGTAAAATAATCTATTCCTACCAAGATATATTTCTGTCCTTTGGACGAAGCAGGA
The DNA here is from genome assembly GCA_948472305.1 of Vicia faba. NCBI lineage: Eukaryota > Viridiplantae > Streptophyta > Magnoliopsida > Fabales > Fabaceae > Vicia > Vicia faba. The sequence goes on along the minus strand of OX451736.1, from coordinate 67,991,356 downwards.
TTTATTTCTCCTATCAAATCCAATGCCCATCCTCTAAATGGCCATGGTTTGATGATCGAATGCAACTCACTCGCAGGGGCATGTTGAATCCCTGCATGTTTCTGACATTCCTCACATCCTTTAGCAAAGTCTATGCAATCTTTGAGCATGCTAGGCCAATACAAGCCGTATCGAAATAACAACCATTTCATTTTATGGCCTGCTTGATGTGCCCCACATGCCCCATTGTGGACCTCTGACAATGCTAAATATGCCTCACTTTCTCCTAGGCATTTCAATAATACGCCCTCTTGGGTCTTTTTAAACAATTCGTTCCCCATGAGGAGATATGACAATGCTCTGTATTTTGTCTTTCTATCCACGTTCAGAGTTGGATCTGCTAAATAACTCTTCAGTGGACTTCGCCAATCTGCATCTGACAAAGTATTTATGGCTAATATTTCGAATCCCTGTTTCTCAGCATATCCCAATTTCATACTTTCCAGATCTGATGGTGTGAATCTAGTAGCCATAACTCTACCCCTTAATTCAACTAAATCCTTAAAGTTTATGGTAGAAACTTTATAACCCAAAGCCAACTGTGCTAAGTCATTTGCTTCTTGGTTTTCTATTCTTGGTATGTGTTGAATATCCATGTATTCAAATTTCCTCAATAGCCTATTGACTATGACGAAGTATACCATTAAGTTTTCTTTTATGCACTTATATTCCTTTGTAATTTGTTTGACCACTAATTCAGAGTCTCCTTTAATTTCGACTCTAGTTGCCCCCAGTTCCAACAAAGCTTCAAGTCCAACAATGAGCGCTTCATACTCAGCTTCGTTGTTCGAGCAACAAGGACCATCTAATTTATACTTGAATTTTGTTGGAATTCCTTCAGGAGAAATTAGAAGGACTCCAACGCCACTTCCATTCCTGTGGGTTGAACCATCAAAGTACAATTTCCATGGTTGCATTTCGACATAACTCATGACAGTCTGCTCAACCAAAGAATGGTCCACAATGAAGTCAGAAATCACTTGACCTTTCATAGCTTTTAAAGGCATGAAAGTCAAAGAATATTATGTTAAGGCTAAAGCCCATTTACCAACTCTGCTATGCATTATTGGTTTCGAAAGCATATGTTTAATGACATCGAAATGAGATGAAACATAAACATCAACAGGCTTTATATAATACTTGAGTTTCATACAAGAGAAATACAAACAGAGACATAGCTTTTCTAGATTTCTATATCTGGTCTCTGCATCATTTAGTACTCTACTTAAATAGTATATGGCTCTTTCGATACCACTGCTATCTTCTTGTGCTAACATACTACCTATACTAACTTCAGAGGCAGATATGTACAATCTCATGGGCTTCCCCCATGAAGGTGGAGACAAAATAGAAGGCTGAGAGAGGTATCTTTTTATCCTGTCAAATGCCTCCTGGTGGGCTTTGTTCATTCGAAGGCTTGGCCTTGCTTTAGACGAAGTAACAGAGAGAAAGCTTGGGTTCTTCCACTCAGGTTCGAAATGAATCTTCTGAGGAAGTTAATTTTCCCTAGCAAAGATTGCAACTCCCTTTTTGACGTAGGTGCTTTCGTCTCCATTATGGCTTTGGTTTTGTTCTGGTTGATTTCAATCCCTTTCTTGTGAACCACAAAACCAAGAAAATCTCCAACCTGCACAAAAAATGCACATTTAAGGGGATTCATCTTTAAGCCATGTTTTCTCATTCACTCGAATGATTGGCTCAAATGATGCAAATGTGTTTCTGCAGATATAGATTTGATGACTATATCATCAATATACACCTGCATGAAGGTTTCAATGAAATCATGAAAAATTGAATTCATTGCCCTTTGATAAGTTGCCCCAGCGTTCTTTAAACCAAAAGGCATCACCACCAATTCGTAGGTGCCTAAGGCTCCTGGGCAACGAAATGCTGTCTTTGCAATATCCTCTTCAGCAATAAAAATCTGATTATACCCAGAGTATCCATCTAACATACTTAAGTATTCGAACTCTGCAGCAGAATCTACTAGCATTTCTGCCACAGGCATGGAATATTCATCTTTAGGGGTTGCAGTGTTTAAATCCCTAAAATCTATGCAAATTCTTAAAGAACCATTTTTCTTAATAACAGGTACTATGTTTGCTAACCATTCGACGTACCTTGTTGTTCTGATGAATTTGCAACGCAGCAGCCTTTCGATCTCAGCTTTAATTTTTGTGAGAACCGCTGGTGCGAATCTCCTGGGAGTTTGTTTGATGGGTTTCTTGCCATCTTTGATTGGCAGTCTGTGTTCGACCAACTCCCTCTTTAAACCAGGCATCTCGTTATAATCCCATGCGAAGCAATCTTTATTTTCCTTGAGGACTTCAATTACTTCCTTCTTGAGGCCTGGGGTAAGTTTTGCACTTATGTAGGTTATTCTTTTCGTTTTTTCATCCCCTAAGTTGACTTCTTCGAGTGGATCTTGTGCCAACATTTTGGCACCTGAGTTTATGGGGTCTCTTTCGAAGCCTAAGGGTTCTTTATCGTAGATGGCATCCAACCTTTGATCCATCTCAAGTTCTCTGAAGGGTGAGCATTTCGAGCCATCCCTACTTGCTTCGTTCATCTTTACAGTTAATTTATTTATTTCAGCCTCTAAGGCCGCTTTTGATTCGTTCTCAGCCATATAGGCCGAAATCCTTTCGAAAAAGGTGGACTCAGTCATGGATAAGGTTGTCGAAGCCCAGCCTGCTGGCCGTTTTTGTATAGTGCTTTCGACTCCCTCTTCTTCACTGATTATTGTTCTATCCCAGTAAAGGCCATCATGGCGAAGGCACTGGGAGTGGTCCTGTTGGAATTGACAATAGGCTCAAGCTGGACCAATTCCAAATGCCTTCAACAAAGTACGAGATTAAAAATTTCACCGGAGTGAACAATTTCGGTCTGTGGTGCTTGAAGATGAAAGCCCTACTAGTTCAACAGGATTGTTTGGAAGCATTGAAGAGAGAGGCAACCATGAACGTTGTGTTAGTGCTAGCTGAGAAGACGACAATGATAGAGAAAGCCCACAGCGCAATCTTTTTGAGCCTTGGTGATAAGGTTCTTCGATAGGTATAAAGGAGACGACAGCGACAGGGTTATGGGTGAAACTTGAAAGTCTGTACATGACCAAATCACTGGTAAATTGATTCTACCTGAAGCAAGCTTTGTATTCATTCAAGATGATTGAAGACAAAGTGTTGGTTGAGTAATTGGATATGTTTAACAAGCTGATTCTTGATCTTGAAAATATTTATGTGAAGATCGATGATGAAGATCAAGAGATGTTTTTGTGCGCTTTGCCCAGATAACGTGCCCACTTCAAAGAAACCCTCTTGTATGGAAGGGAGTCCATGGCCTTTGAAGAAGTTCAATCAGTCTTGTATTATAAGGACTTGAACGAACGAAATAAGCATAAACCTTCGACGGTTGGTGAAGGTTTGGCCGTTAAAGGAAAATTCTTGCGAAATGATGGTAAGTTCGACAAGAAGAAAGGTAAAAGTCAGCAGAAGTCTTACAGTGGTAAAACATCTGGTATTCGATGCTATCATTGTAAGAAGGAGGGTCACACAAGAAAGGTGTGCCCTGAATGCCTGAAAGATCATGGAGGTAAGGATAATGGAAACGTAACCATTGTTCAAGATGTTTTCGACTCATCTGATGTTCTTATGGTTTCAAGCAGCGACTCCAAAAAAGAATGGATTATGGATTCAGGTTGCACTTGGCACATGACTCCAAGCAAAGACTTGTTCGAGGGATTATGTGATCAAGATGGTGGATCTGTATTGCTGGGAAACAACAAAGCATGCAAGATTATAGGTGTTGGATCTATGAGATTCAAGCTCCATGATGAGTCAATATGTTTATTGACTGGAGTCAGGTATGTACTTGATTTGAAGAGAAATTTGATTTCCCTTGGTGAATTCGACAAGAAAGGATATATTTTCCAAGGAGAGAAAAGTATCGTAAGAGTCATGAATGGGTTGAAGGAAGTCTTAAGAGGCGTGAGGAAGCAGAAGATGCCGAGGAAGTTGAGGAAACCATAGATGACTACCCATTGGCAAGAGATAGGTAGAGGAGAGTCATCAAGCTACCTCAAAGACTTGGGTATGCAGATCTTATAGCTCATGCCTTAATCTTTGCAAGTGAGGTTCTAGACGAAGAACCTAGAGACCATAAGGAAGTTATGAGGAGTCGAAATAAGACTAAATTGCTGAAGGCCATGGACAATGAGATAAAATCTCTTCATGATAATAATACTTGGAAACTGATCAAGAAACTTTTTGGAGCCAGGTAAGTCAGCTTTAAGTGGATTTTCAAAGTTAAGGAAGAAATTGAAGGAGTGGCGTCGAAAAGATACAAGGTAAGATTGGTTGTGAGGGGTTTCACTCAGAAAGAAGGTGTTGACTTCAATGATGTGTTTTCTCCTATTGTGAATCATAGGTCCATTAGAATGTTGCTTTCCATGGTGGCATAGTTCGACCTTGAACTGGAAAAAATGGATGTGAAGACTACATTCTTATATGGTGATCTAGATGAAACAATCATGATGAGACAACCTGAAGGGTATGTCGAAAAGGGAAAGGAAGATTATCTGTGAAAGTTGAATAGATCTTTATATGGGATGAAATAATCTCCTCGATAGTGGAATAGGATATTTGACAAGTTCATGGAACGTATAAGGTTCATTAGAAGCCAGCTCGACCAATGTGTTTACTTCAGATTTCGACCTGGTAATTCATTTGTTATTTTGTTGCTTTGTGTTGATGATATTCTTGTAGCAAGCAACAATGTCGGAGATGTATTGAGGGTGAAGGTTGAACTCAATAAGGAGTTAGACAAGAAGGATCTGGGAGCTGTGCCCAAGATTCTTGGGATTGACATCTGAAGAGATAGAAAGCAGTCGAAATTATGCTTATCTCAAGAGGCATACCTACGGAAGATTCTCAACAAATTTGGTATGTCGAATTCAACGCCTATTATGACTCCAATAAATTCCCAATTCAGGCTTAGTATAGATCAGTTTCCCAGTAATGATGTTAAAAGAACATATGAATAACATCCCATATTCTAATATAGTAGGTTCTTGGATGTATGCTATGGTCTGTACTAGACCCAACATAGCATATGCAGTAAGTCTTGTAAGCACGTACATGGTGAATCCTGGAAAGGCTCACTGGTAAGCATTGGAGTGGATTCTAAGGTACATAAATGGGTCTCTGAACAGAGTCTTAATCTATGGTAGAGCTTTGAGTGAAGATAGTAAAATAGTAATCGAAGGGTATGTCGACTCTGATTATGCAGGTTGTATGGATTCCAGAAAATCTATTTCTGGATATGTTTTCACTATGTTTGGTACAACAATTAGTTGGAAATCAGAACTTCAGAAGGTTGTCGCATTATCAACCACTGAAGCAGAATATATTTCTTTAACTTAAGCTGTGAAAGAAGCATTGTGGCTTCAAGGTTTTGCTAAGGAGCTGAAAATTCAAGGTTAAGTTATCACTGTTAAATGTGATAGTCAAAGTGCAATACACATGTCAAAGAATTCAACCTATCATGAGCGAACCAAGCACATCGATGTGAGGCTGCATTTCGTCAGAGGGGTAATCGAGCATGGAGAAGCACAAGTGCTGAAGGATTTGACAGATCACAATACTGCTGATATGATCACCAAGACATTGCCAAGTTGCAAGTTTTTTTACTATATGCAGTTGATAAAGTTACATGAAGAAAGCTAGTATTTTCTTTGATATTAAAGTTTGTTCTAAGGTGGAGATTTTTGAGAATTAGATTAAACTCTAGGTGGTAAAAGAGTAACTTCTAGTTCGACAAGATTTATGCATGCAGTCGAAGGTTGCTCACATGTTAGTGTCGAAGTATTGTATGTTGTAGTCGAAGAAGGGTCAAGCATGCAGTGGTCGAAGAATGCTAGGATTGTTAGCATCAAATTGGGCATGTTTGTTATGTCAAATTGTTTAAGTTAGCTTGTAATGGGTATTTATGAAAAATCCCATTAGTTTAGTATGTTAGATTTATTATAAATAGCATACCAGTCTCTCATCAGTGCATACACTGCAAATCCTAATTTAGGGTGAGAGAGTTATTTGTTATTTTTGTGTACTTGTAATCTGATTTAAAGATAAAGTAAAGAATAACAGTTAATAATCATTCCTTGTGTTATTCTTGTTTTTCTATCTTTTTCTACCCTTGATTGTTTCTTGATCATAAAGAAATAATTTATACTTTATTTTAAAGGTATCGTTTTTCACAACAGCAGTATTGACGAATCTCAAATTTCTCCTAATGATATTATCAGTAGAGTCTTTGGGCTCGAGCATTCTAGAAGAGTGAGCAACATAGGTACGAGAGAAGCTCTTAGTAATACATTTAAAAATAATGAAGTTAGACTTTCAAACTTGAGTAATTCTTCGACAAGTGCTAGTAATTCATCATCTAACTTTTGGAAAGAGAAGTACATGAACTTGGAATCTCAAGTTCAAAACAATATGGTAGCATTTAAAGCATATATTATGAGAAAAGAAGGAAATATTCTTGGTCAAGTGGCTGACATTTTGGGTTTATCAAATATATGTTCTGATTCTTATCTTTCTGTTTCACTATTCCATTAATAAAAATAACTACTTTCATCCATTTTATCTCATCTACTCATTAAATTTTAATCAATATATCAGCCAAATTAAATAATGCTTTAACATAGTGAAAGTCTTCCAAAATTGAGTTTTTCTAGAGTAGATTGGGTTGGACAAGGTTTGGTAATGTACTGAATTTGGAAAATTCATATGATTTGTGTGAGGAACAATTGTGTGTTTTGAATTTTGAAAAATCATATAATGTTACAGTGTTTTGGCTGTTGTGTATGTTATATTATCATTAATATTTAGTATGCAAATATCAAGGCTTAGATAAGGGACTGTAAAAATTATGCGGATTCATTTTCTAAACTTATTTTAAAATTATTAAATATTTTGATAACAATGTGTAATGTGTGAATTATTAGTCAAATATTTTATCTAATTAATTGTTTCTTTTATTATTTCAGCCAAGTGACATTGCAAGTGAGCCTAATTCACCGTTGATCGCAAGAAGATCTTGTGGTGGGAGAAACATTTGATGTGTGTTTTATTAAGGAGATTGAACAAGACTAATATAGATTATATGTTTTTGTTATGTTGACTCTTTACATGAAAATTTATGTTAGACTATTTTGAATTTGGGCTGGATTATCAAATTTAATATAACACAAGATGTTGTGAATTACACATTATTATCAGTTCAAGTTGAAGATGTTATCATGAATTGGTATTTTATGGTTCCATTTTAAAAAGATTTATGTTATATTACTTATTTATTTTAATTTTTTTTTTGTATAATAATTATATTTAATACTTAATAACAAATATTATAATCTAAAAATACATTGTAAAAAAATTTCAATAAAACAAAAAATAAAAAAGTATATAATTTTTTTTAATATAATTATTTTAAATTAATTGATAAATATAAAATCTATCATTTATTCAGGAGGTTTCAAATCCACACAGAATAATTTAAGAAATTAATAAAAACTTTTATTAATATAATATTAAAGGTTATTAATATAATATTAAAGGAGGTTGAGAATTGCCTCAAATTAAACTCTACATATTATGGAGGTTTAAAACCCCCGGAAAAATAGCCACCGCTATTTGGTACCAGCGGTTTGCCAAAATCCCTGCATTATACTATGGGAATTGTATCTCCGGGAGTTTTAAAAAATCCCATTAAATATGTTACGAAGGTAATAAACTTTATCAAAATGGGTATAAAACCCCTGCAATTCAAGTGCGTTTTTTGTAGCGTACATTCTAGATGTAGTTTCAACAAAGTAGAAAAGTTATGTTTAACCAATGTTTCAAAAGGATAGTTTTTGTGTTTTGTAATTTTAGGTAATATCTTGTTTGATTTCATTTAGATTTAGGTTCACCTCTTTGGATTGACTTCTTCTTCTCTATGTTGAGATTGAGTTTTTTGTTTATGTTTTTGTGAGTGTCACCTGGTGAACCCAAATGGTGAACCTGCCACCTGAGAGAACCACCATAAGCTGAAACTAAAACTATAAATGGATAAAATTAGATTGTTATCTTGAACTCGTCAAACTTGTTCGATGAATAACTGTTGATCCAGAATCGTCTAGTTCCGACTGTTGTCCACCCCTAGAGTTAGTTATAAAAATAGGCTAATCTTATTATATTTTATCATTTAATGTAAAGTTAATTTTATTTTCAGTTTCCTTATATAGTATATAAAGGCATATGCATACTCCATTTCTTTGAATGAATGTGAATAAACAAAACATTCTCTATTATGACATTAGAGAGAAGTTTTATAATAAGGTGAGAGAACTAAATTGGTTTTGCATTTTATCGCAAATGTTACGGATAGAAAGAGTCGCCACTGACTTTTCTTTTATCCAATAAGGAAAGGGTGAAAAGAATAGGAAAGAACTTGATAGATTTTGAGTTCGGGGGTAGGTTATGAAAAGAGAAGGTGTTATCACCCTTTTCATCTGTAGTTATCTACAGACTCTTAATCGTTTAGCTCACATTTGAAAATTACTTTGTGTGTGTGTTTGAAAATTTGCTAATGTAAGGCGAAACTTTGTAATAAATCTTGCATCGGTCCTCAAGAGTGTATACAAAGCGTTTGAAAATATTTTGAAAGTGTTTGTGAAATGTTTTGTTTTTGTGGGCAAGCGATCAAAAGTTCTACCCACTCAAGGTCATTCTTGTACTTTTCCTCCTCCTTTAGATAGTGCTATATGTACCATTAGTTAGTAGTAAGTCCTATCTTTGGATGTGGGGGGACATGCGTAGGGTCATCGTATGGTCATCGAAGGCAACTTGTAAGGACACTTTAGCAATTTCGTAAGGGACTAGATCATCTTTTTCGAAAGGCAACGTCAAAAGGTCATCGAGAGACTATGATCTTTTATATCGAGGATCTTTGCTAAAGTGTCCCCACTTTCGAGGGACATGACCGCTTTATTCTGAAGGCAACAAGAGAGGATACTCTAGAGGTGCAAGTGTGCGAATGTGTTTGATTCAGTTTATTTATCTTTGAGATCAGGGTTATTCTACCAGTTGGTTTTATCTTTCCATGCAAACCCTAATTACTAAGCAATATGGTAAATAATAGTAGCAGAAAAATATAATGGCAGAAAGTAGAGGCAGAACAAATAAACCTAAACCTATTACATGGCTTTGGGACAAATACATAATAGAAAGTGCAAAAAATAAAAATCTATAACTATTACATTCTGGAGCAGTTACATGATAATGAAAAAAGAGAAAACGGGAAATTTAGGTTATTGCAATCGAATGCGTCCTATACAATTTATTTAAGAAAATAAAATAAGAGGAAAAGAAGAGCAATGTTTTTTAGTGATTTTTTTATGAAAAAGGCTTTTTGATGATGATTAATTAAATAAACCTAAAAAATCTAATTAATTTTAATTAATAAAAAAAGTTAATTAGTTAAATTAATTAAAAAAGATTAATTAAAAAAAGTTAATTAAAAAAAGTTAATAAGTTAAATTAGTAACTAAAACCTAATTAATTAGGGTTTTAAAAAAAATAAACCTAAAACTAATTTGTTTGTATTTTAATTAAAATGAATATAAAAGTAAAAAAACAAATAAGGAAAAAAGGAAGTTGGGCCTGGATATAGCAAAAAGGGGGGTGAGAATCGAAATCTGTTAGGTCCAAGAGAGTGAGGCCTGCTCGATCTAGTGCAATCAACCAGGAGGACGCATCATGGGCATGTAGATCTAAAAACGTTGGATCAGATCTATGAAGATATGATGGTGAAATGTGGCATGGCGCATGGTAGGGCTATTATGAAGACACGCGCTGGAACATCTGCAAAATCAGAAAAAATATGAAAAATACAAAAGGCAGGGATCAAACCACGCTCTTATATACAAATTCCCTATCATGCGCGCTTGCCACTGGGGTGGCTTTTTCATCCGGTCATATAACAAAAGCAATTAATTATATAATGAACTCAAATTACTAGACCGGAGAAGCGGCGGATCCCTAGCTCTGGTCGTCTTCTCTGGCGAGCTCGTTCTCTCCAACCTGTAAAACACGAAGAGTTAGTGATTCCCGGATACCCTACCCCCATAATTCAGGCCTTGCAGTTCCAATGGAAGTGTCGGTTTTGGCTGATTCATGTTGTATAATGAGATATGGCCAGAATATCATGAAATGGTATGAACATGGTAGTTCATGGTTCGATTGTCATGGGGCTCACACGATGATCCTATCCTGCATTATTGAACCTGAGAAACACATTAGTGATGTTAGTATGCATTAAAACATACATAAAATAAAATTACAGATTCATGCAAGAATGTGAAATTGATGATGCATGTTCATGTGTTTTAGGTCCTTTGGATCGTTACACCTGATCGAATCTTACCCTACAATACTTCAGAGATCATTGGGATGGATATTTGGCCTTGAGGGAGGATGCAAGATAGAGTTTCAATTTGCCCTAGCTTTGATATTTTGGAGTTTTTTGGAATATGATCTTGTGTTAGGGTTTCATGTGGTCTCTTGTTTGAATGAATGAGAATATATAATGAAGAATTAGGTCAAAAGGGATTGGGCTTGGACCTTGTAAGAAAGCCTTGACTTTTATCTAATTTATTCTTAATTTTAAATAAATAAAAATAAAAATAAATAGGATAAAAATCCAAGGGGTGCATGGATAAGTTCAGAGGTTCATATTGAGGCCTATAACATGCATGGACCTTGAAGCACAAGCCCAATAGCCCAAAATTCCAAGTTTGGTCACTTAGGTTTCATGCATTTTCTTAAAATTTCCCAACTTGCACCAATCATAACTCTCGGAATTTTTATCATTTGAAAGTGATCTTGGAGTTTTTAGAAAGCTCAAGATGTACTCTACAATTTCTATGTTTATCATTTTTCCATTTGAAGACTTTATATTGATGTAAGTTGCCTTGACAAAAAGTATCTTTTTGTTGACTTTTGAAATGATCTATAATGTTTTGGCCCATATCTCTCAAATGAAGCGTTTTTTGGACTTAAGCTTAGAGAGAAAAAGTTGTATAGAATTGAATTTATTTTAAAATGAGCTTTTGTTGAGAAAAATCTGAAGAAGTATGTGAAAGTTATGCTTGGTCAAAGTTCAGTTGACTTCTCCTTAAGAAAACCCTAATTTGGTAACTTTTGACTTTTGATGAATTGAGAGTTTCCTTGATGAATCATGATCAAACCTTGATAAAATAATGAATATAACTTCAAACTCTTGATGTCGACCAAAAATCTTGAGGTTTGACTGTATGTTGACCACTGTTGACTTTTTGCCCAATACAGTTGATTTTTAGTCATCTGAGCAATTGACTGAGCAAACTTGTGATGCGAGGCTTGAAACTTGACATGAGCATACTTAGGGACATATAAGAAACCATGGAATCCACTTGAGTCATTATAGACCCAATATTCCTTGAGAAACATGAAACCCTAGTTATGGGCTAATTTCTAAGGAGGAGCATTTGTCTGATCAATTCTTGAGTAACCTTGAGTAAATAAAAACCCTAGGAGCATGAGGAGATACCTTGAAGAAAATGGGAGGGAAATTTTTTGGGTACAAAAACTTCCCATGTTCAATCTTTTTAAACTTGAAGAGTTAGATTGGCCTGTCTGCCATTCGTGATATGAAGGTAGAAGGGGATAGAACACTTAAGTGCCCAGAAATTTGCACTCGCATGTGCACGGAGTAACACTGTTGGTTGATAGTATTTCTTTAATGGGCTTAAAAATGCCATTCGGAGAGATGAGAGAGTGTCTTCGGAGATGGGCTTATAGATGAAATCCAAAGTAACTGTTGATAAGAGCATCAGAACAAGTCTACGCTTGTCTGTATCTGGGAAGTATGCTAGAATGAGTCTGTGTCCGCCTGTATCTAGTAGATATGTTAAGGAGTGTCAAAATGAACCTTATGTAGTGGTTGTATCTAAGTGATATTCTAGAATGAGTCTATGTCACGACTGTATCTATAAGTGGATCAGAGTGAGTCTCCGCCTGACTGTATCTAAAATTTGTGTTAGAATGAGCCTACACTTGCCTGTATCTGAGATCTATGATATGTATTAAAATGAGTCTAAGCTCGACTATATCTAAGGATATACCAAAATGAATGTTAGAATGGATCTACGTCTGGATCGTATCTGAGTTGTATCTGGAATATGTATTGGAATGAGTATCAGAATGGACCTATGTCTCGATCGTATCCAAACTGTATCTTGGATATGTATTAGAGTGAGTATCAGAATGGATCTACGTCTTGATCGTATCTAAACTGTATCTAGAATATGTATCGGAATGAGTCTATGCCTGACTGTATCCAAATGATCATCAGAATGAATCGTCAGTTGATTGTATCTGAAGGAGGATAAATTGTTGACAATGTTTTTTTGTTTTGTGAACTAACCTGAATGAAAACAAAGTTAGTTTTATGCAATGTCATGATGTATGTAATGCATCGTATAATTATGCTCTCAAAATAAATGAGAATGTTATGCGCGCTTCGCATGCTTATGTTTGTAAATGATGTATGGATACAATATGTCATTTAAACGTATCGGCAGTTTCGTGTAACATCTTCGGCTGGGGAAAATAAATCCCTGGCCGTTGCTGGGGATGAATAATATGAATCTTCAATCTTGATTAGAATATCTCTGCTGGGGATTCCCACCTTCTGTTTAAAGATACTCCGTTGGGAACATTTGACATCTTCTTGGGGATGAAAGAATTCCAGGAAAATTGTTCGTTCATAGTTCTCTTGAAGGATTTGATTCTTATGTACCCTGACTAGGGATAAAAGAGATGATGTGTCGTCAGACCGAGTTTTAGATACCGTAGTGAACTCTCCTGGGGATAGAGACCTTGATTACACTTTGCTAGAGAAGAGAGTTTTGTCGGGGATTTGCAATAATCGGAGAAATAAACTCCGTTGGGGAAATAAACTCTGCTGGAGAAGAGAACTCTTCTGGTGATTTTACGATGTTGGAGAAATAAACTCCGTTAGAGAAAAGAATTCCTGTAAGCTATGTTGAGGAGATAATCTCTGGTAGGGATTAGGATTTCATAGGTTGCGCTGAGGAAGTTTCCACCGTATGTTAGGGAAATGATCAAACTTCTTTATCCTCTAGGAGGCCTATTAGGGAAGATGATCATGTTGAGCTATCCATCAGGGATATAAAGGTGAACCGCTGGAAGATGCCCCAATTTATGTCTGATGGCATATTAGACTCGCTGGGGAATATTGTAAAATCAAGCTTCTCAAATGAGCTTTTGTTTTGATGAAGACAAACCATGATTAACAAAGAAGGCAAAGATTTATGATCAAGCTCAAAGCATCTAAGGATAATATCTTCATTCAAAGCTCTCAACAACTTTAAAGGTATAATAATATTATCTACTTTGATCTTAAGATATAGATGCTCAAAAATGAAAAAGAAATGTTTAAAAAATCATTACTCAAGTTTTTCAAAGTTAAAATTTCATTTCTCTCTTATGCAATCGATTTACATTTTAGTGCAATCGATTACACTCTTCAAACTTTCAGATCTTTTGCTTCTGTTTCTCTGTGCAATCGATTTACATTGCTTGTGCAATCGATTGCATACTTAAATTTTCAAAATGTTTGCTTCTGTTTCTCAGTGCAATCGATTTACATTGCTAGTGCAATCAATTGCACTCACTTACTTTTTGCTACTGACTTTGCATGCAATCGATTTGCATTGATAGTGCAATCGATTGCACTCTTAAATTTTTTGAAAAAAGAGCTGTTGAAACCTTGTGCAATCGATTTACACAAAGGGTGCAATCGATTGCATGCTGCACAATTTTGAAAAACAGCAGCTTTGTACATACCTGTTCATCATGCCTTTTCATTGAAACTTTTCACTCAAACTTGGCATTTGTTCATGATACATTTTCAGAACTTCATGTTGTTTCAAAAGGGTGTTATGAACATATAAATATTCAATTTCAAAATCTATTTCAACACCTCTTCCAAAAATATTTTCTGAAATTTCAAAATACAAACTCAAGCATTCCTTCACTTTCATGCATAAGTTTTCTGCACATTTTCATACATTAACAAACAGAAAACTTTGAGCAAATATATCTTGAGTCATTGTACAATAATATTATTGGAAGAGAAGATCATACATTGTTAAATCACTCTAAGTGATCAATACTACTCAACTCACTCAAAATCAAATATTGATAGTTACTTACTTATTTTTCCAGGATTGTTGGAAATAAGTTTAAGTGGTTTCAAATTCTTGTCTTTCCAGGATTGTTGGATACAAGTGTGTAGTCACTTTGAGAGGATTGTTCTCATTGTTGACATAGTGAAAATCCAAGAGGATTGTTCTTGGTGGTTTTATTGGTTAGAGTCTTGTATAGAAGGACTAGGGTGTCTTGTCTAGAGATCTAACAATAAGGAAATCTCTTTCAAGTTGAAAGGGGACTGGAGTACTCTTGGACTGTGAGGGGAACCAGGATATATCGCCCGTGTATCTTTAGTTTTCTGCATTTTTAAGCTTTCCTAAACTTACTTTTAACCAGAAAAATAAGAACCATCATCACTAAAACGGTAAAACTTTTAAAGCACTAATTCACCCCCCTCTTAGGCGCACTTCGTACTTACAATTGGTATTAGAGCAGGTTATAGGTAACCTTCTCCTAAAAGATCCAGAATGGCTTCCGCAAATTAAAATCCCGTTTTCAGAGATGGTGGTAGTAACAACAAGCCTCCTTTATTTTGTGGTGAATATTTTGACTTCTGGAAAATACGCATGAAGGCACATCTAGAAGCACAAGGAGAAGAAATATGGGATGCCGTCGAAAATGGTCCATTTATCCCTATAACCGTAATAAATGGTGTTGGCTCATCAAAGCCTAAAACTGCATGGGACGACGATGATAAGAAGAAAGTTCTCTATGACAAAAAGGCAATAAACGTTCTTCAAGGTGCACTTAGCATGAACGAATTCTTCTGTGTCTCAGCATGCAAAACAGCAAAAGAAATATGGGATACCTTGGTACAAACTCATGAAGGAACGGTTGAAGTAAAAAGATCAAGACTAAATACCCTAAGTCAAGAATACGAATTATTCCGAATGCAGCCCAGAGAAACCATTCTTGACTTACAAAAGTGATTTGTGCACTTGACAAATCATCTAAGTGCTCTTGGTAAAACTTTGACGAATGATGAACTAAATCTGAAAGTACTTAGGTCCTTAACTAGGGAATGGCAACCAAAGGTAACGAAAATTTCAGAAAAGAAAAGTCTCTCCAACATGACATCCGCAACATTATTTGGAAAACTTCAAGAATACGAAACGGAACTCGGAAGACTTGAAAAGCATGAAAATCAAGAGAAGAAATCCAAGAATATTGCTTTGAAGATAGACTCCAAGGAAGTTGAAAAGGAAGACAATCCGGAAAAAGATGAAAACTTCATGCTTCTTGTTAAAAGGCTTGGTAAGTTCTTCGGTAGAAATGATAAACCTTTTTCTCATTCAAAAGGAAAGAAACAATTTAAGAAAAAGGAAGTCTCCACATCAACACAAGAAATCACATGTTATGAATGTGGTAAGCAAGGTCATATCAAGCCGGATTGTCCAAAACTCTCCAAGAAAGGTGGATTCAAAAGCAAGAAGGGATTCAAGAACAAAAAGGCTTATGTCGCATGGGAGGACAATGAAATAAGTTCCTCATCCGATTCCGATAGTGATGAAAGTGCAAATCTAGCATTGATGGCCTCACACCATTCCGATGATGAAGACAATGAGGTTAGTGTGATCGGTGGATTTAGAACTGACTGTTTAATGCTGGTTCACGAAATGTCGCGGAAGCAAGAGTCGCCACCGTCTTTTATTTTCTCCAATATGGACAGGACAAAAGCACAGCAAAATTCCTTATGAGATAGTTTCTCGGTTCGGGAGGTAGATTTATAGAAAGGGAAGGTGTTAGCACCCTTTCTATCCATGGTTATCCATGGGCTCTTAGATACTCGCTCTTATGTTTTCAAAGTGTTTGCTTTTCAATTGTGAGTGGGTTTGAAAAAAGTTTCATTGAAAGATCTCTGAATAACTCTTGTATCGGTCCTCAAGAGTGTTTGAAAAATTCTTTTGAAAGCTTTTTGAAAGTGTCGGTGTGAAAAGAGTTTTTGATTTGTTTTTGAAGAGAGCAAGTATCTATGAGTCATCTACCTACCCTAAGGAATTAGGCTGTGTAAATGTCCTTAAGGTAGTGCTATCCCACCATTGAGAGGTAGGTAGCACCACCGTTGGAGGTGTTCGGGTCAATTCGAGTTTAGGGACATGTGGTCACCAAAGCAATAGTAGAACGCCTTAGCGGTAACCCTAATGTCCTAGATCCTTTTTTTATCCGAGGGAACCGTTTCGAGGTAACTGGATCTTTAGACAGGAGGGCGACCTCTAAAACACCCTATACTCAATGACCACGTTTCGAAGGCAACAGGCGAGGCGTACCCTAGAAGTGGTGTGTGTATTTGTGTGTTGTTTTCAGTTTAACAGTTATCTTTGATCATGGCATTGTGAGCTACGCTTGTTTTTTAATTAGCATACATTCTTTCATACAAAGTTTAGAATTTAAAAGTGCGGAAAATTAAAAAATGGAAAGATAAAAGCTACGCTATTACAAGGCGCGGGTCTATACATCGCCAAAGTACAAAGACCCGTTTTTGATAAAAAATGCGGAAAGTAAATAAATGCGGTACACCTAATTACTATTACATCCGGAAAGCAGTTACATAATATTCAAAGAGAAATAATGCGCGAAAAGAATTAATTGAACGTCCGAGGGTTTTGACCCTTTGGTTGAAATTAAATGAAATTAAAGTCTAATTATTATTTAATTAAATAAAATAAAGTATTTTTTTATGTTTTTGGTATTTATGAAATAAAGAAAATTAAAATCAAGAGAAACCCTAATTCTAAGTTATTTTAATTATTTAAGAAAATATTAAAGTTAACCTAATTTGCTAGTTAATTGATTTACATATTTATGTACAAAAATAATAGTTAATAATAATAATAAATAATGATGGTCAATAATAATAAAAAAAGTAAATCAAAACCTAATTCTATGGAATTTTATTTATTAAAGAAAAAGATTGAATTAAAACCTAAATTAACTAAATTAATTATTAACATTCATTTACAAAAATGTTTTAATGGTGAAATTAATAATAATTAAACATATTTTACAATTTTTGGTTTCTGATTTTTATATTATGAAAATTATTTTTATGGTGAATTAATGAAAACAATTAAAAACAATTAAAAAGAATTATAAATAAAATTGAAAAAAAATAATGCAAACCAGGGGGGTATCAGGCCCAGAATGGAGGTTAATTGGAAGTAATTCAGGCCCATTAACACCAGCTCGTTTGACTTTCCATGCTTGAGTGCGCCTTGGTTGACTGAGGTACACCATGGATTTCCTTCTGAGGCCCTTGGATTAATCATTATGTCCACTTGGCAGGCCTAAGCATGAGCGTGTATGGTGAACCACTGAACCATTGCTGCACGTGAACACGTTAAAACAAAAATTATGCAATATGTGGGGGGACCTGGGAATCGAACCCAGGTCCCTATACCTGTCAGCCACGTCTTCCACCAACTGAGCTATTGCGTGCGTTTGTTATATGGATAGACAAAAAATATAATATATAAAAAACAATGGTCAGTGGTATAAGACAAAAAACGCGCCAGATATTTGAATCTCCAAATAGCGTCAGGCCACGTCCATCTTCTTCCTTGTTTTCCCTGCAATTATAAAACAAGTAGTGGGGGTTTTAAACCCCCACTAAGTGGAACAGTGAATAATAGCGAATACGCCTACAGGTTAAATAAATTGAGCGTGAGGGTTTCGTTGAATCAGGTTTCTTGCAACGAATTCATTCATATTGGTCTTGAGGTCCAATTTTTCCATACAAGGAAAGCCCTATTTTGAAGCTTCTGAAACCCTAGGTTTCATCCATGGTGGATTTCGTTTCAAGCAGCTACGGAACAATTAAACTATGCCAAACGCTTCAGGAAGATGTCAGTAATGCAAATCAACGAATAAAACACATGAATGATGCGTAGAAATTGAAATTCGATTATGGAATATTTGTGAAGAAACGTGATTCTGTTCTACCGTTTCTTTGAGTATGGAAGCTTGTTCTTGATTGCAATCGACTCCTGGAGGGTTCAGCAACGTGTTGGAATACTTTTTATGCTTTGAAACGTCCTGCAACTATGATTTCAGTTTTCCAAATTTCTTGAGTTTTTTTGCAACTTTGTTCTATGGCTTTAGCAGCTTTTTCGTGTCTTCTGGAATAGGGTTAGGTTATGCATAAGTATGTGAATGAAATTAGGTCAAGAAAGAGCCCATGAATCCATTAAATTAATGTCTTGGATATTTGATTTTCAATTATGTAAATTTCAATCTTTTGCCATTGAAAACCTTGCCAATCATGGAAAATCTTCCCTTTTTGAATGTGAAACGACTTTCCAGCTTGCCCTAGTATGATTTGCTGCACAAAAAGATTTGAAAAAGCATTATTTGATATTTTCTCATAATAAAATCTAATTAAATGAATTAATAAGAATAAAAATTCAATTAATTAATTAAAAATAAGAAAATAAATCCTTTTAAGCTCAATGGGTCGTGCATAGGCTTTGGATAATGATTCAAGGAAGAATTTGAGGCCCATTAGCAATTTTGAAGTGTTTTGGGCAAAGTTGACTTTTGAAAGTTCCCAAAAATTTCCCAACTTCTCCAATGCATATCTTGCTCAATTTTGAAGCTATGAACATGTTCTTGGACATTTTGGAAAGGCCTTGAAGTCCTCTAACCAATTCCTTTGGTCCCATGTCATTTTGATTTACCAATCTCAAGTTATGGTCTTTTACTTAAAGTGCCTTTTTGTTGACTTTTGAGAATGACCTATAATGTTGAAATTGATAACTTTTTGCGAGAGAATTTCTTGGACTTGGAGTGTGAAGATGAGTTGTAGGAAATGTCATCCCCTTCAAAATGAGCTTTGGATGGGATTTTTCGGATAAACCATGCGGAAGTTATGCCCTGGTCAATTTGCAGTTGACTTTTCAGCTGTCCAAAAATAGAAACTTTTGCATCTTGAGACTTTTTGAGCCATGCTTTGAGAAATCATGATCAAGAATTGATCAAATGATGTTTGTGGCTTCAAAATAAGATGTTGACCAAAATTTTTGACTTTTGACTGTCAAATGACCATTTTGCCCCTGCAGTTGACTGTGGAGCAATTAGGGTTTTTGACTGTGCAACTTGATGCTGTGAGTCTTGAAACTTGACATATGGATGCTTGACAATGTATATAGGCATATGGGACTTGATTGGACCCTTGGAAACCTCAATTTCTTTGCCAGAACCAAAACCCTAGTTTTGACTGTGTTAGGAGGCAATTGGACTGTGCAACCCTTGAGAGATTTTAAAGTTTGATTTTGCCAAATCTTGAAGAATATGGGAGGGAAAATTTTGGGGTACAACAGTTGCCCCTGTTCAATCTTCTTAGACCTGAGGATGTAGATTGGCTGGCGTGCCTTTCGTAATCCGACGGTGGAAGATGATTGAACACTAGAGTGCCCAGAAATTTGCACTCACATAGTAGAATGTTAGCGGTGTGATGGTGGGAATGGGCTTATAGATGCCATTTGGAGGATAATGGATAGAAGAATGGGCTTATAGATGCCATCTGGATGAGTGACAGAACTTTGTCGGGAATGGGCTTATGGATGCCATTTGGAGACTGTCGGTATGTGGATGGGCTTATAGATGCCATCTGGAGGTTGTCTGTTGAATTGTAATTTTTGTAAGTTGAAAGAGGGAACCGGTGTAGGGTTTCCTGATGATGAGTTTGTGTAAAACTGCATCTTGGAAAGAAGGACACCTGTGTAGGGTTGTTTTGATGACGAGTCTGTGTAAAACCGCATCTTTGAAGGAAGGAAACTTGTGTAGGGTTTACTGATGACGAGTCCGTGTAAAACTACGTCTGGAGTTTGAGAAGGGAACCTGTGTGAGGTTACTTTAATGATGAGCCCGTGTAAAACTACACTTGGAGAGAGAGAACCTGTGTAGGGTTTCTTAGGGATAAGCTCGTGTAAAACTTCTGGAGGAATCGGGGTAATGTTACTGTAGGATAAGTTCGTGTAAAACTTCTGGATGAACCGGGGTAAGGTCATCTTGAGATGAGTCCGTGTAAGACTGCTGGATGAACCGGGGTAAGGTCATCTTGAGATAAATCCGTGTAAGACTTCTTGATGAACCGGGGTAAGGTCATCTTGAGATAAGTCCGTGTAAGACCTCTTGATGAACCGGGGTAAGGTTACTGCAGGATAAGTTCGTGTAAAACTTCTGAGGTGGAGAAGTAACCGGTGTAGGGTTGCCTAAGGATGAGTCCGTGTAAGACTTCGTCTGAAAATTGAGAAGGAACCGGTGTAGGGTTGCCTGTTGATGAGCCCGTGTAAGACTTCTTCTGAAGGAAAAGGAACCGGCATAGGGTTACCTTGATGATAAGTCCGTGTAAGACTTCGTCTGAAAATTGAGAAGGAACCGGTGTAGGGTTACCTGATGATGAGTTCGTGTAAAACTGCATCTGAGGTTGAGAAGGAAACTGGTGTAGGGCTTCCTGATAATGAGTCAGTGTAAAACTTCATCTGAAATTGAGAAGGAACCGGTGTAGGGTTACTTCATGATTGTCAAGTAGATAATTGTCCTGTTTGGTTTCGGATATTAACCCACGATCAGTCGTCCACAGAATTTTCCTGGCTTGTTACCAATGTTGATCTGGAACTGTAGAGGTAGATGGTAATCATCTTTTGATTGACCTTTTCCTGAAAAGGCAAAACGTTAGCTGTATGCAATGTCATGATGCATGAACTGCATGATATTAAGATGTTCTCAAAAATAAATGAGATTTGTGTTGTATGATGCGTGTGCATGCTATAATGTATAAAGATGTGATGTTTATGAATGTATTCTCGTATGGGAAAATAAATCCTTGATGAATGCCGGGAGTTTATTGAATCTTGGGCTGATGTGGAAGAGTAGAGCTTCGTTTCCGCTGGGGATGATGGTTGCAAGAATACCGATAGGAGAAGATGACTCCGTTGGGGAATAAACTTGGCGAATAGATTGATCTTCGGGGAATTACTCTGTGGGGGAAGAGGAGGTATTTTGCTGAAATGTTGATGATAGCTCCGCTGGGGATACCATTGTTGAGTTCTGTTGGAAGATTTGATGAACTCCACTGGGGGTAGGAAGACTTCGCTGGGGACGATCTTTCCGTGGCAATTGGCTGAGGATAACCCAGTTATATCCTGGTGGGGAAATAACCTTTGAATAAAGCCGGGGAGACGCGTTCGTGCTCTGCAGGGGGTAAGCTTCCAGAATCTACTGGGGATAAGCTTCCTACTGGGGAGATGGATTCAACTTTCCTGGGGATCCTTTTCAGATTGGACTGGGGAATGGCTCCACTGGATGTCCGGTGTACCGCCGGGGAACAATCTTAGATCAAGATTGCCAGGGATGCTTGTTAGGAATGTTTGTGTACTCCGTTGGGGAATATTGAGATCTTCTGGAGGATACCCAACTTCCTTAAGGCTGACTGAGGATAACTCTGCTCGGGGAGAGTATTGCTAATTTGCTGGAGATGTTGTGTCTGTTTAGGGCTGATGGGAGACCAACTGCTTGGGGAGAATTGTTGAATCTTGGCTCACTCTCTGGGGAATTAAGGCATCTTGATTACGTTCTTCAGCTGAACTTACCTTGGTACCTTGGTGGATAGAGCGACCTGATCGCTTAGACAATTCTTTATTGCCCCAGTTTCTGCAGGAGAAGATACCTGTGGAGGTGCTTGACGATTGCCGATTGACAAATCTTCTTCTGGTAGGCAAGTGACGAGATAACGGGACATAGTCGTACGCTGTGATCCCTAACTTTTGCCTGGACCGCCCTTTCGGGTTTTCAGTCCACCGGGATACCCATTTTTGCCCAAGCCGCCTTTTCAGGTTTTCGACTTGCCGGGTGTACAGATTTTTTTCATTTCATCCCTTATTTTTGCCCGAACCCTTTTGGTTCGCCGGGAAGCCCTTATTTTTGCCTAGGTGTGTCAACCTAGCGGGTCTAGTATTTTTCGACTATGTCCATGCTCTCAGAACGTAGGGAGGTGCCCCCGTTGTTGTGTTACCATGTGACCAGAAGATGTTTGATCAAGCAAGATTCGTTGCTGGAATTCATGCCCAATGCCCCAAGTGACTCAGGCGGAGATTTGCCCCAGGCTATTTGGCATTTGAGAGATTCTCTGAATCTTGACTTAATTGCCCCAGATGATGGATAATGACCATGCCATGCCCCTTGGTTGGAAGCACTTTTGTTCACTTAGATATTAGTCGTGCGAACTTCTATGCTGTTCAAACAAATAGTCATATGCAAGAAATGTTATATTAAAAATGCAAAGCTTATGTCTGTCTTGAAGTTTTTTGAAAATGCAGTTTTTTTCCATAAAAACAAGTGAATTTTTTGTAAACTGTGATGTCAACTCGTTATTTTACCGTAAGCCTTAAGGAGTCAGGATGCCTTTCGTAACAGTATGCTTTCGAACTAACCCATGCTTCAGCTAGGACTTTTGAGGGTTATAACGTGGCCTGGTTCACGGTTTAAGAAACAAAGGATAAAGGCTCAAATTTTATTTGTACCCACCCGCTCTTCGTGATGTTCTTCAAACCTAAACTCAGCTAATCGTGTGTTAGACCTTGTTTGAGTCTTTGCTTTGATATTCCGGTGATGGTTCGGACATTGACAATTTATTTTGAATAGGCAGTCATTTCTTTTTTTGTCGAGGGTTTGTATGACCTCTTTCTTTTTTTATTTTGTTATCCCTGTCTTTTGCCTGAACTGTTTCTTTTTGTATTTACAGTCAGCGGGATGCCCCAATTTTGTAAGTCTCCTTCATAGGTTTTGACTTATTGGGCTTTTATTTCTGAGAGATATTGACTGCCTGTCTTTATGATTATTCAGAACCATCAACGTCTTTTGTTTTGTGAGGACCTCTTTGGTGCTATTCGTTGTGCACTTGGATCAACTGAGAGAACTACCCTGCCCCAGGTTATGATTAAGGGTTTTAATTTTCGAAAAGAAAAACTCCTACTTCTTTGGCTCAAAGGGGTTAACGAGGGATTATCTGCCTTATACTCCAGTGTTTAGGAATTGAAACAATGCCTGTACCTCATCAGCGGGGTCTTTCCAAAAGCATACTGTAAACGTTGTGGTATCGTTTTCATCATCCTCCCTCAAGAGGCTTAGAATTTTAAAATCGAGAGTTGAACATCAAAAATAAAAGCAATTTTGAATATAGTGAACACAATTACTTCAAAACAGACACGTGTAATGCATTAATGAAATAACCAAGTTTGACATGAAATAAAATGTTTGAACAATCAAAGAAAATTACAACTTGAACATTCGAATGAACAAAAGTTTTTCAATCCTAGCCATGTTTCGGCAAAGGAGCAGTGGTCACATTGGGAGTCTCAGCAGGCTCGAATTCGATCTCTTTAGCATCGATCATATTCTGGATCTTGTACTTCAGCGCCCAACAATCCTCCGTATCGTGCCCCGGACTATCGGAATGATAAGCACACCTCGCTTCCGGGTTGTAGTTTGGAGACGAGGTCTTGGGAATTGCAGGAGGGTTGATCACCGCAATCAGATTCATTTTCAACATGTGCTGCAATGCTTGTGACAATGGCATGTTGATGTTGGTGAATTGTCTTTTAGGCTCGTCTGGCCTTCGCTGATTTACCTTTTGTGGTTGTCGGCGTGGTGCGGAACCAGAGATCATGACTGCCCCTGCATGTTGGTCACGACGACTCTTTTGACTGTATGCAGCATTAGACTCTTTCTTCCCTATGTAAGGCTTTTTGTGAGTATCAGAAGGTGCGGCCTCTTGAATCTTCCCACTCTTGATACCAGCTTAAATTCTTTCCCCGGTCAGAATGAGGTATGTAAACCCTACAGATGAATTACCAATGAGATGATTGAAGAACGGCCCGGATAGGGTCCCTAAGAACATGTCCACTAGTTCACGGTCGGTTAATGGTGGCTGCACCCTGCCAGCCAGGTCCCTCCACTTTTGAGCATATTCTTTAAAGCCTTCGCCTGCACCCATAGACATTCCCTGAAGCTGAGTGCGCGTGGGAGCAAGGTCGGCATTGTACTAGTACTGCTTGTAGAATGCAGTGGCCAAGTCCTCCCAGCTGCGGATGTTGGCTCCATTCAGTTGATAGAACTAGTTGAGTTGAGTTCCTGACAGACTATCCTGAAAGAAATGAATCCACAAATTCTTGTCAGCCGTGTAGGGCTGGATCCTCCTTATGTAAGACCTGAGATTCAGCTTAGGACAGGATTCCCCGTCGTACTTGGCAAAGGCAGGTGCCTTGAATTTGTGCGGGATTACTACACCAGAAGACAGACCTAGATCTTCGAAGTCCAGGCCGGGCATTTTTTGTATTTCCATAGCACTTAGCCTATCTTCTAGCTGTTTGTACCTGTCCTCAGCTGGAGGGTACTATTCATCATTGTAACCGGTCTCGTTGTTGGAGACTACTGGACTAGGCACCTCTCTCTCATGGGGACTGTCTTTCCCAACATATGGGGTAGTCTGCTCAACTTCATTTTGTGATCCATTCCCCGATTTGCGTCTAGGGTTGAACAGCACCGTCCTCTTCTTCTTCTTTTTCAAAAGCAGGGTCTTCAGATCTTGTTGCCCCTGGGCCAAACTCATGTTCAACTCTTGGAACTAGGCGTTCTGAGCCTGGAGAGCCTTGATGGATTGCTCAGTAGATGATTCAGGATTCATGACGATCGGCTGAAATAAACAGCGAAGAAGGTAAGCAACCTGTAAACAGTGGTACCTGTAATGCAATGATATGTATGATATGCATGCAATGTTTTCAAGGATCTCGCGGGGTAAACAGAGAAACTGTTAGAACTTGAATTTTGTAGCTTGATTGAAGGAGCTTCATGGTGTTGAGAGTCCTTCTTCCGGAGTCAAGGCTCACCATATCGAATGGGTCATAGCCCCTGACTCAAGTCATTAACCTTGACTAGAGGAAAATAAATCCCCTTTGCCCCTTGCTAGACAGTTTGATTCATCATGACCTGCATCACAGACCCTTGAGATCCTTGAAATGGATTAGTCCTTATGTAGGATGTATGCAATGGTATGATGGTATGATGTCATGCTATGCGTGGAGTAATGTAGGTAAACCCTGTTATGAGTCCAGATTAAGGACTGTAAACAAAACCTGCAAGAAACTTAAGTGTCAGATAACGAGCATGCAAGTAGTCAAGTTTGAAGGCACACAAGTCACACAAAGACAACCCTTAGAGTTCAGGCCAGCATGGGGTCTAGGTATTACCCTCTTGAAGTTGGTGGGCTCAAAACCTGTCCTATCAGAAGTAACCGGGTTCTAAGGGTCCCAATATCATTGGATTGTTTTCTGTGTTCATCGTTTCGATTTAGCCACTGGACTGGCGACCGAAATATTCCAAGAAAACAACCCTCAACTGAGTGTAGTATCGAGTATCAACCAACCTCGGACTGCACCAAAGTCAGTTATCTCACTACCCTAAAGAGGCCAAGATGGTTCAATTAAGGTTCCTAAGGTCAGTTGATGCTTCACGACACCACGCGGCGGCCCCGTACTCTCCTTGAATGGACTCAAGGGTTACCGGTACTCACCAAAGTGCCACATCAATGTAGCAGACTGCTTCAACCGTGTCGGTATACCCCACACAGTTCCCTCACAGTCTTGTTGCTACTTTCTAAGAAGGTATCCCCAGATCCGGGTTAGGATCTATAGAACTCCCAAGACAGTACCCACAATAATAAAGCAAACAATTCAGACAATTGAAAACACAAGTGATCTTAGTCCTAAGGTACACCTCACTTTTAAGCATATCCCCAGCAGAGTCGCCAGTTCTGTGATCGGTGGATTTAGAACTGACTGTTTAACGCTGGTTCGCGAAATGTCGCGGAAGCAAGAGTCGCCACCGTCTTTTATTTTCTCCAATATGGACAGGACAAAAGCACAACAAAATTCCTTATGAGATAGTTTCTCGGTTCGGGAGGTAGATTTATAGAAAGGGAAGGTGTTAGCACCCTTTCTATCCATGGTTATCCATGGGCTCTTAGATACTCACTCTTATGTTTTCAAAGTGTTTGCTTTTCAATTGTGGGTGGGTTTGAAAAAAGTTTCATTGAAAGATCTCTGAATAACTCTTGTATCGGTCCTCAAGAGTGTTTGAAAAATTGTTTTGAAAGCTTTTTGAAAGTGTCGATGTGAAAAGAGTTTTTGATTTGTTTTTGAAGAGAGCAAGTATCTATGAGTCATCTACCTACCCTAAGGAATTAGGCTGTGTAAATGTCCTTAAGGTAGTGCCATCCCACCATTGAGAGGTAGGTAGCACCACCGTTGGAGGTGTTCAGGTCAATTCGAGTTTAGGGACATGTGGTCACCAAAGCAATAGTAGGACGCCTTAGCAGTAACCCTAATGTCCTAGATCCTTTTTTTTATCCGAGGCAACCGTTTTGAGGCAACTGGATCTTTAGACAGGAGGGCGACCTCTAAAACACCCTATACTCAATGACCACGTTTCGAAGGCAACAGGTGAGGCGTACCCTAGAAGTGGTGTGTGTATTTGTGTGTTGTTTTCAGTTTAACAGTTATCTTTGATCATGGCATTGTGAGCTACGCTTGTTTTTTAATTAGCATACATTCTTTCATAAAAAGTTTAGAATTTAAAAGTGCGGAAAATTAAAAAACGGAAAGATAAAAGCTACGCTATTACAAGGCGCGGGTCTATACATCGCCAAAGTACAAAGACCCGTTTTTGATAAAAAAATGCGGAAAGTAAATAAATGCGGTACACCTAATTACTATTACATCCGGAAAGCAGTTACATAATATTCAAAGAGAAATAATGCGCGAAAAGAATTAATTGAACGTCCGAGGGTTTTGACCCTTTGCTTGAAATTAAATGAAATTAAAGTCTAATTATTATTTAATTAAAGAAAATAAAGTATTTTTTATGTTTTTGGTATTTATGAAATAAAGAAAATTAAAATCAAGAGAAACCCTAATTCTAAGTTATTTTAATTATTTAAGAAAATATTAAAGTTAACCTAATTTGCTAGTTAATTGATTTACATATTTATGTACAAAAATAATAGTTAATAATAATAATAAATAATGATGGTCAATAATAATAAAAAAAGTAAATCAAAACCTAATTCTATGGAATTTTATTTATTAAAGAAAAAGATTGAATTAAAACCTAAATTAACTAAATTAATTATTAACATTTATTTACAAAAATATTTTAATGGTGAAATTAATAATAATTAAACATATTTTACAATTTTTGGTTTCTGATTTTTATATTATGAAAATTATTTTTATGGTGAATTAATGAAAACAATTAAAAACAATTAAAAAGAATTATAAATAAAATTGAAAAAAAATAATGCAAACCAGGGGGGTATCAGGCCCAGAGTGGAGGTTAATTGGAAGTAATTCAGGCCCATTAACACCAGCTCGTTTGACTTTCCATGCTTGAGTGCGCCTTGGTTGACTGAGGTACACCATGGATTTCCTTCTGAGGCCCTTGGATTAATCATTATGTCCACTTGGCAGGCCTAAGCATGAGCGTGTATGGTGAACCACTGAACCATTGCTGCACGTGAACACGTTAAAACAAAAATTATGTAATATGTGGGGGGACCTGGGAATCGAACCCAGGTCCCTATACCTGCCAGCCACGTCTTCCACCAACTGAGCTATTGCATGCGTTTGTTATATGGATAGACAAAAAATATAATATATAAAAATCAATGGTCAGTGGTATAAGACAAAAAGCGCGCCAGATATTTGAATCTCCCAATAGCGTCAGGCCACGTCCATCTTCTTCCTTGTTTTCCCTGCAATTATAAAACAAGTAGCGGGGGTTTTAAACCCCCACTAAGTGGAACAGTGAATAATAGCGAATATGCCTACAGGTTAAATAAATTGAGCACGAGGGTTTCGTTGAATCAGGTTTCTTGTAACGAATTCATTCATATTGGTCTTGAGGTCCAATTTTTCCATACAAGGAAAGCCCTATTTTGAAGCTTCTGAAACCCTAGGTTTCATCCATGGTGGATTTCGTTTCAAGCAGCTACAGAACAATTAAACTATGCCAAACGCTTCAGGAAGATGTCAGTAATGCAAATCAATGAATAAAACCCATGAATGATGCGTAGAAATTGAAATTCGATTATGGAATATTTGTGAAGAAACGTGATTCTGTTCTACCGTTTCTTTGAGTATGGAAGCTTGTTCTTGATTGCAATCGACTCCTGGAGGGTTCAACAACGTGTTGGAATACTTTTTATGCTTTGAAACGTCCTGCAACTATGATTTCAGTTTTCCAAATTTCTTGAGTTTTTTTGCAACTTTGTTCTATGGCTTTAGCAGCTTTTTCGTGTCTTCTGGAATAGGGTTAGGTTATGCATAAGTATGTGAATGAAATTAGGTCAAGAAAGAGCCCATGAATCCATTGAATTAATGTCTTGGATATTTGATTTTCAATTATGTAAATTTCAATCTTTTGCCATTGAAAACCTTGCCAATCATGGAAAATCTTCCCTTTTTGAATGTGAAACGACTTTCCAGCTTGCCCTAGTATGATTTGCTGCACAAAAAGATTTGAAAAAGCATTATTTGATATTTTCTCATAATTAAATCTAATTAAATGAATTAATAAGAATAAAAATTCAATTAATTAATTAAAAATAAGAAAATAAATCCTTTTAAGCTCAATAGGTCGTGAATAGGCTTTGGGTAATGATTCAAGGAAGAATTTGAGGCCCATTAGCAATTTTGAAGTGTTTTGGGCAAAGTTGACTTTTGAAAGTTCCCAAAAATTTCCCAACTTCTCCAATGCATATCTTGCTCAATTTTGAAGCTATGAAGATGTTCTTGGACATTTTGGAAAGTTCTTGAAGTCCTCTAACCAATGCCTTTTGTCCCAGTTCATTTTGATTTACCAATCTCAAGTTTTGGTCTTTGACTTAAAGTGCCTTTTTGTTGACTTTTGAGAATGACCTATAATGTTGAAATTGATAACTTTTTGTGATAGCATTTCTTGGACTTGGAGTGTGAATATGAGTTGTAGGAAATTTCATCCCCTTCAAAATGAGCTTTGGATGGGATTTTTCTGATAAACCATGAGGAAGTTATGCCCTGGTCAATTTGTAGTTGACTTTTCAACTGTCCAAAAATAGAAACTTTTGCATCTTGAGACTTTTTGAGCCATGCTTTGAGAAATCATGATCAAGAATTGATCAAATGATGTTTGTGGCTTCAAAATAAGATGTTGACCAAAATTTTTTTACTTTTGACTGTCAAATGACCATTTTGCCCCTGCAGTTGACTGTGGAGCAATTAGGGTTTTTGAGTGTGCAACTTGATGCTGTGAGTCTTGAAACTTGACATATGGATGCTTGACAATGTATATAGGCATATGGGACTTGATTGGACCCTTGGAAACCTCAATTTCTTTGCCAGAACCAAAACCCTAGTTTTGACTGTGTTAGGAGGCAATTGGACTGTGCAACCCTTGAGAGATTTTGAAGTTTGATTTTGCCAAATCTTGAAGAATATGGGAGGGAAAATTTTGGGGTACAACAGTTAGTAATGAATTTTCTCTTTTTGATAGTGATGCACAAGGTGCTATAGATGAACTATTGAATGAATTCAAAATTCTATATAAAACCATTTCATTACAAAAGAAACAAATTTCATCCTTAGAAGAAAAATATGATTCTATGGAAAAAGATTTCAAAGAAGAAAAACAAAAATCAAGTGATGAACAAAAACATAATTTTGTGTGCAAAAATTGTGAATCACTCTCTTTCCAAATTTACCAATTAAAGAGAGTCATTAAAAGATATGAAAAAGGTCAAATTAGATTGGAAGGTGTTCTTAACCAACAAAGATATTCCAATGATAAAAGTGGACTTGGATATTCAAAGTTTTCAAAACCAAGTTCTAATAAAACTATCTTTGTTAAAGCTAGTGACCAATCATCCAAAGAGAAAGTGAATAAACCTAAAGTAGTTCATCACTATCCTAAAAAGAAAACATTTCCTAAAAAGAAATCTTATCCTTCTAGATATAGAAGTAACTTTGAACCTGCTTGTTTTTATTGTGGTATTAAAGGCCATATACCTAATGCTTGCTATGTTAGAAACTTTAGTATGGCAAGTGGGAATTATGTGTGGGTTAAGAAAGGAACTAACTATGATGGATCCAAAGCACATTGGGTACCAAATCAAACTTAATTTATTTTGTAGGTATGCTTGAAGACCACATGCAATATTTGGTATCTTGATAGTGGTTGTTCAAAGCATATGACGGGAGACATACACTAACTTTCAAATCTAGTTCAAGTCCAAGGATTATTTCACATATGGGGAATACCTTAAAAGAAGAATTCTTGGCATTGGCAAAGTTGATACACTAACTTTCATATCCATTGAAGATATACTTTTTGTTGAAGAACAAAAGACAACTTCTAAGTAAAAGACAACTTTGTGACAAAGGCTTCAACATCATGTTTTGATGAAGATAACTACTATGTGCATTTATCAAAGGATGATAAAAAGTATCATGAAGCAATATGGCTATGGTTAAGCTTTCAATATTATTATATGTATTTTGTCCATTTTTATGCATCTTTCCCTTCTTTTTGATAATGTCAAAGGGGGAGAAGGATGTTGTACTTTATGCTTGTATATTTCCTTGTCTTAATTTTTAAGGTACTCTCCAACCAAGATGAAGAAACACAAAGGATTCCAACCTTCTCATACATAGGGGGAGTTTTGCATCTTAGGGGGAGAAGCTCTTTCCGGAAAGTACAACGCATAAAGAACGATTGTTTGTCATCATCAAAAAGGCGGATAATGTAAAATCAAGCTTCTCAAATGAGCTTTTGTTTTGATGAAGACAAACCATGATTAACAAAGAAGGCAAAGATTTATGATCAAGCTCAAAGCATCTAAGGATAATATCTTCATTCAAAGCTCTCAACAACTTTAAAGGTATAATAATATTATCTACTTTGATCTTAAGATATAGATGCTCAAAAATGAAAAAGAAATGTTTAAAAAATCATTACTCAAGTTTTTCAAAGTTAAAATTTCATTTTTCTCTTATGCAATCGATTTACATTTTAGTGCAATCGATTACACTCTTCAAATTTTCAGATCTTTTGTTTCCGTTTCTCTGTGTAATCGATTTACATTGCTTGTGAAATCGATTGCATACTTAAATTTTCAAAATGTTTGCTTCTGTTTCTCAGTGCAATCGATTTACGTTGCTAGTGCAATTGATTACACTCACTTACTTTTTGCTACTGACTTTGCATGCAATCGATTTTCATTGATAGTGCAATCGATTGCACTCTTAAATTTTTTGAAAAAGTAGTTGTTGAAACCTTGTGCAATTGATTTACACAAAGGGTGCAATCTATTGCATGCTGCATGATTTTGAAAAACAACAGCTTTGTACATACCTGTTCATCATGCCTTTTCATTGAAACTTTTCACTCAAACTTGGCATTTGTTCATGATACATTTTCAGAACTTCATGTTGTTTCAAAAGGGTGTTATGAACATATAAATATTCAATTTCAAAATCTATTTCAACACCTCTTCCAAAAATATTTTCTGAAATTTCAAAATACAAACTCAAGCATTCCTTCACTTTCATGCCTAAGTTTTCTGCATATTTTCATACATTAACAAACAGAAAACTTTGAGCAAATATATATTGAGTCATTGTACAATAATATTATTGGAAGAGAAGATCATACATTGTTAAATCACTCTAAGTGATCAATACTACTCAACTCACTCAAAATCAAATATTGATAGTTACTTACTTATTTTTCCAGGATTGTTGGAAATAAGATTAAGTGGTTTTAAATTCTTGTCTTTCCAGGATTGTTGGATACAAGTGTGTAGTCACTTTGAGAGGATTGTTCTCATTGTTGACATAGTGAAAATCCAAGAGGATTGTTCTTGGTGGTTTTATTGGTTAGAGTCTTGTATAGAAGGACTAGGG
This sequence comes from Vicia faba, assembly GCA_948472305.1. Classification (NCBI taxonomy): domain Eukaryota; kingdom Viridiplantae; phylum Streptophyta; class Magnoliopsida; order Fabales; family Fabaceae; genus Vicia; species Vicia faba. The sequence continues at coordinate 67,959,012 of OX451736.1, read as the reverse complement.
TGTCTTGTCTAGAGATCTAACAATAAGGAAATCTCTTTCAAGTTGAAATGGGACTGGAGTACTCTCGGACTGTGAGAGGAACCAGGATATATCGCCCGTGTCTCTTTATTTTTCTGCATTTTTAAGCTTTCCTAAACTCACTTTTAACCAGAAAAATAAGAACCATCATCACTAAAAACCAGAATTTTTAAAGTACCTAATTCACCCCCCTCTTAGGCGCACTCCGTACTTACAAATATATCTCTGTCGGGGGTGAGCTTGTGAAGGTAGCTCTGTGGGGATTTCTCTACGGAGATTTGTGGACAACTTGAATAGTATCCCAACTCCTAGAGTCTTTAGTAAATGCTTATTCCTGTTTGTATGCACATATTTGTTAATAGTAATCATATTCATATACATATGTTAATTAAATTTAGTCATTGGATGTTTTGCAAATAAAATAGGGAAACTAAAATAAATTTGAATTTTGAAACATATTTGTATTGAGAATTCGCCTATAAACAGGCATTTTTGTACAAATAGACAGAGATCCTAGTAAGAGGAAATCATCGTAAAATTAAAAGAAAAGTACAAATAAAAATAAGGAAGAACAACTATATGGAAATGATCCCATCGGTTTCAACTCTGCTATTACCCCTATGTCTTCGAGCATCTCATCCCTCTCTATCGGAAGAAGTTGACTGAATTTATTTGTACCATTTGAACTTAACGTTAATAACGAAGCTTGCGGTAAGTAGATGATCCAACGGGACATAGTCGTACACTCTAATCCCTATCTTTTTCCTGGACCACTTTTTCAGGTTTTCGGTCCACTGGGATACCCTATTTTGCCCAAGTCTCCCTTTCAGGTTTTCAACTAGTCGGGTGTACAATCTTTATATATATCCCTAATTTTTCCCGAACCCTTTTGGTTCGCTGGGATGCCCTTATTTTTTCCTAGGCCAGTCAACCTAGCGGGTCTCTTTCATGCGTAGTATTTTTGACTATGTCCGCGTTCATAGGGTGCAGAAAATATTCACCGTCCATGGTGGTCAGTATCATAGCATTGCCAGAAAATATCTTCTTGATCACAAATGGCCCTTCGTATGTGGGAGTCCATTTTCCCCTGGGATCACCTTATGGTAGAATAATGCGCTTTTCTACCAAATCACCAGCCTGGTATACCCGATGCTTAACTTTCTTATTAAAGGCTTTGATCATGCGCTTCTGGTACATCTGACTGTGACAAACAGCTGCAAGCCTTTTCTCGTCAATCAAATTTATCTGGTCCAGCCTAGTCTGAATCCACTCGTCTTCATCTAAACCCGCGTCCTTCATAATCCTTAGAGAAGGAATCTGGACTTCGACATGTAAGACAACCTCCATACCATTGACTAGGGAGAATGGGGTTGCCCCAGTTGACGTACGTACTGAAGTGTGATAACCATGAAGATAAAATGACAATATCTCATGCCAATCTTTGTAGGTCACAACCATTTTCTGCATAATCTTCTTGATGGTCTTATTGGCGGCTTCCACTGTGTTATTCATCTCCGGTCGACACATAGAAGAATTATGATGCTTAATCTTGAACTGCGTGCAGAGATCTATGATCATAGTATTATTAAGATTAGTACCATTGTTCATGATAATTATTTTGGGTATACCATACTGTTGTACCCCAAAATTTTCCCTCTCATTTCTCAAAGGATCATCCTGGACCCTCAGGTTTGCTTCTATCAAGGTTCAAGTCTTGAATTATAATTTTCCAAGAAGATCATTCACAAGGGCAATATGGTCAAAAGCACATTAAAAAGTAAAACCTTGACTTTTTGATCAAAAAAATCAAGTTTCATCAATTATATTTTATCAGGACATGAAGGTGGTTCATCAAAAATCAGAATTCAGAAATTACTTTGAAAAAATTAAATTTTCTAAGCATTTAGAAAATTTTCTAAGTGTTAAGAGAATATGATGCTTCAGAACTTCTGGGCCAGCCCCCACGCAAGCGCAACTAGAATTTGCAAACACGACTCAGAGCATGATACTTTAATTAGAACATGTGGAAGCGATGCTCTTTGGTCAGAGTATGATTCTTCAACATATGAAGGCTATGTTCAACGCTTCATTCAGAACATCACCCTTTGAGTCTCACTCTGGTCTTTTGCGATCAGAACATCACCAAATCCCAAAACCTCATTTGAGCAACCTACTACACTAGTATAGCACAGTCCTGCCACCAGCTGCCATAACACTCCAAGGTGCTGCTGATCCAGTCCATGCCTGCGTTTTTCTCAAACCCCATAATTGCACCAAATTAGCACACGAAAACTGTGTTTAAAAACAAATGGAACAGTATGCCAAAAAAGGTTTAAATCCCATTTGTTACCCCCCCCCCCCCCCCCAAAAAAAAAAAACCACAACAAACTCACCTATAAATAAGTTGCTCCATCACACTTTCAAGGGGTTTGCTTTTGGAGAGAGAGAGAATCATCAAAAGAGAGAAAAGAAAACATTAAAGCATTCGTAAAATCAGAATTCCCAAGCAAAAAAAAAAACCAAAACCTTTGTTCTTCCCTTTGAGTCAAAGAACATATCATTTTCTTTTCTGTTGCTCTTGCTGATTCCAAAACACCTGAAGGCACTAGCTCAAGTCCCCAATACACGCTTCAGATTCAAGGTAAGTCTTTTTGACTTTGCATATTTTCATTCATAACATCATTAATATGTAAACATCATAGTATTAATGCTGACCATATCATTGCATAAGTAGAAGAAACAATGAATCAGAACTTCTTAAGTAAAACTAGGCTCAAAATTAGGATTAGAACTTCTATCAACTGTGGTGCGTTTATCTTTCTAATTTGCTATTGAGAATTGAATAAATTGCTGATATACTGATTAATATGAGGAAAGAGTTGAAATGTAACACAAAACTTCTATGATTTACTCACTGCTTAAACACATTGGACTTCTGACTTTCACTCACTACTTTAGCACAACTCAAAACTTCTGAGTTCTCCTCACTGTTTCAACACACAAAACTTCTATGATTTTCTCACTGTTTAAACACACTGAACTTCTGATGTTCACTCACTGTTGGTAGCACAATACAGAACTTATGAGTTCTCCCTACTGTTTTGACACGTACATAACTTCTAAGACTTTCCCACTGTTCTAACACTCAGAATTTCAGCATGTAGCAACCCAAAACTTTTGTGCTTTTCCTCTAACGTTTCTTGCAGGACCTCAGAGTGTATCAATCCAGAACTTCTGATCTCCTCTGACGTTTCTTTCTGAACCACATCGCGTCCGACATCAGAACTTGTGGTCCTCTTTATTTTGCTTTCAGCAACATGCTGATCCTATCTCTCTTTATTTTTTCATTTTTTCTCTTTTATTTTATTATTAATACCATTTTTATTAATATAAAAAAGACATAAAAATATTTTCTTTTTATTAATTAATTTATTTCTTTAAGACAAAAAACCATTTTCTAAACAAGTCCTATTTTCTTTCTTGCATTGTACATTTCAATATGGTTGTAATAGTTAATTAAGATTTAAATTTTTGCAACCCCCCATTTGTAAATTTGTACCCCCATCCCTAAATGATGTAATAGCGTAGGACCTTTACATTTCCGTAATTTATTGTTTTCAAGTATAAATGCAAGTAATTAGGGTGTGTATGGCAAGACATAAAATCAACAAATAGATAACCCTAATCAAGACTAAATGCATGAAAATCAAACACACTTGCACACTAGCACCCTTAGGGTAATCCCATTTTGCTGCCTATCGGAAAATAGTCATGTCCCTCGAATATGGGCATTTTAGCAAAGACCCTCGGTAAAAGATCGTAGTCCCTCGATGCCGCCTTCGATAAAACGATCTAGTCCTTTACAATATTGCTAAAACGTCCCATAGGTTGCCTTCTATGACTATACAAATGTCCCGCGCCCGTCCCTTCACATCCAACTATGGGGATTCTTACCAAATCCATGGTAAGATAGCAACATCTAAAGGAGGAGGAAGAGAACATTAAATACCCTTTGAGTAGGTAAATTCTCTCCTAGTTGCTCGCTTGCTCACAACCGAACATTTTACACCAACACTTTCAAAAACATCTCTCAAACTTGAAACATTTTCAAAAGATCAAAACTTTGTATGCATTCTTACGAATGAGAATCATTACAAAGTTTTCCTAAACGATGGCCCTTTTTCATAATACTTTCAAAAACCACACAAAGCATATTTTCAAACAAAAGCAAGTGATCTAACAAGAAACTAAGAGCCCGTAGATAACTACGAATGAAAAGGGTGCTAATACATTCCCTTTTCATAATCTACCCCCCGAACTCAAGAAAACATCTCAAAGGTCTTTCATGTTCTTTTCAGTCTTTCCTTTTGGATAAAAGAAAAGTCGGTGGTAACTCTTGCTAAACCACAACATTTGTGATCAAATGCAAAACGACCAAGTCAGTTCTCCCACCGCGTTACAGAACTGGCGACTCTGCTGGGGAAAAATTTAAAAGTGGGGTTACCTTAAGGATAGATCACATTTACTTGATTTCCTTGTTTGACTTGCATGCTTTACATTATGGTTCCTTGTTTGGGCTCACTAAAGATCCTACACCCAGATTTAGGGAACCTTTTTTAGGTAAGTAGCAATAAACTGTGAGGGAACTGTGCAGGGTATACCGACACGGTTGAAACAGTAGCTACGTTGATGCGATAGTTTGGTGTGTACCGGTAGCCTTTGAGTAATCAAGGAGAATACGGGGCCGCTGTGTGGTATCATAAAGCGTCAACTGACCTTAGCACCTTAATTGACCAACTTGGCTTTTAGGACGTAGTGAGATAGTCGTGTTTGGTGTAAACCCAAAGTCGGTTGATACTCGATGCTAAACTCATTGAGGTTTGACCCTTGGATTTTGTTTGGTGGAAAGTCAATTATCTATCGGAACGAGATTTGGGAGAAAGACCGGTGATATTGAGATCCCTTAGAACCTGGTTACTATATTTAGGACAGGTTGATCCAACCCAACTACAAGAGGGTATCAGCTTAAAATCCATACAAGCCTTAAACCTAAGGTCTTTGTGTGATTTGCTTGTGCTTACTATATCTGCTATATTTGAGCATAATCATGACATCATAACATAGCATGTCATACTAACCATTTCAAGGATTCTTAGGGTTTATTTTTTTCTTGTTTTGTAGGACATGGCTCTCGCCCGCAGATTCACTATCCAAGTCATTCTGGTAAAAGTACCTCCTCAGCTCAAGGATTTGGGATCAAGGGTTCCCGAAAGCTCTCCATTCACTGAAATACATGGTAGACTTCTCAGCTTGGTCGCTTCAAACCCTGATGAAGAAATGTTAAAAGTACTCTTTCAATTCTTTGACCCTCTACATCACTGCTTCACTTTTCCGGATTACCAATTAGTGCCTACTATGGAGGAGTTTTCTCTGTTGTTGGGGGTGCCTATCCTTAATGAGGTACCTTTCAATAGTATGGAAAGAGACCCTAAACCTGAAGATATTGCCAAAGCTCTTTCCTTACAATGGTCTGACGTAGTAGCAAATTGGGAAACCCGGAGAGGTGTCAAGGGTTTTTTAGCTAAGTTCTTGTTCGAGAAAGCTCATCATTTTTGGGATACCTTGGACTTACAAACTTTTGAAGAGGTGTTATCCCTTCTCATCTATGGTTTGGTACTGTTTCCTAATCCGGACCAGCTTATAGACGTCAATACGGTTAAGATTTTCCTATCACGTAATCCGGTACCTGCTCTACTTGGGGATATCCTATCTTCGTTGCATAATCGCACTATAAAGAGGAGAGGAACCCTTCTGTGCTGCACGCCTCTCTTGGCTAGGTGGTTTATTTCACACCTACCCCGATCCGTATTGAAGATTGAACAGGGCTTGAGATGGTCTGAAAGGTTGATGACTCTTACACATTCAGGCATTCATTGGTGTCCTTGATTCTCGGAGAATGTTATCATCATTGATCGATGCGGAGAATTCCCCAATGTCCCTCTTTTAGGCATTAGGGGAGGAATCACTTACAGTCCTTGTTTGGCACTACGACAGTTTGGATATGCAAGAAGGGATGGTCCTCATGATGCACTTATTCAAGGAGTCGTCTTCGACTAAGAGAATGATGCACTTAGGGCATGGTACATAGAGTTGATAGAAAGACGCTGGGGCAAAAGAATTCCATCCCTCTTGAGTCTTATCTCAAATGGGTACGAGCTCGTGCTCACATTCTTATGATGCCTTACCCCTCTATTCTTCCAGTTATCATAGAGCATGTTGCGGAAGAAGATGTCCCATACACTATCCTTCATCCCAACATGCTTACCTCTCTCGAAGACTTGCAAAGGAATTGGATACACCTTAAAGGGGAGCGAGACACTTTTGAGGCCCAATTCTACGCCAGCAAGAAGAAGGTTTTGGAACTCACCAAGCAGTTTCATGAGGAGCGGAGTCTGAACGCCTACATCGCACCAAAGAGGATACATTCAACTTTTTTATCTTAGAGTTTTTGTATTTCTTTGTAAGCCCAAAGAGGCATGATGTACTCAAACTTTGATTTATTAATATAACGTGTGTTCCTTTTTGTATGAAGCAAATTTAAGTCTCTAATTTCCTTGAAATCATTGCACATGCATCTCCATTCATCATCACATAAACAGGTTTTTTTACCACAGGTCTCCTTATCTTTCTACTGTTTATTTCAGTAAGATGGATCTTGAGCAGACAGTAAAAGTTCTCCAGGCGCATAATGCTCAGTTTAAACAAATGTTCTTGACTCTAGCCAAAGGACAAGAGGATTTGAAAACTTTAATGATCGAAAAAAAGAAGAAGAAAGCAAAGAAATCAACCGGTGTTTTGAATCTAGGAAGAAGGTTCCCCAGGCCAGCCAGATGGACCCTAGACTTCGCAACATCATCTGGTGAAAAGGATAATCAAGAAGGGAAAGGCAAGGAAGTGATTGCCCAGCCAGAATCTGAAGAGCAAGAAGACAATGATTACTTTGAAGAGTAGTATCCTCCGGTTGATGACAAATACAAACATCTGGAAGAACGTCTAAGTGCAATGGAGATTCAGAAAGTGCCCGAGTTGGAATTTGAAGAGTTGGGTTTAGTGTCTGGGATTGTTATTCCACCAAAGTTCAAGGCATCAGTGTTTTCTAAGTACGATGGGGTTTTGTGTCCCAAGATGCACCTCCAATCTTATGCGAGGAAGATACAGCCTCACACTGCTGACAGAGATTTGTGGGTCCACTTCTTTTAGGATAGTCTATTTGGGACTCAGCTTGATTGGTTCTATCAACTGGAAAGGGCCAATATCCATAATTGAGAAGACATGGCCTCCACTTTTTATAAACAATATAAATACAATTCAGACCTTGCTCCCACCCGTACTCAACTCCAAAGTTTGATTATGGGTTCGAACGAGGGTTTCAAGGACTACGCTCAGAAATCGAGGGACTTAGCAGGAAGAGTCCAGCCTCCCCTATCTGACAGATAGCTGGCGGACATGTTTCTGGGTACCCTGTCTAGTCCTTTCTTTAATAATCTAATTGGAAGCTCCTCAGCCGGCTTCACTGAATTAATCTTGACCGGGGAAAGAGTGGAAGCCAGGATTAAGAGTGGGAAGATCCAAAAAGACACATCCTCTAGTGCCGTGAGAAAACCATTCATTGGGAAGAAAGAAGTTGGTGCTGTATACCCTCAAAGGAATCAGGACAGAACTGAACACCGTCCAACGGTAGGGGCCATCATGATCCATAAGCTTGCACCTATTCAACAAAGGAATAACCAGCCTAGAATGGAAAGACCAGTAAGATGATTTACCAGGATAAATATGATGTTTTCTTAAGTCCTGCCACATTTGTTGAGATCTAATCTGGTAACTTTGAAGGAAGCCCCGAAGAATCCCAACACCGCCTCTCCTCATTACAACCCTAATGCTCGCTGTGCTTACCATTCAGAAAGTCCAGGCCATGATACCAACAACTGCTGGGCTTTGAAAAACAAGGTGCAAGACTTTCTCGAGGAAAAAGAAATTGAATTTGATGCTCCTAAGATCCAAAATGTTATCACCTCTCCTATGCCCAAGCATGGTCGTGATGTTAGCGATGTTGAAGATGATGTGTTTGTTACTGTCGTTGATGAAATTATTACTCCTCTCCTGACTGTCAAGAGGAACCTGTTGAAGGTCAGTTTATTTCTAGGCTGTGGCGAAAGCTGCCACCTCTGTTTATCCCTACCAACTGGATGTCATTTACTGAAAGCAGGTGTTCAATGCCTGATGGATGACAGAGAGATTTTGTTTAAAAAGACTCCCGTTCCAACCATTTCTTACAATGATGTTTCAATAGTAACCATTTCCGCCAATCCTTCTAGAGTCTCCACTAAAAGACCCGTTAGGATTACATCTGTTCCTAAAGTGACTCCACTGATAATTACTATGCCAGGGACGATCCCGTACTCTTCAGATAAAACTGTCCCATGGAACTATGGGGGAGATGTCTACTATCACGACGTCAAGCAGGATTGGCTGGCTGATAAAGACTCGATTTTTGAGAAGGCTGACCCCGATATCGGCAACATTGTGGGAACCAACAAAATAACCCAAAGTGGAAGAGTATTCTCCCCAGAGATTGCTCCTCCGAAAACTGTTATCGGTCCTGTGATCATCCCTGCTTCTGTTCCTGTTGACGCTACTACTATAGTTCCTATGGTTACCCCTGCTAAAACCCCTACCACCGAGTCTACCGAGACTCGAGGAAAATGCATTTTGGTTGAGCCTATCCGGATGAAGGCGCAATCAGTATCTATCCCGAAAGCCTCCAAGAAGGAGATGGAGGAAATTCTGAAAATCATAAAGAGAAGCGACTACAACGTAGTCGAACAACTAGGGCAGACTTCGTCAAAGATCTCTATGCTAGATTTACTGTTGTGCTCCGAGGCTCATGCGAAGGCGTTGGTGAAATATCTCAAAACTGCCCACGTGCCACAAGAAACCTCTGCTGACCAATTCCAAGACTGTATGGCCAGTTTGACAGATGATAATGGTTTAGGCTTTTTCGATGCTGACCTGACACCTAGAGGGAGGAAACACAACGAGGCGTTGCATGTCTCTGTCGAATGTAGGGGCACAACTTTGGCCCATGTCCTGGTTGATACTGGCTCATCTTTGAATGTGCTACCTAAGAAAGCTCTAGATAGACTCGACTGTGAAGGATTGACCTTAAAACCCATCAACATAGTGGTAAGGGCCTTCGACGGTTTGAAGAGAATGGTGCATGGGGAGATGGACATCCCCATTAAAGTTGGAACTCAAACCTTTGATTCAACTTTCTACGTGATGGACATTTTCCCTTCCTATTCCTCTTTACTGGGCCGACCTTGGATTCATGACGCTGGTGCCGCCACCTCTACATTACATCTGATGCTGAAATACCCAACCAAGGGAAAATAATTACTGTCCATGGAGAGGAGGAATATATGGTCAGTCACTTGAACTCCTTCAGATACATGGAATTGGATGGTAAATTCATCGAAACTCCGTGTCAGCATTTCGAGGAAGTCCCACAAATAGTGGCAGCAACCAAGACTATTTCCCAAGTCCCAAAGATTACCAGACCTTCGCTAAAGATTTCTTCACTGAAAGATGCCAAGGCAGTAGTCGAAGAAGGTGGGTGTACTATTTGGGGCCAACTCCCGGATATCCCTTACAAATCTGACAAATTTTGTTCGGGTTTCACTTCAGGAGCCTAGAAAGCTGTTTGTCGTGCTCGTGCCGGGGGACCACCTTTACGGATCAGTAACCATGGAGTCAACGCAATGGAGGATAGTGATGACGGCTGTGACCTGGAAGAATGGATTTTCCCAAATTTCAACAGAGGACTCACCAACTGGGAAGCTAAAGATTTTGTCCCAATTACTTTTATCCAACGGTAATTGTCTTTAAATTTTTGTCGGACTTGTAATAATTAAACAATTCAGACTTTTAAAACCTTGCTTCTTACCTGAGGCACAACGGTCCATTTGTAAGGGTTGTTACTTCATTTTCATATGTCATCAATGAATCATGGACGTTTTTGCATACAAACTTTACACTCTTTGCTTTTCTTTTTTACATTTTTGTTTATTTAATAATAGTTATGCTCTTACACACACTTACATATCAAAATGCAGATCTACATCCACTCAGGATCCCATGGGTAATGATTCTTCTATGGCCTATTGTGTCTTTGAAAATCTAATCTACCAAGCCGAAGACGAAGGCAAGGAAGATTGTGAAGTGCCAGGGGAACTAGCCAAGTTAGTACAACAAGAAGAAAGGACTATACAACCCCACGAAGAACCAGTGGACACAATTAACTTAGGTACCGAAGAGGACAAGAAAGAAGTCAAGGTAGGAGCCAATCTGGAACCCAGTGTCAGGAAGCGTTTAACTCAATTACTACATGACTATGTTGAGGTCTTTGCTTGGTCATACGAAGATTTTCCAGGACTTGATGTTGATATCGTGGTCCATCGTCTACCAACAAAATAAGACTGCCCTCTGGTAAAACAGAAAGTCCGTCGCATGCGTCCAGACATGTCAGAGAAGATCAAGACTAAAGTTATGAAACAATTCAACACCAGCTTCTTAGCTGTCATCTCCTATCCACAATGGGTCTCCAATGTTGTTCCAGTGCCTAAAAAAGACGACAAAGTACACATGTGTGTGGATTACCGAGATCTGAATAGGGCAAGCCCTAAGGATGATTTTCCACTTCCCCATATCAACATTTTGGTTGACAATACCGCACAACATAAAGTGTTCTCATTTATGGATGGTTTCTCAGGCTACAACCAAATCAAAATGGCACCTAAGGACATGGAGAAAACGACCTTCGTCACACAGTGGGGTATATTCTGTTATAAGGTTATGCCATTCGGGTTGAAGAACGCCGGGGTAACCTATCAGCATGCCATGGTAGCTCTATTTCACGACATGATCCATCACGAAATAGAGGTCTATGTGGACGACATGATATCCATATCTCAAACTGAAGAGGAACATCTTGACCATTTGCAGAAACTGTTTGAAAGGCAAAAGAAATACAAGCTAAGGTTGAACCCGAATAAATGCACATTTGGGGTGAGGTCTGGTAAACTCCTAGGCTTCATCATCAGCGATAAAGGTATCGAAGTGGACCCTGCCAAGGTGAAAGTAATACAAGAAATGCCTGCTCCTCGCACCGAGAAGGAAGTCAGAGGATTCTTAGGACGACTTAACTACATCGCCAGATTCTTTTCTCACCTAACCGGTACTTGTGAACCAATCTTCAAATTACTGAAGAAAGATCAAGTAGTCAGGTGGAATGATGAATGTCAGGCTGCCTTCGACAAGAACAAAGAGTACCTTCAAGAGCCCCCTGTTTTGATGCCTCCAATCGAGGGAAGACCTTTGATCATGTATCTAACTGTCTTGGAAAATTCAATGGGTGTGTGTGCTGGGGCAGCATGACGAGTCTGGCCGAAAAGAGCATGCAATATACTACCTGAGCAAAAAGTTTACCGACTGTGAAACCAGATATTCATTGCTCGAGAAAACTTGCTGCCCTCTGGCCTGGGCTGCTCTCCGGCTAAGACAATATATGTTGACCCATACTACCTTATTGATATCCAAGATGGATCCAATTAAATACATATTCGAGAAGCCTTCCCTCTCTGGGAGAATAGCAAGATGGCATATGACCCTGACTGAATATGACATTCAGTACACTACCCAAAAAGCAATAAAGGGCAGTGTGCTAGCCGATCACCTTGCTCATCAAGCTGTGGATGACTACCAGTCCATGAAATTCGAGTTCCCAGACGAAGACATCATGATGGTAAACAACTGTGAAGAATTCAGACCATATGACGGACCTGAACAAGGATCCCGATGGACCTTGGTTTTTGACGGAGCCTCCAACGCACTCGGCAATGGCATAGGTGCTGTAATCATATCCCCGGAAGGATGTCATACCCCCTTCACTGCAAGGCTTTGTTTCAACTGTACAAATAATATGGAAGAATACGAAGCGTGTATTTTTGGTCTCAAAGCTGCCATAGATTTGGGAATCAAATCCTTAAGTGTATTTGGAGATTCAGCTTTAGTCATCAGTCAGATCAAAGGAGAATGGGACACGAAGCACCCTAATCTCATCCCCTATAAAGAACATGTGTTGACATTAATCCCACATTTCGAGGAAATTACCTTTGAGAATTTTCCACGAGAGGAAAATCAACTAGCAGGCGTGCTAGCCACCATGTCATCCATGTTTAAACTTAAGTGGGGTAATGAGGCTCCCCAGATCACCATTGAGCAGATGGACGAACCAACTTACTGTCACGAGATCGATACTGAAGAAGTAGTGGACCAGCCTTGGTTCCATGAAGTTAAGAGGTATCTCGAGTCCCAAGAGTATCCGGAGGGAGATTCAGTAAATGATAAGAAGTTCTTGAGAAGATTCTCTGCTAAGTTCTTCCTCAGTAATGGCATTCTCTACAAGCGCAACCACGACTCTGTTTTTCTTCGTTGCATAGACAAGGTGGAGGCAGAAAATATCATGGTTGATCTACATGAAGGCACTTTTGGCACCCATTCTAGTGGGTATACAATGGCTAAAAAGATCCTACGGGCAGGGTATTACTGGTCTACCATGGAAGCAGATTGCTATCATCATTCATGAACCTGCCACAAGTGTCAGATCTATGCTGACAAAATGCATATACCTCAAGTGCCTCTAAACGTCATGACTTCTCACTGGCCATTCGCGATGTGGGGCATCGATATGATTGGAGAAGTCAAACCTACAGCTTCTAATGGACACCGCTTCATCTTGGTGGCCATTGACTATTTCACGAAGTGGGTTGAGGCAACTTCTTTCACTTTCAAACCCCTGCCCTGGCACACCAAAGCCTTACTCACACACACGCTTGCCGCTAGGACGATCATTTCATCTGATATATGGATCAAATAAAACAAATATAATACAAACTAAGTGCTAATGTCAACAAGCAAAAAAACGTGCACACATAAGTGGGCCCATGGGATTTGAATGGACCAACCATAATGTTCCAATATGCCACGCGGTCAGTCAACATTGTCAAACAACCATCCATGGTGGTTTCCACCTTCTTCTTCAATGAGGAGATTTTTGAAACCTGCAAAACACAAAAAATCAAGGCAAACCAAACATGTTATTCCCCTTAAAATTTCCTCCTGAGTTCGAATCTGGGATCCATTTGGGCTAAAAGATCTTGTAACATGGGTTTCAAATAAAAACCCTAACACGGTTCAAAAATGGTGAATCCAGGTTTGGACGCTACAAACTCCATATGATGGCTGTAACCTGTTCTAAACATTCATAAACATTGATCTAGATGGTTAGAAAAATCCAAAAATGCACCGTATTAAAATATGATTAATGGAAAAATTTGCGACCGAATATGATAAATATGGTCATTTTAAGCATGGGAGGACTTTAAAAACGACTATAACTACTCTGTAGATACTCAGGAGGTGAATGCTGGCCTTGGTTTCGAGTGAAAGTGGCTGGAACTTAGGTTACAGATTTTTCACTTCTATTGAATTTTTATGGAATTTTCAAGTGTTTCTCTAGTCAATCTCTGCGTTTCCTTTGCATCTATTTGTCTTGCATTTATATAAAGGAATGGAATGGCTCATCCAAGATGGAATAAAATCAAGCCATGATGGCTCTAATCAAACAAGATCAAACACTTTTAAAACTTTCCAATCTTGAAATACTTGTTGCCTTCTTTAAGATTGCACGATTTTGTGATGTTGTGTGAGGCTTTTATGATTTGTATGGGCCTGTAAATGATTGAAACCAAAAGGCCCAAGCCCTTATGCCATTATCTCATATTTATTTTGATTTTATTTGTATTTAAATGAATAAAAATTCAAATAAGAAATAAAAATCATAAAAAATATGTGAAGGGATTTATAGGTCCTCTAACACTTTATGAACATATTTAAATATCAAAAGTTAGTTCCACTAGTTCAAAATTTCAAGTTTGCTCATTTTGCATTTCATGCATTTCCTCAAAGTTTCCCAACTTGTACAACTCATAACTTGCTCAATTTTAATCTTTTAAATGTGATCTTGGGCTCTTTGAAAATCTCAAGACGTCCTCTACAATTTCTCTTTTGATCATTTTTGCATTTGAAGACTTTATCTTGATGTAAGTTGCCTTGACAAAAAGTGTCTTTTTGTTGACTTTTGAAAATGACCTGTAATGTATTAGCTCATATCTTTCAAATGAAGCATTTTTTGGACTTGAGCATAAACACAAAGATGTAGAGAATTGAATTTCCTTCAAAATTGGATTTGGTTGGGGAAAAGTTGATGAAGCATGTGAAAGTTATGTTTGGTCAAAGTTTAGTTGACTTCTCCTAAGGAAACCCTAATTTGGTAACTTTTGACTTTTGATGATTTGAGGGCTTTCCTTGAGGAATCATGATCAACCCTTGATAAAATGACAAATGTCATTTCAAAATGTTGATGTTGACCAAAAATCTTAAAGTTTGATTGTATGTTGACCATAGTTGACTTTTTACCCAATATAGTTGATTTTCAATCATATGAGCCATTGATTGAGCAAACTTGTGATGTAGGACTTGAAACTTGACATGAACCTTGTTGGAGACCTATGAAGAACCATGGAAATCATCTGGGACCCTTGCAACCCAATCTTTCTTGAGAAGCACAAAACCCTAGTTTTAGACCTTTTGCTTAGGAGGAGGTTTTGATTGGTTAACTCTTGAGATTCTTGAGCATTTGGAAAACCCTTGAAAGAATGTCTTAAATAAAAATGGGAGGGAAAACTTTGGTGTAAAACAGCTTCCCCTGTTTAATCTTCTTAAACCTGAAGAGTTAGATTGGCATACTCGCCATTTGTGACTTAAAGGTAGAAGAGGATTGAACACTTAAGTGCCCTGAAAATTGCACTCGCATGTGCAAGAAGTAATGTTGTTGGTTGATTGTACCAGGAATGGGCTTATAGATGCCATTTGGAGATGTAATGGTGAGTCGTCGGAGATGGGCTTATAGATGCCATCCAAAGTAACCATTGACTTCAATTGGAAGAAGTGTCAGAATAAATCTACACTCGATTTAATCTGAGCCAGAAGAGGTATATGTCTGTCTTTAACTGGAAGAAGTATCATAATAAACCTATGCTTGGTTTTATCTAAGCCAGAAGATGTCTATGCTTGACTTTAACTGGAAGAAGTATCAGAATAAATCTATGCTTGATTTTATCTGAGCCAGAAGATGTCTGCGGTTGACTTTAACTGGAAGAAGTATCAGAATAAATCTATGCATGATTTAATCTGAGCTAGAAAATGCCTACGATGGTCTTCAACTAGAAGAAGTATCAAAATAAATCTATACTTGATTTAATCTGAGCCAGAAGATATCTACAACCATCTTCAACTGGAAGAAGTATCATAATAAATCTATGCTTGATTTAATCTGATCCATAAGATTTTTATGCTTGACCTTAACTGGAAGAAGTATCAGAATAAATCTATGCTTGATTTTATCTGAGCCAGAAATGTCTAAGATCGTCTTCAACTGGAAGAAGTATCAGAATAGATATACGCTCGATCTAATCAGAGCCAGAAGATATTTTATGCTTGACTTTAACTGGAAGAAGTATCGGAATAAATCTACACTCAATTTAATCTGAGCCAGGAAATGTCTGCGATCGTCTTCGACTGGAAGAAGTATCAGAATAAATCTATGCTCAATTTAAATTGAGCCAGAAGATATTTACGTCCAACTTTAACTGGAAGAAGTATAAGAATAAATCTACATTCAATTTAAACTGATCCTGAAAATGTCTATGATCGGCTTCGACTGGAAGAAGTATCAGAATAAATCTATGCTTGATTTAATCTGAGCCAGAAGATGCTCACTACCGTCTTCAACTGGGAGAAGTATCAGAATAAATCTACGCTCAATTTAAATTGAGCCATAAGATATTGTCTTTGAGAATGACCTTCTGAGGCAATTTCTTAAGTAGTCATTTGTCAGATGTAGCTTTTGAGAAGACTGTCTGGTCATACAAGTAGTTGGTGATGTTTGCCTGTTAACTGATTATTTCTTTAAAAGGTAAAGAGTGAGCTGTATGCAATATCATGATGTATGAAATACATTGCGTAATTATTTTCTCAAAATAAATGAGACTGTGCTATATAAGTTTCGTATGCACATGCTATAACGTTTGTAAATGATGTATGAATGTGAAATGTTGTTGAAGTGTATTTGTAAACTCGAACAACATCTTTGTCTGGAAAATAAATCCCTGACTGCTGCTGGGGATGAAGAATATGTGTATATTTGATCTTGGTGGGGATTCCTGCTTTCTACTTGAGGAAACTCTGTTGGAGGATATGGATTCCTGTTTGGGGAGAAGAGTTCAAGAATCTCGGTTGTTCATTGCTCTGCTGGGAAATTTAGTCCTTGTACACCGTGACTAGGAATAAAAGAGATGGGCTGGATGTCGACTCATATGAGGGAATAAGGTTGAATGATACCTAATCCAGTTTCAGGTTCAGTAGCAAACTCTCTAGGGATAGCAACCTGGATTGTCCTCTGATGGAAGTGGGAATCTGCCGGTGATTTGTGATGGAAACAGACTCAAGCTGGGGAGACTGAATTCCGTTAGGGAAATAAACCCTGTTGGTGGAGGAATACTCTACTGAGGAAACAACCTTGCTGAGGAAATGAGCTTTGCTGGAGAAAATAAATTTGCAGGGGATTTATAGTTCTGGAGGAATGAAATCAACTGGGGTATAGATTTTCCATAAACTATAACGATTGGGGCTCCGTAGGAGGGAGATATTGCTGGGAAAAAGATCGTACTTCTTTTATCCGCTGGAGTGATTTGCTGATGAGTATGATAAGACTACTCTACAGGGATAATCCCATGGAAGTGTCTCTATGGGGATTTGTGGACAGCTTGAACGTTATCCCCACTCCTAGAGTCTTGAGCAAAGGCTTATTCTTGTTTTTATGCATATGTTTGTTAATAATTAATGGTATTCAAATGCATATGCTCATTCAATTTTAGTCATTGAACGTTTTTCGCAAACAAAATAGAAAAAGTAAAAACAAAAAGTTTGAATTTTGAAATTTCTATTTTATTGATAGTTTGCCCATAAATAAGCCATATGTCTTCAAGCATATCATCCCTTGTTGTTAGAAGAAGTTGATTGAACTGATATGTACCAATTGAACTTTGATTTTAGTAATAAGGCTTGTTGTAACTGATCGGATGGGGACACAGTCGTATGCTTTAATCCCTAACTTTTTCCTAGACCTCTCTTTCGGGTTTTCAGTCCACCAGGATACCTCTTTTTGCCCAAGCCGCCTTTTCGAGTTTTCGACTTGCCGGGTGTACAATCTTTTCATATATATCCCTAATTTTTTCCCGAACCCTTTTGATTTTCCGGGATGCCCTTATTTTTGCCTAGGCCAGTCAACCTAGCGGGTCATTTTTATGTGTAGTATCTTTTGACTATGCCCGCATTCACAGGGTGCAAAAAATCTTCACCGCCCATGGTGGTTAGTATCATGGCACTGCCTGAAAATATCTTCTTAATCACAAATGGCCCTACGTAGGTGGGAGTCCATTTACCCCTTGGATTACCTTACGGTAGAATGACACACTTTATTACCAAGTCACCAACATGATATATCTGATGCTTGATCTTCTTGTTGAACACTTTGATCACACGCTTCTGATACATCTGACCGTGACATACAGCCGCAAGCCTTTTCTCGTCAATCAGATTCAATTGGTATAGCCTAATCTGAATCCACTCGTCTTCGTCCAAGTCTACATCTTTCATGATCCTTAGAGAAGGAATCTGAACTTCGACAGGTAGGACAACTTTCATACTGTAAACCTGAGAGAATAGGGTTGCCCCGGTTGATGTTCTAGCCGAAGTGCGGTAGCCATAGAGAGAAAATGGTAACATCTCATGCCAATCTTTTTAGGTGACAACCATATTCTGTATAATCTTCTTAATATTTTTGTTGGCGGCTTCCACTGTGCCATTCATCTTTGGTCGATACAAAGAAGAGTTATGGTGCTTGATCTTGAACTGCATGCATAGTTCAGTGATCATGGTGTTATTAAGATTGGTACCATTGTCCGTGATGATTCTCTTGGGGATGTCATACCGGTAGATAAGGTTGTGCTTGATGAATCGGGCGACCACATTCTTGGTAACAGAGGCGAATGAATTTGCTTCCACCCACTTTGTAAAGTAATCAATGGCGACGAGGATGAAGCGATGTGCGTTAGAGGTAGTAGAATTGATTTCTCCGATCATATCAATGCCCCACATTGTGAATGGCCACGGAGCAGTCATGACGTTCAGAGGTACTAGAGGCACATGAACTTTATCAGCATAGATTTTGCACTTATGACAAGTTCTAGAGTGGTGGTGACCGTCGGTTTCCATAGTCGACCAATAGTAACCTGCTCTCATAATATTTTAAGCTATAGTATATCCGCTGGAGTGAGTACTAAAGACACCTTCGTGCATATCTTGCATAATTTCTTCTGCTTGTTTCTTGTCCACACAACGAAGCAGAGTTGAGTTATGATTGTGTTTGTATAGAATTCCATTGCTTAAGAAGAACTTAGCTGGGAACCTTCATAGGAACTTCTTGTCGTTGATGGATTCCCCTTCAGGGTATTCTTGAGCCTCAAGGTACCGTTTTACCTCATGAAACCAAGGTTTTCCTCTACTCCATTAGTATCAATTTCATTGCAGTGTGTCAGTTTGTCGAATATTTCAATGGTAATTATAGGAGCCTCATTGTCCCATCTGACCTCAAACATGGATGACGTGGTATCTAATGCGTCCTCCAGCTGATTCTCTTCTCATGGTATATGCTCAAAGGTAATCTCTTTGAAATACAGAATCAAGGTTAGCACATATTATCAGTAAGGGATAAGATTTAGATGCTGCGTATCCCATTCTACCTTGACCTGACTGATCACCAGGGATGAGTCCCCATACACGTTTAAGAACTTGATTCTCAGGTCAATAGCAGCTTTAATGCCCATGATGCATGCTTCATATTCAGCATATTATTGGTGTAGTCAAAGCAAAATCTGGCATTGAAGGGCGTATGACAATCCCGAGGAAAGATAATTACCGCATCATATTTGTTACCAAGTGCGTTAGAAGCTTCATCGAAAACCATAGTCCATCGGGATCCTGGCTCAGGTCCTTCATACGGTCCAGGTTCTTCATAATCTGTTATTTGCATGATATTCTCGTCTGGGAATTCGAAATTCATAAACCAATAGTCGTCTACAGCTTGATATGCTAAATGATATGCCAGTGCACTTCCTTTGATGGCTTTTTGAATGGTGTACTAAATGTCGTATTCTGTTAAGACCATTTGCCATCGGTCTATTTTTCTGGAAAGAGCTGACTTCTCAAATATGTACTTGATGGGATCCATTTTAGAGATAAACAAGGTAGTATGGGTCAACATATATTGTCTTAATCGGTGAGCATCCCATGCCAAAGTGCAACAAGTTTTCTCGAGGAGTGAATATCTTGTTTCAAAGTCGGTAAACTTTTTGCTATGGTAGTAAATTGCATGCTCTTTTCTACCAGACTCGTCATACTGCCCCAGTACACACCCCATTGAGTTCTCTAGCACTGTTAGGTACATGATTAAAGGTCTTCCTTCAAGTGGTGGCATCAGAATTGCAGGATCTTGTAGGTACTCCTTAATTTTATCGAAGGCTATTTGACAGTCGTCGTTCCATTTTACTACTTGATATTTCTTCAGTAGCTTGAAGATTAGCTTATAAGTAGCAGTCAAATGAGAAATGAAACGGGCGATGTAATTCAATCGTCCTAAGAAACCTATGACTTCCTTCTCGGTACAGGGAGTCAACATTTCTTGAACAACTTTAACTTTTGCAGGATCAACCTTAATACCTTTACCACTGATGACGAAACCCAGAAGTTTACCGGATCTCACCCCAAAGGTGCACTTGCTCGGGTTTAGCCTCAACTTATACTTCCTCAGTCTTTCAAACAATTTATGCAGATGATCAAGATGTTCTTCTTCAGTCTGTGATCTTGCTATCATGTCATCAATGTAGACCTCTATCTCATGGTGAATCATATCATGAAATAAAGCTACCATGGCACGTTGATAAGTTGCACCAACGTTCTTCAACCCAAAAGGCATAACCTTGTAACAGAAAGTGCCCCACTATGTGACGAAGGTAGTTTTCTACATGTCTTCAGGCGCCATCTTAATTTGATTATAACCCGATAAACCATCCATGAAGGATAATACCCTATGCTAAGAGGTGTTGTCGATCAAAACATCAATATATGACAGTGGGAAGTCATCTTTAGGGCTCTCACTGTTTAAATCCCTGTAATCTACACACATCCGTACCTTTCCGTCTTTCTTTGGTACCAGAACAACATTAGCAACCCATTAAGGATATGATGTCACTGCTAAGAAACCTACGTTGAATTGCTTCATAACCTCGGCTTTGATCTTTTCTGACATTTCCGGACGCATGCGACGAACCTTCTGCTTAATCGGAGCATAACCCTCTTTCATTGGAAGACGGTGAACCACAATATCAATATCGAGCCCTGGCGTGTCTTCGTATGACCAAACAAAGATTTCAACGTATTCATACAACATCTGGATTAGTTTGTTCTTGACACTGCTCTCTAAGTTGGCGCCTATCTTGACCTCTTTTTTGTCTGTCTCAGTACCCAAGTTTACCACTTCGACCGACTCTTCATGTGGTTGGATAACCTTTTCTTCTTGTATTAAGAGTCTGGCAAGTTCTCTAGGTATTTCACAATCTTCCTCACCTTTGTCCTCGACTTGGTAGATTGGATTTTCGAAGTCATAAGCCGCAATAACAGAACTGTTATCAACGAGATCCAGAGTAGATGAGGATCTACAAAGTAGTGTGTGGGTGTGTATAAAAACACATAGCTATTTGAAAATTCAATAAGATAAAAGAAAAATAGAGATCACAAAATTTGCATGCAAAACGTCCAATGTTTTTATTTAATGAACAATGTTTATGAGTTATCAACCCTTAACAAATGAACCATTATGTTCCGGGTAAGGCACAAGGTTTAAATTCATTGTTTATTACATAACCAAACTCTTTTAAAAGCAATAAGATAGGAATGTAGCTATTACTCATGACTAAAGGAGATAAGAAAAATGTCTTATGCTTTCCAATTATCAGGTCCATCACCAAAGGTAGGGAATATCCAACTGTTGAAGTCACCATCACTATCAGCATCTTCTATAGCATTGACCCCGTTGTTGCTGATACGAAATGGAGGTCTTCCAGCCCGAGCACGAAGAACATCCTTTTAATCTTCTGCAGTAAATCCCAAACCAAACTTGTCAGATTTATAAGGGATATAAGGAAACTGACCCCAAATAGTATAACCACATTCTTCTATAGTAGCTTTGGCATCTTTCAAGGAAACCATCTTGTGCAGAGTCCTAGTGGTCTTTGGAATGGCAGAAACATCTTTAACAACAGCAGGGGAAATCACTTCAAAGGTCTGACAGGGAGTCTCGATAAATTCTCTGTCCATCTCCACGTATCAGAATGAATTCAGGTGGTTGACCATGTATTCCTCTTCTCCACAAACAGTAACAACCTCCCCTTTCAAATGATACTTTAATTTCTGGTGCAAGTTAGAGGTGATAGCACCTGCCCCATGGATCCAGGGGCATCTTAATAGACAAGAGTAAGCTGGTCAGATGTCATCACATAAAAGGTGGACTAAAAAATCTGTGAGCCCACTTTGATTGGGAGGTCTACTTCTCCATGCACCATTCTTTTCAATCCGTCAAAGGCTCAAACTATGATATTACTGGGCTTCAAAACAACCCCATCAAAATTTAGCCTATCAAGAGCGCCTTTTGGCAGATTATTTAGAGAAGAGCCAGTATCAATAAAACATGAGCCAACGTAGTGCCCCTGCATTCAATGGAGACATACATGGCCCTGTTATGATTTCTCCCCTCCAGAGTCAGGTCAGCATCGGAAAATCCCAAACCATTATCAGTTGTTAAACTCGCCACGTAACTTCCAAATTGATCAACCAAAATTTCTTGCACCACGTGAGCAGTCTTCAGGAATTTTACTAAAGCCTGCGCATGGGCTTTAGAATACAACAGTAAAGATAACATGGAGATTTTGGATGGGGTTTACCCCACCTGTTCAATAATTTTATAATCACTCCTGCGGTGTCCTTAATTGTAGCTTCTTTTGGCCCCTCCGTCTGGGCAGACTCTATTATTGGCTCTTTACCCCGAGCCTCAGCAACTGTCTTAGTAACTGTGATTTGAATAGGTGGAGAGATTTCTGGGGAGAAAACCCTTCCGCTTCTAGTAATTTTTCTGGTCCCCGCTATATTGACAATGTTGGGATCAGCCTCTTCATCATCTTTGTTAGACAACTCTTGTTTAATGCCGTGGTAATAGACGTCAGACTCATAATTCCATGGAATAGCTTTTTTCGAGGAATATGGGATGGGTCCAGGTGTGGTGATAATCAAAGGAGTAGCTTTTGGATTGGCGGTAACCCTCACAGGACCCTTGAAAGTGACCCTGAAAGGATTACTAGATACGACAGATAAATCTCGACATAAATCTTCAGTAGATGGAACTTTTTCAATCAAAATAACATGTTCATCCATCAGGCGCTGAACGCCTTCCTTCAGTAACCCGTAACCATTGGGTTGGACAGCACAACAATAACATTCTTCAGCATAACCCAGAAATAAACTGGCTTGTAACAAATTTTTCTTAATTGTAGAGAGAGGAGTAACCACATCACTTATAGAGGTAACATACAAAATATCTTCAACAATACTTACTCCCTTGTCATGCTTGGGCATGGGTGCAATAATCGTGTTCGGAGTCTCTAGAGGGTCGAACTTAATTTCCTTATTATCGATCATATCCTGAATCTTGCTCTTCAGAGCCCAAAAATTATTGGTGTCATGCCCAGGACTGTTCGAATGGTAAGCACACCTCGCATTTGGATTATACTTTGGAGATGATGTGTTGGGATTCTGAGGAGGATCCCACAGTGAAATGAGTTCAACCTTCAACAAATGTGGCAATGCCTGAGATAAAGGCATGCCGATCTTGGTAAACTGCCTCAATAGAGCGTATGGCCTTCGATTACCCTGTTGTTGTTGAACAGGCGCCAAATTGGAAATAAACACCGCTCCCAAAAACTGATGACGATCGTTTTTACTACGGCTCTTATGGCCATAGACAGCATTGGTTTCTTTTTTACTGCCAAACTACTTCTTCACAACATTAGAAGACGTAGCCATCAGAATCTTCCCACTTTTAATACCACTTTCAATTCTCTCCCCAGTCAAAATCATCTTCGTTAAACCAGACGACGAGCTTCCAATCAACATATTAAAGAATTGGCCTGTCAGAGTGCCCATGAACATATCTACCAATTACTGGTCAGTCAAGGGAGGTTGCAGCCTTCCAGCTAAATCCCTCCATTTTTGTGCATATTCCTTGAACCCTTCATTCGAGTCCATGGACATATTCTACAATTGCACTCGAGTCGGTGCCAAGTTAGCGTTATATTGATACTGCTTATAGAAAGCAATAACCAAGTCTTCCCATGTATGGATGTTGGTTCCCTCCAGATGATATAACCATTCAAGTTGAGTGTCGGCCAAACTCTCCTAAAAGAAATGGACCCACAATTTCCGGTCAGTTGTATGAGGTTGGATCTTTCGAACATATGACCTCAAATGGAGTTTAGGACAAGAGACCCCATCATATTTTGAAAAGATGGGGACCTTGAACTTATGTGGGATGACCACCCTCGGGACCAGACCTAGTTCACCAAAATCCAATCTAGGCACCTTCTGGATTTCTATAGCCTTGATTCTGTCTTCCAACTTCTTGTACTTGTCATCTGCAGGAGGATACTGTTTGTCAGAGTAGTCTTCATCTTTATGAACATTCTCATAAACCTAATTATTTCTTACATCATGATTGACGCTTCTACCAACTTCTTCCTGGCTGTCGTCTTCTTCAGAGGAAACATCATCTACTTAAACCGGTTGAGCAGTTCCTATAAACCTTCTCCCTGTATCGAGGACAACAGCCGACTTCTTAGTTTTCTTTTTCTTGGCGACAAGCGCCATCAGATCTTTCTGTCCCTGTGCCATATTTAGAAGGGTCTCTTGGAATTGTGCATGCTGAGCCTGTAGATCCTTGACAGTTTGTTCGAGGGCCATTTTTCTGCTGAAATAAACAGCGAGAAAATGATAAACCTGTTATGTAATGATGCATGATATGTAAATGCAAATGTTTTCAAGAAACTTAGGAGATTTAAATTTTCTAACCAAGAGGAAACAAAAACAAATATTTTTATTAGTAAGTTCAAAATTACAAAATGCCTCTTAGGCTTACAATGAAAACAATAAGGTCTCAAAGAGACAAAAAAAGTAAACTCCTAAGACCTAAGACTCAAGCTTCCCATGGACGCTTCCTCTTCGTGTTAATGTATGCATTAAGACTCCTCTCTTTGTGAATTTTGTTTGTGAGCTCCAACACTTTCTTTTCACTTGCATTAAATTGAGTTTCAAAGGTGTCCCGTTCTTCTTTGAGTTAAATCCAGGACTTCTGCAGTTCTTCAAGGTCAGTAGGCATGTCCGGATGGAGGATGGTGCAAGAGACGTCTCCTTCAACAGTAGGCTCCATGATCATCGGTAAGACAACTGGATATGGTATCATGAGGTTTTAAGCGCGAGCTCGTACCCATTTGAGATAAGGCTCAAGAGGGATGGAATTTTTCTCACCTAAAGTCTTACTATCAATCTTGCTTACCATGCCCCAAGCATGTATAAACCTCCAAAGATAACCTTGAGGATCATTTTCGTAATCGAACATAGTACCCTGGATAAGTGCGTCATGAGGACCATTTCTTCAAGCGTAACCAAATTGACGTAGAGCCATAGAAGGGTTGTAAGTAATACCTCCCCCAATGCCAAGGAGTGGAACATTAGGGAATTCTCTGTAGCGATCAATGATAGGGATATCCGCATGAGATCCGGAATACCAGTAGATATCTGTGTGAGAAAGTGACATTATTCTTTGCGACCACCTCAAACCTTGTTCATTCTTCATTACCGATCGGGGAAAGTGCGAAATAAACCACCCAGACAGCAGAGGTATACAACACATGAGAGTTCCTCGCCTCTTCATAGTACGAATGTGAAGAGAATGTAAAATATCTCCGAGCAAGGTAGGCACAGGATTACAAGTAATGAAAATTTTGACAATGTTCACATCTATGAGTTGGTCTGGATTAGAGAATAGTACCAACCCATAGATTAGAAGTGCCAAGATTTCCTCGAAAGCCTGAAAACTCATAGCATCCAGAAACAGTTGAACCTTCTCTATCAGAAATTTAACCAGAAAACCTTTGACTCCACTTCTTGTTTCCCAATTGGATATAACGTTGGACCGCTTCATATGTAAAGCTGCTGCAATAGCTTCTGTTTTCATAGCTTCCTCTAAACCGGTGAAGGGTATCTGATCAAGAACAGGTACTCCCAGTAATTGAGATAACTCCTTCATAGTGGGTACCAACTGATAATCGGGAAAAGTGAAACAGTGATATGCAGGGTTAACAAAATGGAATAGAACACTCATCATGTCTTCATCAAAACTCGGGGTAACCAGACTGAGTAGTCGACCATGCCTTTTGATAAATGGAGAACTTTCCGGAAGCCTTTAGACTAATTCCTTAAGTTGAGGAGGCACCCTAACAAAGTTGATCCGGATTGTGTTTCTGCGAGCGGAGGCTATAGATTTCAAAATAGAATAAATATAAATTCCTTGGTCCTTGAAATGGTTAGTGAAAATGAATATCGTATGATGTTATGATGTTATGATGTTATGATGTCATGATGTCATGTCCGAAAATTTAATCATACACAAACCAAACACACAATGCCTTAGGTTTAAACTTGCATGGGGTTTATAGTTAAGTACCCTCTTGAAGTTTTTAGTTAGCTTAACTTGTCCTAAAAGAAGTCATCGGGTTCTAGGAGTCTCAATATCACCGATCTTTCTTTCGGGCATTGTTTCAGCACAAGCATCTTATTTGCGACCGAAATATCCCGAGAGTCCAATCTCAATGAGTGTAGCATCGACTATCAACCGACTTCAGTCTGCAACAAAGTCGGCTATCTCACTACCTTCTAATGTCTAAGTTGTGTCAGCTAAGGTTCTACAGTCAGTTAGTGCTTTATGACACCACGCGACAGCCCAACATTCTCCTTGACTTAACTCAAGGGACACCGTCACCAACCAACATGTCGCACTAACATAGCCATCGATTTAACCATATCAGTATACGTCATACAATTTTAATGATCTATTGCTACTTACCTAAAATGCCCCAGATCCGGGTATAGGATCTTTACAAGAATAACCCAAACAACCCTTAAAAATAAATAAGGAAAATCAAACAAGGAAAGAAATTTAAAGATGATCTAGCTCTAAGGTAAACCCACTTTTAGTATTTCCCCAGCAGAGTCGCCATTTCTGTAATACGGTGGGAGAACTGACTTTTGGTTTTGCATTTTATCACAAATGTTGTGAATAGCAAGAGTTGCCACCGACTTTTCTTTTATCCAATAAAGGAAAGGGTGAAAAGAATAGAAATGACCTTTGAGAATTTTTCTGAGTAAGGGGGGTAGGTTATGAAAAGGGAAGGTATTAGCACGCTCTTCATCCGTAGTTATCTACGGTCTCTTAATCACTAACTCACTTGAAAAATGCTTTGTATTTGTGTGTTTAAAAAATATTTTGAAAAATGCCTTAGTGCGGAGAACTTTGTAATGATTCTCGTCTCGTTGAGAATGCATACAAAGTGTTTATCTTTGAAAATATTTTAGAAAAGAGTGTATGTGTGAGAAAAGTTTTATTTGTGAGTAAGCGACTACGAGCTATCTACCTACTCAAAAAGTATTTCTTCTTTTCCTCTTTTCCTTTAGATATTTCTATCCTATCATTAGTTAGTAGGTTGCCCTATCATTGGATGTTTGAGGGACATGCGTGGGTCATCGTACACTCACGAAGGCAAATCGTAAGATGCTTTAGCAATTATCATAAGGGACTAAGATCGTTTACTGAGGCAACATCGAAGGGTCATCGAGGGACTATGATCTTTTACCCGAAGGATCTTTGCTAAATTATCCCACGTTCGAGGGACATGACTGTTTTAATATGAGGCAACAAGTGAGGGTCACCCTAGAGGTGCGCGTGTGCGAAGTGTTTGATTTCAGTTATTTGTCTTGAGATTAGGTTTTCTAACGTTTTTTATGTCTTGTCATGCACGCCTAATTACTATACAGTTAAATATATACATGCATTCATACATAAGTGCGGAAAGTAAAAATGCGGGAAATTGAATCTACGCTATTACAATGCTTCGGGGATGGGGAATTACAAACCATAAAACGGGGAAAAGGTTAAAAAAACCCTAATTTATCTATTACATACCATTGAAAGTTATAATATTGGAAAATAAATGCGAAAAAGTAAATGAGCGAGCGGAGATTGAAAAGGGAAAAGATGTTAAAAACCCTAAAAAATTTCTAAGTGTTTAAGAAAATATTTGGTGTTTTTGTTTTGGTTTAGAAAAAATATTTTTCGTGATTAATCCTAATTCTAGTTAATTTACAATTTAATTAATAAAATAAAATCAAGGTGTGATTAAATTAAATTAATTTTATTTATGAAAATTAAATTAATTAATCAAAACCTAAAATCTAATTTTTTAATGATTTTTTTTGTGATTTTTGCTGATTAAATAAATTAATTAAAAAAAAAGAAAATAATGAATTAAAACAAAACGAAAACAAATGGGCCTGCAAGAATAGAAAATGAGGGGTGAAGAAACAATTTTCTAAGCCCAAACTGGATGAGGCCCAGAACTATGCTGGATTCAGCGAGGGTGGCTCTCTAGGGTTCACCATGCGGAATGTGAATTTGAGGCGTTTAGATCTGGAACTCTGAGATCTGATGGTTGTTAGATGAGGCACACCATACGCGTGTTGGACCTGATGCATGAGATTTGCAAAGAAAATGTTGAAAAATGATATGCCAGAGGCAGGGATGGAACCCCTGCCCTAGCACACTAAAGCCTTACTTACAGTTTACCGTGAAAATTGGTAAACAACCACTGATCTTCCAAAAGGGGTTATTTTGGTGACTTGCAGGATCGATTAGATTATTCCTAGAACATATGCTAAGTTATTTCGTAAGTTTAATAAATTTAAGTGAAAAAGGTTAAGGGGAGAATTAAGGGTAGAGGAAAGATGCAGATGAAAACTTGATAAAAGTGCAAGTAAAAAGTAAGTAGAAAGGGGTTGAGAAGAGTTTAAGGATAAAGGTTGAAAAATGGTAACAAGTGCAAGTAAAGACGAGATAGAGTAAATTTGCAGTAATGATAAAGTTTGTAAGGAGATGTAAATGGAAAGGAATGTAAAGGAATTGTAAAGACTTTGATTGAAATAAAAGATGGTGTTTTAAACGTACACTCTCAAGATATTTTCTCTCACAGCGGGTACTTGGATATATTTGAGTAACTTGTACAATATGTTGAACACACGAAATTTTTACACAAAGCTCCTATATTTATACTGAAACTAAGTAACCGTCGAGCAGTTGCCTCGTTCCAGCATGAGGACAAATGTCCTCTGCATGTGCTTCGACCTCTATCTTTATGCCATGTTGCTTTCCTCAACTGTCGAGTGAACTGCCTTTCCCTCCTTTTATTCAGATTTAAAATTACTCACTTGTTGATACGAGAACCTTTTAGTCGAAGGCCATGGGAGCCTCTCAGTTGAAAACCAACTTTAACTTAGAAAATCCTCTAAGTGTTTTCTCCTTCTTAGCAAGGGAGACTTCGACACAACCTTTTTCTTACAATCTCTTCTGTCGAAGTATTTCCAACATAGATTTGTTCAATCTATTTTTGGCCAATAAGACCAATATGTTGTGGATGTCGAATTTAGGAGCTAACAAATTGCCCCCCAAGAATGTCAATTTCGATGCAAGAAGAAATAATCATTCTTTGATGTATCTATTTGACACTTGTAAGCTTTTTGACCATAAAAGCTTATCGTACACTTTTCATCTTCCACCAACCACTGTTGGTATCAGAGTCATCATTACATTTTTCTAAAACGTCACCATCAGCCAGCCGTTACATGCTGCCATGATGGCCATTATCCCTATAACCTAGGAAAGCATGGCAAACGTCTCCACTACATGTCTGTGTAAATGTCTTAATGCTCACCACGTGTCCCACTCACTCTGCAGCATTAAATGGTTTTGAAGGAAAACAGTCTTCCCTGGCCACTATAAATAGCCACAAGTACTTCTCTTTGGATTTTTTTACAAACGCCTGAAATTCCATGCTTCCTTGTATTCAAAAGAAACTTTGAGAACATCATCTTCTTCACCATTATTCTACCAACATAACCATGGATTTCCTCTCAAACGCTCCAAACAACCCTAAAACCAAAGATGCCTCCGATTCACCCCAACAACCAGAAGTTTTTGCTACTAGCTTCGTTCCTGCTTCATCTGGGGAACGAAGGTTCATCTCAGAACCCATGACTAAAGAATGGCGTGATGCCTATAACTCACAGGTACTCATTCCTGTTAGGTTTTCTGGGCAAATGTATGCCATGTCTGGTGCATTGTCTGCATGTGTCGAAAACCCCAAGTAGAACAACGCTTTCTTCCCAACTCACCCTAGGCTTAAGCCTATAGGTTGCGCAAAGAAACCCAGAGATGAACTTGAGGATGCAACTCCTGCTAATCAACAGCATTCTCAGACAAAAGAAGACATAAACCTCCAGTTTATGAATAAAGGGAACCGAATCTTTAGGTCTTGCCCTAGCCTGACTCCGGAATACTCAGAATGGTTGAATAAGATGGAAACGACGCAAACCTAAATCTGGAAAGACATGGGGATTTACGACTTGGTCATGCTATCAAAGACCGGGTTATCTTATTATCCCCTTATGTTGGTATCCTCTTTGTATTTTTGGGATATCACACATTTCACCTTCCATTTACCTCGTGGAATCGTGATCCTCACTCTCTTCGACATAGCAGCTATCATTGGTCTTCGACCAACTGGTGACTACTTCGACCCGGAGGATATGGCTGAAGATACCATTGGGTTTTCGGCTACAAAACCCATATACACTACTTTCATCAACCACATTCATGACAAATCCAGCAACACTGTGTCTGAAGTGGAACACATAGCTTTTTTAGCTTTATGGTTGTCTCATTTTGTCTTCTGTACCAAGTCACTCCAAGTGACGAAGAAAATGCTTACTCTGGCTACTCAGCTTCATCATGGCCACAATCTTTGTTTGGCTTAATTGATTTTGGCCAACCTTTATGAGTCCATCAGTAATGGTGTGACTCAACTTAAAGTTATAGGTGACAAAGCCAGTTTGCTCCTTCCTGGCCCTTTCTTGCTTCTCCAACTTTGGATTTATGCTACATTCGAATCATTTCTTCCCCAGAAGAATAAAATCAATGAGAAAGCCCCAGAGATCCTTAGCAGGAGGGTCGAGGGCACCAGGTTGGCTCTGTTGACTCCAACAGATGGAGGTCAACAATTTCAGAGAGCATTTACCAACTTCATAATGATGTTTGCGAGGCGCAAGGAGTTTGTCTCGACTATGGATCCCTTTGCCAATCGAAAAGTTGGTCCAATATGGTTTACTCAACCATATCTTTCGATTGATGATGAGGATTGTGTCGAAGAGTATGTGGCTATTTTGGAGTCTTTCCTTCGCCCAAGAATTTTTCCACTGAGATTCAAGAGTTCGAAAAATCAACTGAGCTTGATTGCTTATCAACCGAACCTTGTTCCTCGCCAGTTTAGTATAATTCAATCACTCCCAAATCCAATCTATACCCGAGAAAAGTTTCTGTTGTTTTATAATGCAGATTATTCGGAGGAGGCTACTGTTGTACCCCAAAATTTGCCCTCCCATATTCCTCAAGATATGTCAAGAATCATCTTCAAATGGTTCAAAATGGCTCAAGGGTTGTACAGTCAAACCACCTCCTAAGCAGTAGTCAATTCAAAATTAGGGTTTTGGTTCTTTCAAGGAATTTGGGGTTTTTAATGGTTCAATCAAGTCTCATAGGCCTATATACATTCTCAAGCACCTACATGCCAAGTTTCAAGACTCACAGTGCCAGTTTGCACAGTCAAAAGCTCTATTTGATCTATAGTCAACTACAAGGGCAAAATGGTCATTTTGCAGTCAAAAGTCAGAATTCTTGGTCAACATCTTATTTTTGAGTTCACAATCATCATTTGATCAAGTCTTGATCATGATCCCACAAGAATAGCTCAAAAATCATCAAGATGCAAAAGTTACTATTTTTGGACAGCAGAAAAGTCAACTGTACTTTGACAAGGGCATAACTCTTTCATGGTTTATCAAAAAAATTCCATCCAAAGCTCATTTTGAAGAGTATGCAATTTCCTACAATCCATCTTCACACTCAAAGATCAAGAAATGATCTCACAAGAAGTTATAAATTTTACATTATAGGTCAATTTCAAAAGTCAACAAAAGTACACTTTGAGCCAAAGGCCATAACTTGAGATTGGTAAATCCAAATGACATGGGACTAAAAGCATTGGTTAGAGGACTTCAAGGGCTTTCCAAAATGTCCAAGAACATGGTCATATGATCAAAATTGAGCAAGTTGTGCATTGGAGAAGTTGGGCAATTTTCATGAATGTGCAAAAATCAACTTTGCTCAAAACACCTTCTTTTTGCTAATGGGCCTCAAATCTCTTTTTGAAACTTCACCCATGACCTATGCACGACCCACCAAGTTAAATTGGATTTATTTTCTTAAATTTATTGATTAAATGGATTTTTAATACATATTAATTCATTTAATTAATTTAAATCATAAGAAAATAAAAGATTTGATTCTTAAATCAATTTGTGAATCAAATATGATCCAAATATGCTGACCAATTCGTGAACAAGCTAAAAGATACAAAAATATCTAATTTTGGCAACTTGTTCAATCATGAAAATCAAGAATATTTGATTTATCAATCAAGGATTCAATCTTCAATGCACATGGGTATGAGTCCAAATTTTGACCTAGACTGATTCCCTTATATGCAAGCAAGCCAGGCATAACCTAGAGGACGAGAAAGGGCTGCAGGAACGGCCATATCAATTTCAAGAAAATTCAAGAAAACTCAAAACTTGTTCTTGCATTCTAAGCCAATTCAAGGTGCTTTGTCCATCCAAACACATTGCAGGAGGTACCAGGAGTGATTTGCAATCAAATTCAGGCACCAAAGCTCAAGGAATCACGAAATACAGTTTCACGGTTTGCACTTATAATTCAAAATCGTATCTCTTAATTCATACGCATTTGACATGTTTTTGTGATTGATTTGCATTGCTAGAGATCATACAAAGCTAATGGAATGATTGAATTGAACCATAGTGGCCTGAATTGAGAGATGCCATGATTGAATTTCTAGGGTTTTCAAGCTTTCAAATAGGGCTTTCCAAACCAGGAAAAATTGGAACCAATGGGATACATGGTTGAATTCGTGAGGCCAAGATGATTGGAACCCATACCTCGCGAAATATTTATGTTTGCTGTGTGTCTATTCACTATTTTTCGTGCAGGGAGGTAGTGGAGGTTAAAAACCCCCGCTATCTGATTCTCTTTGATGCAGAACCAAGGTTGAAGATGATGACGTGTGATCATCTGATTTGTGTGTTTGAAGAAACGCGCACATTATTTTTATTTACAACATATTGATTTGTTTTCATATATAATAATTGCATCTTATTCCTATAACAATTGAAGCAGCGTGGTTGGATGGTAAACGTGTTGGCCTGTGAGTATTGGGACCTGTGTTCGAATCCCCAGTCCCCCAAATCCTTGTTATTTTTATTCTTCAGGTATTCTTATGCAGTTTGCAAAGAGAGGTCCACCATACACCTCAAATCTCAGTGCGCCAGATGTCTCCAAGCCTAAATCCAATGGTCACAAGATGATGTCTACCGTGTGCCCAAGTCAACAAGCGTGTGGAAGATTTTGAAAGTCAAACGAGGCTGGAATGTTAATGGGCCAAGAATTGCAAAATACACCTCCAAAGTTGGCCCAACCCCCCCTGAGTTTGCATTTTTTATTTTCTTTCATTATTTATTTGCTTGATTTATTTTTATTATTTTTAATTAATTACTAACCAAAATAATTTATTTTTCCTAATAAAAATCAGAAAACCTCAAAAAAATTATTTTTTTCATCACTTTCATTATTTTTGTCAATAAATAAATAATTAATTAATTTAGTTTTCATTAGGTTAATTTTAACTTTTTTGCAATAATTTAAAATTAATTAGAATATTAGGGTTCTTAATAACTTTTAACCATTTTTTAATTTATTTTCTTAAAAATATAAAATCCCAAAAATATTTCTCTTTTTATTTAATTAATTAGTTAGTTTAGGTTTAATTTAATTAAATGCAAGAAATAACAAAAAATCTCTTTCTTTCCTAAAAAGGGTCAAAACCCTAAAAACTCTCCGATTCAATTTTTCTCGCGTGTATTGCTTTTTGATCCATATAATTGTATTTGCTCCGAGGATGTAATAGTTTTAATTAGGGCTTTTTATCGCTTTTATTTACTTTTCTGCATTTACTTTTCAAGGGTTTGTTTTTGGCGATGTAAATACCCGACGCCTTGTAATAGCTTAGTTTTATTTTCCGCAATCATTAACTGCTAGATGTATGCTAACTAGGCTATGCATGACAAGATCTCTCTTAAATTAAAATCAACCGTAGCTCACCATAACATGTACGAAGATAACATAACTGAAACCTGACACACTCGCACATGCCACTCCTAGGGTACACCTCACTTGGTTGCCTCGACGAGGTCATTGAGTATAGGAAGTCTTAGAGGTCGCCCTCCTGTCTAAAGATCAAAGTTGCCTCGAAACGATTGCCTCGATAAAAATGATCTAAGACATTAGGGTTACCGCTAAGGCGTCCTAACGTTGCTTTAGTGACCACACATGTCTCTTAATCGAATTGACCCGAAAACTCCAACGACGGTGCTACCTCCTTCTCAATAGTGGGATAGCACTGTCTAAAGGAC
Source organism: Vicia faba (assembly GCA_948472305.1). Taxonomy (NCBI): domain Eukaryota; kingdom Viridiplantae; phylum Streptophyta; class Magnoliopsida; order Fabales; family Fabaceae; genus Vicia; species Vicia faba. The sequence continues at coordinate 67,924,665 of OX451736.1, read as the reverse complement.
ATTTACACAACTTAATTCCTTTTGAGTAGGTAGAGGTTCTTGGGTACTTGCTCTTTCAAAACAAAATAAATTTTTCGCACTTACACTTTTCAAACAAAGTTTTCAAACAACACTTCATACACTCTTGAGGACAGAAACAAGAGTTAAATCGAAGTTTTCAAACAAAACTCTTTTCAAAACCCACGAACACAAGAAAAGCAAAACCTTTTGAAAACACAGTGAGCAAGCACCTAAGAGCCTGTGGATAACCACAGATAGAAAGGGTGCTAACACCTTCCCTTTCTATAATCTACCTCCCGAACCCGAGAAACATCTCGAAAAGGAATTTTGCTGTGCTTTTGTCCTTTCCTTGTTGGATTAAATAAAAGACGGTGGCGACTCTTGCTTACCGCGACATTTTGCGAAACGCAAACGCGAACCAGCATTCCAAAACAGTCAGTTCTCATTCCCACCGATCACAGAACTGGCGACTCTGCTGGGGAATAATAAGTGAGGTGTACCTTAGGATTAGATCACTTGTGTTTTCAATTTTATGCCTTGTATGCTTTAAACTTTATGGGCTTGTATCGGAGTTTTATAGATCCTAACCCGGATCTGGGGGTACCCTTTTTTAGGTAAGTAGCAATAAACTGTGAGGGTCTGTCCGGCGTAGACTGACACGGATGAAGCAGTAGCTCCGTTGGTGCGACACCTTGGTCTGTACCGATATCCCTTGTGTTGGAACGAGGAGAATATGGGTCTTCTGAGGAGTCATTAAGCACCAACTGACCTTAGAACCTTAAATTGACCAACTTGGCCATAGAACAGTAGCAGTATGCTACGCTCATTGAGACTAAACTCTCACGATGGTTCCGGCCGCAAGAAAAGGTTGCCAAACTGGAATTATGACTGATTGAGGGTAGTCAGTGATATTGAGATCCTCTAGAACCCGGTTATTATTTTTAGGATAGGTCTTAACCAACTGAAACTGAAAGAGGGTAGTACCTAAACTTCATGCCAGCTTGAAATCTAAGGGCTCTCTTGTGTGACTTGTGTGCCTTTACCATGTTTGCCTTTTGTGAATACTTGTGGTGTGCCTTTACCATGACATCATAACATCATAACATTGCATACATCTCGCATAAGGACTAACCCATTTCAAAGACAAGAAGGTTTCATCTTTGCTCTGTTTTGTAGGACATCATGATGCCCATGCGTAGGAATACTATCCGGCTCAACTTTGTTCAACCACCTACTTTGCTTAAAGAATTGGTTGACAGGATTCCAGACACTACTTCCTTCATCAGGAGGCATGGTTCTCTCCTCGGTTTAGTCACCTCAAAATGGGACCAACAAATGATGAGTGTCCTAGTCCAGTTTTATGATCCGTTATACCATTGCTTCACCTTTCAAGACTCCCAACTGGTCCCTACCCTGGAAGAATTCTCTGAGTTGCTTGGTATCTCTGTTTTGGAGCAGACTCCATTTACTGGGTGGGAAAAGACTCTCAGGCCTGAAGAGATTGCTGCAGCCCTTCACTTGACCAAAGAGGAGGTGATGGCTAACTGGGAGACTAGAAGTGGATTTAAGGGCTTTTTGGCTAAGTTTCTGGTTGGCAAAGCTAATTGTTTCTGGAATGACTTAGACTTCAAAGCATACGAGGACATTCTGGCTCTCTTAATCTATGGTCTGGTATTGTTTCCAAATCCTGACACCTTTGTTGATGTTAATGCCATAAGGATATTCATCTCTCGGAACCCTGTACCCACTCTCTTGGGTGATATCCTTCATCAGCTCTATACTCGTACTGCCCGAAAATGGGGAACTTTGATGTGCTGTGCTCCTTTATTGGAGAGGTGGTTTATTTTGCACCTCCCCAAGTCCGTACTGAAGAACAAAGAAGGAATGGGCTGGGCTCACAGGATAATGTCTCTTACTGATAATGACATTATTTGGACTCTCAGAGGCTTAGATGAGGTGGCCGTCATTGATTGTTGTGGAGAGTATCCTAATGTTCCATTGATCGGAACCCGTGGAGGAATCTCTTACAACCCATGTTTAGCTCTCCGCCAGTTTAGAAGAGCCAGAAGAGAAGGGCCTCATGAGATGTTGATACCTCATATCATCTTTGATTTTCAGGTAGATAGCGACGAGCTGCACCGTAGGTTCATCAGGGCTTAGGATAGAGTTCACAAATCTGACCCACATGAGTTGGGACCAAAAACTTCTCTGCCGATGGAGTCATATTTCAGATGGGTCCGCATCCGTGCCCAGAGGTTAGGTATGCCGTACGAAGCTGTCAGGCCTATTACTCTTGAAATTGCTGATAAAGACGGGGTTCCTCCAACTATTCTCCATCCTCATACGCCCACTGATGTTGGCACACTGAAGAAGTCTTGGGCGCAACTGCAGGAAGAACGGGATTCTTATCGGGAAAGGTTCAATGAACAAGAACAGAAGATCCAGAAGCTGACTAAGCAACTAGAGAACGAGCGGATCCTGAATGATTATATCCGCACTGAGAAGAAGAGGCCATGGGAACACTGATGGACCTTTGAGGATTTCTTTTATGGTTTTATTTACTTTTCAATATTTCCATTCTTGTAACGCCTAAGGGCAATTTGTTGAACAATTTAAATTCCGAAGTTAAATCTAATAAAGTGTGTTTCCTTTCTTGTCTACAAATTTGAATCCCGATTGTCTTTGAAAACATAAATCATACGCATTTCATCGCATGCACTGCATAACCAGGTACCCTTTTTTACAGGTCACTTATCTTCTTCGCTGTTTATTTCAGCAATCATCATGTCTACTGAACCTTCCACTGAGCAAGCTATCAAGGCCCTCCAGGCCCAGAATGCCCAGTTCCAAGAGTTGGTTATGAGCCTAGCCAAGGGTCAACATGATTTGAAGACCCTGATTCTGAAGGAGAGGAAGAAGAAGAAGAAGAAGAAGAAGAGGACCGTCTTGTTCAACACTGGACGCAGGTTTGGAAATAGCTTGCAGAATGAGTTTGATCTGACCGCCTCATCTGTGGGGAAAGACAGTCCACAAGAGAGAAGGGTTCCTAGCCCCGTGGTCTCCGACAACGAGACGGATTATGATGAAGAACAGTATCCTCATGCTGAGGATATGTACAAACAGTTGGAGGACCGCTTGAGCACTATGGAGGTACAGAACGTGCCCGGGCTGGACTTCGGAGACCTAGGTTTATCCTCTGGGGTGGTGATTCCCCATAAATTCAAGGCACCTGCCTTTTCCAAATATGACGGAGCTTCCTGCCCAAAGCTGCACCTCCGGTCGTATGTAAGGAAGATCCAGCCTTACACAACTGTTAAAAATTTGTGGATCCATTTCTTTCAGGACAGTCTTTCAGGGACTCAGCTGGAGTGGTTCTATCAGCTGGATGGAGCCAGTATCCGTAACTGGGAAGATTTGGCTACTGCGTTCTATAAGCAGTATCAATATAATTCCGACCTCGCTCCTACGCGTACCCAACTCTAGGGTATGTCAATAGGGACGGGTGAAGGATTTAAAGAGTATGCTCAAAAGTGGAGAGACCTTGCCGGAAGGGTGCAACCACCTTTAACTGATCGTGAACTGGTTGATATGTTTCTGGGGACCCTGTCTGGTCCGTTCTTTAACCATTTGATTGGGAACTCTTCAGCCGGGTTTACAGACCTTATCTTGACTGGTGAAAGGATTGAAGCTGGTATCAAGGCTGGGAAGATACAAAAGGGTGCCTCATCGAGCACTGAGAAGAAGCCGTTCAAGAAAGAATCTAGTGCTGTCTATGGTTCGAGGAGACAGAATAGATCTGCACACTGCCAAGCTGTCAACGCGGTGGTTATTTCAAAACCTGCTGGTTCTCCTCAGCATCACAACCAACAAAGGGGTGAGAGACCTTGAAGGAAGTTCACTCGTCTCAGCATGACCTTGTCCCAGATATTGCCACAGTTACTGACAACCAATCTGGTGACTCTAAAAGAAGCTCCGAAGATTACAAACACAACATCCCCAAAGTACAATCCTAACGCCCGCTGCGCTTATCACTCTGACAGCCCGGGGCATAATACGGATGATTGTTGGGCTTTGAAGAATAAGGTTCAGGACCTAATCGATTCAAAGGAAATTGAGTTCGAGGCGCCCGAGAGGCCTAATCTTGTGACTGCTCCCATGCCCAAACATGGAGTAAATGCTGTAGAGGAAGACTTGTTTGTAGCCTCTGGATGATATTGTTACCCTGCTGATGACCGTCAAGAGGAACCTGTTGCTAGCCGGTTTATTTCCGGGATGTAGTGAAGGTTGCTATCTGTGTTCTGCTTCATCTACTAGTTGCCCATTTTTGAAGTCAGGCATACAAAACCTGATGGATAATAAAGAAATCCTGTTTGAGAAGATTGCTGTTCCTGCCACCCCTATTGAAGAAGTTTCCATCGTTACCATTTTCAACAATTCTCCCAAGGCTCCCACGAGGAAGCCTGTCAAAATTATGCCTGTCCAGAAGATTGCACCCATAATCATCACTGTTCTGGGGCTTATTCCCTACACATCTGACAAAGCTGTCCCTTCGCACTATGGGGCAGATGTTTATGTTCTTGGAGTCAAGCAAGAGTTTGATACTAATACCGGCATCAACAACATTACCGGGCCTGCTAATGTCACCCGTAGTGGTAGACTTTTCTCACCTAATATTGCGCCATCAACTATCCGAAGACCTATTGTCATCACACCTGCAAGTGTGCCTAATGCCATTCCTGATCTAGTTCTTAGTTCTACCCCTGTCGCCGAGTCATCTGATGCTCGGGGCAAAGGGATCACCACTGATATGCCTGCCCAGACGGAGGCGCCAAAGGAAATCAATGTTGAAGCTTCCAAGAAGGAGATGGAAGAAATTCTGAAGATCATTAAGAAGAGTGATTATAATGTAGTTGAACAGCTGGGGCAAACCCCCTCCAAGATTTCTATGTTATCACTGTTGTTGTGTTCAGAGGCCCATGCCAAGGCTCTGATTACCTTCCTGAAGACGGCCCACGTGCCGCAAGAAACATCAGCTGATCAGTTTACCGATTGTGTGGCCAATTTAACTGCTGATAACGGTTTGGGTTTCTCTGACGCTGATCTGACTGCTAAAGGGAAGAACCATAACAATGCCATGCATGTCTCCATTGAATGCAGGGGCACTACTCTTGCACATGTGTTGGTTGACACTGGTTCCTCGTTGAACGTCTTGCCCAAGAAAGCTCTAGACAGGTTGGATTGCAAAGGGTTGGAGCTAAAGCCAAGTAACATTGTTGTCCGGGCCTTTGATGGGTCTAAAAGGATGGTGCATGGTGAGGTTGATATTCCAATCAAGGTTGGTTCCTAGGTATTCAATTATACATTCTACGTGATGGACATTCGACGGTCCTATTCTTGTTTGCTGGGTCGTCCATGGATGTATAAAGCTGGAGCTGTGACCTCCACACTCCATCAGAAGCTGAAGTACCCGGTCAGAGGGAAGATTGTGACAGTACAGGGGGAGGAAGAATACATGGTCAGCCACCTCAACTCGTTCCGGTACATAGAGATGGATGGGGAGTTCATTGAGACCCCATTTCAACACTTTGAAGAGGTTCCTCAGACACTGGCATCAGCTGAGACTGTGGTTGAAGATTCTCCTTTGAATATGGCTTCCTTAAAGGATGCCCGGGCTGTTATTGAGAAGGGTGAGTGTGCAAACTGGGGCCGACTTCCTGATTTCACTCAGAAGACTAACAAGTTTGGTTTGGGTTTCACTGCAGAAGCTCAGAGGGCCGTTCGTAGTACAAGGATTGGAAGACCTCCTGTGTTCATCAGCAACTCGGGAGTGAATGCCATCGAAGATGACGTGGAGGAATCTGAATTCGACAGCTGGATCTACCCTACGACCAATGGTGGACCAAACAACTGGACGGCAAAGGACTTCGTCCCTATTACTTTCGTTACCCAGTAATGAACTCTTTTGTTTTGAATTTGTAACAGACAATGTTTTGAAACTTTATGGCCCGGTGTCTTACCCAGGGTACCGTGGCTTCATTTGTGAGGGATTTTGTGTGCCATCTTCATATATCATTAATAAAAGCATTGGACGTTTCTTGCATTTCAAATTTTGCGCTCCTTGTCTTTCTTTATTATATATTGCAAAACAACTATTTTACACACACTCACATATACAGGTCCCAATCCACTCTGGATCTCACTGGTAACAACTCTGCTACTGCCAGTTATGACTTCGAAAATCCGATCAACTTAGCTGAAGACGAAGGTGAATATGATTGCGAAGTGCCGGGTGAGCTTGCAAGACTGCTACTTCAGGAAGAGAGGGCCATTCAGCCACATGAAGAGCCAGTGGAAACGGTAAATCTGGGTACTGAGACAGACAAAAGGGAAGTCAAGATCGGTGCAAACTTGGAGCTCAGTGTGAAACAACGGTTGATTCAGATGCTGCATGACTATGTCGAGATCTTTGCCTGGTCCTACGAAGATATGCCTGGGTTGGATACTGACATCGTGGTTCATCGCCTGCCTACCAAGGAAGACTGCCCTCCGGTAAAACAGAAGGTTTGCCGTATGCGTCCAGAGATGTCTGAGAAAATCAAGACCGAAGTTATGAAACAGTTTGACGCCGGTTTTCTAGCAGTAACTTCTTACCCTCAGTGGGTTGCCAATGTGGTTCCAGTGCCGAAGAAAGATGGTAAGGTCCGAATGTGTGTTGACTACAGGGATTTGAACAGGGCGAGCCCTAAGGATGACTTCCCTCTGCCTCACATCGACGTTCTAGTTGACAACACTGCTCAGCATAAGGTATTCTCCTTCATGGACGGTTTCTCTGGTTATAATCAGATAAAGATGGCTCCCGAAGACATGGAGAAGACCACTTTTGTTACTCAGTGGGGTACCTTTTGCTACAAGGTCATGCCTTTTGGGTTGAAAAATGCTGGGGCAACGTATCAGCATGCCATGGTTTCTCTGTTTCACGATATGATCCATCATGAGATTGAAGTATACTTCGACGATATAATTGCAAGGTCCCAAACTGAGGAGGAACACCTTGACCATCTACAGAAGCTGTTTGACCGGTTGAAGTTGTACAAGCTGAGATTAAACCCGAACAAGTGCACCTTCGGGGTGAGATCTGGAAAACTACTAGGTTTCGTCGTAAGCAACAAAGGTATTCAAGTGGACCCTGCCAAAGTGAAAGCCATACAAGAGATGCCAGCTCCCAAGACAGAGAAAGAAGTCAGAGGCTTTCTAGGACGAATGAACTACATTGCCCGATTCATCTCACATCTAACTGCTACTTGTGAGCCGATCTTCAAGCTACTGAAGAAAGATCAAGTGGTACATTGGAACGATGAATGCCAGGCCGCGTTCGAAAGAATCAAAGAGTATCTCCAAGAGCCACCTATTCTTATGCCACCGGTTGAAGGGAGACCTCTAATCTTATACTTGACAGTACTTGACAATTCAATAGGGTGTGTGCTGGGTCAGCATGACGAGTCTGGCCGAAAAGAGCATGCTATTTATTACCTTAGCAAAAAGTTTACCGACTGTGAGACCCGATACTCACTGCTCGATAAAACTTGCTGCGCTTTGGCATGGGCTGCTCGCCGGCTGAGACAATATATGCTGACTCACACTACCTTGCTGATTTCAAAGATGGATCCAATCAAGTATATCTTCGAAAAGCCTGCCTTGTCTGGAAGAATAGCAAGATGGCAAATGATCTTTACTGAATACGACATCCAGTACACGACTCAAAAAGAAATCAAGGGAAGTGTGTTGGCAGACCATTTGGCACAACAGGCAGTGGATGATTACCAGTCTATGAACTTCGAATTTCCAGACGAGAATATCATGGTAGTGACTGATTACAAGATACCTAGACCGGATGAAGGACCTGAGGAAGGATCCCGATGGTCTATGCACTTTGATGGAGCCTCAAACGCTTTGGGTAACGGTATTGGCGCTGTGATCATATCTCCTAAGGGCTCGCATACTCCGCTCACTGCCCGAATGTGTTTTAACTGCACCAACAACATGGCGGAGTATGAAGCATGCATCATGGGTCTTCAAGCTACAATTGACCTAAGGATCAAGTTTCTGAGTGTCTTCGGAGATTCCGCTCTCGTGATCAGTCAGATCAAAGGCGAGTGGGATACGAAACACCCAAATCTTATTCCTTATAAGGAGTATGTGTTGACGTTGCTCCCCTATTTCGAGGAAATAACCTTTGAACACTTCCCAAGAGAGGAAAATCAGTTGGCGGACGCGCTAGCTACAATGTCTTCTATGTTCAAAGTCAAATGGGACAACGAGGCTCCCCGGATCATTATTTGGAAATTGGATGAACCTGCATATTATTGTGATCTTGAGACTGAAGAGGTAACAGAAAAGCCTTGGTATCATGAAGTAAAGAGGTACCTTGAAGCTCAAGAATACCCCGAGGGTGCATCTGTTAATGACAAGAAGTTTCTAAGAAGATTCGCGGCAAAGTTTTTCATCAGCAATGACATTCTTTACAAACGTAACCATGATTCAACCTTACTGCGTTGTGTGGATAAAATTGAAGTAGGAAGGATCATGTCAGAGCTGTATGAAGGTACCTTCGGAACTCATTCCAGTGGACATACCATGGCAAAGAAAATCCTTCGGGCAGGATATTACTGGTCAACAATGGAAGCCGACTATTATCAGCATTCTCGGAAATGTCACAAGTGCCAGATCTATGCTGATAAGGTGCATATTCCTCCAGTTCCTTTAAACGTCTTGACAGCACCTTGGCCTTTTGCAATGTGGGGCATTGATATGATCGGCGAGATCAGACCTACAACATCCAATGGGCATCGTTTCATCCTGGTAGCGATTGATTACTTTACGAAATGGGTTGAAGCAACTTCCTTTGCCACCGTAACCAAGAACGTCGTGGCACGGTTTATTCGGCACAACCTGATTTGTCGATAAGGTGTACCAGAAAGGATCATTACGGATAATGGTACCAATCTTAACAACAAGATGATCACTGAGCTCTGCGAGCAGTTCAAGATACAACACCACAACTCTTCTCCCTACCGGTCGAAGATGAATGGGGCTGTAGAGGCAGCTAATAAGAACATTAAGAAGATTGTGCAGAAGATGACAGTGACCTACAAAGATTGGCACGAGATGTTACCATTTTCTCTTCATGGGTACCGTACCTCAGCACGAACGTCAACAGGGGCAACACCCTATTCCTTGGTATATGGCATGGAGGCAGTCCTGCCCATTGAAGTTCAGATACCCTCTCTCTGGATTATGAAAGATGCAGGTTTAAGCGAAGACGACTGGATCCAGACCTGGCTTGATCAATTGAACCTAATTGACAAAAAGAGACTCACTGCTATTTGTCATGGTCAGGCGTACCAAAAACGGATGATTAAGGCATTTAACAAGAAAGTCAGACGACAAGAGTATCGAGTCGGAGACCTGGTAATCAAGCACATCATTCTACCTCAAGGTGATCCCAGGGGCAAATGGACCCCTACGTACGAAGGGCCATTTGTGGTTAAGAACATCTTCTCAGGAGGAGTAATGATTCTAACCACCATGGACGGTGACGACCTTCCTCACCCCGTCAATGCAGACATAGTAAAAAGATACTACGCATAATTAAAGACCCGCTAGGTTGACTGTCCTAGGCAAAATAAGGGCTTCCCGGAGAACCAAAAGGGTTCGGGCAAAAATAAGGGATGAAAATAAAAAAATCTGTACACCCGGCAAGTCGAAAACCTGAAAGGGCGGCTTGGGCAAAAATGGGTATCCCGGTGGACGGAAAACCCGAAAGGGCGGTCCAGGCAAAAGTTAGGGATAAGCGTAACACTATGTCTCATTGGATCACCCTGCATCCATACTTTGGTATCAACTATCAGGCTCGGACGGCACCAGTCAATCAGATTCATCTCCAACTAAGCAGCAAAGTGATGAGATGCTTGAAGATATAAAGGCGATAACAGAGTTGGAACCCAGTGGGATTATTCACATAGCTGTTTTGTTTTCTTTTTACAAATTGTATAAATTCCATTTGCTCGGCGGCGTCCTCTTACTAGGACGTCAGCCTCTTGTAAAAAAACGCCTATTTTCAGGCAAACTTCAAAATCAATACAAGTTCAGTTTTCAGATAAATTGCAAATTGTTTTCTTCCTTTATCTGTTTTGTTTTGCAAAGAACGTCCAATGTTCATTTTTGATATATGAATTTGACATTAATTGCTGATCATAAATATTTGCATGCGAAACAAAGGACTAATTACGGGTGATATCAGAAGTAGGGGCAATAAGAATTGTACGAACTGTACAAGCTGCTATGTCCTCCAGGTACAAGGTAGGTTCAGCTGAAGAATGTGACCAAGATATCGTCACTCCCCATAGAGTAAGACAGTAATGGAAGTTCTCCCCACTGAGACCTGCAATCATGGACGAATCAGCAATACTCTTCCCCAAGCAGAGTTGGCTTATCATCAGCCCTCAAAAGGCTTGGTATTCCCAGAAGGTCTTAATATTCCCCAACGGAGTATAAAAGATATTCCCCAACAAGCGTAAAGAGCATCCCCGGCAGTCTTAATATTCCTCGACAGAATATAAGAATGTTCCTCGGCGGAATACAAGATACCCCCAGTGGAGCCATTTCCCCAGCGCAGTCTAAAAAAACTTCCCCGCCAGAGTTGAATCATCTTCCCCAGTAGATTCTGGAAGCTTGTCCCCCGCAGAATACAAATGCATCTCCCCAGCCATATTCAGAAAGTTATCCTCACAAGAGTCTAACTGGGTTATCCTCAGCAAGTTGCAACTGAAAGATCATCCCCAGCGAAGTTCTTTCTATCCCCAGTGGAGTTCATCAAAATCCCCAACAGAGCTTATAAACGGAATCCCCAGCGGAGTTATCGTTAAAATCTCAGCAAAGCATCTCTTCCCACAAAGTAATTCCCCGCAGAGTAATATCTTCACCGGTTTATTCTCCAACGGAGTTCTTTTCTCCTGCAGGTTTATTCTCACAATCATCTTCGTTCATCATCCCCAGCGGAAATGAAGAACGCAACTCTATTCTCCAGCAGCGCCGGGATTTATTTTCCCCAACTAAAAAACATCACATCTTCATACATTATGACATGCATACGCATCATAAAACACAAATCTCATTTATTTTGAGAACATCACGACATCATGCATTTCATACATCATGACATTGCATACAGCTAACATTTTGCCCTTTTCAGGAAAAGGTCAATCCAAAGATGGCTACCATCAACCTTTTCAAGTCCCAGTTTAATACCTGTAACAAGCCAGGAAAATTCTGTGGACGACTGATTGTAGGTTAATACCTGAAACCAGCCAGGAAATTATCTACATGAAGAGATTGAAGAGCAATACCTGTAACAAGCCAAGAAGACTTTCTTTCTCAGGTCAGAGATTAATACCTGAAACTAGCCAGGACAACTATCTCATCGACCAACCTTTCTTAAGTTCCAGATTAATACCTGTAACAAGCCAGGAAAATTCTATGGACGACTGATTGTAGATCAATACCTGTAACAATCCAGGAAAGTTATCTACGTAAAGAGATTGAAGATCAATACCTGTAACAAGCCAGGAAGACTTTCTTTCTCAGGTCAAAGATTAATACCTGAAACCAGACAGGACAACTATTTCATCGACCAACCTTTTCAAGTTCCAGATTAATACCTGTAACAAGCCAGGAAAATTCTGTGGACGACTGATTGTAGGTTAATACCTGAAACAAGCCAGGAAAGTTATCTACGTGAAGAGATTGAAGATCAATACCTGTAACAAGCCAGGATGACTTTCTTTCTCAGGTCAGAGATTAATACCTGAAACCAGACAGGACAACTATCTCATTGGCCAACCTTTTCAAGTTCCAGATTAATACCTGTAACAAGCCAGTAAAATTCTGTGGACGACTGATTGTAAGTTAATACCTGAAACAAGCCAGGAAAGTTATCTACATGAAGAGATTGAAGATCAATACCTGTAACAAGCCAGGAAGACCATCTTTCTTTCTCAGGTCAGAGATCAATACCTGAAACCAGCCAGGACAACTATCTCCTCGACCAACCTTTTTTAAGTTCCAGATTAATACCTGTAACAAGCCAGGAAAATATCTGTGGACGACTAATACCTGAAACCAGCCAGGACAACTATCTCCTCAACCAACCTTTTTTAAGTTCCAGATTAATACCTATAACAAGCCAGGAAAATATCTGTGGACGACTAATACCTGTAACAAGCCAGGAAAACCATTTACACAAAGAGATTGAAGATTAACACCTGTAACAAGCCAGGAAGACCATCTTTCTTTCTCAGGTATGCAAGTTCTCGCTAAGGAATCTCTTATGTGATCAACACTCCTGCAGATGGCATCTATAAGCCCATCCTCCTACCAACAACCTCCAAATGGCATCTGTAAGCCCATTCCCGACATCACATTGCTGATACTACACCATGCGAGTGCAAATTTCTGGGCACTTTAGTGTTCAATCATCTTCCACCTTCGGATCACGAAATGCACGCAAGCCAATCTACATCCTCAGGTTTAAGAAGATTGAACAGGGGAAACTGTTGTACCCCAAAATTTGCCCTCCCATATTCCTCAAGATATGTCAAGAATCATCTTCAAATGGTTCAAAATGGCTCAAGGGTTGTACAGTCAAACCACCTCCTAAGCAGTAGTCAATTCAAAATTAGGGTTTTGGTTCTTTCAAGGAATTTGGGGTTTTTAATGGTTCAATCAAGTCTCATAGGCCTATATACATTCTCAAGCACCTATATGCCAAGTTTCAAGACTCACAATGCCAATTTGCACAGTCAAAAGCTCTATTTGATCTATAGTCAACTACAAGGGCAAAATGGTCATTTTGCACTCAAAAGTCAGAATTCTTGGTCAACATCTTATTTTTGAGTTCACAATCATCATTTGATCAAGTCTTGATCATGATCCCACAAGAATAGCTCAAAAATCATCAAGATGCAAAAGTTACTATTTTTGGACAGTAGAAAAGTCAACTGTACTTTGACAAGGGCATACCTCTTTCATGGTTTATCAGAAAAATTTCATCCAAAGCTCATTTTGAATAGGATGCAATTTCCTACAATACATCTTCACACTCCAAGATCAAGAAATGCTCTCACAAGAAGTTATAAATTTTTACATTATAGGTCAATTTCAAAAGTCAACAAAAGTACACTTTGCGTCAAAGGCCATAACTTGAGATTGGTAAATCCAAATGACATGGGACCAAAAGCATTGGTTAGAGGACTTCAAGGGCTTTCCAAAATGTCCAAGAACATGGTCATATGATCAAAATTGAGCAAGTTGTGCATTGGAGAATTGGGCAATTTTCATGAATGTGCAAAAATCAACTTTGCTCAAAACACCTTCTTTTTGCTAATGGGCCTCAAATCTCTTTTTGAAACTTCACCCATGACCTATGCACGACCCACCAAGTTAAATTGGATTTATTTTCTTAAATTTATTGATTAAATGGATTTTTAATACATATTAATTCATTTAATTAATTTAAATCATAAGAAAATAAAAGATTTGATTCTTAAATCAATTTGTGAATCAAATATGATCCAAATATACTGACCAATTCGTGCACAAGCTAAAAGATACAAAAATATCCAATTTTGGCAACTTGTTCAATCATGAAAATCAAGAATATTTGATTTATCAATCAAGGATTCAATCTTCAATGTACATGGGTATGGGTCCAAATTTTGACCTAGACTGATTCCCTTATATGCAAGCAAGCCAGGCATAACCTAGAGGACGAGAAAAAGCTGCAGGAACGGCCATATCAATTTCAAGAAAATTCAAGAAAACTCAAAACTTGTTCTTGCATTCTAAGCCAATTCAAGGTGCTTTGTCCATCCAAACACATTGCATGAGGTACCAAGAGTGATTTGCAATCAAATTCAGACACCAAAGCTCAAGGAATCACAAAATACAGTTTTACGGTTTGCACTTATAATTCAAAATCGTATCTCTTAATTCATACGCATTTGACATGTTTTTGTGATTGATTTGCATTGCTAGAGATCATACAAAGCTAATGGAATGATTGAATTGAACCATAGTGCCCTGAATTGAGAGATGCCATGATTGAATTTCTAGGGTTTTCAAGCTTTCAAATAGGGCTTTCCAAACCAGGAAAAATTGGAACCAATGGGATACATGGTTGAATTCGTGATGCCAAGACGATTGGAACCCATACCTCGCGAAATATTTATGTTTGTTGTGTGTCTATTCGCTATTTTTCGTGCAGGGAGGTAGTGGAGGTTAAAAACCCCCGCTATCTGATTCTCTTTGATGTAGAACCAAGGTTGAAGATGATGACGTGTGATAATCTGATTTGTTTGTTTGAAAAAACGCGCGCTTTATTTTTATTTACAGCATATTGATTTGTTTTCATATATAATAATTGCATCTTATTCCTATAACAATTGAAGCAGCGTGGTTGGATGGTAAACGTGTTGGCCTGTGAGTATTGGGACCTGGGTTCGAATCCCAGGTCCCCCAAAACCTTGTTATTTTTATTCTTCAAGTATTCTTGTGCAGTTTGCAAAGAGAGGTCCACCATACACCTCAAATCTCAGTGCGCCAGATGTCTCCAAGCCTAAATCCAATGGTCACAAGATGATGTCCACCGTGTGCCCAAGTCAACAAGCGTGTAGAAGATTCTAAAAGTCAAACGAGGCTGGAATGTTAATGGGCCAAGAATTGCAAAATACACCTCCAAAGTTGGCCCAAACCCCCCTGAGTTTGCATTTTTTATTTTCTTTCATTATTTATTTGCTTGATTTATTTTTATTATTTTTAATTAATTACTAACCAAAATAATTTATTTTTCCTAATTAAAATCAGAAAACCTCAAAAACATTATTTTTTTCATCACTTTCATTATTTTTGTCAATAAATAAATAATTAATTAATTTAGTTTTCATTAGGTTAATTTTAACTTTTTTGCAATAATTTAAAATTAATTAGAATATTAGGGTTCTTAATAACTTTTAACCATTTTTTAATTTATTTCCTTAAAAATATAAAATCCCAAAAATATTTCTCTTTTTATTTAATTAATTAGTTAGTTTAGGTTTAATTTAATTAAATGCAAGAAATAACAAAAAATCTCTTTCTTTCCTAAAAAGGGTCAAAACCCAAAAAACTCTCCGATCCAATTTTTCTCGCGTGTATTGCTTTTTGATCCATATAATTGTATTTGCTCCGAGGATGTAATAGTTTTAATTAGGGCTTTTTATCGCTTTTATTTACTTTTCCGCATTTACTTTTCAAGGGTTTGTTTTTGGCGATGTAAATACCCGACGCCTTGTAATAGCTTAGTTTTATTTTCCGCAATCATTAACTGCTGGATGTATGCTAACTAGGCTATGCATGACAAGATCTCTCTTAAATTAAAATCAACCGTAGCTCACCATAACATGTACGAAGATAACATAACTGAAACCTGACACACTCGCACATGCCACTCCTAGGGTACACCTCACTTGGTTGCCTCGACGTGGTCATTGAGTATAGGAAGTTTTAGAGGTCACCCTCCTGTCTAAAGATCAAAGTTTCCTCGAAACGATTGCCTCGATAAAAAATGATCTAAGACATTAGGGTTACCGCTAAGGCGTCCTAACGTTGCTTTAGTGACCACACATGTCTCTTAATCGAATTGATCCAAAAACTCCAACGACGGTGCTACCTACTTCTCAATAGTGGGATAGCACTGTCTAAAGGACATTTACACAGCTTAATTCCTTTTGAGTAGGTAGAGGTTCTTGGGTACTTGCTCTTTCAAAACAAAACAAATTTTTCGCACTTACACTTTTCAAACAAAGTTTTCAAACAATACTTCATACACTCTTGAGGACAAAAACAAGAGTTAAATCGAAGTTTTCAAACAAAACTCTTTTCAAAACCCACGAACACAAGAAAAGCAAAACCTTTTGAAAACACAGTGAGCAAGTACCTAAGAGCCCGTGGATAACTACGGATAGAAAGGGTGCTAACACCTTCCCTTTCTATAATCTACCTCCCGAACCCGAGAAACATCTCGAAAAGGAATTTTGCTGTGCTTTTGTCCTTTCCTTGTTGGATTAAATAAAAGATGGTGGCGACTCTTTCTTACCGCGACATTTTGCGAAACGCAAACGCGAACCAGCATTCCAAAACAGTCAGTTCTCATTCCCACCGATCACAGCTGCCACCAAGCAAATAGGTAGGTACGTTGGTCGAACCGTACTAACCTTGTTCGACTTTAAACTCAACTTCCTGTGGTCACCCATCTTTGAAGGCTGGTGGAAGCAGTATTACGACGAAGAGTTCTTCGATGAAAAAGATTTTGCTGACCACCTTCAAGAGGCATTTTTGTTGGTTTCTAACAAGATCAAGAAGGGTATTCTTTCTTCTTTAGAGAAAATGCCTTATTTTATCTTCAATTTAATCATCTGATAACTTGCTTATGTTTGCTTATTTTCTAGCCGTCAAGAGAACCACTGTTAAGAAAGCTACTGAGAGCGCAAAATGGGGATATCCTTCTGCAATACCTCCACCACAGGTAAACACTTTTTTCTCTCAATTTCCTTTAACATATCACCAATGCTGGCGTTTCGACTCTTTTTTAGGCCACCAAAAAATCTACGCCAACGAAGAGGAAAGTTCAAGAAATTGAACTTTCTAGTAATGAGAAAGACACACCTCCCATCCCTCTCAAGAGACAAAAGCTAAAGAAACCAGCTCTCATTCCTAAGCCTCGCCCGAAAACCAAGATCAAGGTTAAGGCTACTAAGCCTAAACCTACTCCCATCATCATTCGAGATCCAAATGAACAAGAAATAGTGGCTAGAATGAATGATCTAAGCGAGAGTGACAATTCAAGTCTTGGCGCTGAAGTTCCACCTAAGGTAACAACTTCGACCATCTAAGATTATTCCTTGAATTAGTTTTTTTTTGCAATAATTCAGATAATAATCTTTCAATCCCCAGGACATTGCTGGCACTTCCAAACAGGCTCCTGTACATGTAGAAGATTCTGTCACTTTACTAAACAGTGAAGGCGATCCCACTTACAGGCCTTCTTCAGTGAATACAGAAGTCCTTAGTGAAGAAGATTCTGACTTTCCATAGGTGAATCTTAGGGTTCTACAGGCCATTGATGATGAGGAGGGAGAAGAAGAAGCTTCTGATGATGAGGTCGAAACAGAAATGGAGGGGGCACCAGATGGAGGAAATCAATCTGAGGACAATCCGATGTCTGCTGGCAAAGGAAACTCTGCAGAGGGGGAGAGAAATCCTACAAACATTGAAGGTGTCCATGTCCAACTACAAGATCTGTCAGTCGGAAAAAATGTGGCTCGTGTCACTAATGAAAGAGTCACTTCGACAGGGTCCCGTACAAAAGAGGACTTGGCGCTACTTAAACGAAATAACCCTCTTGGATATTTGAATGCCATCCTCGAAGGCAGATAAAGTTCCTCAGATCAAAGCCTCGATGCTTCGAATGCATCTGGAAAGTCTACTTTGACTTCTCCCCTTGAAGAGGCACTTCAGAAAGTTAAATCTCAACTTTTTAAAAGAGATTTGATGTTGACCTTGGAGGGAGAACCTACTGCCCCTTCCTTACTGAAGAATACTTTAAAAGCTGCCGACCTTCTTGTTGCCTCTCCAGATATAGCTAGCATCATTCTGGATCTGACTTCGATCATTGATCAGGTTGCAGCTGATTACAATCGCCTAAGGACTCTCAATCGTGAAATTGAAGAGGCCAATGGTCGCGTTGGCGCTTCCTGGGTCGCTGCTACTGAGTCATCTTCGAGGCTAAATGAGCTATCGAATGAATGATAAGCTAGGCAAAAGGAGGTCGAAGAGATTGACCAAAGCACAACCAGCATGAAAGCTCAGATTAAAGAGTTGGAGGCCAAGATTTCCGCAAATGACAAACGCAAAGAAGAGCTTCTTGCCATCAACAATGATGCTGAGAGCCAAGAGGAACTTAATAATGGATTTCAATATGCTGAACAGGCTCAAGCCTTAGATGCAAAGATCGAGGCTCTCCATCTGTCAAGGGCTCTGTGTGAAAGGTGCTTGGAACTCCAAAAGATCAAATATCTCCAAATTAAAGCCAATCTCCCATTTTAGACTTCTTTATTTGTAAAATGATGTTTATGTAATGACTTGCAGCCATTTTGGATAATTTTAACGTATCTTCCATTTTGGCTACATACTTTGACTAAGATTAAATGCTGACTATTTTGACCTCTTGAAGTGCAGGTTTATACTTTTTCAAATATTTACCATTTAATCTCAAGAGTCTTTTATCTTCATTTAATTCTTCTATCTCATAGGCACCACCAGAAAATTCTTGGATGATCTTAAAAGGTCCTTCCCATTTAGGAGACCATTTTCCCATGTTCCTATCCCTTCGATCCATTGGGAGAATTACCTTCCATACAAGCTCTTCAGGCAAGAATGTTTTGGGTTTTACTCTCTTGTTGTAAGATTTTTCCACTCTTTTCTTCTGTATCCTTAAAAGATCTAAAGCCCTCAGTCTTTCTTCGTCCAAATCAACTAGTTCATATAACATCATATTACAATAAGATTCTGAAGGATTATCTTGATGTCTTTGAATTCTAGTTGACCATAGACAGATTTCAACTGGAAACACTGCGTCATGACCATAGGTTAATCGAAATGGCGTCGTTCTGGTAGCTTCTTTAGGGGAAGTTCGACATGCCCATAAGATTTGGTCCAACGTCTTATGCCAATTCTTTGGCTTTTTTCCTACATGCTTCTTTATCAAGCCAATTACTACCTTATTTGCTGCTTCAACTTGGCCATTGGCTTGCGCATAATAAGGTGTAGACGTTAACAGCTTGAATCCCATTTCGGTGGAGAACTCCTGAATTTTCAGACCAGTAAATACTGATCCTTGGTCAGTTGTTATTGTCTCAGGGATTCCAAACCTATATATAATGTTCTTTTGAATAAATTCAATGATATTCTCTTGGTCTGTGTTGACTAAAGGAATTGCTTCAATCCACTTAGTGAAATAATCAATGCCCACCAATATATATTTATGGATTTTAGATGATGCTGGTCAAATATCCCCAATAAGATCCAAAGCCCTCCCTTTAAAAGTCCAAGGTTTCACAATTGAGTCATGTTCGCTTGCAGGTACATGTTGGATGCCTGTATGTATTTGACATTCTTGGTTGCCTTTTGCAAACTCCACACAATATTTCAGCATAGTAGGCCAATATAATCCTGGTCGAAACAACAACCATTTCATTTTATGGTCTACTTGATATGCCCCACATACCCCAGCATGTCTAGTTGAAAGGTCTATGTATGCCTCTGTTTCACTTAGGCATTTCAGTAGTATTCCTTCAGGCGTCTTTTTCAATAACTCATTTCCCATTAGAATATAACTTAACACCCTATACTTTGTCTTTCATCCTGTCGAAGCCATTGGATTTTGCAAATAATCTACTATAGGCTTTCTCCAATCCTGTTCTGTTAGATTGTCTATGAACGAAATTTCAAAATTTTCTTGGTCAGCATACCCCAGTTTTGTTGTTTCCAAATCTGTTGGAGACAACTTGGTTGATGCTACTCTTCCTCTTACTTCGATTTCTTGTTGTAATTTTTCTTTAGAAATTTTATACCAAGATGCAATTTGTGCTAAGTCATTAGCCACTTGATTTTCCAATCTTGGTATATGTCGAATGTTGATCACTTCAAAGTTTTTCAACAAACGATTGACTATTACAAAATACATGGTAAGATTTTCTCTTATACATTTGTATTCTTTCATAATTTGCCTTATGACTAACTCTGAGTCTCCCATTATTTCGACTTGAGTTGCCCCCAATTCCAATAAGATTTCAAGGCCTACGATTAGAGCTTCGTACTCAGCCTCATTGTTCGAATAAGAACCTTCAATTTTGTACTTGAATGTTGTTGGAATTTTACTTGGAGAAAAAATTAGAACTCCTACTCTAGTTCCATCTTTATGACTGGAACCGTCGAAGTATAACTTCCAGGGTTCGATCTCCAAGTAGTTTAATGATTCTTCATTTATTGAGTGGTCAACTATAAAGTCTGCTACCACTTGACCTTTTACTGCCTTGAGAGGCATAAAGGTTAATGAATGCTCAGTCAATGCAAGTGCCCATTTGCCAATTCGACTGTGCAATATGGGTTTCGATAACATATATTTGAAAACATCAAAATGAGACGAAACATAAACATCAACTGGTTTAATATATTTCTTGAGTTTTGTACATGAGAAGTAAATACACAAACATAGTTTTTCAACTTCGCTATATCTATTTTCTGCATCATTTAAAACTCCACTGAGGTAGTAGATGGATCTTTCGACACCATTTTCATCCTCTTGAGCTAACATGCTCCCTAAGGTTTTATCAGATGCAACTATGTACAATCTCATACTCCTATTTCTACAAGGAGGTACCCGAATATGTGGCTTGGTGAGGTATCCTTTGATCTTGTCGAAGGCCTCTTGTTTTTCTTTCCCCCACTCGAATCCTCCTTTGTTAATTCGAAGTAGTGGTGAGAAGGCTAGTGTCTTTCCACTTAAGTTGGATATAAATCTCCTCAGGAAATTTATTTTTCCAAGCAGAGATTGCAACTCCTTCTTGCTAGTTGGCGCTTTTGCTTCCAAAATGGATTTGGTCTTGTTTTGGTTTATTTTGATTCCCTTTTTGTGGACAACAAAGCCTGAGAAATCCCCTGCTTTTACGCAGAAAGCACACTTTAGAGGATTCATCTTTAGACCATAACTTCTCATCCTTTCAAAGGATTGTCGAAGGTGATCTATGTGATTCTTCCCTGAAACAGATTTGACAAAATTATCGTCAATATAAATCTACATAAAAGTTTCAATAAAATCATGGAATATAGAATTCATTTCCCTTTGATATGTTGCCCCTGCATTTTTCAGGCCAAATGGAATCACTACCCATTCATAAGTGCCTAAAGCTCAAAGGCATCGAGATGCTGTTTTTGACACATCCTCTTCAGAAATGAAAATTTTATTATACCCAGAATATCCATCAAGCATACTCATGTATTCAAAGACAGCGGCAGAATCGACCAGCATTTCCGCCACAAGCATTGGATATTCTTCTTTGGGTGTTGCACCATTTAAATATCTAAAATCAATGCACACCATTAAGGTACCATTTTTCTTTATAACAGGTACTATATTTGCAATCCATTCGACATACCTAGTCATTCGGATGAACTTACATTTCAGCAGTCTTTTGACTCCCGTCTTGATCTTCGACAAGATCTGTGGTGCAAAATGCCTTGGATTTTGCTTGATAGGATTTTTTCCAGGCTTTATTGGTAATTGAAGCTCCACCAATCCTCTATCGAGACCATGCATTTCGTTATAATTCCATGCAAAGCAGTCTTTAAACTCCATCAACAATTGGATTATTTCGACCCTGAGCGTTGGATCTATCTTCACATTGATGTATATTGGTCTTTTCACCAAACCATCGCCCAAGTCTAGTTCTTCCAGAGGATCTTGCGCTAGAATTTTAAAATCATTTGCCAACAGATCCTTTTCAAAACCCAAAGGCTCATCATCATAGATAGAATCTAGCCTATGGCTTCACACTTCCTCCCTTCTTAAGTCAGGTGGCTCTGGGTCGAAGTCTTTCCCAGGGCTTTCAGGAAATTGCACTTGTTTATTGGCTTTGATAGCCATATACTTCACTTCAGCCTCTAGGGCCGCTATCATTCTATTTTCGAATACATATGCCAAAATCCTTTGCAAGGCTTGTGACTCAGTCATAATCACTGAATTCACTTCCCCAACCTGTTGGTTGTATATCATCAATTCCTCCAAAATTGATGTCGGGAAAATCCTCCCTATCCCATTGAAACCCATGATCTGAATGCAAGTATAGGGAACAAAAGGCGTCGAGGGCTGGTGCCAAGTCGAAATCTGGAGGATTACATGGCCCTATGTGGGCCAAATTTTTGTCGAAGCTTGTCTTGCCAACATTGTTGACTTCGACCATATAATAGCTCTGGTCAGCTTCGATATTTTCCACTATGCCATTTGGGCACCAGATTGTGACACGCTGATGCATTGATGATGGAACTGATCCTATTCCATGGATCCATTCCCTTCCTAGGAGCATGTTGTAGTTGGGTTTTGTGGAGATGACCATGAATATCGTTGGTCGAACTATGAATCCCACTTTGAGTTACAACTGTATTACTCCCATGGTAGTCCCAACTCCACCTTCATAGTTCGATAGAACCATGTTATGGGGTTTGATGTCTTCATCCCTTTGCCCATCTTTCGCAGCATGCATTATGGGATTATGTTGACTATGGCTCCACAATCAATCAGAACCTTGTTTATGGTTGCTTCCCCTACTTTTGCCCTGATGAATAATGGTTTGAGGTGATTCTTCATTGCCTCAGTGGGGCGTTCAAAGAAAGGATTCTTCTCTTCAACACAACCGTTGTTTATAACGTAATAACGAACTGGCCTATGTTTGGCCATCTCCTGTTCGACCTCCCAGTCGGTCTCTTCGACTTCGACTTGTCGGTCATACTCCTTGGGTAACACTGACACCATATTGACCATGATAACGAGTGTAGCGTCAGATCCAAAATCACATTCATCTTCTGATTCATTTTGTCCAGGCCACTTTAGTCTTTTGGCAACTCGCTCTCTTTCCAAAGGCTTTCTTAGTTTCCCTTTCCTTTTCATTGTGGCACATTAGTGCTTGTTTCTGGTTGGGGGCCTTGTATATCCTCTCTTTCGGGTTTCCGTTGTCTTTGATATCTCCTCCATTTAGAGCGTGTCATGGGGTTTTTTCCCTTATAGTTACTCGACATATGAGCCACTTTGTTTGTTGTTTGGAATTATTTTCTATAGGCCAAGGAGGATCCTCTTGGCACATCAAATGTTCACCATTTTTCCTCGTTGGGCCTTTTCCTGCTTGCTGTTTTCAACTAGGTGTCTATAGGGACATTTGTTGGAGGCCTAAACATTGGTGGCCTATTCACTTGATTGATTGGCCCCTTTTGGTACCCTCTTCTAGGGTCATATCTCACCTCAGGATCCATGTTGGGTTGGGCATTAGTGCCCCATTTCTTCTTTGCCGCACACATACCTTGTATGTGTTCAGCAGCTTTTTTGTCGAAAATGGAGTTGCATCTTGGGCACTGCATGACTTCTGACTTCTTCTGCTGGCATCTTTGCAGAAAGTCTGCCAGATCTTCATTTTCTTTAAGAAATGCAGTTTTGTTGACTTCCTCTTGTCTTATGGCATCTTATGAAGCCTTAGGTTCAGTTAAGTCAACCATACTGGCTTCTAGGCTCTCTGTCGAACCTGTTACAGCAGCCAGGTAGGAAACTGCAGCAGTTCCTTTGTTTGAACCTTCCATGGCCCCTTTGTTTAGATCTTTAGTAGCCTTTTTGTTTAGGCCTTCAGTAGCCTTTTTGTTTAGCATTTCAACAGCTTCTTTGCTAACATCTTCTGTGAAACTGCCAAAGACGGGTTTGTTGATGAAATTTGCTGAGACTTCGACCATGTTGATGCTGGAAGGTTCAACATAGTTGGCCTCAACTTGCAATGGGTTTGTGTCAATCTTCATGGGTGGCTTGTCAGCAAACTTAAGCCTTCCATCTTTGATTGCGCCTTGAATGAGATCCCTTAAAAGAAAACATTATGAGGTTTTATGGCCCAATAAATTATGATATTTACAAAAACATCTCTTTTTTCCTTTGATCTAAAGGAGGAATTTTTTCCCTAGGGGGTACTATCATCTGGCCATATTTAACTAGCAATTCAAATATTTCGTCACATTTTGTGACGTCGAAACTATATGTTTTCTTTGAGAACCTATCACTATTCTTTTTAGTTTCAATAGGATTTTTTTCCATTTGTGGGAGTTAATAGTCTGCAAGAGTATTGTGGCCCTTGCTTTAACTCTGCTAAATCTATTTCGCTCTCTTTGACAGTTATAGGATCATTGGATGTCTCCGGATCGTCATTGTCCATTTCGAAATATGCCACCCTTTCTCTTCGATGGTTCTTATTTGCCTTAGCTTTTTCAGCCTTAAGGCGTTCCACCTGTCGAACTCTATCGGCCAATTGGGCCATATCTCTCAGGTATTGAGTATCTAATTTCTTCCTAATGGAATAATCTAGACCTCCTGTATCTATTTCGACTAACTCACGTTCAGGAACTTGTGTAAAGCATCTGGCCTTGAGTAATCAAAATCTGTTCAGATACTCGTCAATTGGCTCAGTGAACCTCCTTTTCACACTAGCCAATTCTTCCAAACTTATTTTGGTTTGTCCCATATAGAACTGTTCATGGAATGATCTCTCCAACTGATTCCAATTGTGGATCGAATTGGTTGGGAGTGTAGTAAACCAAGTGAAGGCATTTTTGGTCAAGGAACTTGGGAAATACTTAATCTTAAGATTCTCATTATTCTAAATTTCCTAGCCTCTATCAAATACCTTGCTACGTGTTCGATAGTGGACTCTGTCGTATCCCTTGAAAATTTGGTGAACTTTGGAACTTTCCACCTAGGAGGTAATTCCGATTGCAAGATATAATCTGACAATGGAGATGTAAAGTTTGGCCTATGAAATCCAATGTTGACTCAATTCTGTGCCATGATTCTCTCAACCATGGCTGTCAAGTTATTATCTGGTGCATAGTTGTGATGTCGAACCTACTATACTACTTCGTCAACATTGTGGTTTCTATTTACCATAACTATGCCTTGTTCGACAACTCTAGGGATCTGTGGGAAAACCCTGGGTATTTCGACTCTAGGTTATTCGATTTCCACTCTATGGTTTATCCCCTCTGGCTGTGGATTTTGGTTAATGGTCATATAATCCTCTAAGACTACACCTTGATTTCCTCTTATGAACTCTCTTTGGAGTTGTCGAATAGGTTGGGGAACCCCAAAATATTCAGCCATGCGTGCCATCTGCGCTGTCATTTGATGATTCGACTGGGTGATATTTTGCATTAGAGTGTTAAGCACTGTACTCAAAGTTTGTGCCAACATTTGCACCATGTCATGTTTTCTTTCATCCATTTGTTGCCTCAAAATCGTTGTAGAAGCATTTATGAGGCTTGGCATCGTGTGGGATGTTCCTGTTCCTCCCAAGAGTTGGTTCCTACCCAAATTTTCCATACCAGTTCCAAATCCCTGCAATGGTTAAGATGCACTCACCAAAGGTTCTGAAAATGTGGATGAAGCATTCATAAGGCTTTCCATTTCAATAGTTGGCATGCCATAAGGTTTATCTCGACCCATCCAGGCCATCGAAAACCCTGGAGGGACGTAGGGTCGAACCCCTAGATTTCCCCTTGGGGGGGGGGGGGGGGGGAGTTCCTGGTGGACCCCTGGGACCTACATAAGAAAGTATTATTCCTGTTTGTGTAGCCATTAACGCTGGTGTCAAACCAACTGTTGATGGCATAGGCTCACTAACTGTTGGCATAGCAGTATTTCCAATGCTAGAAATTGGTGGAGGCATTTCTCCACTACTAAATGGATTAGCCATTTTAATATTTCTTCTCTTAGGTACGTATTCGTGAGTGGTTGTTTTACCACTTCTCAATAACATACAACAATCTTTGAAAGAAAAGAAATTACTTGAAGCATAAAACTATTTTTATTAGAGTTTGTAAAACAAGAAAACTTAGCAACGTCCCATCAGGTGTGCTAATTTGTTTACCGTGAAAATTGGTAAACAACCGCTGATCTTCCAAAAAGGGTTATTTTGGTGACTTGCAGGATCAATCAGATTGATCCTAGAATATATTCTAAGTTATTTCGTAAGTTTAATAAATTTAAGTGAAAAAGGTTAAGGGAATAATTAAGGGTAGAGGCAAGATGCAGAAGAAAACTTGATAAAAGTGCAAGTAAAAAGTAAGTAGAAAGGGGTTGAGAAGAGTTTAAGGATAAAGGTTGAAAAATGATAACAAGTGCAAGTAAATACGAGATAGAGTAAATTTGCAGTAATGATAAAGTTTTCAAGGAGATGTAAATGGCAAGGAATGTAAAGGAATTGTAAAGACTTTGATTGAAATAAAAGATGGTATTTCAAACGTACATTCTCAACATCTTTTCTTTCACAACGGGTACTTGGATATATTTGAGTAACTTGTACAATATGTTGAACACACAAATTTTTTACACAAACCTCCTATATTTATACTGAAACTAAGTAACTGTCGAGCAGTTGCCTCATTCCAGGATGAGGAAAAATGTCCTCTGCATGTTCTTCGACCTCTATCTTTATGCCACGTTGCTTTCCTCAACTGTCAAGTGAACCGCCTTTCCCTCCTTTTCTTCAGATTCAAAATTACTCGCTTGCTGATACGAGAACCTTTTAGTCGAAGGCCACGAGAGCCTCTCAGTCGAAAACCAACTTTAACTTAGAAAATCCTCTAAGTGTTTTCTCCTTCTTAGCAAGGGAGACTTTGACACAACCTTTTTTGTTACAAGCTCTTATGTCAAAGTATTTCCAACTTAGATTTGTTCAATCTATTTTTTGGCCAATAAGACCAATATGTTGTGGGTGTCGAATTTAGGAGCTAACACTCATAAACACGCTTGTCACTAGGGCGGTCATTTCATCCGGTATATAGATAAAAAAAACAAATATAATACAAAATAAGTGCTAATGTCAGCAAGCAAAAAAAACACGCGCGCACAAGTGGGCCCTTGGGATTTGAATGGACCAAACATAATGTTCCAATATGTCACGCGGTCAGTCAACATTGTCAAACCACCATCCATGGTGGTTTCCACTGTCTTCTCCGATAAGGAGATTTTTGAAACATGCAAAACATAAAAAATCAAGGCGAACCAAACATGTTATCCCCATTAAAACTTCCTCCTGAATTTGAATTTGGGATCCGTTTGGGCTAAAAGATCTTGTAACATGGGTTTCGAATAAAAAAACCCTAACACGGTTCAAAAATGGTGAATCTAGGTTTGGATGTTACCAACTCCATGCGATGGCTATAACCTGTTCTAAACATTCATATGCATTGATCTAGATGGTTAGAAAAATCCAAAAACGCACAATATTAAAAATATGATTAATGGAAAAATTTGCGACCGAAGATGATAAATATGGTCATTTTAAGCATGGGAGGACTTTGAAAAACGACTATACCTACTCTGTAGATACTCAGGAGGTGAATGTTGGCCTTGGTTTCGAGTGAAAGTGGCTGGAACTTAGGTTACACATTTTGCACTTCTTTTGAATTTTTATGGAATTTTCAAGTGGTTCTCTAGTCAATCTCTGTGTGTCCTTTGCATCTGTTTGTCTTGCATTTATATAGAGGAATGGAATGGATCATCCAAGATGGAATAAAATCAAGCCATGATGGCTCTAATCAAATAAGATCAAACACTTTTAAAACTTTCCAATCTTGAAATATCTCTTGCCTTCTTTAAGATTGCACGATTTTGGCATGTTTTGTGAGGTTGTCATGAGTTGTATAGGCTTGTAAATGATTGAAACCAAAAGGCCCAAGCCCTTATGCCATTATCTCATATTTATTTTGATTTTATTTGTATTTAAATGAATAAAAATTCAAATAAAAGAAATAAAAATCATAAATTTTTTTAAGGGATTTAGAGGTCCTCTAACAACTTATGAACATGTTTAAATATAAAAAGTTAGTTCCACTAGTTCAAAATTTCAAGTTTGCTCATTTTGCATTTCATGTATTTCCTCAAAATTTCCCAACTTGTGCAAATCATAACTTGCTCAATTTTAATCTTTTGAAGGTGATCTTTTGGCTTTTTGAAAAGATCAATATGTCCTCTACAATTTCTCTTTTGATCATTTTTGCATTTGAAGAATCTTAATGTAAGTTGCCTTGACAAAAAGTGTCTTTTTGTTGAATTTTGAAAATGAACTGTAATTTATTAGCTCATATCTTTCAAATGAAGCATTTTTTGGACTTGAGCATAAATACAAAGTTGTAGAGAATTGAATTTCCTTCAAAATGGGATTTGGTTAGGGAAAAGTTGATGAAGCATGTGAAAGTTATGTTTGGTCAAAGTTCAGTTGACTTCTCATAAGGAAACCCTACTTTGGCAACTTTTAACTTTTGATGATTTGAGGGATTTCCTTGAGGAATCGCGATCAAACCTTGATCAAATGATAAATATCACTTCAAAATGTTTATGTTGACCAAAAATCTTGAAGTTTGACTGTATGTTGGCCATATTTTACTTTTTACCCAATACAATTGATTTTCAATCATCTGAGCCATTGACTGAGCAACCTTATGATGTAGGACTTGAAACTTGATATGAACCTTGTTGGAGACCTATGGAGAACCACGGAAATCATCTGGAACCCTTTCAACCCAATCTTCCTTGAGAAGCACAAAACCCTAGTTGTATACCTTTTTTTAGGAGGAGGTTTTGATTGGTCAACTCTTGAGATTCTTGAGCATTTGAGAAACCCTTGAAAGAATGTATTGAAGAAAAATGAGAGGGAAAATTTTGGGGTACAACAGTCCCCGACAAGCTCTCTTGAAATAAGTGCACCCATAACTTTCTGTCAGCAGTGTGGGGTTGGATCTTCCGGACATAAGACCTCAAATGAAGTTTTGTACAGGAAACACCGTTGTATTTTGCAAAAGTGGGGACCTTAAATTTGTCAGGGATAACAACCCCAAAGAATAATCCTAGCTCTTCAAAATCTAATCCAGACACCCTCTAGATCTCCATGGCATTCAGACGGTCTTCCAGTTGTTTGTATTTTTCATGAGTAGTAGGATACTGTTAAGCAGAAAAATCTTCTTCATCAGAATCTTGGCCAGAACCAAGGTTACTTCCCCTCCCAGCCTTCACACTCTTATCATCTTCACCCTGGTTGTCATCTTTGTTTGACGGGATACCATAACCTTGAGCTTGCTTGCGAGGACCTTTGAACCTTCTTCCCACGTTGAATATGCCGACGGGTCTTCTGGTCTTTTTCTTCCTCTCTTTAGTGATGAGGGTTTTCATCTCTTCCTACCCCTTGGCTAGATTCATGAGCGTTTGCCAGAATTGAGCATTATGAGCTTGGAGATCTTTCATGGTTTGTTCAAGATCCATATTTTACTGGAAATAAACAACAAGAAGATGATAAAACATGTCTTGGGAAAACATGTTATGATATGATGTGTATGGTATGCATATGCAATGTTTTCAAGGATCTTGTGGGATAAACCAAAAGAAATGAAATGTTAGAAGTTGAGTCTGCAGCCTTGTCTGAAGAACATCGGGTCTTCATCTTTGAAAGTGCTTTACCATGTAAAGTGAATCCTATCCTTTGACTCACGAGGACGTACTTTGATCTTGACAACATCTGGCTAGAGGAAAATAAATCATCTCGCCCCTTGCTTGCAGTCTGGCTTATGATAAACCTATATCACATGTCCCTTAAGATCTTGAAACGGTTAGTAAAAATGCCATGATTATATGATGTTATGTTTAAGCAAGATATAAAACACAAGCAAATCACGCAAAGGCATTAGGTTTAAAGGCTTTCTCGAGGTCTGCAGGTAAGTACCCTTTTCTATTGAAGTTTAGTAGGCTCAACCTGTCTTAAAAGTAACCGGGTTCTAGGAGTCTCACATCAGCAATCTTTCTCACATGTTTTATTTTAGCATAGAAACTGATTTGCCACCAAAACATCACGAGAGTCAAATCCCAATGAGCGTAGTATCGAGTATCAACCAACCTTGGACTGCACCAAAGCCGGCTATCTCACTACCTTCTAATGGCCAAGATGGGTCAATTAGGGTTCCAAAAGTCAGTTAGTGCTTATGACACCATGCACAGCCTAATGTTATCCTCGACTAACTCAAGGAATACCAGTATAAACCAAAGCGTCATACTAAGATAACCATCACTTCAACCATATCGGTCTATGTCATACAGTTTCCATGATCTATTGCTACTTACCTAAAGGTACCTAGATCCGAGTGTAGGATCTTTACAAGAAATATAAACCCAAGTGTTGTACCCCAAAATTTTCCCTCTCATTTCTCAAGATATTTCCTACAAAGATCTTCAATGACTCAAGTTTGCACAAGTATCGACTAGGTCAAACAATCTCCTCAACACTGATGCCTCAAATTAGGGTTTGAGTTTATACAAAGGCAGTCAGTTATCTAATGTTTCAAATGGATTTCATGGATCATTATGGACCCTCTGGATTAATTCTGTCAAGTTTCAAGTCTCGGATCACAATTTTCCAAGAAAGTCATTCAAATTATCAAAAGGGCAAAACAAGCAAAATAAGGGTTTTGACTGAAAATGTCTGAACTTTGATTTTTGACCTAATACCTGACCTATTGGTTGGAAGCATGATCTCAAGGATCCGAGTGTGTCATTTTGACCTAATCACATATTTCAATTCATCTCCTGAGATTAATGGATTGATAGACAAAATTCGGTCAACTGGTGAAAAAAGTCAAATGTATACTAAAAAGTCAAACTTTGACTTTTTGACCAAAATTGAGTCCCAAAAATCACATTTCATCAAGACATCCAAAATATGAAATTTGATCATCAAAAATCAAGAGAGTCAAAAATCCAACTGTGCAAGACTTGGAAAATTTTCTAAGTATTTTCTATACTTGTTAATTTCATTGCTTCATGACATCTTTTCACTACAATTCAAAATAATTCAAGATGTCACAAATAATTCAAGTTATTACAAAGTGGCATTTTTGCATGAGTACAAATCCTAGGTTTGGTCTTGTTTGAACTCTCCCCCTTTGACTCAAACCTTGCCACTATGCTGCCCACAAACATGCTTTGTCTTTGTTACAATCTGCATAAATTGGTCCACAAACCAGATTTTGTATCATGCTACAAACAATGTTAACCAAGCCTGCTGTATTTCCCATATAACAGCCCAAAACCATGACAAAAGACAGTCTGCTACACTGCTATAAAACAGCTCTGCACCAAGCTGCCACAACACTTTAAAACTGCTGCAAAAACAACCCTGTTATGCTACTACCAACCCAGTCCAACCCTGCATTATCTCAGCCCCATGTTTGCATCAAATTTTCATATGAGAGCTTCATCTAAAAGGAAATGATGCAGCATACCCAAACTGTTCAAATTGTTATTTGTTTCCCTCCCAAATACCCAACAAAACTTCCTCTATAAATAGACCGTTTACACAACACACAAGGGGTTGGCTTTTAGAGAGAGAATACAAAGTTTTTGAACAAAAAAAATAGCATTCTTTGTAACATTGACTCATTAAAAAAAACCTGCTCTACTTTCATTCAAAACAGAACCTCAATCCATTATTCCATCTTACAAACTCTCCCATAAACCAAACACCTTATCACATAGAGATTGTTCAAACACTAGAACAGTTTCTGTTAGTGCCATTATCTTCACCCTCCAAACACAAAAAAATAGAATTGTACAACTTGACTGAGTTAGTCTGATTCAACAGTTTGGGACAACTTCCTAGAGATTCATTGGAGCCATAACGTTAGTTGGAAAAGTACTCAGACTTAAAACACCAAGTGCAGTCTCAAGGTAAGTCATCTTGACTTTGCATTTTTTTATACATCATTAAGGATTTATTTTTGAAGATAAAAATGTAGTAATCATTGCCCCTTTGAGTTAACCATTTGCTCGCTATTTATGTTTATCAATTATATGCTGTAAACTGACCCAAACAGGCAACAAAACAATGTTTAAGGCAAAAAACTACAGCATGAGTCGACACATACCCACTTGGGTCGACTCATTCTAGTGAAAAAACAGGGTATGAATCGACACATAGCCTTATGCATCGACTTATACTGCTATCCAGGTCCCAAAACAGAAGGATGAAATGTGCATGAGTCGATATAAAATGCGTATGTGTTGACACAAACACGAGCATGATTCGACACATCCCCTTATGCATCGACTCATACTGAGTTGGTTTGGTTTTACAGGAGCAAAGAAAGTTATGTGTCGATGCATAGCAGCATGTGTCGACACATAATAGTTCAAAATGCAATTTTTCCTTTATTTTACACTGTTTTTACATTGTCTTCATTATTATTCGATATGGTTGTAATATTTAAGTTTCTACTTCATCCCGATTTGTAAATTGTACCCCCATTCCCCGAATGATGTAATGGTTTAGGATTTTAATTTCCAAAATTTACCGCTTTAATATAAATTATTAGTAATTAGGGTGTATATGGCAAGATAAAATCAACCGCTAGAAAACCCTAATTTTAAAGACAAAAATGCATGCAATCAAACACACTATTCACACGTGCACCTCTAGGGTAACCTCGCTTGTTGCCTCAGAAAATAGTCATGTCCCTCGAATATGGGCATTTTAGTAAAGACCCTCGACAAAAAAGGATTGTAGTCCCTCGATGTCCCTCGATGTTGCCTTCAATAAACGATCTAGTCCCTTACGAAAATTGCTAAAACGTCTCATAAGTTGCCTTCTATGACTATACGATTGACCACGCCTGTCCCTTCACATCCAATGATGGGGCTTCTTACCAATCAATGGTAAGATTGCAACATCTACAGGAGGAGGAAAATAACAAATACCTTTTGAGTAGGTAGGATGCTCGTAGTTGCTTGCTCACAAATCAAAATTATTTTCACACCCACACTTTCAAAACATCTTCAAAAACAAACATCTCTTTGAACTATTTTCAAAAACAAACACTTTGTATACATTTTTATAGAGACGAGAATCATTAAATAGTTTTCTGAAACAAAGGCGTTTTCAAAATACTTTCAAAATACTTTCAAAAACTCACCACAAATACATTTCAAACAAAGAATTTTTCAAAGTGATCTAGCAAGCAACTAAGAGCCCGTAGATAACTACAGATGAAAGGGTGCTAACACCTCCCCTTTTCATAACCTACCCCCCAAACTCAAGAAAATATCTCGAAAGGTCTTTCCTGTTCTTTTCACCCTTTCCTTTATTAGATAAAAAAAAGTCGGTGGGGACTCTTGCTATCCGCGACATTTGCGATAAAACGCAAAACACCTGAATCAGTTCTCCCGCTGTATGACACCAAGAAACCCCTTAAAATAAAGCATACAGAACAAAAAAATCAATTTAAAAGTGATCAAACCCTAAGGTAACCCCTCTTTAAGTATTCCTCGGCAGAGTCGCTAGTTCTATAATACGGTGGGAGAAATGACTTGGATTTGCATTTTATCGCAAATGTTGCGAATAGCAAGAGTCGCTACCGACTTTTCTTTTATCCAATAAGGAAAGGGTGAAAAGAACAGAAAAGACCTTGATAGATTTTGAGTTCAGGGGGTAGGTTATGAAAAGGGAAGGTGTTAGCACCCTTTTCATCTATAGTTATCTACTGGTTCTTAATCGCTTAGCTCACTTTTTAAATTTTTTTTGTGTATGTGTTTAAAAATATTTTGATATTTTGCCAATGTAAGGCTAAACTTTGTAATAACTCTTGCATTGGTCCTTAAGAGTGTATACGAAGCATTTGAAAATATTTTGAAAGTGTTTTTGACATGTTTTGTTTTTGTGAGCAAGCAATTAAAAGTTTTACCCACTCAAGGTCGTTCTTGTACTTTTCCTCCTCCTTTAGATAATGTTATCCGTACCATTAGTTAGTAGGAAGCCCTGTATTTGGATGTGGAGGGACATGCGTAGGGTCATCGTATGGTCATCGAAGGCAACTTGTAAGGATGCTTTATCAATTTCATAAGGGACTAGATCATCTTTTCCGAAAGGCAACGTCGAAAGGTCATTGAGGGACTATGATCTTTTATATCGAGGGTCTTTGCTAAAGCGTCCCCACTTTCGAGGGACATGACCGCTTTATTCCGAAGGCAACAAGAGAGGCTATCCTAGAGGTGCAATTGTGAGAATATGTTTGATTAAGTTTATTTATCTTTGAGACCAGGGTTATTCTATTGGTTGGTTTTATCTTTCCATACAAATCATAATTACTAAGCAATATAGTAAATAATAGTAACATAAAAATATAATGGCAGAAAGTAAAGACAGAAAAAGTAAACATAATAGAAAGTGTGGAAAATGAAAACCTATAACTATTACGTTCTGGAACAATTACATGATAATGAAAAAAGAGGAAACAAGAAATCTAGGTTATTACAATCGAATGCGCCATGTACAATTTATTTAAGAAAATAAAATAAGAGGATAAGAAAAGCAATGTTTTTTTATTAGTGATTTATTTATGAAAAAGGATTTTTGATGATGATTAATTAAATAAACCTAAAAAATATAATTAATTTTAATTAATAAAAAAAGTTAATTAGTTAAATTAATTAAAAAAGGTTAATTAAAAAAGTGAATTCTTTAAATTAAAAACAAAAACCTAATTAATTAGGGTTTTAAAAAAAATAAACCTAAAACTAATTTGTTTATATTTTAATTAAAATGAATATAAAAGTAAAAAAACAAATAAGGAAAAAAGGAAATTGGGCCTGGATATAGCAAAAGGGGGGTGAGAAACGAAATATGTTAGGCCCAAGAGAGTAAGCCCTACTCGATCCAGTGCAATCAGCCAGGAGGGCGCATCATGGGCATGCAGATCTGGAAACGTTGGATCAGATCTATGAAGATCTGATGGCGAGACGTGGCAGGGCGCATGGTAGGGCTATTATGAAGACGCATGCTAGAACATCTACAAAATTAGAAAAAATATGAAAAACATAAAAGGCAAGGATCAAACCCACGCCCTTGTATACGAATGCCCTATCGTGCGCGCGCTTGCCACTTGGGTGGCTACTTCATCCGGTCATATAATAAAATCAATTAATTATATAATGAACTCAAATTACTGGACCAGAGAAGCGTAGGAGCCCTAGCTCTGGTTGTCTTCTCCGGTGAGCTTGTTCTATCCAACATGTAACACACGAATAGTTAGTGATTCCCAGGGACCCTACCCCCCTAATTCAGGCCTTGCGATTCCAATGGAAGTATCAGTTTTGGCTGATTCAGGCTGTATAATGGGATATGTCCGGAATATCATGAAATGGTAATGGTATTTCATGGTTCGATCGTCATGGGGCTCACACGATGAGCCTATCCTGCATTATTAAACCTAAAAAACATATTACTGATGTTAGTATGCATTAAAACATACAGAAAATAAAAATACAGATTCATGCAAGAATGTAAACCGATGATGCATGTTCATACGTTTCAGGTCCTTTGGATCGTTACACCTGATCCAATCTTACCCTACAATATTTCGGAGATCAATTAGGATGAATATTTGGCCTTGAGGGAGGCTGCAAGATAAGGTTTCAATTTGCCCTAGTTTTGATATTTTGGAGTTTTTTGGAATATGATCTTGTGTTAGGGTTTCGTGTGGTCTCTTGTCTGAACGTGTGAGAATATATAATAAAGAATTAGGTTAAAATGGATTGGGCTTGGACCTTGTAAGAAAGCCTTGACTTTTATCTAATTTATTCTTAATTTTAAATAAATAAAAATAAAAGTAATTAGGATAAAAATTCAAGGGGTGCATGGATAAGTTTATATGTTCATATTGAGTCCTAAAACACGCATGTGCCTTGAAACACAAGCCCAATAGTCCAAAATTCCAAGTTTGGCCACTTTAGGTTTCATGCATTTTCTCAAACTGTCCTAACTTGCACCAATCATAACTCTCTCAATTTTCATCATTTGAAGTTTATCTTTAACTTTTTGGAAATCTCAATATGGCCTCTACAATTTCCATGTTGTAATTTTTCCATTTGAAGATCTTACCTTCATGTAAGTTGCCTTGACAAAAAGTGTCTTTTTATTGACTTTTGAAATGACCTATAATGTTTTGGCCCATATCTCTCAAATGAAGCATTTTTTGGACTTGAGCTTAGACAAACAAAGTTTTATAGAATTGAATTTACTTCAAAACGAGCTTTGGTTGAGAAAAATATGATGAAGTATATGAAAGTTATGCTTGGTCAAAGTTCAATTGACTTCTCCTTAAGAAAACCCTAATTTGGTAACTTTTGACTTTTGATGAATTAAGAGTTTCCTTGATGAATCATGATCAACCCTTGATCAAGTGATGAATATAACTTCAAAATATTGATATTGGCCTAAAATCTTGAGGTACGACTGCATGTTGACCACAACTGACTTTTTGCCTAATATAGTTGATATTTAGTCATCTGAGCAATTGACTGAGGAAACTTGTGATGCAAGGCTTGAAACTTCACATGAGCATACTTAGGGACATGTAAGAAACCATGAAATCCACTTGAGGCATTAGAAACCCAATCTTCCTTGAGAAACACAAAACCCTAGTTGTTGGATAATTGTTTAGGAGGAGCATTTGTCTGATCAATTCTTGAGTAACTTTGAGCAAATAAAAACCCTAGGAGCATGGGGAGATACCTTGAAGAAAATGGGAGGGAAAATTTTGGGGTACAACAGGTTCTAAAAGAGAAATTGGTGATGAAGAGGACCTCCAAACCTTCTACAAAGAGCATAAATAATACACATGGTTGTCAATTCAATAACTCTAAAAACCATGGAACTCTTATTGTGATAACATTGTTGAATGGAGAAAAATACCAAAGACGCACTACTACAAAAAAAACACATTTAACTTCAGTTGGATATGAGGTGTTACCTCAGTTTCAAATACGAGGTAATGAAGAACATTATAAAAGTGTGCCACTTTACCTCTCAATTGAAATTCCACCGTCGAGTTATGTGTAAAGGTCATGGGTTTGATATTCAGGGAGATTCTTTTTTGGAATTTTTACACAAATGCAACACTGATGTAAATGTACTCGATGACTAACGCAACATGTATGTTGTACCAATATGAACACTCAAGTTCATCTCGTTCCCTGATCCCTATCATAGGATCATATTCCCTCATAGAACTAGAGCACACCAAAATTGCTACCATCACCATAGGTAACATTTCACTGATTCCCACTGGAACCAGCTACCTGTTCTTGATCTCCACCATACGACCAGAGCACAAAAAAACTAAATTGAAGCTCGTACACCATGAATGCATGACACAAAAACATGCACTTTAACATATGCACATAAGGCACCTCTTCTGACCGTGCACAACAACAACAATAATGCCAACAATATCATCATGATAGGAAACATATTAATACACAACAACTTGACATCATTAACAACATCATAATAACATCATCAACACCATCAACATCATAACACAACAACATCATAATCATCATCAGCATCATAAAAACATCATCAACTATCTTGGTCACACAACAACACATACTTATCCCAACTTATAATCGTTCCATACAACATCATCATAACATTTGCTCATATTTAATTATTCATCAATTAATGCATAATACCAATTAAAATTACATTTAATTATCAATTTACATCAAAGCAACATGAAACAGTGGCTAACAATACCTTAAATCATCACATAATAACAAAACTAGAAGCAAGACTCAATTCCATGCACTAGAGCTCATTACACTCGTTCTGGGTGCATAACTGGTTACCCGTAAAAGACATAGTGCCCGCCATGGACCTTCAACTACTCAAAAAACGTGATTTCGACGATGGAGACTTATGGAGTCTCCCAAAATCAATTCCAAACATCCAAAACAGATAAAAAATCATTATTGATGTTAGAGTATATTTGAAACAGATTAATTCATCACTTTTGTCATGTAAATATCACTCAACATGAAGTTAACGTTTAACATGCATAATCATCAATAATTTGACACTTTTGACACTACTTCCATTCAAAACTATATCCCGTGAATGAACATTTAGTTTCTTAGGACATCATCATCAGATAGTAATACTCGTTAGCTTTCCAATGCTTCAAATTGCAACGCAAACAGAGTCACAGAGCTCAAGTTATGATAAAATCCGTATTTGAGCTGCCACCAGGGCTTCATGGCACCCGCCATGGCCATGGCGCCTGCCATGGACTTGCAGAAAGCAGATTTTATGCATTTTTTACAACGTATGTAATACTCTAATTATCTCCAGTTAATTCACAATTTTAACATGAGTAAATCATCAAAATAATTAATTCAAGGTTATGTCTAAAAGCTCCAACATTGCAACAATGGTGAACATATGCTAATTCATCAAAATAGAACTTATGCACATATAATAGAAACAAAATTCACACCAAATTCATCATACAACAACAATTATATTCACCAATTCAGAATCAAGTATTAGAACACTCAATCCTATTGGAGATCAAGGACTCCTCCTTTACCCCTCAAGCTTAGACACTCATTAAAGAAGAAATATCCCTTTACCTTAATTCCTAGTAGAAATCTGTAATATACATGTTTGATTGATCATTCTTCCTCAACTGGTAACTTTCTCTCTGGTCTCCCTTGCCTCCTGCCTCCTTCTCTCTTTCCAAGTTTCTACGTGCTTATCAAAAAGATCAAAAACTTAGATTAGAATCTTAATTATATTATTAGGGTAATATTTTTATAATTATGATTTTGGCCCAACTCTTATTGAAGAACGGAAAAACACAAGAAGTGGGATTTGAATTGGTTTTTTTAAAACTTAAAACAAAAGACACGTTGGTTATCCTGGTTCGTTTGAACTCAAACTACTCCAGTCCACCCGCCAAGGTGATTTTGCCTCTCTCAATGGGATCTTAATCCACTAATCAAACTTATTACAAAGGTACAATGACAACTGCCAAAGTCTTCTTAAGTTTAAACCACAACCTAGTTTTCTCAAGGTATTACACAATACAATATTTGAAAGCGTGTACAAGATGTGTTTTCTAACAAAACAATATCACATAAGTGATGTATTACACAAATTAAATTCAATAGATTGAAGGTGATGATATTTCTCGTTTGTAGTGCACAACAAAAATCGTCAACAATTTCTTCTTCACGTCTTGTTTAAATAGGAAGTGCATGAGAGGAGCATTTGGAATGTTGATAAATAACAGTTAATGAACTTTCCAAACATAGAGATTCTTGTCCTCTTTTATCCGTTACTTTTCAATAGCCATGAATGAAAAGTAACGCTTAAGAACTTTATTGCAGATCTCATGAGAAGATGAAAGTTACCGTTGGGACTCCTTCAATTATTTCCATCATTTTACGTATTAGAATATCAGAGTTCTTATTCGCAACATTAGTGCACTCAGAAGTTGTAACACCAGAACTTATTTATTTAAGCGTGTTGCGCAGATAACTTATATGTAAGATGATCATAACAAAGTTTTACCAATGATCTTATCTCATCTTCTATACTTCTTACATCAGAACTTCCCTGTAAAACACAATACTTATTTAGGGAGCATAATTGTTCTTTGAGTGTTTGTTATCATCAAAACTCTTACAAGGATGTAGAACCAAACTATGTTCTAACAATCTTCCCCTTTTTTATGACAACAAAAACTTGGATATTTTGATAAAAAAACTTAAAGAACATAAAGCATTTAAAGTCTCCCCCTGAGTTGGATACTCAGATAAAGAAAAAATTACTTCCTTGAAGATTGTTCTGATCAGAGTTTTTGAGAAGAAGATTTTTGATGCGTCCACAGCTGTCCTCAACAGAGGTTTTTCCTGTTTTGATTTCAGATGAAAAAAAAACATAGAAGTTATGATATTCAAAATGTTTGAGACAGAGTCTCGATATTGTTATATTCGATTCTCCCCCTTTTTTGTCAAGAATCAAAAAGAAATAAAAAAACTTTAGACAATAAAAGGAAATTTGTATTCAAAAAGATCAAGGAAATAAGAAAAAAAGTGAAGACAGAAAAAAAAATTTAGAACTAAGTTTGAGGAGGTGGAAGTCGTGTGAACAAGGCTTCCAATAAACTCTTAATCTGATTGTTTGATTCCTATTGTTTTCCAACCATCCC
Source organism: Vicia faba (assembly GCA_948472305.1). Classification (NCBI taxonomy): domain Eukaryota; kingdom Viridiplantae; phylum Streptophyta; class Magnoliopsida; order Fabales; family Fabaceae; genus Vicia; species Vicia faba. The sequence goes on along the minus strand of OX451736.1, from coordinate 67,884,678 downwards.
CTTGATTTACTTGCAAGTATCATCCTACTTGTCTAGCCTTTCCTTAAACACAACATTTTCTTTCTTCAACTCCTCCAGAGTTTGTAGCACAAGAGAGGAAGAGGGTATATCAGTAGAAGGGACCACTTTTTCAGACCAGATGCAGCCAATTCTGACTGAGGAGCTTCTTCAACTTCCTTGCCTTTGTCTTGAAACATGACCAGAGGAAGAGGATCATAGGATGGTTCATTATATTCTGATGTCTGATGATCTTCCCAAGGGGTATTGTCCAGCAGAAGGAGTGGCTTCTTTTCCCAGTGTCGTAGAACTTGATCCTTGAAGATATTCAGGTGATCACAGAAGTTTTGTTGAATGATTTCATAACTAAGCCACTTTAGTTTCATAGATTCAGAGTTGAACCATTTTCTGGTGTGGTTCCAATGAGAATCATAAGAAGTTGGATTGATATTCTCTATGCAAGCTTGCTTTAGAGAGTTAACCCATTCCTGTATTTCTGTTTCAAAAATCAGCAGAGATTTACCAACATCTGCTTTGGAGATTTTTGGTTTTGGTTTTGGAACAAAAATTTTCTGAGAGCTTGTGATGAGATTGTCCAGAGCTTCTAAGTCTATAACAGTTCCATGAGGATCTTCTGGGTGGTTATTTGGAGATGGAGAGTCAGAAATGATAATGGGCGAATTTGGTGAGTTTGGTGGAGTGGACTGATAATGAGATGGAAGATTTGGAATGGAGAGGTACTGTGAAGATGTTGAGGGAATTGTAGGTGGTTAAGAGACCATGAGAGGGAATGTGATTCTAGGAATGGATGTTGTGGTATCAGAGTCAAGATTTGGATTTACGGTATAGGGAGCTTTAAACAACAGATCAAATTGATCAATATCAGAGAGAACTTGTGCAAGTTCTGGATGATTTTGATCAAGATGGGTAGAAGGTGGATTGTTCAGAAGGTTATCTAGAGATAATGAGGTGTCAAAGTCTATGTCAAAGTCATCAAATGTTTGAGGCGATGGATCTTCTATAGGTTTTGGAGATGAAGGGTTTTCAGATATTGATAACATTATTGATTCAATAATAGAAACAAAAGATGTAACCTGATGATTTGAAGTTGTAGCGTGAATCCAGAATTCGTTAACAAGTCTTGGAAAAAATAGATCTAGGAGGCGATCAAAGTACTTAGTCCATCCTTGAAACTCAACATAAGGGGTTAAATCGTATCCGTTTTCTTTCATGCTGACAAAATCTATAATGAGCTCACACAAAACTTCCAGCGAATCAATGGGTGTAAGGAGAGTTCTTGAGGGTTCTTCGTACCTTTCTGCTGTTGAGGAAGATGAGCTAGGAATGCTTTGAGAACCTTGAGAAAGTTACTGAGAGGAAGCCATTTGTTCACACAGACTTTTCTTGGGTTTTTGAAAGATTGAACAAATTTAATAGAGAAGTAAAATTGAGAGTGGAAGTGTGATAATGGAGGTGAACAAAGTATATATAAGAAAATAGAAGACTTAATTAACACAAAAAAGATTTAAAGAAAATGATTGCGTGCATTAATGATTTCTAAAAATAGGGATAGCATAAAGATATGGAACAGTTACCAATTTGACACGGCCCTCAATGCATCAACTCAACATTTCAGTCTCTTCAGAATTTGAACATGTGTTCAGCCTTAGAGGAAGACCTTGTGTATAGAGTTGACAGATGTTGATATTGTGAACGCATGCTTCTATCTTTGAAATGAACCATTTGGAGAACGTTCAGATATCCTTAGATAGATCCTGATACAACTTTCCTTATTACTTCTGAAGAACTATTGATTAGATGTTCACACAAAAAAATAAAGGCATACAATTTTGAGGTTAAATTATACATAAACAAAACTATCTTTCTGGGCTTAATTTCATGCTGAGATGTTTCAGAATGAAGTTAAACCTATCTTCAGAAAGGGTTTTAGTGAAAAGATCATCCCATTGATGGTATGTGTCTATAAATTTTAATGAAAGAATTCCTTTCTGAATATAGTCCCTGATAAAATGATGTTTAATTTCTATATGCTTAGCTCTAGAATGTAAAATGGGATTATTTGAAAGACAAATAGCAGAAGTATTGTCACAGAGAATAGAAATGTTACTCTCATATATGTTGAAGTCTTCAAGTTGACTTTTCATACAAAGCATCTGTGTTATGCATCCAGTTCCTACTATATATTCAACTTCAGCAGTCGACAATGCAATGGTGTATTTCCTTTTGTTGGACCACGAGATTAGATTATCTCTCAGAAATTGGCAGCTTTCAGAAGTACTTTTTCTTTCTATCCTGTCTCCAATGAAGTCAGCATCACAATACCCTACTAATTTGTATTCTTTGGTTTTTCTATAGTAAATACTAAGATTAGTAGTACCTTTTAGATACTTGAAAATTCTCTTAACAACTGTTAAGTAAGATTCTCTAGGATCTGATTGGAATCTAGCACACAGACAAACACTATACATAATATTAGGTCTTGAAGCTATTAAATATAAGAGAGAACCAGTCATGCCTCTATAGAGCTTCTGTTCTACCTTCTTACTTACCTCTTCCTTTTCCAAAATGCATGTGGGATGCATAGGAGTTTTGGTTTGCTTACATTCTGACAAGTCAAATTTATTTAGAAGTTCTTTGACATACTTGCTTTGATGTATGTAGGTTCCTTCTGGAGTTTGATTGATTTGGATACCCAGAAATAACTTGATTTCTCCCATCAAGCTCATTTCAAACTATGCTTACATAGACTTAAAAAATTCTCTTCCCGAAGAGGCTTTAGTAGACCCAAAAATAATATCATCTATGTAAAATTGACAAACCAGAATGTCATGTTTAAATAGTTTACAGAATAAGGTTGTGTCCACCTTCCCTCTGGTAAAATCATTTTCTAATAGAAAATTACTTAGTCTTTCATACCAAGCTTTGGGAGCTTGTTTCAGACCATATAGTGATTTCTCAAGTTTATAAACATACTTTGGATGTTTTAAATTTTCAAAACCAGGGGGTTGGTGCACATAAACTTTTTCATCAATGTAACCATTTAAAAATGCACTTTTAACATCCATATGATAAAGTGTGATGCCATTATTTACTGCAAAATAAATTAAAAGTTGATAAATTATAACCTGGCGATTGGAGCAAAGGTTTCTATATATTCTGTCCCTTCTTGCTGACTATAACCTTGTGCCACCAGTCGTTCTTTGTTTCTGACGACTTCTCCTTATTTATTTAGCTTGTTTCTGAAGACCCATTTAGTTCCAATGATGTTAAACCCTTTTGGTTTAGGAACTAGATCCCACACATCGTTTCTGGTGAACTAATTTAATTCTTCCCCTAATGCAAGTATCCAGTCATTGTCCAGAAGGGCTTCGTCAATGGAAGTTGGCTCAATCAGAGACACTAATCACATGAGAGATTCTTCATAATTTCTAAATGTAGATCTTGTTCTGATTGGGTATTCTTTCTTTCCCAGAATCTTGTTTTCCAGATGAGCTAAACTACTTATAGATTGTCTTTTCTGGATGGGCTCTTCAAATGTTGTTGTAATGTTTATGACATCTTCTTCTGGATTTGACTGTGATTATTTGTGAGGAACTTCTGATGCAGTGTCTTCAGTACTTGTAAATTTAACGTCTATATCTGCAAAAAATTTACCCTGTTTTGACTTTTGAGAGCCAAGCTTATCATCAAATATGACACTGATAGACTCTTCCACAATTTGTATTTGTGTTATATACTCTATAACCTTTTGAGCATTCAGAGTATCCTAACATGAGACACTTTTGTGCTTTAGAGTCAAACTTGTTCAGATGTTCTTTAGTGTTTAGAATAAAACAAGTACATATGAATGGATGAAAATAAGAAATGTTCGGCTTTCTGTTCTTCCACAATTCATATGGAGTCTTATCCAGAATAGGTCTTATGGAGATTCTATTCTTTATATAACATGTTGTGTTAATTGCTTCTACCCAGAAGTTCTTAGCAATGTTAGTCTCATTGATCATGGTTATTTCCATTTCTTGTAAAGTTCTATTCTTTCGTTCTACAACTTTGTTTTGTTGAGGAGTTATAGGACAAGAGAAATCATGAGAGATGCCATTCTCATTAAAAAATAATTCAAATTTTTTGTTTTCAAATTCCCCACCATGATCACTTCTAACTTTAACAATTCAAAGATATTTTTCATTTTGGACTTGATTACGGAAAGTAAAGAACACAGAGTGTGACTCGTCCTTGTGTCTTAAGAACTTTACCCATGTCCATATTCTATAGTCATCTACGATCACTAATCCATACTTCTTTCCACTAATGGTCTAGAGGTATGTGATCGGTGGATCTGGAACTGACTGTTTAACGCTGGTTCGCGAAATGTCGCGGAAGCAAGAGTCGCCACCGTCTTTTATTTTCTCCAAATGGAAAGGACAAAAGCACAGAAAAATTCCTTTTAAGAGATAGCTCTCGGTTCGGGAGGTAGGTTATAGAAAGGGAAGGTGTTAGCACCCTTTCTATCCATGGTTATCCATGGGCTCTTAGATACTTGCTCAATGTGTTTTCAAAATTGTTTGTTTGCTTTTCAATGTGGGTTTAAAAAGTTTCTTTTGAAAAATTTCAGATCGACTCATACGTCAGAGTGTTTGAAAAGTTCGCTTTGAAAGCTTCTGAAAATGTGTTGGTGAAAAGTATTTTTGTTTGAAATTAGAGCAAGTATCCTTGAGAACCTACCTACCCTAAGGAATTCGTCTGTGTAGATGTCCTTAAAGTAGTGCCATCCCACCATTGAGAGGTAGGTAGCACCACCGTAGGAGGTGTTCGGGTCAATTCGAGGTTCGGGACATGGTGATCACCAGAGCAATGGGAAGACACCTTAGAAGCTACCCTCATGCCAGGTTCCCGGATCATGAGGACTTACTAAGACATCCTCTACTCGACGACCACCTTTCGAAAGGCAACAGTGAGGCGTACCCTAGGGGTGGTGTGTGCGAATTGTGTGTCATGTTTCAGTTATTTGTCTTGTCATGTTTGCCGTGTTCTACGCTTGATTTTAATTTGTCCATTCATTCTTGCATGCATATTTGTTAACAGTTAATATTTGCGGGAAATAAATCTACGACTATTACAAAGGCGCGGGTCCACATCGCCAAAATTAAACCGGACCCGATTTAGCGGAAAATTAAATAAAGCAAATAAAAGTGCGATAAGTAAATGTACATGGCCTTGGGACAATTACATAATCATATAAACGATAAAAAGTAAATGCGCGAAATAAAGAAATTAACAAAATTAGGGCGTTGGACCCTTTTGCAGACAATTAAAATTAATAATGAATTACAAATTAAATGATTAAATGTTTTTTTTAGATTTTGTGTTTTTAGATTTAATAGGAAAAAGAAGTCAATTAAATTAAACGGCAAACCCTAATTCTAATATTTTTTTTTATTATTAAGAAAGAATTAAAATATGACCTAAATTAAACCTAATTCATTTATGTACAATTTAAATAGGAAAATAAATAAATAAATAATAGTTATTATTGTGGAAAAAAGGGGAATAAAAAAGAATTAACAATTAAAACCTAAATTCTACATTTTTGGATTTTTATTAAAAAAGATTAAAATTATAACCTAATTAACCTAAATTATTTACATATATTAATTTATTGATGAAAATAATTAAAATTAAAAAATATATTTTTATTTGGACATTTTTTATTTTTATGATGTTTTTTTTTTGTATTTTTGTAAAAGAGAGAAAATTAATTAATTAAAGCAATACAAATAAATAATACAATAATTAAAATAATAAAAGAAAAAGAAAAGCAAACCAAAGTGGGGTGTTGCCCCAGATTAGGAGGTAAGGCCTGGTAATTTAAGGCCCATTAAGCTTGATTTCGCTGACTTTCCTTGATCTTGTATGGCATGTTGACCAGCCTCCATAGTATGCCTTTAATCTGACCCTTTGATTAAATCTCCAGGACACGTGGGCGATGAATATTGAGTGTGTATGGTGAACTTCCTCAAGCGCGCTGCATAAGAATTTTTTATGAAAAATAATGTGAAACTTTTGCCAGACCTGGGACTTGAACCCAGGTCTTGAAGGTTACAAGCGCATCTCCTTGCCAGCTGAACTATGCAATTTCATTTAATATATAATATAACATAAATAATATAAAAGAAACATAATGCTAATTGGTGAAACACGCGCGAATTTCAAAAGGACCTATCACGTGGTGACAACGAGGTTGTCTTCTTCCCCACCCTGTAAAACAAAACTAAAGGGCAACGGTTTTTACAGTGTTGCGTTAGGGGGGCTATTGGAAAATAGCGATTAGAACCAGGGCATTGATAAATTGTTCGCGAGGTATGTGCTTGCTTCGTCTTAACCTGCTCAATTCAACCATGCTACTCACGAGCCACAATTTTACGTTATCTCAAAAGCCCTAAATCAGCAAGCCTGCAAACCCTAGTATCGTTCATGGTGAAATCATGTTTATGCCACAAAAACTCAATTAATTATGATGGTTAGTTCAGAAACATCATTATAAACAAGAATCCATGAAAAAAAATGCAAAATAATGCTTAATTCATGCTATGCGATTTCAAGATTTTCTTGGTACAGTTTCATCCATGGATACCAGTTCAAGGTGTTTTTGTTGATGTTAATGATTGGCACGCGTTCAGAATCACCCAAGGAAGCTATTGGAATGGAAGTTGAAGCTTGAATCTACCTCTAAGGCACTTTTCAGTTTTGAGTCTTTTATGAAAAATTCCAATATGCAATGGAGTTATGGGGCGCAGCTTGCAGTCTTTTTGGCATTAGGTCTTGTTCTTGTATATGTAAGGAATGATTTAGGTCAAAAACATTGAACAAAATCCATGGCCATAATGATTTCACATATTTGATTTTTTGGAAAATCTTTTTCATACCTTTTCATGTGCAACTTGGTTCAAATCTGATCAAATCTTATCAAAACTTGCCATAATCAATTAAGCACGAAATATTGACATTATAATGTGCATAAAAAGATTTTTTTAGGTTAGGTTTATATTTTTCATGAATTAAAATGATTTAAATGAACATAAATTAATATAAATTCAAATAAATAATTAAAAAATATGAAAATACTTCCCTTTGGGCCTAGTGGTCGTGCATAGGCTTGGCATGAAGAAACTTGGAAGAAAAATGGGCCCATTTGCATTTTTAGGCCTTTTGCATCAATGTTGACTTTCAAAAATTTCCAAAAATTTCCCAACTTCCACAAGGCATAACTTGGTCAATTTTTAAGCTTTTCACATGTTCTTGGACATTTTGGAAAGGTCTTTGAGTCCTTTAACCAATGCCTTTGGTCCCATGTCATTTTGATTTACCAATCTCAAGTTATGGCCTTTGACTTAAAGTCACTTTTTGTTGACTTTTGAAAATGACCTATAATGTTGAAATTGATAACTTTTTATGAGAGCATTTCTTGGACTTGGAACATGAAGATGAATTGTAGGAAATGTCTTTCTCTTCAAAATGAGCTTTGGATGGAATTTTTCTGATAATCCATGTGAAAGTTATGCCCTGGTCAATTTCAGTTGACTTTTTCAGCTGTCCAAATATAGCAACTTTTGCATCTTTGATGATTTCTGAGCCAAACCTTGAGAATCATGATCAAGCATTGATCAAATGATGTTTGTGGCTTCAAAATGATATGTTGACCAAAAATTTGAACTTTTGACTGCCAAATGACCATTTTGCCCCTACAGTTGACTGTAGTGCAATCTAGGGTTTTGACTGTGCAATCTTGAGCTGAATGCCTTGAAACTTGATATGAGGACATTTGACCATCTTTGTAAGCATGTGAGACTTGATTGGACCTTTGAAAAGTTCATTTGCTTGACCAGAACCCAAACCCTAGTTTTGACTGTCTAGGAGACAGTTGAGCTGCACAACCCTTGAGGAATTTTGTGACCTTGACTTGACAAATCTTTGATTAATATGGGAGGGCAAATTTTGGGGTACAACAGTTGCCCCTGTTCAATCTTCTTGGACCTGAGGATGCAGATTGGCTGACATGCCTTTCGTAATCCGAGGGTAGAAGATGATTGAACACTAAAGTGCCCAGAAATTTGCGCTCACATAGTAGCAGTGATGATGAGGGAATGGGCTTATGGATGCCATTTTAGAGGTTGCTGGATAGGATGATGGGCTTATAGATGCCATCTGGACGTTGATCGCGTAGGAGATTCCTTAGCGAGAACCTGCATACCTGCAAAACAGAAAAATGAGTACCTGACACGTCGCAGGAGCTGATTTTAGATGCTTGATATAGATATGTCCTGATTGGTTACAGGAGCTGAGTCTGGAGCTTCAAACGCTGATGAATGAACCAGGGATGGTTACTGCCTTAGCATGAATGGTAAGAGAATCCTGAATGATTTCAACCTCAACAACGCTCGTTGAGAAAATCTTGGTGAGAATTACCATCTTCGAAGTGTCAGGAAGAGAACCAAAGGACATTATAATCTTGAAGGGAGTCACCTTACTCACCGTTGGAGAGGGAACTATAGGAAATTATAATCTGAAAAGAAATATCACCTCACGCTCATGCCGGAGAGGGAAACATCTGAAGAAGGAATTACCACCTCACACGCCGTTGGAGAGGGGACCATAAGAGAATATCACCTCACGCTCATGCCGGAGAGGGAAACATCTGAAGAAGGAATTACCACCTCACACGCCGTTGGAGAGGGGACCATAAGAGAATATCACCTCACGCTCATGCCGGAGAGGGGAACATCAAAAAAGGAATTACCACCTCACACGCCGTTGGAGAGGGGACCATAAGAGAATATCACCTCACGCTCATGCCGGAGAGGGAAACATCTGAAGAAGGAATTACCACCTCACACGCCGTTGGAGAGGGGACCATAAGAGAATATCACCTCACGCTCATCGTCGGAGAGGGGAATATCAACAAGACTTCTGGAAGCGGTATCAGAACGTCACCATATCTGGTTTACATCTGAAACTATATCTGGAAGGGAGTCTGGAAGCAGTATCAGAACGTCACCGTCGCTGGGTTTACATCTGAAACTATATCTAGAAGGGAGTCTGGAAGCAGTATCAGAACGTCACCATCGCTGGGCTTACATCTGAAACTATATCGAGAAGGAATTCTTGAAGCAGTATCAGAACGTCACCATGGCTGGGTTTACATCTGAAACTATATCGAGAAGGAATTCTTGAAGCAGTATCAGAACGTCACCATCGCTGGGTTTACATCCGAAACTATATCGAGAAGGAATTCTTGAAGCAGTATCAGAACGTCACCATCGCTGGGTTTACATCTGAAACTATATCTGGAAGGAAATCTGGAAGCAGTATCGGAACGTCACCATCGCTGGGTTTACATCCGAAACTATATCTAGAAGGAAATCTGGAAGCAGTATCAGAACGTCACCATCGCTGGGTTTACATCTGAAACTATATCTGGAAGGAAATCTGGAAGCAGTATCGGAACGTCACCATCGCTGGGTTTACATCCGAAACTATATCTAGAAGGAAATCTGGAAGCAGTATCAGAACGTCACCATCGCTGGGTTTACATCTGAAACTATATCTAGAAGGAAATCTGGAAGCAGCATCAGAACGTCACCATCGCTGGGTTTACATCTGAAACTATATCTAGAATGAATTGTGATTAGTTGATAGTAGTCATTTTTGTATTGATCTCTTTCCTGAAAAGGTAGAACATAATTGTATGCAAAATCATGATGCATGAACTGTATGTTTTCAAAATCAATGAGATTCGTGTAATATGATGCATATGCATGCTATAATGATGTATATGACGTTTTATGAATGTATGTTTGTCTAAGAAAATGAATCCTTGACGGGTGCCGGGAAGTTGTATCCTGGACTGAGGTTGAAAAATAGCTTTGCTTCCGCTGGGGAGGATAGCTGCAAGTATACCGGTAGGAGAAGATAACTCCGTTGGGGAATAAACTTGGCAAATGGAGGATTCTGCGGGGAGAAAGAGATATTCTAGCGACCCTGCTGGGAAGCAATACTCTGTGGGGAGATGCTTTTACTGAATTGTTGAGGGTGACTCGCTGAGGATACCTTGCTGTATTGGAAGTATGAATGGACTTCGCTGGGGATAAGAAGACTCTGACGACGACATTCTTTCCGTGGCTTTTGGCTGAGGATAACCCAGTTATATCCTGTTAAGGAAATAACTCTTTAAATCAAGCCGGACGACGCGTTCGTGCCCTGCTAGGGGATAAGCTTCCCGGAATCTACTGGGGATACCCTTACTGCTTGGGGAGATGATTCCAACTTTCCTGGGGAACTAGATTAGACTTTCCTGGGGAAGTATTGAACTGTACTGGTTATGTTCTCCAACGGACCCTACCTTGACGCCTTAGAGGATAGAGCAATCAGATTGCTTAGACCACCCGTTATTGCCCCTGTTTCTTGATGTGGGAGCGGAAGATACCTGTTGATAGCGGTTGATGGACAAACCTTCTTCTGGTAGACAGATGGCGGGACATAGTCGTACGCTTTAATCCCTAACTTTTGCCTGGACCGCCCTTTCGGGTTTTCAGTCCACCGGGATACCCATTTTTGCCCAAGCCGCCTTTTCAGGTTTTCGACTTGCCGGGTGTACATATTTTTTCCATTTCATCCCTCATTTTGCCCGAACCCTTTTGGTTCGCCGGGAAGCCCTAATTTTTGCCTAGGCATGTCAGCCTAGCGGGTCTTTTTTCATGCGTAGTATCTTTTTCGACTATGTCCGTTCTCAGGATGTAGGGAGTTGCCCCTGTTTAGAAGTGTTTTGTCACCAGAAGATGTTTGATCAGGCGAGATTTGTTGTTGAAGTGCCCCAAGTGACTTAGGTGGAGATTTGCCCCAGGCTGGTTGGCCTTTTGAGAGATTCTCCGAATCTTGACTTGACTGCCCCAGATGATGGACAATAGCCATTCCTGCCCCTTGATTGGAAGAGCTTTTGTTCACTAGGTATTCATCGTGCGAATTTCCCTGCTGTTCAAACAAAAAGTCATGTGCAAACAAAGTTATGTTAAAAATGCAAAGCTTATGTCTGTCTTGAAGATTTCGAAAATGTATTTTTCATAAAACATGTGAATGTTTGTAACACATGATGTCAACTCTGTATTTACCGTAGCCTTAAGGAGTCAGGATACCTTTCGTAACAGTATGCTTTCAAACTAACCCATGCTTCAGCTAGGACTTTTAAGGGTTATAACGTGGCCTGATTCACGGTTTAAGAAACAAAGGATAAAGGCTCAAATTATTTATACCCACCCGCTCTTCGTGATGTTCTCCAAACCTAAACTCGGTTGATCATACGTTAGACCTTGTTTGAGTCTTTGCTCTGATTTTCCGGTGATGATTCAGATGTTGATAGCTTATTTTGAATAGGCAGTCATTTCTTTTTTGTTGTTGATTGGTAAGGCCTCTTTCTTGATTTTTGTTATCCCTTTCTTTTTTTGCCTGAACTGTTTCCTTTTTTGGAATTACAGTCAGCGGGATGCCCCAGTTTCATAAGTCCCCTTTGTAGGTTTAGACTTTTTGGGCTTTTCATTTATGAATTTTGATGATGACTGCCTGTCCTTTTGATTGTTCTGAACCATCACTGTCTTTGTTCGTTTTGTAAGGATCTCTTCGGTGCCATTCGTCATGCACTTGGATCAACTGAGGGACTACCCTGCCCCAGGTTATGATAAAGGGTTTTAAATTTCGAAAAAAGAAAAACTCCTACTTCTTTGGCTCAGATGGGTTGACGAGGGATTATCATCCTTATAACTCCAGTGTTTAGGATTTGAAACAATGCCTGTACCTCATCAGCGGAGTTTGTTCAAAAGCATATTGTAATGATTGCGGTATCGTTTTCGTCATCCTCCCTCAAGAGGCTTAGGATTATTAACCGAGAGTTGACATCAGAAAAAATATGAAAAGAATATAACAAAAATAATTGTATTAATTCCCCAAAACAGACATATGCGATGCATTGATAGAATAAAAGAGTTTGCTATGACATTAATTGTTTGTATAAGCAAAGAAAAATACAACTCAAAAATTCAAATAAACAAAAGGTCTTTAATGATTGGGCAACGGAGCAGCGATTATGTTCGGAGTCTCAGGCACTTCAAACTGAATCTCTCCAGCGTCGATCATATCTTGAATCTTATTCTTGAGAGGCCAGCAGTTGTCTGTAGTATGCCCCGGGCTATCTGAATGATATGCGCACCTATCGTTGGGATGATAGTTGGGAGCAGAAGTGTTTGGATTCCGGAGAGGAGGCCTTAAGGTGATCAGCCCTGCTTTCAACATTTGTTGCAGTGCTTGATCCAACGACATGTTGAGTTTAGTGTACTGCCGTTTCTCCTTTCGCTGTTGCCCCTGTCCTTGTTGAGCAGGTCCGGGGTTGGAGATCTGGATTGCCCCTGCCTCATGACGGCTCTTTTTACCGTGCACAACATTGGATTCCTTCTTTCCATGATGAGGCTTTTTATCAGAAGGTGCAGCCTCTTGAATTTTCCCAGACCGGATGCCAGCTTCTATCCGTTCTCCAGTCAAGATAAGATCTGTGAATCCAGCAGATGAATTCCCAATCAGGTGGTTATAAAATGGACCAGACAAGGTCCCCAAGAACATGTCCACAAGTTCCCGATCAGTCAGAGGTGGTTGTACCCTTCCAGCAAGATCCCTCCATTTCTGAGCATATTCTTTAAAACCTTCACTTGACCCTAACGACATACCCTGGAGTTGGGTACGTGTAGGAGCAAGGTCGGCATTATATTGATACTGCTTGTAGAAAGCAGTAGCCAACTCCTCCCAGTTACGAATTTTGGTCCCATCCAGCTGATAGAACCATTCGAGGTGAGTCCCTGAAAGACTTTCCTGGAAGAAGTGGATCCACAAGTTTTTGTCCACCGAGTACGGCTGAATTTTCCGAACATAGGACCTTAAATGCAGCTTGGGACAAGACGCCCCGTCATATTTGGAGAAGGATGGTGCTTTGAACTTATGGGGGATGATCACACCGGTTGACAAACCCAGATCTCCGAAATCCAGCCTAGGTACCTGTTGAACCTCCATAGCTTTCATTCTGTCCTCCAGTTGCTTATATCTGTCATCAGCAGGAGGGTATTGCTCTTCGTCAAAATCTGTCCCGTTGTCGGAGACCACTGGACTGGGAACCTCTCTCTCATGATGACTGCTTTTTCCCACAGATGGGGTTGTCCTCTCAGTTTCAACTTGTGGTGTATTCCCAGATCTGCGTCTAGGGCTGAACAAGACAGTCCTCTTCTTCTTCTTGTCCTTCTTTAAAAGTAAGGCCTTCAGATCTTGCTGCCCCTGGGTCAAATTCAGGATCAGCTCTTGGAACTGGGCATTCTGAGCCTGGAGGTCCTTGATGGTCTGCCCAGCTGATGATTCTGGGTTCATGACGATCGGCTGAAATAAACAGCGGAGGAAGGTAAGCAACCTGTCAAAGGTACACCTGCAATGCAATGAGATGTATGACATGCATGTAATGATTTCAAGGACCTCGCGGGGTAAACAGAGAAACTTTGTTAGAATTTGGAACCGGTAGCTTGACTGAAGGCACTGCATATTGTTGAGAGTCCTTCATCAAGGGTCAAAGGCTCACCATATCCAGTGGGTCATAGCCCCTGACACCCTTGGCTAGAGGGAAATAAATCCTCTTTGCCCCTTGCTGGGATAGTTGAGTTGGTTCATCATGACCTGCATCACAAGCCCTTGAGATCCTTGAAATGGGTTAGGATGTATGCAATGGTATGCAATGGTATGATGTTATGCTATGCATGGAGTGATGTAGATAAACCCTGTTATGAGTCCCAATTAAGGACTATAAACAACCCTGCAAGAAACTTAGTATACGTTGCTATGAGCCCCAATTAAGGACTATACACAAAACTTGCACGAGATCTAGTAAACCCTGTTATGAGTCCTAGTTAAGGACTATAAACAAAACCTGCAAGGAATTTGGTAAACCTTGTCATGAGTCCTAGTTAAGGACTATAAACAAGACCTGCAAGAAATTTGGTAAACTTTGTTATGAGTCCCAATCAAGGACTATAAACAGAACCTGCAAGTGGTTAGTACACCCTGTTATAAGTCCCGATTAAGGACTAGGAACAAAACCTGCAAGAAACCTAAATAGAACCTGTCATGAGTCCCAATTAAGGACTATAAACAGAACCTGCAAGTGGTTAGTATACCCTGTTATAAGTCCCAATTAAGGACTGTGAACAAAACCTGCAAGACATCAAGGGTCAGATTACAAGCATGCAAGTAGTCAAGTACGAAGGCACGCAAGTCACACAAGAGAGAGCCCTTAGAGTTTAGGCCAGCATGAGGTCTAGGTATTACCCTCTTTCAGTTTGTTGGTTCATACCTGTCCTATCAAAGTAACCGGGTTCTTAGAGGATCCCAATATCATTGACTACCCTCAATCGGTCATAACTCCAGCATCGCAATCTTTTCTTGCGGCCAGAACCATCACGAGAGTTTAGCCTCAATGGGCGTAGCTTACTGCTACTGTTCTAATGGCCAAGTTGTGTCATTTAAGGTTCTAAGGTTGTTGGTGCTTAATGACTCCTTAGAAGACCCATATTCTCCTCGTTGCAACACAAGGGATATCGGTACAGACCAAGGCGCCACACCAACGTAGCCACTGCTTCACCCATGTCGGTATACGCCGGACAGGTCCCTCACAGATTATGCTACCTAAACAGGGTATCCCCAGATCCGGGTTAGGATCTATGTAACTCCGATACAACCCACAATAGTAAAGCAAGCAAAGAAGACAATTGAAAACACAGTTATGACCTAGCCCTAAGGTACACCTCACTTTATAAAGTTTTCCCCAGCAGAGTCGCCAGTTCTGTGATCGGTGGATCTGGAACTGACTGTTTAACGCTGGTTCGCGAAATGTCGCGGAAGCAAGAGTCGCCACCGTCTTTTATTTTCTCCAAATGGAAAGGACAAAAGCACAGAAAAATTCCTTTTAAGAGATAGCTCTCGGTTCGGGAGGTAGGTTATAGAAAGGGAAGGTGTTAGCACCCTTTCTATCCATGGTTATCCATGGGCTCTTAGATACTTGCTCAATGTGTTTTCAAAATTGTTTGTTTGCTTTTCAATGTGGGTTTAAAAAGTTTCTTTTGAAAAATTTCAGATCGACTCATACGTCAGAGTGTTTGAAAAGTTCGCTTTGAAAGCTTCTGAAAATGTGTTGGTGAAAAGTATTTTTGTTTGAAATTAGAGCAAGTATCCTTGAGAACCTACCTACCCTAAGGAATTCGTCTGTGTAGATGTCCTTAAAGTAGTGCCATCCCACCATTGAGAGGTAGGTAGCACCACCGTAGGAGGTGTTCGGGTCAATTCGAGGTTCGGGACATGGTGATCACCAGAGCAATGGGAAGACACCTTAGAAGCTACCCTCATGCCAGGTTCCCGGATCATGAGGACTTACTAAGACATCCTCTACTCGACGACCACCTTTCGAAAGGCAACAGTGAGGCGTACCCTAGGGGTGGTGTGTGCGAATTGTGTGTCATGTTTCAGTTATTTGTCTTGTCATGTTTGCCGTGTTCTACGCTTGATTTTAATTTGTCCATTCATTCTTGCATGCATATTTGTTAACAGTTAATATTTGCGGGAAATAAATCTACGACTATTACAAAGGCGCGGGTCCACATCGCCAAAATTAAACCGGACCCGATTTAGCGGAAAATTAAATAAAGCAAATAAAAGTGCGATAAGTAAATGTACATGGCCTTGGGACAATTACATAATCATATAAACGATAAAAAGTAAATGCGCGAAATAAAGAAATTAACAAAATTAGGGCGTTGGACCCTTTTGCAGACAATTAAAATTAATAATGAATTACAAATTAAATGATTAAATGTTTTTTTTAGATTTTGTGTTTTTAGATTTAATAGGAAAAAGAAGTCAATTAAATTAAACGGCAAACCCTAATTCTAATATTTTTTTTTATTATTAAGAAAGAATTAAAATATGACCTAAATTAAACCTAATTCATTTATGTACAATTTAAATAGGAAAATAAATAAATAAATAATAGTTATTATTGTGGAAAAAAGGGGAATAAAAAAGAATTAACAATTAAAACCTAAATTCTACATTTTTGGATTTTTATTAAAAAAAGATTAAAATTATAACCTAATTAACCTAAATTATTTACATATATTAATTTATTGATGAAAATAATTAAAATTAAAAAATATATTTTTATTTGGACATTTTTTATTTTTATGATGTTTTTTTTTTGTATTTTTGTAAAAGAGAGAAAATTAATTAATTAAAGCAATACAAATAAATAATACAATAATTAAAATAATAAAAGAAAAAGAAAAGCAAACCAAAGTGGGGTGTTGCCCCAGATTAGGAGGTAAGGCCTGGTAATTTAAGGCCCATTAAGCTTGATTTCGCTGACTTTCCTTGATCTTGTATGGCATGTTGACCAGCCTCCATAGTATGCCTTTAATCTGACCCTTTGATTAAATCTCCAGGACACGTGGGCGATGAATATTGAGTGTGTATGGTGAACTTCCTCAAGCGCGCTGCATAAGAATTTTTTATGAAAAATAATGTGAAACTTTTGCCAGACCTGGGACTTGAACCCAGGTCTTGAAGGTTACAAGCGCATCTCCTTGCCAGCTGAACTATGCAATTTCATTTAATATATAATATAACATAAATAATATAAAAGAAACATAATGCTAATTGGTGAAACACGCGCGAATTTCAAAAGGACCTATCACGTGGTGACAACGAGGTTGTCTTCTTCCCCACCCTGTAAAACAAAACTAAAGGGCAACGGTTTTTACAGTGTTGCGTTAGGGGGGCTATTGGAAAATAGCGATTAGAACCAGGGCATTGATAAATTGTTCGCGAGGTATGTGCTTGCTTCGTCTTAACCTGCTCAATTCAACCATGCTACTCACGAGCCACAATTTTACGTTATCTCAAAAGCCCTAAATCAGCAAGCCTGCAAACCCTAGTATCGTTCATGGTGAAATCATGTTTATGCCACAAAAACTCAATTAATTATGATGGTTAGTTCAGAAACATCATTATAAACAAGAATCCATGAAAAAAAATGCAAAATAATGCTTAATTCATGCTATGCGATTTCAAGATTTTCTTGGTACAGTTTCATCCATGGATACCAGTTCAAGGTGTTTTTGTTGATGTTAATGATTGGCACGCGTTCAGAATCACCCAAGGAAGCTATTGGAATGGAAGTTGAAGCTTGAATCTACCTCTAAGGCACTTTTCAGTTTTGAGTCTTTTATGAAAAATTCCAATATGCAATGGAGTTATGGGGCGCAGCTTGCAGTCTTTTTGGCATTAGGTCTTGTTCTTGTATATGTAAGGAATGATTTAGGTCAAAAACATTGAACAAAATCCATGGCCATAATGATTTCACATATTTGATTTTTTGGAAAATCTTTTTCATACCTTTTCATGTGCAACTTGGTTCAAATCTGATCAAATCTTATCAAAACTTGCCATAATCAATTAAGCACGAAATATTGACATTATAATGTGCATAAAAAGATTTTTTTAGGTTAGGTTTATATTTTTCATGAATTAAAATGATTTAAATGAACATAAATTAATATAAATTCAAATAAATAATTAAAAAATATGAAAATACTTCCCTTTGGGCCTAGTGGTCGTGCATAGGCTTGGCATGAAGAAACTTGGAAGAAAAATGGGCCCATTTGCATTTTTAGGCCTTTTGCATCAATGTTGACTTTCAAAAATTTCCAAAAATTTCCCAACTTCCACAAGGCATAACTTGGTCAATTTTTAAGCTTTTCACATGTTCTTGGACATTTTGGAAAGGTCTTTGAGTCCTTTAACCAATGCCTTTGGTCCCATGTCATTTTGATTTACCAATCTCAAGTTATGGCCTTTGACTTAAAGTCACTTTTTGTTGACTTTTGAAAATGACCTATAATGTTGAAATTGATAACTTTTTATGAGAGCATTTCTTGGACTTGGAACATGAAGATGAATTGTAGGAAATGTCTTTCTCTTCAAAATGAGCTTTGGATGGAATTTTTCTGATAATCCATGTGAAAGTTATGCCCTGGTCAATTTCAGTTGACTTTTTCAGCTGTCCAAATATAGCAACTTTTGCATCTTTGATGATTTCTGAGCCAAACCTTGAGAATCATGATCAAGCATTGATCAAATGATGTTTGTGGCTTCAAAATGATATGTTGACCAAAAATTTGAACTTTTGACTGCCAAATGACCATTTTGCCCCTACAGTTGACTGTAGTGCAATCTAGGGTTTTGACTGTGCAATCTTGAGCTGAATGCCTTGAAACTTGATATGAGGACATTTGACCATCTTTGTAAGCATGTGAGACTTGATTGGACCTTTGAAAAGTTCATTTGCTTGACCAGAACCCAAACCCTAGTTTTGACTGTCTAGGAGACAGTTGAGCTGCACAACCCTTGAGGAATTTTGTGACCTTGACTTGACAAATCTTTGATTAATATGGGAGGGCAAATTTTGGGGTACAACAAGGTAGAAACAACATTTTTTGTTTTAAAAGAAGGTTTTGCAAACTTGCCTTTTTGACATGCTTCACACAAAGCATCTGAGCTGAACTTCAGGTTAGGAAGTCCTCTGACCATATTGAGTTTGTTAATTTGAGATATTCTTCTCATACTAACATGCCCCTATCTTCTGTGCCAGACCCACTACTCATTGTTAACAGAAAATAGGCATTTTACATTCTGACTTTTTAGTTCAGAAAGTTTTATTTTGTAAATGTTGTTCTTTCTCTTTCCATTAAATAGGATAGATCCATCTTTCCGACTAATTGCTTTACATGACTTTTGATGGAAGGTTATATCATAACCGTTATCACTTAATTGACTTATGGATAACATGTTATGCATTAATCCACCTACTAACAGAATATTAGTTATAGAAGGAAGTGTGCCGTTACCAATAGTTCCAGAGCCAATATTCTTTCCTTTTTGATTGCCTCTGAAACCTACATAGCCTCCAGATTTAAGCTCCAGGCTTTGGAACATATGCTTTCTTCCCGTCATGTGTCGAGAGCATCCAGAGTTCAGGTACCAAGATTGGTGTTTCAATTTTGTTATTAAAGACATTTGCAACATAGACAATTTTGTCCTTAGGTACCCATATCTTTTTGGGTCCTTGTTTGTTAGAGTTACCAAAATTCTGTTTGAATTTTGGTTTAACAGAAGAAGCATTACTAGTATACTTTATGTCATGTGTATGCCCATAGGTGAAGTGAGAATAAATGGGTATGTGTTTTATGACCATATCATTAACCTTCTTAGGTTTATATACTTTACCCTTGTATCCTATTCCTTTTCTACCATTTCTGCTAACTCCATAGATCATTGAAGCCATCTTGCTCCTATCTATGCTTTTAGCAAGAAATTTTTGAAAGTTATGATCATATTCTTTTATGATCTTATCAGAGTTACTAGGAACTTCTGAGACAATTTCTTTATGAGCCTTTTGTAATTTATTTTCGAGTTTAGAATTTGTTTCTTTAAGCTCAAAGTTTTATGTTCTCAGTTTCTTAGTTTCTTTAGAGTCAGAAACTAGATCCTTTTTCAGGTTCTTGTTTATGACTTGAAGTTGCTGATATCTTTCAAGAATTTCTGACAGGCTTTCTTCTAATTGAGATCTATAAAAGTTAGAGAATACCTCTTCTGCCTCTGAGTCTGATTCTGATTCAGATGATCCAGTGTCATCTGATACGTTGGCCATTAGGGCTATGTTGGCTCTTTCATCTTCTAATTTTGTTTCATCTTTAGAAGATTCTGAGTCATCCCATGTTGCCATGGGGCTTTTCTTCTTTTCTTTAAAGAACTTATTTTTAGTTTTCTCTTTTTGATGATTTGTACAGCCGCTCTTGTAATGACCTTGTTCATTGCATTCGTAGCAAACAATATCTCTGTTACTTGATTTTCCGTATCCAAAAGATGGTTAAGAATGATTTCTTGTTCTCCTGGAAGTTCTAAACTTCCTCTGCATGTGCTTCCACAGCTGATTGACTCTTCTAGAGAGAAGAGACAATTCGTCTTCTTCCGATGATGATCCACCAGAGTTTTCTTCTTTTTCCTGCAAAACTTTTGGTTCATATTTTTTGTTAGATTTAAGAGCTAAAGACTTACCTTGCTTATGGGGCTCATCTTATTCTAATTCTATCTCATGACTTCTCAGGAAGATGATAAGTTCTTCAAGAGAGATTTTGTTCAGATCTTTGGCCAGTTTTAGAGCTGTGACCATGGGTATCCATTACTTGGGTAAACTTATGATAATTTTCTTTACACGATCTGCAGTTGAGTACCCTTTATCCAGAACTTTTAGCCCAACAACCAGAATTTGAAATCTTGAGAACATTATTTCAATGGTTTCATCTTCTTCCATTTTGAAAGCTTCATACTTCTAAATGAGAGCAAGAGATTTTGTTTCTTTGACTTGCGTGTTGCCTTCATGCGTCATTCTCAAGGAGTCAAACATGTGTTTTGATGATTCTCTATTTGTGATCTTCTCATACTCTGTGTACGAGATAGCACTCAACAGAATTTTTTTGGCCTTGTGATGATTTCCGATTTCTCTCTTTTGATGATCTGTCATTCTTTTTCTGTCAATATTCTGACCACTTTTGTCAACTGGATGTATGTACCCATCAGTCACCATATCCCAGAGATCAACATCATGAGCTAGAAAGAAACTTTCGATTCCGTCCTTCCAGTAATCGAAGTTTTCACCATCAAAGATTAGAGGTTTGCCACTGATTCTGTCTTCTCATCATGATAATCATTGTTGATGTTCTGACTTGGTCCCACCATAGTGTTTTTCTTGCTTCGATCTTTTTCTGACACGGTTAAGTGTATGCACTCAAAACCAGGCGCTCTGATGCCAATTGAAGAACGGAAAAACACAAGAATGGGGGTCTGAATTGGGTTTTTAAAACTTAAAACAAAAGACACGTTGGTTATCCTGGTTCGTTTGAACTAAAACTACTCCAGTCCACCTGCCAAGGTGATTTTGCCTCTCTTAACGAGGTCTTAATCCACTAATCAAACTTGATTACAAAGGTACAATGAAAACTGCAAAGTCTTCTTGAGTTTAAACCACAACCCAGTTTTCTCAAGGTATTACACAATACAATATTTGAAAGAATGTACAAGATACATTTTCTAACAAAACATTATCACACAAGTGATGTATTACACAAATTAAATTCAATATATTGAAAGTGATGTATTAAAGTAATTAATAAAATTAGGGTGTTACAACTCTTCCCCATTTAAAGAATTTTCGCCCTAAAAAATTACCTTAAGAAAATAGAGTCGGATACAATTCTATCATTTGACTCTCAAGCTTCCAAGTCACATTTCCACCAGCTGGTCCTCCCTAAACTATATTCACCAATCCCCACGGGTGATGCCTCAACAATCAGGTTCTCTTTCACCTGTACATCATCCACTGGGATTACATGGGACAGATACAGAATGTATTTACTCAGCTGGGACACATGAAACACATCATGAATATTAGCAAGCAGCAGTGCAAAGTGATCCAATAGGAAAATTTCCTTATCTTCTACTAAATATGATAAGGACCATAAAATGTGACATGAGCTTTCGAGAATTCAAAGCTCCACCAACACCAGTTACAAGAGTAACCCTCAAAAACACATGATCTCTCTCCTGGAACTCAATTTCATTCTTCCTTTTATCGGAATAACTATTTTGACGGCTCTGGGAAGCCTTCATCTTTTCTTGGATCATCTTGATCTTCGTAGAGGTCTTCCAGACAATCTCAGGTCTAAGTATAACACTCTCACCTGATTCATACCAACAAAAAGGAGTCTTACACCTCCTACCATACAACGCCTTGTACGGTCCCATTCCAATATTATAATGAAAATATTGTTGTAGGTAAACTTAATTAATGACAAGTAGATTTCCCAAGCGCCTCCTTGTTCTAGCACACAAGCCCTCAATAAATCTTCCAACAAAAGGATAGTTCTCTCCGTCTGATCTTTCGTATGTAGATGATAAGCATAACTCAACTTCAAATTAGTACCAAAGGCTGCTTGCAAACTACCTCAGAACCTTTATGTAAATTTTGAATCTTTATCTGACATAATACTTGAAGGAATACCATGCAGTTTCACAATCTCATCAATATATAATTCAGCTAGCTTCTACAAAGAATAGTTTATCATCATCGGTATAAAATGAGTTGATTTGGTCAATCTATCAACAATCACACAAATGGAATCATATACTTTCAATGTCTTTGATAAAACTCTTACAAAGTCCATGGAAATGCTATCCCATTTCCATTTTGGAATATCCAATGACTTCATCAGACCCGACGGCTTCCGATGTTCAACCTTTGACATATCGCAAGTCAAACATGCATACATAAACTCAACAACATATTTCTTCATCCTTGGCCACCAAAACATCATCTTCAAATCTTGATACATTTTGGTCGTACCAGAATGGATACTCAGCTTACCACGATGTCCTTCCTCAAGAATACTCTTCTTAAGTTCTAGTATATCTAGAACACAAACTCTGTCTCTGAATCTTATCACACCATTCTTGTAAATCCTGAAGTCTCTATCTTCTCCTCGATTGATCAACCCTAACCGGTCAATTAATCTCAAGTTGATCTCATGTACTTCCCTGATCTCGTCAAGATTACCACTGGTCAATTTCAACATACCTAACTTCAACCTGATATGGGTTTTTTCACATACTAAACTCATATCTCTAAATTGCACAATCAATTCTAACTCTCAAACCATAAGCATCGACATGTGCAAGGACTTCATACTCAATGCATCATCTATAACAGTAGCCTTATTAGGATGGTATCTTAAGCCAAAGTCATAATCCTTCAGGAGTTCAAGCCATCTTCTCTGCCTCATGTTCAACTCTTTCTAAATGAATAGAAACTTTAAGCTTTTGTGATCACTGAACACCTCAAACCTTAAACCAAAAAGATAATGTCTCCAAATTTTCAACACAAAAACTAAAGTTGGAAGTTCCAAATCATGCGTAGGATAATTCCTCTCATGAATTTTTAAATGTATGGAAGCATAAGCCACAACCTGACCATTCTGCATCAGAACACTACTTAAACCCATATTTGATGCATCACAATACACCACACAGGACTCACTTGGATTTAGCAAAATCAACAATGGGTAGTCGTCAACTTCTTCTTGATTTCTTGAAAACTTTCCTCACATTTCACATCCCAAACATAAGCTTGACCCTTTCGAGTAAATTGAGTAATAAGAAATGCTAATCTTGAGAAACCTTTGATGAACCTCCTGTAATAACCAGCCAAACCCAGGAAACTTCTAATATCTGTAACAGACTTTAGAGTCTCCCACTATAACACAACATCAAATTTTGACGGATCAACAACAATCCCTTCACTAGAAATCATATGGACGATAAAACTCACTTCTTTTAACTAGAATTCACACTTGGACAACTTGGCATAAAGCTTCTTCTATCTCAACACCTGCAATACAATTTTTAGATGCTCTGCATGCACTTCGTCAGACTTAGAATATATCAAGATGTCTTCGATGAACATAACCACGAACTGATGTAGATAAGGATTGAAAATACTATTCATATACTACATGAACACACCTGGAACATTAGACACTCCAAACAGAATTATTGTATACTCATAATGACCATACCTCATCTTGAATGTAGTCTTTGGAACATCGTCTGGTTTCACACAAATATGATGATAACCAGACCTCAAATCTATCTTGCTAAACACATAAGCACCCACCAATTGATCTATCAGGTCATCAATTCTCGAAAGAGGATACCCATTATTGACAGTAACCTTATTCAGTTGTCTGTAGTCAACACACAACCTCATATTATTGTATTTCTTCTTAACTAGCCACATTGACGCATCCCATGGAGAAAAACTTGGTTGAACAAACTTCTTCCTAAGCCACTCTTGCAAAATTTTCTTCAGTTCACCCAACTCTGAAGCAGGTATACTATATGGATCCATCAACATAGGACTAGTACCAGATACTAAGTCTATGGAGAACTCAACTTCACGCTATAGAGGCAAGTCACAATGTCTTCAGGAAAAACATCAGGAAATTCACACACTGTTGGCATATCACTAGCTGTCACATCGTTCTCCACTCTCAGAAGAAAACATCACCAATACCTAATCGTCCTCCCTTAAAGACATCTCAACTTGATCGGAAAATAATAATCTCGAATCTGCATTCTCTTCGGGTTCGAGAAACAACCCAACCTCAATAACCTTTGCACCCTGCAATCAGCGGCACGCTGAACCAACCCTCCACACCTGAAACATCTTAGAGAAGTATAAGTTTCTCCCCCAATTGTATTGATCCAGTTTTTCAAACAAGTGGTTAGAAGAACAAACAGGTACCGATAATATTTCACACACATGTCACATACTAGGGTACAAGCAAAATACAAAAATATGGCTGGATGGACCAACCTGCTCTGATACCACTATGTAACCCCCTAAATCTCAAAATTTATATATTAAGCATTACCCTATAATTTAAGGGGTCACCAATGAAAATCCTTTAACAATACAAACATTTGACAAACACGCAACGAAAAATATCAACATCATACAACACTTGTCATCGCATTGATCTTATTTCGAATAATAAAACATTGCACTTAGACCTCTATTCTCAAAACTTCTAATTATAATAAATCGTTTTCAAAATAAAGAGATATCATATTCAACTCTTAACAAATTCAACATAAATTGGATACAACAATTAAACTCAAACGAAACTTTATAAGAAAATAAACTTTCTCAACCTCGATGTTACAGGATCAAAGCAAGACTTCTAAACAATGACAAAACTAAACGAAGTAACTCCATAAGCTGACTTACAATTACAACATCCAACTCTACTATTCAGTATCAGCAAGATGTCCATGGTAGAAAACATCAAAGCAAAAAGGGTGAGAATACACTTCAGTAAATATCCGTGAAAGAAAGCGAAGGTAGAACATCATATATCATCAAGTATACACACTAATCAAAACAAAATCAACACATCAAGTATTATCATCCAAGAAACACATCATCATATAATCATTCACAAATGTGTGACTAATTCAAATGTACTCGATAACTAACTCAAAATGTATGTGGTACCAAGATGAACACCCAGGTTCATCTCTCTCCCTAATCCCCACCATGGGATCAGATTCCCTCTTGAAACCAGAGTACACCAAAATCGCTACCTTCACCATAGGTGATGCTTCATTGGTTCCCACCAGAACCAACTACCCGCTCCCGATCTCCACCATAAGACCATGGCACAACAAAACTGAGTCAAAATTCATACACCATGAATGCATGACTCAAAAACATACACGTTAACATATGCACAAAACAACACCCTTCTAACCATGCACAATAACAAAAATAATTCCAACATAATCATCATGATATGCAACATATCAATACACAACAACATCACATCATCATCATCATAACAACATCATCAACATCATAACACAACAACATCATAATCATCATCAACATCATGGCAACATCATCAACTGTCATGCTCATACAACAACACATGCATATTACAAGTTATAATCGTTCCATGTAACATCATCATCACATTCACACATATTCAAGTATTCATCAATTGATGCATAATACCAATTAAAATTACATTGAATTATCAGTTTAAATCCAAACAGCATAAAATAGTGCCTAACAGTACCTCAAATCATCATATAACAACAAAATTGGAATCAGGACTCAATTTCAGGCACTAGAGCTCATTACGCTCGTTCTGGGTGCAAAACAGGTTACCCATCATTGGCAAGGCGCCCGCCGTGGACCTTCAGCTACTCAAAAATGTGATTACGATGATGGAGACTTACAGTGTCTCCCAAAATCACTTCCAAACATCCAAAATAGATCAAAACTCATTATTGATGTTATAATATATTTGCACAAATTAGTTCAACACTTTTGTCATGTAAACATCACTCAACATGCAGTTAACATTTAACATGCATAATCATCAATAATTTGACACTTTTGAGACTCTTTCCATTCAAAACCATATCCATCATATGAACATTTAGTATATTAGGACATCATCATTAGATAGTACTACTCGTTAGCTTCCCAACTCTTCAAACCGCAACACAAACAGTGTCCCGGAGCCCAAGTTATGATAAAAACTGTATTTAAGCCTGCCACCAAGGCTTCATGGCGCCCGTCATGGCCATGGCGCTTGCCATGGACTTGCAAAAGGAATAATTTCTGCATTTTTCATTGTTAGAGGCCTTCCAGACCTTCGATTTCGATTCAATAAAAAGCCAAATGCTTCGAAAATTACAACCTATGAAATACTCTAATTATCTCTAGTTAATTCACAGTTTTAACATGAATAAATCATCAAAATAATTAATTCAAGGTTATGTCTAACACCTTCAAAATTGCAATAAAGGTGAACATATGCAAACTAATCAAAATAGAATTTATGCACATATAATAGCAACGAAATTCCCACAAAATTCATCATACAACAAGAATTTTAACGACAAATTCAGAATCAAGTATTAGAACACTCAATCCTAATTGAGGTCAATTGTTAGATCTGTGATTTTATGATTAAATTTTGGTAAAACATTTATCTTAGCCAGATGTTGAGGAAGATATCATGACATCTTGAGCAACTGTCACAGCAAGTGTTGTTGTTACTTCTGGAAGGTTTTGATTTGATTTTATGAGATTCCCTATGGATAAATCTCACATACTTGTGCAGGCCCATAAGGATATACTTGGAATAAGTGATTTTATCTCCAACTGAGCATAAGTTTCTAAAATTGGATGTTGAGACAATTTAGGAGACTTGTGATTTTTTGTTCCATAATTCAAGGAGATTTTTCTACATGATTGGTGCAGCCCCCAGCCTGTGGATCAACAACAAATTGGATGAAGATTTCAAAGCCCATGGACTAGTGAGGAGTTTATAAAGAAAAACCTAAACCTAATGTTAGGAAGAACTTAATAAAAAATAAGGGGAAGCTTAGTTTCCAAGAGTCTTAGGCTTTGAGAGTTTTTCAAGTGTATTTTATTTTTGTATGTCACTCATGTATCTTGTTTGATGCATAGAGTTTGACTGATTGTTCATTGTTCATTGTCAATCACTCATGAGATTTTAAGCATATAGTGTATTGTGTTTAATTGAAAGTGTGTTCTTCTATTTTGGTCTTTTTATTATCACTGAGGTGATTGTGGGAAGTGAGAGAGAGTTCTCATATCTAGGAGGTTCCTAGGTAGAAATTGCATAGGTAGTGATTAAGTGATAAGTTGTAAACTAGGATTGTTTAGCTTTGATCAAATACTATCATATTGGATTTCCATCATGACTTGGATGCCCCCAGAATAGGTGATGTTTCACTGAACTGGGTTAACAATTGATTGTGTTATATATCTTCAGCAATTTACTTTCTGCATAATTCATAATTTCTGTAAATTGTTGTATCAGGAAGGTGATGTCTTAACATCTGTCCTGACATTGTGTTTTGGTGTTATGACATATGTCTTAACATCTATTTGAAAGTTCCATAATTTCATCAAGGACTCCTCCTTCGACTCCTCAAGCTTAAACACACATTAAAGAAGAAATCTCCCCTTACCTTAATTCCTAGCATAAATATGTAATATTCATGTTTGATTGATCCTTCTTCCTCAACTTCTTGATTTCTCTCTAGTTTCCCTTTCCTCTTGCCTCCTTCTCTCCTTCCAAGTTTCTACGTGCTTATAAAAAAACTCATAAACTTAGATTAGGATCTTAGCTGATATCATTAGGGTAATCGTTTTAGAATTATCATTCTGACCCAACTCTTATCCCTCTTACTACTTCATCCCTTCCACTTCTCATAATTCCCACTATTGGACCAAATCCTTTATTTTCTATTAAAATAAATAAATTTAATAAAAATCCTATTATTTTAATTATTAAAGTAATTTCTAATAATTCTACTAACCTCTATTTACTCTCTACACTCCACACTGCTAGCCATACACCCTTAACCTATTATTTATTCAATTAAGCCATAATAACTAAATAAAATGCACACATTTATAATTAGGTAAAACACCAAAAATCACCAAAAATCATGAATAATTAAAAAATAAACCAATTAATAAAATTGGGGTGTTACAAATCTCCTACGCTTAAAGAATTTTTGCCCTAAAAAATTAAGCAAATAGAGTCAGATACGACTCCGTCATTTTACTCTCAAGCTTCTAAGTTACATTTCCACCATCAGATCCTTTCCAAACTACCTTCACTAAGGTAATCTCTTTACCATGCAACTACCTCACTTCTCAATCCTCAATCCCCACACGTGATGCCTCAACAATCACATTCTCTTTCACCTGTAAATCATTCACTGAGATCACATGCTACTGATCCAAAAATGTATTTACTCAGTTGGGACATATGAAACTCATCATGAATATTAGCATGTCGTGGTTGCAAAGTGGTCCAATAGGCCACTTACCTTATCTTCTACTAAATCTGGTTTGAACCAAAAAAATATGGCGTGAGCTTTTGAGACTTCAAAGCTTAACCAATAATAGTTACCATAGTAACCCTCAAAAACACATGATCTCCCTCCTAGAACTCAAGTGCTTTCCTCCTTTTATCAGGATACCTCTTTAGACAACTTTGTGAAGCCTTCGTCTTTTCTTGGATCATCTTGATGTTCTCAGAGGTCTGCTAGATAATCTCAGGTCCAAGTACAAAACTCTCACCTGATTCATACCAACAAAAAGGATTACTACACGTCCTACCATACAATGCCTCATACAGTTCCATTCCAATACTAGAATGAAAAGGTTGTTGTAGGAAAACTCAATTAACGACAAGTAGTTATCCAAATCACCTCATTGTTCTAGCACACAATCCCTCAAAAAATATTCCAATTAAAGGATGGTTCTCTCCGTCTGACCATCCGTCAGCGAATGATAAGAAGAACTCAACTTCATCTTAGTACCAAATTCTACCTCTAAACTTTCTCAGAACCTTGATGTAAATCTCGAATCTCTACCTGACACAATACTCGAAGGAATACCATGCAGTTTCACAATCTCATCAATATATAATTCAACTAGCTTCGACAAAGAATAATTAATCCTCATCAATATAAAATGAGATGATTTGGTCAATTTATCAACAATCACCCAGATGGAATCACATACTTTAGAATTATTCAGTAAAACTCTTACAAAGTCCATGGAAATGCTATCCCATTTCTATTTCCGAATATTCAACGAATTCATCAAACCCGGTGTTGTACCCCAAAATTTGCCCTCGTATTTTTCCACAAGAAATCATAGCTTCGGGCTTTTCCTGATTTTTCAGACTGGTTCAAGAATCGGTGAAACAGACTTTTCTCGCCAGTCAAACAAAATTAGGGTTTCCATTGGTTTTCATGGCTCTGGAATAGTTCAAACAGTTTTCTTAGGGTTTGGTTGATTTTGGCTTAAGTTTTGATCAGGCGGACGATTCTTTGATTTTAAATCAAGAACTAGGGTTTGTGCGCAGATTTCTCAGAAAGATTTAAATTCTACAGTGCTTTTCAAGTTATTCTGAGATGTGGACTGAAGCATTTGGATTAAGTTCGCAGTGTTTGACTAAATCAGTGAAAAGAGTCATTTGGATTGAGTTTGCAGTATTTGATTGAATCATTAAGAGGAAAGACATTTGGGCAGTTGTTGTGATTGACTGTGCTTTGCTTTGGTTTTTTTGAAGCGCCAGGTTTATTAATTGATCGATGCTAAAACCACAATGTTTATTTAATTGTTTATTTATTCTAAGTTAAGATAATTGGAATTTATTTCCATTTATTATAATTTAAGAATTATAAATAATAAAATAAATAATTGAAAAGAAGAAAAGGAATTAACTGATAAAAAAATGGATTTTTATTCATCTTTTAATTATTCGTTACAATTGTTGTTTGAATACAATATTTATTTACAAAGTATTCATAATAATAAATGTTTACAAATAATTAAATTTGGAATAAAACTATCCTAATTTTTCTAAGTTTCCTAGTCTTCATCTTCTATCCAATGCTCCTTTGTCGCTCAATTATTTTTCATCTGCAAAATAAAGAAAAGAAGGAAAAGTCAATTGAAGCAGATAAATTAAAGAGACAGACAGATAAAAAAAGAATTCATCATTAAAAGCAAATGGCCGGGATCAGTTCGCCCTCTCTGCAAATCACGAGATTTCTCCCGGTTCACAAAGAGGGATGAAGAATATTTGCAAATTAAAGTTTGAAAATGCACAAAATTTACATACTGCATAATTCCAAAAGTGCCTAACCAAAGTCCAAATCCAAACTGAACTAAATGTCAAAGCAACTAAACCAAAAGCTTCCCAAAAGACAGCAAGATATCAAACAAGTACAAAAGGCCATCAAAATGCTGTCAATATGCAGGAAAGATGTCAAAAGAGATGTGCAAATATGCAGAGAAAGATTAGAGTGCAAGCAACATCATTTCATCATTTCCCTAGGCCATTGCTTTTTCAGAATTAAGAGTACAAACATAAAACATTATTTTATGCTGCAATCTGTACTAGAGAGAGAGAAAAGAGAGAAAAGAGGATAGGCTTACTGGCTTTAGGCATGAGGAGATATATAACAAACTGATCAAGACAATAAAAAGGGGGCAACATAAGATATCAAAAAACATATCAAAAGAAATCACAAAAAGATAACTCAGAGAAAGCCAAGCTCTCAAGCTTAACCTAAGCTGCCTCAGGCCTGCATAAGCAAAAAGGCCTCAAAACCTGTACAAGCTCTCAAAAAACCTGCTTCTCATCAAATACCCTGCATAAAAAGCTACATGCATTCAAAGCCAAAGCCTAAACTGATATCCAAAAACCAGTAAACCAGGTTTTCCATCACTTAAACCTTCAACCTGTTTGAGGCATATAACACAAAGCCTGAATTCTAAACCTGTGATGGCCTAAAGACACAAACCAGTCCATCAAAACTGTAAGCACAAAAAGCCATAGGCCATAACCTGTAAACTGCAAACAACCCTCAAACTGTCAAGCCTAAGCATCAACCAACAAAGTCAAAAAACATCAAACTGTCCAAACCTTTCAACACCATCCAAACATCATCAAATAAATCTCATAAGCAGACGAAGCATTCAAAGGTCAGATTCAAGCCAACACCCTCAGAATATCTTCATCACAGGGTGATACAAAGCAATAATACAAATATTCAAATCAAACTCAAGTGTAGCATTCAATTCAATACCAACAAGCATTCAAAGGCAACGCAAAAAGCCTCAGAAAGTTTTCATCATAGGCAGGCATCAAGGCAACTAGAAGAAGAAGATAAAGAAGTATTCAGGGTTCAGGCATATAGCAACAGAAGCATACACAAGCAGAAACGAGGCAAAGAGACGAGAAGAAGAAAGAAGTGACAAAAGTTAAGTTCTCAAGATCATCATAAAACCTAGCAAAAGGGGCAAATACAGAGTACCGTGGTTATCAAAGCCAGTCCACAGCATCGCCAAGCTTCGCCTCCGGCCGCCTGAGCGCCTCCACCTTCATTCCTCCTCCGTCTCCTCAGAAAGGTATAACTTCTCTCCCTCTTCACGCACCTCGAACCAAAGAAACATGTAATCAGAATCAATAAACGAAGAAACTAAGCATGCAAAAGGGAACTAACAAAAACCCCTAACGTGTTGAAAGAAAATCGTACCTCTTTTTACCGCCATTTGAGTGAGCGCGAGGAGGAGGATGAACGGTGGCGCCGGTGACCTTGGACGAAAGAAACTCAGAAGCTGGCATGAAAATGAGCGAAGAAGAAGATGAACGGAAGTGAAGACGAAAACGGCGCCGCTTCTGTATTTGAAACCCTAAGTCCAAGTGAAACGAAAACGTTGCAACCCTAAGACAAAAGCTTGTCACGAAGCTTGGGCCTCGCCCCATTCTAGCAATGCCTAAGCCCACCCGGATTTGAGACATACCCCCCTTTCTGTTTCCCTTATTTCAGCTTGGGCCTAAAACCCTTTTAGCCCATCCCATCCTTTTTAACAAAAACTATTGATTTTTTTTAAAATTAATTTTATATTAATTTTTGCTTTGTTAAATAAATACACTAATTTTATTTTACATTAATTAACCATAATTAAATTTTATATAGAAACTAATAGAAATAATATTTTTCCTTAAACTTGAAATTTTTACTTCCTTTAATTAAATTTTTATATACATGAAATGTTAATTTTCTTAAGATAATACTTTTCATTTTTTCTAAAAAATACTTTCTTTGTACATAATTAACAAAATACAAAGCATGACAATAATACATTAATTAAAATACACCAAAACATTCATTTTTTCTTTTTTAACTTAAAACATTTTCTTAATCTTAAAACATTTTCTTTTCTTAAAATATTTTCTTTGTACATAATACAAAACATATAATACACTTAATAATACATTTAGGTTAACATTTCTCAAAACTGTAAATAAATCACATAATCATATACATTGACACATACACATTCGCTTTATTCTTATATATTGCTGTACATTTGATACTTATTACATTTATGCGACCGGTTTGATTTGGTTGTAATTATTGGACACTACGCTCCTAAAGTCTCATCCCCATTTGTAAATTTGTACCCCCACTCCCGGATACTTATTTTGTAATAGCGTAGACTTTAAATTCCCGCAATTTATCGCTTTCAATTATACCATGGTTAGACCTAGGGTTTGCATGTACATAAAATCAAACGCTAGATAACCTAATACAAAAACAAATACATGAAATCAATACACAATCACACTTGCACCCCCTAGGGTAATCCCACATGTTGCCTTCCAAAATGGGCCATGCTTGTACGTCGAGTTTCTTTGGTAAAACAATTCAAATGATCATAAGTCCCTTGATGACGCTTTCGAAAGTTGCCTATCAAAAATGATCATAGTCCCTTCAAGCAAAATTGTCAAAGACACTTGGCACCATTGCATTCATGGTCCATACGATGACCCGCGCCCGTCCCGTTAAACATCCTAAAACGCAAGATTGTCCACCAAATTCAATGGTGGAACAAAATTGTTAAAAAGGGTTTAAAACATAGAGAAAACCTTTGAGTACAATAGGGATAGACAAAATTCTTAGTTACTTGAAATCAACTTGCAAAAAACACTTGCCTCCTTTTCAAAACCACACTTCACAAACACTTTCAAAACAAACTTCCAAACACATTTTGAAACATCTTTTCGAAAAGATACACACCGTTATATATACTCAAACACGAGTCATTACAATGGTTGCCGAAACCAAGGCGTCTATTTCAAAAACATTTTCAAAACACACACATACACACACCATTTTCAAGCAATCAAAAATCAAGGCAAGTGATCTAAAACTAAGTAACTAAGAGCCCATGGATAACCATGGATGAAAAGGGTGCTAATACCTTCCCTTTTCATAATCTACCCCCCTAACCCACGAAACATCTCAAAAGGTTTTTCTGTGCTTTTTAAACCTTTCCTTTAGGATAAAATAAAAAGTTGGTGGCGACTCTTGCTAAACCGAACAAGTGCGAATACAAAACGCAAAACCTCAAGTCAGTTCTCCCACCGTATCACAGAACTGGCGACTCTGCTGGGGACATTAGACTTAAAAGTGGGGTTACCTTAGGGTTTAGATCACCTTTATATTCTTGCCTTGATTGCCTTGATTGCTTTACTTTTTGGGTCCTTGTTTGGGTTTGTTGTAAATCCTACACCCGGATTTGGGGCACCTTCTTAGGTAAATAGCAATAAAACTGTGAGGGAACTGTGCGGGGTATACCGACACGGTTGAAGCAGTAAGCTATGTTAGTGTGACATATTTGTGAGTACTGGTAACCCTTGAGTTCAATCAAGGAGAGTACGGGGCCACTGAGTGATGTCGTGAAGCACTAACGAACTCTTAGAACCTTAATTGACCATCTTAGCCTTTTTAGGGGTAGTGAGATGACCGACTTTGGTGCAGTCCGAAGTTGGTAGATACTCGATACTACACTCATTGAGGGTTGTTTTCTTGGAATATTTCGGTCGCCAGTTAAGTGGCTAAACCGAAACAATGAACACAAAATAATCCAATGATATTGAGCTCCTTAGAACCCGGTTTCTATTTTAGGACATGATGAGCCAACTAACTTCAAGAGGGTACTTACCTACAAACCCCATGCAAGCCTAAACCTAAGGACTTGTTTGCTTTGTGTGAATATGATTGCCTGTATATACACTCACTTGCTTTTTGCATACATATACATAACATCATAACATCATACCATGGCATTTTCAATAACCTTTTAAAGGATCTGAGGGTTCTTTTGATGCAGGGTTACGTTGAACCAGACGTCTACCATGGGCAAGAGGTTTCTCCTCTAAACAAATGCCAGTCAAAGATCAAATACAACAACTTGAATCAGTGGCTATGACCCACTCGACATGGTGAGCTTGATTCTCGTGGAAAGACATCCACCGGCGCAAAAATCTCCAAGCAAAGATCGAAGTTCAACCTCTAACATTCTCTTGTGTTTACCCCAAGAGATCCTTGAAAGCATGCATCCACATATCATGCATTGCATCTTGACGATCTTTCCTTTTTCAGGTTTCCTTACTCTCCTGCTGTTTATTTCAGTAAGAGATGGCTCTAGAAAGGTCTGTCAAAGACATCCAAGACCAGACTGCTCAGCTGCAGGAAATGTTCCTGAACTTGTCTCTGAGGCAAGAAGAAATGAAAGCTCTCCTCACAAAGGGCTTGGAGAATTCAAACAATGCCAGAAGTGATCAGTTGGAAGCACTTCAGTTTGAGCTGACTGCCATGAGGATCCAAATGACGGGGCAACTGGTGGGCCAGATGGCTCTCATCCAGGATTTGTCTCAAAGACAGGAGGAACTCAGAGTTCTCGTCAACCAACTGCTTCGGAACAACCAACTGGGGCAAACATCTGAGGTTCAAGAGCAAGTCACCACTCAACCCCCAACCACTCAAGAAGACGAGGGGAAGGCTCCTCTACTTGCTCCGGGGTCACAAGCCCATCAACAACCTCGTCAGCGCCAACGGGGTAATCGGTGTAGGCAAAATACGTCGGGAAGACAGTTCACGGAGACTGACATACCGTCATCTCTGATTCTAGAACGCTTGTTGGAGGTCAACCTGACTGCCTTGAGGGATCCTATCCGGAACCCAAATACTTCCGCTCCTAACTATCATCCCGACGCATTTTGTGTTTACCACTCCTACAGCCCGGGGCACGACACTGACGACTGTTGGGCCTTGAAGAACAAGATTCAAGATCTGATCGACATTGGAGTGCCGAGGTTCATGCCAGATGGCGAGATGAAGATCTTCTGTTGAGGGGTTCCCCACCCGAAGTGACGAAGCTCAAACTGAAAGACTTTTTCTTCATTTGAATTTTCAAAGTTGTAATTTCTTTTGTTATTCAAACAATTAACTGTTGATGTTAAACTCTGTTTCATTAATGCATTGCATATGTTTGTCTTGAGTTCATCCATTCGTTTTCACTACTCTCATGCTTTCTTTATGATATTTAACTCTTGATAAAAAGCTGCAAGCCTTTAGAGGGAGGATGACGAAACAATACCATAATCTCATACAATATGCTTTTGAACAGACCTTGCTGATGATGTACATGCATTTCTTTCAATTCCCAAACACTGGAGTTATAAGGAAGATAATCCCTAGTCAACCCCTTCGAGCCAAAGAAGTAGGAGTTTTCTGTTCCAAACAATCAAAACCTTTGATTTAAACCGGGGGTAGGGTAGTCTCTCAGTTAATTCAAAAAAAAAGGTGCGCATTGAAGTCGCAAACTCCCAGTTCGTAACACAACGAACGACGTCAAAAAAAAAAGAAAAAGAAAGCATTCCTTTGGAATCAAAAGACAAGGGTGGTTCCCTATCACATAGGAAGTCAATCTCTCAAAAGAGAAAAGCCCACCAAGCCAAAACCTGTAAAGGAGGCTCAAGAAAGCTGGGGCATCCCGCTGACTGTAATCTCAAAAAATGGGAACAGTCAGGCAAAAGTTAGGGATAACAAATCAAAATAAAAATAGAGAGGTCGTTACGAATCCTCAACAACATGAGAAATGTTGCAAAGAAAAAAGGAGATGATGATTGTCTCCCAAATTCAATTGGGGAACCATCACCCAAAAAGTCGTTCCAAACTCAAACAGAGCGCGACGCGCAATTAACTGAGCTTAGGGTTGAAGAACATCACGAAGAGCGGGTGGGTACAAATATACTTTGAGCCT
The DNA here is from genome assembly GCA_948472305.1 of Vicia faba. Classification (NCBI taxonomy): domain Eukaryota; kingdom Viridiplantae; phylum Streptophyta; class Magnoliopsida; order Fabales; family Fabaceae; genus Vicia; species Vicia faba. The sequence continues at coordinate 67,848,176 of OX451736.1, read as the reverse complement.
TTATCCTTTGTTTCTTAAACCGTGAACCAAACCACGTTACAACCCTTTAAAAGTCCTAATTGAAGCATGGGCTAGTTCGAAAGCATACTATTACAAAAGGTACCCTGACTCCTGTAAGGCTTTGCTCTAAAATCTTGTGTTGATTTGTCTTATGAAAAAGTTTTCTGCTAAAAAAAGCATTTTTCGAAACTTCGAGACGAACATAAACTTTGCATTGTTTGAATATCACTGTTTGCATTTGGCTTTTTGGTTGACAGCAAATAAATTCATACAGCGAATGTTCGGAGGAACGAAAACTCTCTCAGTGAGCAAAATCACTTCAAAAGGATGACACTTCCGACGACAAATCTCCTATCAATAAGGGGCATGACATGGCACCATCCAGTTGACCTGGGGAAGTCCAGTCAAGGTTTCAGCAGATCTCTCAAAGTTCAGTTAACCTGGGGCAGTCCAGTCAAGATTTCAACAAAATCTCTCAATTGCAGGGTAACCTAAAGAGACTCCTACATCACCACTTGGGGCGTTCGAATGTCAAAAGTGTTCAACAATTCCTTCATCACCTGTTGGAAGATACGGTTCAGATACGCTCCAAACACGGTTGCCATTCTGTCACCTTTCTTAAGTTCCAGATTAACACCTGTAACAAGCCAGGAAAACATCTATGGACGACTGATTGTGGATTAACACCTGTAACAAGCCAGGAAATTATCTACATCACCACTTGGGGTATTCGAATGTCAAAAGTGTTCAGCAATTCCTTCATCACCTGTTGGAAGATACGGTTCAGATACGCTCCAAACATGGTTTCCATTCTGTCACCTTTCTTAAGTTCCAGATCAACACCTGTAACAAGCCAGGAAAACATCTGTGGACGACTGATTGTGGATTAACACCTGTAACAAGCCAGGAAATTATCTACATCACCACTTAGGGCATTCGAATGTCAAAAGTGTTCAGCAATTCCTTCATCACCTGTCGGAAGATACAGTTTCAGATATGCTCCAGACACGGTAGCCATTCTATCACTCATTCAAATCCTAGTTACAGTTTCAGATATACTCCGGACACGGAAGTCATTCTGCTACTCATACAGATCTCTACTCCAAGATACAGTTTCAGATACGCTCCAGACACGGCAGCCATTCTGTCACTCATTCAGATCCTAGTTACAGTTCCAGATATACTCCAGACACGGAAGTCATTCTGCTACTCATACAGATCTCTACTCCAAGATACAGTCCAGATACGCTCCAGACACGGTAGCCATTCGTTTACTTATTCAGATCCTAGTTACAGTTTCGGATACACTCCAGACACGAAAGTCATTCTGCTACTCATACAGATCTCAAATCCAAGATGTAGTTTTACACGGACTCATCATCAGGAAACCCTACACCGGTTCCTTCTCAAACTCAGAAGATTCTTACTCAAGATCTAGAAATAGTTCAAGATGTGACCCAGAGATGGCGACATTCAGTAACTTATTCCAGATCAACACCTGCAGCAATCAGAAGATTCTTGCAATCCCCAGCCAGAGAGTCTTCCAGAAGCTAACTCCCCTCAGAGTCAAGTTTCAATATCCCCAGCGGAGCTAAAACTCCCAAATATCAAACCCCAAGCAGAATGGAGACTCTCATTCTCAGTTCCTCACAGAATATTCAAATATTCCCCAGTGAAGATCTCCTCGAGACAAGAATCCCCAGTAGATTGGCATACAACCCAAGCTTCTGATTCTCCAGCAGTGGTCCCAGGGTTTCTCATTTTCAACAATCAAGAGATTCTTGCCCTCCACAACAGCAGCCAAGAATTTATTTTCCCCGGCAGCAGTCAAGATTCTTTTATCTTCAGCCATCCAGGATTCATCTATCCTCAGCAAGACAACTCATCAGCTTACATGCGCATTCATCACATTCATATCATAAAAATTGATATAACATACATCGTATCATGCATCATGACATTGCATACAACTAACTCTTTACCTTTTCAGGAAAGATCAGTCAACAGACAAAGATCATCATCTTCCGATATCCATCCAGAAATAGTTCAGATGTGACCCAAACACGGCGACATTCTGATACTTATTCCAGATTCATCCAGATGCAGTTTTACACGGACTCGTCATCAGGAAACCCTACACCGGCTCCTTTTCCACTTCAAGACTTCTGAAAACAGTTCACGGGTTCTCCAGTAACGGATGTTAACCTATCGCTTGTTCAGACTCTTCTCAACTTCTGAAAATAGTTCACGGGTTCTCCAGTAACGGATGTTAATCTATCGCTTGTTTAGATGCAACTTTTGAAAACAGTTTACGGACGCTTCCCAACAACAGATGCTGCTCTATTGCTTATTCAACTTCAAGACTTCTGAAAACAGTTTACGGATTCTTCCCAACAACGGATGTTAATCTATCGCTTGTTCAGATGCAACTTTTGAAAACAGTTTACAGACGCTTCCCAACAACGGATGCTGCTCTATTGCTTATTCAACCTCAAGACTTCTGAAAATAGTTCACGGGTTCTCCAGTAACGGATGTTAATCTATCGCTTGTTCAGATGAAACTTTTGAAAACAGTTTACGGACGCTTCCCAACAACGGATGTTGCTCTATTGCTTATTCAACTTCAAGACTTCTGAAAACAGTTTACGGATTCTTCCCAACAATGGATGTTAATCTATCGCTTGTTCAGATGCAACTTTTGAAAACAGTTTACGGACGCTTCCCAACAACGGATGCTGCTCTATTGCTTATTCAACCTCAAGACTTCTGAAAATAGTTCACGGGTTCTCCAGTAACGGACGTTAACCTATCGCTTGTTCAGACTCTTCTCAATTTTTGAAAACAGTTTACGGACGCTTCCCAACAACGGATGCCGTTCTATTACTTATTCAACCTTAAGGCTTCTGAAAACAGTTTACGGGTTCTCCAGTAATGGATGTTAATCTATCGCTTGTTCAGACTCGAGACTTTTGGAAACAGTTTACGGATTCTCCAAACACGGATATCAATCCATGGCTTATTCAAGACCCCCTCGATTCAGAGATGTTCCAAGACATGGACATCTTTCTGATACTCATTCCAGATGGCATCTTTAAGCCCATTTCCAGAGGCATCTATAAGCCCATCCTCCTCCAGACATTTCCAAATGGCATCTTTAAGCCCATTTCCAGATGGCATCTATAAGCCCATCCTCCTATCAGCAGTCACCAGATGGCATCGTTAAGCCCGTCACCAGGTGGCATCGTTAAGCCCATCACCAAATGACATCTGTAAGCCCATTCCCTCTACAATCACATCACTGAGTACAAATTTTTGGGCACTCTAGTGTCCAATCTCCTTTTACCTTCAAGTCGCGAACGACAAACTTGCCAATCTAACTCTTCAGGTTCAAGAAGATTGAACAGGGGCAACTGTTGTACCCCAAAATTTACCCTCGTATTTTTCCACAAGAAATCATAGCTTCGGGCTCTTCCTGATTTTTCAGACTGGTTCAAGAATCGATCAAACAGACTTTTCTCGTCAGTCAAACAAAATTAGGGTTTCCATTGGTTTTCATGGCTCTGGAATAGTTCAAACAGTTTTCTTAGGGTTTGGTTGATTTTGGCTTAAGTTTTGATCAGGCGGACGCTTCTTTGATTTTAAATCAAGAACTAGGGTTTGTGCGCAGATTTCTCAGAAAGATTTAAATTCTACAGTGCTTTTCAAGTTATTCTGAGATGTGGACTGAAGCATTTGGATTAAGTTCGCAGTGTTTGACTAAATCAGTGAAAAGAGTCATTTGGATTGAGTTTGAAGTATTTGATTGAATCATTAAGAGGAAAGACATTTGGGCAGTTGTTGTGATTGACTGTGCTTTGCTTTGGTTTTTTTGAAGCGCCAGGTTTATTAATTGATCGATGCTAAAGCCACAATGTTTATTTAATTGTTTATTTATTCTAAGTTAAGATAATTGGAATTTATTTCCATTTATTATAATTTAAGAATTATAAATAATAAAATAAATAATTGAAAAGAAGAAAAGGAATTAACTGATAAAAAAATGGATTTTTATTCATCTTTTAATTATTCGTTACAATTGTTGTTTGAATACAGTATTTATTTACAAAGTATTCATAATAATAAATGTTTACAAATAATTAAATTTGGAATAAAACTATCCTAATTTTTCTAAGTTTCCTAGTCTTCATCTTCTATCCAATGCTCCTTTGTCGCTCAATTATTTTTCATCTGCAAAATAAAGAAAAGAAGGAAAAGTCAATTGAAGCAGATAAATTAAAGAGACAGACAGATAAAAAAAGAATTCATCATTAAAAGCAAATGGCCGGGATCAGTTCGCCCTCTCTGCAAATCACGAGATTTCTCCCAGTTCACAAAGAGGGATGAAGAATATTTGCAAATTAAAGTTTGAAAATGCACAAAAGTTACATACTGCATAATTCCAAAAGTGCCTAACCAAAGTCCAAATCCAAACTGAACTAAATGTCAAAGCAACTAAACCAAAAGCTGCCCAAAAGACAGCAAGATATCAAACAAGTACAAAAGGCCATCAAAATGCTGTCAATATGCAGGAAAGATGTCAAAAGAGATGTGCAAATATGCAGAGAAAGATTAGAGTGCAAGCAACATCATTTCATCATTTCCCTAGGCCATTGCTTTTTCAGAATTAAGAGTACAAACATAAAACATTATTTTATGCTGCAATCTGTACTAGAGAGAGAGAAAAGAGAGAAAAGAGGATGGGCTTACTGGCTTTAGGCATGAGGAGATATATAACAAACTGATCAAGACAATAAAAAGGGGGCAGCATAAGATATCAAAAAACATATCAAAAGAAATCACAAAAAGATAACTCAGAGAAAGCCAAGCTCTCAAGCTTAACCTAAGCTGCCTCAGGCCTGCATAAGCAAAAAGGCCTCAAAACCTGTACAAGCTCTCAAAAAACCTGCTTTTCATCAAATACCCTGCATAAAAAGCTACCTGCATTCAAAGCCAAAGCCTAAACTGATATCCAAAAACCAGTAAACCAGGTTTTCCAACACTTAAACCTTCAACCTGTTTGAGGCATATAACACAAAGCCTGGATTCTAAACCTGTGATGGCCTAAAGACACAAACCAGTCCATCAAAACTGTAAGCACAAAAAGCCATAGGCCATAACCTGTAAACTGCAAACAACCCTCAAACTGTCAAGCCTAAGCATCAACCAACAAAGTCAAAAAACATCAAACTGTCCAAACCTTTCAACACCATCCAAACATCATCAAATAAATCTCATAAGCAGACGAAGCATTCAAAGGTCAGATTCAAGCCAACACCCTTAGAATATCTTCATCACAGGGTGATACAAAGCAATAATACAAATATTCAAATCAAACTCAAGCGTAGCATTCAATTCAATACCAACAAGCATTCAAAGGCAATGCAAAAAGCCTCAGAAAGTTTTCATCATAGGCAGGCATCAAGGCAACTAGAAGAAGAAGATAAAGAAGTATTCAGGGTTCAGGCATATAGCAACAGAAGCATACACAAGCAGAAACGAGGCAAAGAGACGAGAAGAAGAAAGAAGTGACAAAAGTTAGGTTCTCAAGATCATCATAAAACCTAGCAAAAGGGGCAAATACAGAGTACCGTGGTTATCAAAGCCAGTCCACAGCATCGCCAAGCTTCGCCTCCGGCCGCCTGAGCGCCTCCACCTTCATTCCTCCACCGTCTCCTCAGAAAGGTATAACTTCTCTCCCTCTTCACGCACCTCGAACCAAAGAAACATGTAATCAGAATCAATAAACGAAGAAACTAAGCATGCAAAAGGGAACTAACAAAAACCCCTAACACGTTGAAAGAAAATCGTACCTCTTTTTACCGCCGTTTGAGTGAACGCGAGGAGGAGGATGAACGGTGGAGCCGGTGACCTTGGACGAAAGAAACTCAGAAGCTGGCATGAAAATGAGCGAAGAAGAAGATGAACGGAAGTGAAGACGAAAACGGCGCCGCTTCTGTATTTGAAACCCTAAGTCCAAGTGAAACGAAAACGTTGCAACCCTAAGACAAAAGCTTGTCACGAAGCTTAGGCCTCGCCCCATTCTAGCAATGCCTAAGCCCACCCGGATTTGAGACATACCCCCCTTTCTGTTTCCCTTATTTCAGCTTGGGCCTAAAACCCTTTGAGCCCATCCCATCCTTTTTAACAAAAACTATTGATTTTTTTTAAAATTAATTTTATATTAATTTTTGCTTTGTTAAATAAATACACTAATTTTATTTTACATTAATTAACCATACTTTTATATATATATATATATATATATATATATATATATATATAACATAATAGAAATAATATTTTTCCTTAAACTTGAAATTTTTACTTCCTTTAATTATATTTTTATATACATGAAATGTTAATTTTCTTAAGATAATACTTTTCATTTTTTCTAAAAAATACTTTCTTTGTACATAATTAACAAAATACAAAGCATGACAATAATACATTAATTAAAATACACCAAAACATTCATTTTTTATTTTTTAACTTAAAACATTTTCTTAATCTTAAAACATTTTCTTTTCTTAAAATATTTTCTTTGTACATAATACAAAATATATAATACACTTAATAATACATTTAGGTTAACATTTCTCAAAACTGTAAATAAATCACATAATCATATACATTGACACATACACATTCGCTTTATTCTTATATATTGCTGTACATTTGATACTTATTACATTTATGCGACCGGTTTGATTTGGTTGTAATTATTAGACACTACGCTCCTAAAGTCTCATCCCCATTTTTAAATTTGTACCCCCACTCCCGAATACTTATTTTGTAATAGCGTAGACTTTAAATTCCCGCAATTTATCGCTTTCAATTATACCATGGTTAGACCTAGGGTTTGCATGTACATAAATCAAACGCTAGATAACCTACTACAAAAACAAATACATGAAATCAATACACAATCACACTTGCACCCCCTAGGGTAATCCCACATGTTGCCTTCCAAAATGGGCCATGCTTGTACGTCGAGTTTCTTTGGCAAAACAATTCAAATGATCATAAGTCCCTCGATGACGCTTTCGAAAGTTGCCTATCAAAAATGATCATAGTCCCTTCAAGCAAAATTGCCAAAGACACTTGGCACCATTGCATTCATGGTCCATACGATGACCCGCGCCCGTCCCGTTAAACATCCTAAAACGCAAGATTGTCCACCAAATTCAATGGTGGAACAAAATTGTTAAAAAGGGTTGAAAACATAGAGAAAACCTTTGAGTACAATAGGGATAGACAAAACTCTTAGTTACTTGAAATCAACTTGCAAAAAACACTTGCCTCCTTTTCAAAAACACACTTCACAAACACTTTCGAAACAAACTTCCAAAAACATTTTGAAACATCTTTTCGAAAAGATACACACCGTTGTATATACTCAAACACGAGTCATTACAATGGTTGCCGAAACAAAGGCGTCTATTTCAAAAACATTTTCAAAACACACACATACACACACCATTTTCAAGCAATCAAAAATCAAGGCAAGTGATCTAAAACCAAGTAACTAAGAGCCCATGGATAACCATGGATGAAAAGGGTGCTAATACCTTCCCTTTTCATAATCTACCCCCCGAACCCACGAAAAATCTCAAAAGGTTTTTTCTGTGCTTTTTAAACCTTTCCTTTAGGATAAAATAAAAAGTCGGTAGCGACTCTTGCTAAACCGAACAAGTGCGAATACAAAACGTAAAACCTCAAGTCAGTTCTCCCACCGTATCACACCCGGTGACTTATGACGTTCAATCTTTTAATTCTGCAAAGTCAAACACACGTACACAAACTCAGCAACATCTTTCTTCATCCCTGGCCACCAAAACATCTTCTTCAAGTTTTGATACATTTTGGTCGCACCAGGATGGATACTTAACTTACCACGATGTCCTTCCTTAAGAATACTCTTCTTAAGTTCTGGTACATCTGGAACACAAACTCTGTCTCTGAATCTTATCACACCATTCTCGTCAATCCTAAAGTCGCCACGTTTTCCTCGATTGATCAACACTAACCGGTCCATTAATCCCAAGTCGATCTTTTTTCCATATCTGATCTCGTCAAGAATACCATTTTTTAGTTTCAACATACCCAACTTCACACTAATAGAGGTCTTTTCACATACTAAACTCATATCTCTGGATTGTGCAATAAATTCATACTCTCAAACCATAAACATCGACATGTGCAAGGATTTCCTACTTAAGGCATCAGTTACGACATTAGCCTTACTAGGATGGTAACTTAAGCTAAAATCATAATCCTCCAAAAGTTTAAGCCATCTTCTCTTCCTCATGTTCAATTCTTTCTAATCGAATAGATACTTTAAGCTCTTGTGATCACTAAACACCTCAAACCTGGAACCAAAAAGATATTGTTTCCAAATTTTCAACATAAAAACTAAAGTTGATAATTCTAGATCATTCGTAGGATAGTTCCTCTCATGAACTTTTAACTGTCTAGAAGCATAAGCCACAACCTGACTATTCTGCATCAACACACTACCTAAACCCATATTTGACGCATCACAATACACCATATAGGACTCACTTGGATTTGGAAAAATCTACACAGAGAGAGTTATAAACTTCTTCTTGAGTTCTTGGAAACTTTCCTCATTTTCACATACCAAACATAAGCGTGACCCTTTCGAGTCAATCGAGTCAAAGGAAAAGCTAATCTTGAGAAAACTTCAATGAACCTTCTGTAAAAACCAGCCAAACCCAGAAAACTGCTGATCTCCGTAACAGACTTTAGAGTCTCCCACTGTAACACAACATCAACTTTTAACGGATCAACAACAATCCCTTCACTAAAAATCACATGGCCGATAAGACTCACTTCTTTTAACCAGAATTCGCACTTGTCAACTTTGCATAAAGCTTCTTCTCTCTCAACACCCGCAATACAATTTTTAAATGCTCTGAATGCTCTTCACCAGACTTAGAATATATCAAGATGTCATTGGCAAACACAACCACAAAATGATCTAGATAAGGAATGAATATCCTATTCATATACTCCATGAACACACCTGGCACATTAGACACTCCAAACAACATTATTGTATACTCATAATGACCATACCTCATCTTGAATGTAGTCTTTGGAACATCGTCTGGTTTCACACAAATATGATGATAACCAGACCTCAAATCTATCTTGCTAAAGACACTAGCATCCCCCAATTAATCCACCGGGTCATCAAGTCTCGAAAGAGGATACTCGTTCTTGATAGAAACCTTATTAAGTTATTTGTAGTCAACACACAACCTCATACTGTCATCTTTCCACGGAGATACAATTGGTTGAATAAAATTCTTCTCAAGCAACTCTTCCAAATTTTTATTTATTTCAACCAACTCTGAAGACACAGGACTAGTACCAGGTACTAAGTCTATAGTAAACTTAACTTCACGCTATGGAGGTAAGTCACAATGTGTTCAGGAAAAACATCAGGAAATTCACATACCATTGGCATATCACTACCCGTCACATATTTCTCCACTCTTAGAGAAACGAACATCACCAATACCTAATTATAATCCATTAAAGACATCTCAACTTGACCGACATATAAGAATCTCGAATCTGCATTCTCTTCTGGTTCGGGAAACAATGTAGCCTCAACCACCTCTACACCCTTGCAATCAGCGACATGCTGAACCAACCCTCCACATTTGAAACATCTCAAAGAAGCAGAAGCTTTTCCCCCACTTGTTTTGATCCCTGTCATGCAAGTAAGCGGTTATAAGAACAAACGAGTATCAATAGTATTTCACACACATGTCACATACTAGGGAACAAACAAAATACAAAAATTCTGGCCGAATAGACCAACCTGCTCTGAAACCACTATGTAACACCCTAAACCTCGAAACTTATATATTAAGCATTACACGAAAATTTAAGGTATCACCAAAGACAATCCTTTAACATTAATACAAACATTTAATAAACACGCAGCGGAAAATATCAACGTCATACAACACCTGTCATCGCACACTCACCTAAACTTAGGGTATCATTACGGTGGTATCAATCTTATTTTAAATAATAAAACATTGCAACTTAGACCTTTAGTCTCAAAACTTCTAATTATAATAAATTGTTTTCAAAATAAAGAGTTATCATATTCAACTCTAAATAAATTTAACATTATAAGCAAACAAACGTTCTCAACCTTGATGTTACAGGACCAAAGCAAGACTTCTAAATAATAATAAAACTAAATAGAGTAACTCGATGAGATAACTTCTACTTACAACAACCAACTCTACTCTTGATTATATTCAAGATGTCTATGTGGGATAACATCCAAGAAAAGAGGGTGAGAATACACTTCAATAATTAGCGATGAAAGCAAGCAAAGGTAGAACATCATATTGTCATACCCCAAATTGATCCTAACCTTCATTCAAATCTTATGGCTTATGCATTTCATTCTCCTCATATGCATTACCTTTCCATTAGGTCATTTACCATATAATGCATCATTAATAAATAACTTGGCATGGGATCAAGGCTCTTTGAAGAATTAGGGTTTTCTCTATTATTGTGAGGCTTTAATTTTCATTCAAGGTTGATTCATTTTGTTTCTTCAACAATCATGGTTAGAAGCTAGGGTTTTGAATTCATGATCACTGAGAACTTCCTTTTCATCAAGCTACAAGGTCATCTTTATCAAGATTCATCAAGACCAAGGTATTAAAGTTTTCATCTATTGTGTTTAGGGCTTAACCAAGGTTTTTAATTGAGAAATAATGGAGTTAGGGTTTGATTCTAGAGTTATCTTGATCCTTTGTCCTTCAACATTTCAAGCTTGATCTTCATTAAAGGGTCTTCTGACTACATGGTATGCACGTTATGATAAAGTGGTGTTTTCTTCAAAAGCTTTAGAGTGTGAACTTGGGCTCAAGGACTTCTTTGTGGCTTGTGGATCAAGTTATATTTTCCTATGTTATGTTCATCAATTAACACAAAGTTTTGGTCAAGATATAACACATGGTGCATCATTCATTGAGACCCTATATTTCATCAATTCAAGGTGCATTTTTTGTTTGAGCTACAAGATATTGAGGGGTTCTAATATCTCCCCCTTGTATAACCGACCTTTGTACCCTTTCTCTTGGTGCTAATAAGCAATGAAGGCCTCATATAGATTCATTTATTCCTAAAGGAAATGGAAAATATCAAATAAAACCCGCGAGAGAAAAGAAATGTTCGTCACAACCAAGAGAAGGGTACGAGAGTCGGTTGCATAAGGGGAAGGTATTATCACCCCTCACATCTATCGTACTCGATGGGATCCATCTAGTTAGTGTGTGTTCGAGTGTTAAGTGATAGTTTGCAATAATCTACTTATTCAATAAAAGAGAGAGAAGGGGTTTAGTTTTTTAGTTTTTTGTGCTCAGCAAGACATCGCATATTGTGCCTACGTACTCCCCCGTGCAATAGGAAAGTCTTAGCCTCGTAGTTCAGCTAGAAAAAGGACGGATTTGTTGGTTGGTTGATTTTATTTATGAATATAGGAGCTTAATCGTCTGTGGACGATAAAACTTACCAAGTGGTTTGCATGCGAGCGAAAGATTAAAAAAGAGACTTACATGTGGGTAAGATTTGATGAGTTGAGATTGTTTTTATGTGGGAGATAAGTATTGGACCATTAGTGCTAACGGATAACGCTCCAAGTACTTTGATGGAGGTGATATAATCGTCCCAACCAACTTTTTCATCCTAAAAAGGTTTTTTTTTAATAAAAACGTGAGTTGAAACAAGGTTCACTTATTTAAGGTTCATTTAAGGAAATCGAATATCGAAGCCGCAAGTTAAGACAACCAACAACCTAAATACTTGTGAAGGAGGGGATAAAATTGTCCCAACCATCTTTCCTAAGTTTTATTGAGAAAAAGTTTTTGAAAAGAAACTCGACGTTGGATCGAGGTTTGGAGATTGGATTAGGAAAGTGTTTTAAAATAAACGAGAGAAGGTTGGTTGTAATTGCAAAAGCAAACTCGAAATATCAATTTGGTTATGGCTTGGTATATGGACTAAGATGCTTGGGGTGGTTGATTGCGATTGCTAATAAAACTCGACTTATCAATTTGGATTAGGGCTTGGTATATGCACCAAGGATACATGGTTTAATTGATTTTTATTTCATGTGTACAATAATGGATAAGTGTCTAAAAGAAAAATAAACTATTAAGTTATTACATGTACAAAATGGGGGATACATTTGCTAAATCAAGATAAAAAAAGTAAAGTTCACAAGCCCATTCAAGGTGGTACACACAAATGAATATTAGCATGAAAGTAATAAAATAATTAAATCGAATTAAATCACAAGTGTACTAACAAAGTGGGCTAGTCTTTAGACAATTAATTGGAACAATTAATCAACTAGGTATCACTGTAAGAAAGTCCAAGAGTAAGCTGTGAATGTAAGCAAGTGCGAGTATGATGGTGGTGAACAATTAAAAACTTACAAAATAAATTTAATCAAGCACACACAAAAATACAAATTTAAATATTGAAGCAAAATAATAGATAAATTAAACAAATTAAATGAAAGTATTAACCAAATTAATACTTAAATTAATCAAGTTAAAAAATATCATTTAATAATATTAATCCCTAACAAATAATACAATAAAAGAAAATTGTTAAAGAAAATAAACTAAATATACAAATTAATTAAAAATAAAATAAACAAAGGAACAAGGGCCTGAAAATGAGAAATGTTGAGGGTGCAGTCAGAAAAGTCCTCCAGCGACAGTGTTTCTCAAGTAGTTTCTCTCTCTCCTTTTTGAGTGTTTTTTCGTATGCTTTTGTTGCCGTCTAAAATGAATGAGAGTTAGTGGTTAAGTAATGGTGAGGTTCAGTTGATCTAGGTTAGGAAACATGTTAGAATTGAGACTGGAGTTTGTTGTGATCAGGTTTGGATTGTGGTTTTATGTTTGTTAGCATCGGTTGGGAATGAGGTCAGGATTAGTGTAGGTTTGTGAATTGCTTAGTGAGTGGAGTGTATTCCCTGGTTTTTTGGGATTGATAGGGGAACTGAAAATAGCTTTTTTTGTTGTTGTGAATTTTGTGTGAAAATCTGAAATTGAATTGTTTTCAATAATTTGTGGATTTCTATGCTGAAGTCAATTATGTCCTTTGAATTGAATGCAATGAATGGCTAGATTGGTATGTGAACATTGGAATTTGTTTGTAATTTTTCCTGTGAATTATTTGAAATTCATGTGCAAATTTAAAGTTAGTGTAAACCGTGTGTCACTTGAGTAATGTGAACAAATTGTGAAACTAAATTTGGTGAGTTGTCCATAGGACAAAAGTAAGTTGGGGACCACCTGAGTTGCGAGGGAAAATTAGTGAATGTTAAATTTGCCATTAGAGTTTTGTTTGGTAGTGCAATTATGAATTTAGTAGTCCACGTCGCTAGCTTTGTTTTTTTTTTTTTGTGTAAGCAAGGAATATATTAAACGGAAAACTAAGGGTTCTCCAACCTTTTAACACAGAAATGCATGCAAAAATTACTGGCAAAAAACCCGGAAAATTATATACCAATTACAAACTACGATAAGAAGAACAAATGATCCTTTCTAAAATCGTAGAAACTACAATTAGAGTGTGTAACCTTAGCACAAAAGGACCATCTCCAAACCAAATATTTAATACTCCAAACTGTATTATTCACATTCCAAACCTCATTCTGAAAACATATACCATTTCTAACCAACCATATACATCACACTGTTGCTAACCATATAACTCCGACTTTGCCTAACTTCACCATTTTTTCTCTACAAAAGAAGTACCAATTCATAAAATGTGAATGACACTCCACCAACTCCTCCTCCCTTTTACCCACCAAAATGGCTATTTCCAACCAAATAGATTTGACCACACCGCAGAAAGAATGGTCCCTATTATCCACATGAATGCCACAAAAACAACAACAAAGAGAATCCAAAGGGAAAGAAATACCTCTAACAACCAATTGGTCTTTTGTAGGAAGTTAATTAAGGAGGGGCCTCCACCCAAAAAACTTGATTTTAAAAGGGACTTCCATGTTCCAAATTAAGCCAAAAACAGCATCGTACTTATTTGATGGGCCAAAGGGAACCCTCTTACTAACATAAAAATTGTAACAAGAAGAAACGGTAAACCCTTCTTCCGGATTGAGGCCCCAAGACACCTCATCCTCTCCTTCCGATAAATTACCATACGCTTCCAACCTCCCTTTCAAAAGAGCCACTTTTTTTGTCAAAGATGAGAAAACTTCCCCCCCCCCCCCCCCCCCCCCCCTCAATTAACCCCAAATTCCCCCATTTCTACTCTCCATATTTCCAACCTCCCATGGACGCCACTGTCACTTATTTCAATAAAAAAGCCAAGAAAATTTCCAGAAAAACCTCCTTTAAATAAAAGTTATCTAACCACCTTTCTTCCCAAAAAGGAGTTTTGAAACCATTCTGAATAATAAACTTACAATTAGAAATAATGGGATCCTCAAAAGAAACTTTGCTAATCTTAAGAATATCCTTCCACCATGAAGAACAAGAGGAGAAATATTTAGGAGAAACGCCACCACATAAAGCCTTTATCGATACATCACCATATCGGGCTCTCAACACCTTGAACCATAAAGCATTTTGGCCTTGTGAAATTCTCCACCGCCATTTATTAAGAAGGGCTAAATTGAATTCGGCCAATTGTTTATGCCTAATCCCCCATTCTTCAAAGGTAAAGTAAGCTTACCCCAACTAACCCAATGAATCTTCCTCTTCTCCCCCACTCCCCCCCTAAAGAAAGTTACTTTGAATACAAGTGCAATCTTTGACAACCTTCACTGGCATCTTGTAAAAGGACATAGTGAAGATAGAAATAGAACACAAGATGGATTTCAAAATAGTAATTCTTACACCGAAATTAAGAAAGCGGTTCTTCCACCCTCCTAAGCGCTTTTTCAACTTTTTAGGAGAGGGGTCCATGTAGAAGCCTTCCTAGGATTGGACCCGATTGGAATACCAAGAAAGATAAAGTTACTATCTTCGACCTTGCAAGATAACATATAAGAGGCGGTTTCTAAGAAATTATAACTAGAATTAATTCCAATTAACTTACTCTTATGAAAATTAATCCCAAGACCCAAGAAAAATTCAAAAGCCCTTAACACCGTCTTAATCGCCCTAAATTGCTTCCAAGATCCCTCTCCCACCAATAAAGTATCATCCGCAAATTGAAGAATGTCAACAAAGCAATTATCTTTAATGAAAAATTATCAAACTCCCTTATTTCGATAGACTTTCTTACCAACCCCGTTGAGCCTTCCGCCGCCAGGACAAAGAGAAAAGGAGAAAGAAGGTCTCCTTTCCTCAAACCCCTCTCAACACCAAATTCCTTAGTAGGACTACCATTGACTAGCACCGACATCTTACTTTGAAAGACCAATAACTCCATCCACTTCCTCCACTTTGACCTGAACCCCATACTTCTCAATACATAACGGAGATAGTTCCAACTCACTTTGTCATACGCCTTCTCAAAGTCCACCTTAAAGAGAAGACAATTTATCCCCTCCTTCCTAACAAAATTAACAACTTTGTTATCCACTAAAACACTATCAAGCAATTGTCTTCCCGGAACAAAAGAACTTTGACAAGGAGAAATAATTTCTTCTAGAACTCTTTTCCACCTTCCCGCCAACAACTTAGCTATAGATTTATACATACAACCTAATAAGCAAATTGGCATGTAATCATTCAAACCTATGTGATTCGAAGACTTAGGAAGCAAAGTCGAGAAAGAAGAAGTAACTCCTTTAGAAACCACATCTCCATCATATAAATAGTTAAAAAACCAAACAAAATCCTCTTTCAAAAAAGACCGATACTTCTTAATAAAGAGAAAAGAGTAACCATCTGGACCCAGACTCTTAGCCCTACCACAACACCAAATAGCCTCCTTAACCTCCTCCTCTTGAAAAGGTCTTTCAAGGAATAATCTATCCGCCACACTAATACTATTGAAACAAATACCATCCAACAAAGGTCTTTCCTCTTCTGTTTCTAAATATTTGTGTTCAAAATGATTAGTTACCTCCTCCTTTATTTCATTAACCGACTCCAACAAACCACCCGAAGTGGCCAATGGGCCTAAGTGATTCTGTCTTCTTCTCTCCTTCACCACCTTATGGAAAAAGCCACTATTATAATTTCCTTCTTTAAGCCACTTTAATTTAGATTTTTGAACAAGCATGTTTTCCTTAATCCTCAGATTTGTCCAAAATCTACTAGACGCTTCCTTCCTCTTTGTAATAATATCCGGGTGCATTTCCTCATTTTCATTCCCCAACCCATCATCCCCCATATTTATATCTTTCACACCTTCCTCCACTTCTAAGTCAAATCTACCAAACACAACCTTATTCCACCACTTGAGTCTAACTTTAAGTAATCTAAGCTTCTCTTTAAGCATAAAATATCCCCTACCTTCCACCTTTAAATCTTTCCACTCTTATCAACAAAAGGGATAAACGAATCTAACGAGAACCATTCATTATTAAACTTGAAAGGTTTTAGCCCCTAATACACATCATCCTTAACTAACCATATAGGGAAATAGTTCGAGAGATCTCTATCACTAATAAGTTGGCCTATTACTCCCCACCTATTAACAATGTTATCTGCCACCAGAAACCGATCAATCCGACTCATAGACTTACCATTTCCGCTATACCAAGTGAATTTCTTCCCTTTACAAGGGATGTCCACCAACAAACTTTCCCCAATAAATTCCTCAATATATTTCATGTCACCCCTACTTTCAACCGTTCCCCCTCCCTTACTCTCACTATTAGCTTTGACCGAATTGAAATCCCCTCCAATGATCCTCTCCCATTCTCTATAAGAATCCTTCAACTCCAACAATCTAGCCCACATACACTTTTTCTATCTCAAGTCACACGCGGAGTAAACTTTAACCACATAATACAAGTTACCCTTCCACAAAACTTTGATCCCTAAAAACCCTTCCCCTTTGAATCTATAAAGCACCTCCATAACACTGATTCTCCAAAGAGTAACTAAACCACCCGACATTCCCCTCGAGTTAGTGAACGAAAACCCCACATCTGTGTTACTCCAAAAACTCCTAGCAACATAATCTTGAAGGTTAGAAATCTTCCTCTCTTGAATCAAGAAAATATTTGCTTTACCCTTTTTAATCAACGAACTAATTCTACGCCTTTTAAGCACATTTCTTCCCCCTCTAATATTCAGCGAACCAATGATCATTTTGAAACTTTATTTAACTCCTTCCTCCCAACCTTTGTCTTGCTTTCTTTGCTCTCCAATTCCTCTAACCGACTAATATTTAAACTCCTACTGTCTGAATCCACCACCCCTAATGCCACAATCACCGACCAAAGTTTTTCCCCTGCTCCTCTATCCAAAAACTCCCATTGTCTCCCATTATTACTACCAATTTCCACTTCCTCCGATTGATTACCATAGAAAGGACCAAGACTATCGCTACACTTCTCCGCTTACTGTGTATAAAGAGGGAGTATAGAATTCCTAGAAGTTGGGACATGCAAATTATTTTGGGATACAACTCCTCTTTTGGAAATAACAGCGGTTGACTTCTTCCTCTTCACCCTTCGAATCGTTTTTAGGACGCCTCTAGCAAGAGGACCTCCTAACTCTGCCATCATTTTCTGCTTAACTACTTTATTCCTAACTTTCTTATTCAAAATAGGCATTGAACACACAACTTCAAAAACAGAATTCTTGGAGCACCTCCTCCCTCTCCTCGAAAACCTTTGAAACTCCATTGGCATTACATACTGCTTCATCAAACGACACAAGACCTCTTAAAACAGCACCAAAATTATCATTTTAAAGCTCCTGATTCCCACCTGTACCATCCTGTCAGCTAATTCTAGACCTCAATCCAGCATAGTCAACATGAGGCGAAAACTCCTCAATATTTTTCATTGTCTCATTATTTACAGAAGCATTATGCTCCTTAAAACCATCAAACGACCAACCATATTCAGGATCCGAATATCCTGAGCCAGTAATTTGAGAAGAAGAATTACTTGTTACATGCCGAAACGAACCAATGAAATCTTCCTTAAGCGTTAATTCGAAGCACTTGCCGTCAATCTCCATATTGATACGGTCCACCAGTTTGAACGCTAGAGGAACTTTCAATTGAATTTGAGCCACTTCTAAAATATAACTAGAAGTTGTGACCTCATCTATACAAACGAAAACGCCAAGGGAATTGGCCAATTTCACAAAGAAACCAGCATGCCAACCATGAGCTGGAATACCAAACATTCAAATCCACACCAATCTCGTGTCATCTACCTCGCCCTCGCTCCATTTCCTTAACTCTGAGAACCACCTTTTCCACCAATTTTCCTCCTCCTTAAAAAAACTATTAAACACCTCAATCTCCTTTTCTTGTAACAGACAGAGATTCACACCCAATGGAACATTGTTGATTCCAAACAAACCTTCCATCTCGAGGAAAATCTGAATGTTATAAGTAGAGCCCGGGATGATCACCTGCCCAATGAATTCTTTTGCTAGTATTTCCCTGTCCTCCATCTTCGAAATGAAATAAAAAATTGTCTTCTCTTCACTGATAAGCTTCTGAGAATTATTAACTAACACCTCCGCGAATGTTCTACGCCCCCAACGAGAATGAGCACCTTCATGCCCTCTAAAACCCACAAATTTCCGAAAACCCTTCTCCTTAATCTGAGCTTCAACCCTACCTTCATGCAAATCTGCGACAAAGCTTCTCCTTTCAACTCTAGGCACATTAACATGTAACTTCTTGCCCATGATCCAATTTATTTGTTATTGTATGACAATGTTTAGCTTCTAACTGTCTGCATTTCTGCACAATATTAACATTCATTCTTTTTCTTCTTTTTTCTGGTTTACTTGCTCATAAAGTTTTGTTCATGTATGATACAGGTTTTCATGCACTTGGAATCAACATGGTACTGCAACAATTGGTGTAGGTCTGGTGCAAATCTGATGGCAATAAGTTGGATGTTTGGCCTGATGTTGTTAACTCTAATATTTTTTCATGCAGGCCTTGTTCTGATGCAATAGAGATCCATGTTGGAGTAGAAAATAATGCATGGAGGATGGAGCCTTGAAGAATATGGTAATCTGAGGCCATGACATGGAACTTGGAGAATCTTGCAAAAATGTAGATTCAAGAGACCTTCTTACTCTCTTGGGAAAAACATCATGAAATGTGCTTGTAATATTGTAACGGTAAATGTTCTTTTGTAACCTTAGAAACAATGTTAAACCGAAACTTGCCACATTTGAGATCAAATAAAACTTTCAATTTAATATCAAATGAATTGCTTTGAATTTCCTTATAATGTGATGATAGATGAATAATGTGATGATAGAGTAATGTATAGTTTTGGTTCAAATTGAAAGATGATGAAATGTGAATATGGTCAAGTGAAACCTCAAACAAAATCAAACCAAATCCAAGTTGCACTCTAGAAGGGCTTAAATCACAATGCAAGAATTAAAGAAATAACTTGGATCTCAAAAAAAAAAGATGACCAAATCCAAGTTGCACTCTAAAAGGGCTTGAATCACAATGCACGAATTAAAGAAATAACTTGGATCTCAAAAACAAAGATAAGACTTAGATGAAACCAAACAAACCCTTATTTCTAAACCCTAGATAGAATGCCAAAAACGAAGTTAGAAGGATGTTGAATGTAAGAGATGCAAACACTTCAAAGATTCAAAGAAAATGTCATTACACGTGCAGATGAAAATAGTAGGAGAAAATTTAGGGTATGACAATTTCCCCTATGTAATTATCTTTTAGCTAGATAACATGAATGACTTTGGTCTTCATGATATCAGTGATGAAAGGTAATTAAATACAAACATGCCCAAATTTTTCCCTTAGATGCAATGAAATGATATGGTATGCTATGAATGTATGGATTTTACCACTGGGAAAATGAAAATGAAAAATTACTCTGTGGGGATTAATGCAGTGATTGCAAAGGCATTTCAATTAGAAAACTTGTCGGGGAAAAGAAATGGCATTGACAAATCAATTTCAACTAATGTGTTGATTCAAAAATAAAAGAAAAATAGAATCACCTAATGTACTAATGCAAATAAGCGACCATGACAAACATCAGCTAATGTACTGATGAAGAGGAACAAATGATGATCGACATCAGCTAATGTACTGATGAGAAAGACAAAGACAAACCTACATCAACTAATGACTAATGAGAAATACAAAGAAATACCTACATCAACTAATATACTGATGAAGAGAAATGAAATATGACCTACATCAGCTAATGTACTAATGAGGAAAAACAGAGAAAGACCTATATCAGCTAATGTACTGATGAGGAAGACAATGAAAGGCCTACATCAGCTAATGTACTGATGAGGAAAAATAGAGAAAGACCTATATTAGTTAATGTATTAATGAGGAAGACAACGAAAGGCCTTTACCAGCTAATGTACCAAGGAGAAAGACAACGAATGATCGACATTAGCTAATGTACTAATGAGGGGAAACAAGAAATGACAAGCATCGACTAGTGTACTGATGAACGAGAAACAAGAAATGAATCATCAACTAATATAATGATGAATTAGACAAAATATTATCGATATCAGCTAGTGTACTGATGAGGAAGACAAAAGACGACCCATATCAGCTAGTGTATTGAGGAGTGGAACAAAAGATAGGCCATCATCAGCTATTGTACTGTTGAATAAAGACAAACAAAGACCTATATAAGTTAATGTACTGATGAGGAGAAACAAAGAAGGCCTCACATAAACTAATATACTGATGAGGAAAATAAAGAAAGACAACTAACACTAACTAATGTATTGATGAAAGTCAATGAATAAGAGGTAACCAGCGTCAACTAAAGTATTGATGAAAAAGAGATAACCAATGTCAACTAATGTATTGGAAAAGGATAACCAATGTCAACTAATGTATTGAAAAAGGACTAAAGGCAAACAAAATATTAACTTCAACCAATTTTCCGGCAAAAATTAACAAGAAATTACTGATCTCAAATTGATTTATTGGGGATTATTATGGACTTCCAATAGTAGTCATCGAATCCATGCATACTTTATGCTGATGCATGATATATCTTTTTTTTTCCTTTTGAGCGTGTTGGCATGTATGAAATAATGCATGTGATGAGTGATCAATGCATGTAGCAGTTTACTGGATATTGGCCATTGGGCATTGGATTTTTGTGATAATGAAGAGCTTGGTTTTTAGTGGAAAAGATCGACAAAATTTGAGCTTTTTGACTGTTTATGCAATGGGTGTATGCCTCATGGATGGTATGCATTGTTCGATGCATTGTTGATGAATGCATGCAAATATGATTAAGGATTATGGTCTGAATGTCTCAACTAGTTCCCCTGTGTAGGTTTACATACGGTTAAAACTGAGAAAGGTTCTTGTAAAGATTTTGTGAAGGGAAAATGGTTCTTTGGTAGGATATTGCAAGCATGTCTTCCTGACACCCATTTTTAGCAGGGAATTGTTGAGATGATTTGATATGGAGAGGTTTTGGCCTTGCCCATTGCCCCAGATTGTTGAGTCCTTGAAGAAACTTTCTTCAACAAGAGTTTGGAAACAAAATAATGATCTTAAAGATGACATGCCCCAGTGTTTAGAGCTTTGAAATGGAATGCCCCTGATTAACTGATCTTTGACACGGTTTACCAAGTCCTGAAGAGATTTTTCCCTGACGGGAGCGCTTGAAAATGATTGAGATCCTTAACCAATTTCACATGTTGAAATTTCCCTGGTATCAAGTGCTGACTTGAAAATACAATTGTTTATTCAAAATGGTAATTTTAATGTGATGATTATGCAATCTTTGAAACCAAATCATTTATTAAAATGATATTGCGGTATACAATGGATAAATCACGATGAGGATGCAATGATAATTTTGAAATTCAAGATGTGAAAAATGATGTGATAACATTGTATCAACATCAATGGTTTTAGCAAACATTGAGGAGTCAGGTTAACACAACCTTGTTGTAGTATGCTTTCAAAAGAAACCTTGCTTCAATTAGGTCTTTTGATGGTTGTAATGTGGCCCTCTTCATAGTTTTTGAAACAAAAGATATAAGGCTCAAATTTTTATTTTAACCCACCCTATTATTCGTGACATTCTCCAGTTCTATGTTCAGTCAATTTACAGACACATTGAGCTTCCAAGAGGAATTTCAAATGATGACGTGGTAGTATCAGTCACCTATTCTTATTTGGAAGTCACACAAGCTTGTTATTGTATTTTCTTTGTCGAGGATCTTCTGTGATATTTTTTTATTTGATTTTTTTGCTTTGTTTTGCATCCTTAATTTTTGCCTGGATTTTTTCTTTTGAGCTTTCAATCCAACGGGGTGCCCTAACTTTTGCCTAAGTCGTTTGATGTTCTCAACTTAGTGGGTTTTTCTTTTTTGATTTTCCATTTTTTCACTTCTATGTTTGAATAACTTGTGTGACATTTGTCATATGATGTTTGTGTTGAAAGGGTTGTGATTGCCATATTGATGGTTAAAGAGAAACAACTGTTGTAAGCTTTGGATTCTCACTACTTCTTTGAAATTGTGTATGAAGAGAGGATCCAACTGAACCTCTAAGAAGGAACCTAGAATGATCCATGTTGAGATGGAATGGTTCTCATGGAATTCAAATGCATTAGTCATTGTAACTGAAAAACTACCCTGTCCTGGGTTAAGATTAACTGTTTAAACTTTTATGCAGAAAGAAACACCTAGTTCTAGGCTCAAAGGGGTTGACAAGGGATTATCTTCCTTATATCTCCACTATTTTGGGATTTGAAGAAATGCATGTACATCATCATTAATGTTTTATTCGAAAGCATACTATTGGAATTTGGGTATTCGTTTTTCATCATTCTCACTCTAATCTTTGCTTAAACAGAGAGCTGATAAAGAAATTGAAGTGGAGAAAGAAATATTGTTTTTTTTTGTCATTTTAAGTGATAATACATAAATAAAAGCGAGAGAACCAGATATGATTAATTCAAAAGATGCAATTCTCATTTCATTAATATTACGATTAAAAATAATAAAGTTCAAATGCAAAACAACACATTACAAACAAGGAAATTTGCAGAATGAAATGATAAAGGGCCTAGTGACTATCAGCAACAAGGATGAGCTTTTCCGTCTGCTTCACTGGATTTAGGAGTATCTTTTGTGTCTTGGCACTGGTCAGAGCATGGGTTTAGTGACCACATTAGGAATGTCCACGAAAGAGAGTATCTTCTTGTCAATCAAGTATTGCACTATTTCCTTAATAATTCTGCAATCTTTGATGGAGTGACCTGTTACCCCACTATAAAAGTCACATTTGACATTTGGATTGTACCCTGGAGGAAAATTTGATGTCCTAGGTTGAGTTGGCCCGGGATCTACTGCCTTCATCTTGATCAGATATGACCACAGTTGAGTGTAGGTAATTGGAATTGGATTAATGCGGCGAACCTTCTTCTGCTAGTACGTAGGAGCTCTGTTCAGATTTTGCTGTCGATTTTGATTCTAAGGAGCATTCTGTTGAACACTCTAAGGAACATTATGTTGATTATTCTGAGGAGGAGCCGCCCATGGCTGCTGGTATAGAGGCATAGGGAAGTATGGTTACCTATACTGAGCAGCTGCTACATAAGGGTACTGGTAGTATGGCATGAATGATGATTGTTGATAAGCTGAAGGCTGTTAGGGTTGTGAATTTTGAGGTCCTCCTCCACTAGTGACAACAACATTGGCTTCATCCTCCTTTTTCTTCTGGAAGCTTCTAGGGAGTTTCCTGACATTGTTGTTGTTGGGTGATCCAACAACACCGCTATTTTTTCCATTCTTCAAGCCTTTTTTCAATTTTTTCCCAATAGTAACCAAATCAGCAAAGCCAGAATATATGCTTCCAACCATCTTCTCATAAAAGACTGACTGTAATGTGTCCATGAACATGCTTGTGAGTTCGTTATCAACTAAAGGAGGATTAACCTGAGAATCTAGATCTCTTTAGCATTGAGCATACTCTTTGAATGCTTCCTTGTCTTTCATGGTCATAGCTTGCAACTGTCTACGGTCAGGAGCCATATACATGTTGTACTTGTATTGTTTCACAAAAGCTTCAGCCAAGTCCCTCCAAGAATAAATGTAGTCCCTCTTCAAGCTCATGTACCACTTCATAGACACTCCCGTAAAACTGTCGTGAAAGTAATGAATAAGTAGCTTATCATTCTTTTCATGGGAAGCCATTTTGCAGAAGTACATGGTCAGATGATCTCTTAGACAAGTAAGTCCCTTGTACTTCTCGAATTCAGGGACTTTGAAATTTGTGGGCACAGTCAAGTCTGAAACCAAGCAGAGGTTCATGGCATCGAAGCCAAATATGTCATTTCCTTCCACATCCTTCAACCTCTTCTCAACGAAATTTTACTTTTCTTTCACCTCCTCCACTTTATTAGTCTGATCTTGATCACCATTCTGGGATCCATCATCATGATACAAAAATGGATGACTGTTGAAAGGAGTTTGAGCAATAGTGTAAACAATTGGTTGTTACTCAATGATCACTGGAATCTATATAGGCTGTTGAGTGGGAGGTCTTATTCGAGATGCATTCATGAATGGTGGAGAGTAATTGGGAGGTAAACTGAATTCTGGCCAGGTAGTATCCACCCTTTGAATTCGTGGGGGTTCAACAGTAAAACCAGAGATTTGAGATATCACAGTGTGTTGAGGTTGATCTTTCTTAGAAGTCAACACTTGTTGAAGTATCACTGTGATCTTGGCTATGGATCCTCGAAGCTCAGTGATATCTCCTCTCATTTTCTCCTGTCCTTGTTCAAGGTTCTCCATCTTTCTTCTAGAAACATTGCGCATCACATACGAATGTCAGGGAATAAACTTGCCTTGTTAACTGTTGGAATGGAAGAGGTAACAAGTCTTTGATTTTCGGTGGTAAGAATGCATGCATGATGATGAATGCATATGCGTACTTTTTTTTTTGTTTTTTATATGTAATAATGATGTTCATGGGATGAAATGTGACATATGGAATGAAATACAATGATATGATTGAATCCATAAAGACGTGAATTAGGAGTGATATGGGTAATTGGATAACAAAACAACCTATTTAGGTAGGCTCCCTAAGATATGATAGATCTAGGCCTTTACCCAAGAATCCCCTCATAATATTATCTCTAGGGTTTCATGGCTTTTAGAGTCAAAGATCCTTTTTGAAAATATTGCCATCAATCGCAAATAAACTTACAAGCCAACAACATCCTCAAAATAGTCTTCTCTAAGTTAGGTATTTGCACAACCATTGTTTTGTAAAGCCAAAGGTTCAAGGGTATACTAAAAGGTCCCTAGAGCTATGGTCCTTTTAAAAGATATTATTATCAACGTGAATAACTTTCACCGACAACAATATGCTTAAAAGGATCTACTCTAGGTGGGGTTCTTGCACCGACCTACCAAGACACTAGCATCCGACAAATCAATACTATGAAACCACCTCCTAACTTAGGTGTACTCAAGCCCGAGCAATGGGCTTTTTCTCATAATATCAATTATCTAATTCAGAATAATGCCACACAATGAATATATCAACAAGATAATAAACAAAGCATAAGGAAATAAGAAATGAAACATAAGATAAGCAAGAATATAAACACCAAGAAGAAAGAAAAATAAAATAATAAAGCACTCAAACACACAAAGAACTAAACTAGGTGGACTCGCTTAGAGATTTCTCCCCAGTGAAGTGTCAGCTGAGGCAGCTCGAAAAATATTATAAACAATGAAGTCGCCACTGAGATTTATTTATTCCTAAAGGAAAGGGTAAATATCTAACAAAACCCGCGAGAGAAAAGAAATGGTCGTCGCAACTAAGAGAAGGGTACAAGAGTCGGTTATACACGGGGAAGTTATTAGTACTCCTCACATCCATCATAGTCGATGGGAACCATTTAGTTAGTGTGTGTTCGAGTGTAATGTGATAGTTTGTAATCTTTTACTTATTCAAGAAAAGAGAGAGAGGGAGATAGGGAGAGAGAGAGAGAGAGAGAGAAGGGTTTTTGTATTTTAGTTTTTTGTGCTCGACAAGACATCATATCTTGTGTCTACGTACTCCCTCGTTCAACGGAAAAGTCAGAGCCTCGTAGTTCGGCTAGAAAAAAGATGGATTTGTTGGTTGGTTGATTTTATTTATGAAAGATGAACTTAATTGTACGTGGACAATAAGACTCACCAAGTGGTTCGCATGTGAGCGAAAGATTAAAAAAGAGACTTGCACGTGCACAAAGTTTGATGAGTTGAGATTGTTTTAATGTGGGAGACAAGTATTGGACCATTAGTGCTAACAGCTAACACTCTAAGTACTCGGATGGAGGGGATAGAATCATCCCAACCAACTTTTTCATACGAAAAAGGGTATTTTTTAATCAAAAGCGTGAGGTGAAACAAGGTTCACTTATTTAAGGTTCATTTAAGGAAGCAAGATATCGGAGTCGCAAGTCGAGACAACCAACAACCCAAATACTTGTGAATGATGGGATATAATCGTCCCAACCATCTTTCCTATGTTTTATTGAGAAAAACTTTTTTAAAATAAACTCAACGTTAGATCGAGGTTTGGAGATTTGATTATGAAAGTTTTTTAAGATGAATGAGAGAAGGTTGGTTGTGATTGCAAAATCAAACTTGACTTATCAATTTGGTTATGGCTTGGTATATGGACTAAGATGCTTGGGGTGGTTGATTGTGATTGAAAAAGAAAACTTGACTTATCAAATTTGGTTAGGGCTTTGTATATGGATCAAGGATGCAGGGTTTGATTGATTTTTATTTCATGTGTACAATAGTGGATAAGTGAATAAAAGAAAAGAAAACAAGCCCATACAAGGTGGCAGACACAAATGGATATAGCATGATAGTGATAAAGCAAATAAATCGATTTAAACCACAAGTCTACTAGCAAAGTAGGCTAGTCTTCTAGACGATTAACTGGAACAATTAATCAACTAGGTATCACTGTAAGAAAGCCCGGGAATAAGCTGTGAATCTGTGCACTGCGAATATGATGGTGGTGAACAATTAAAAGCTTACAACATAAATTTAATCAAGCACACACAAAAATAAAAATCTAAATATTCAAGCAAAACAAATGATATATTAAATAAATTAAATGATATTATTTAACCAAATTAATACTTAAATTAATAGAGTTAAAAAATATCATTTAATAATATTAATCCCTAACAAGCAGTACAGTAAAAGAAAATTGCCAAAGAAAATAAATTAATTATACAAATTAATTAAAAATAAAATAAACAAAGGAAGACGAGCCTGAAAATGAGAAATGATGGGGGTGTAGTCAGAAAAGTCCTTTAGCCCAAGAATAACACGCCCAATGCGCAAGAAGAGGTGCAACTCATCATTCTTCAGTGCACTTGATCCATTAATTGAATATGGAGTGTCTGATTAAAGATAAGTCAATGCTTGAATCTGATCTAAGGGTTGAGAGGTTGAGGTGCATGATAATGAGAGTAGGGTGGTGCATGTAGAATCCACCTGATACCATGACTCCACCGGTGACAAGTGTCCCACGATGGAGACACTTGTCACCACCTGCAATAAAATAAAATAAAAACAACCTCCTCAGTTCCCTCATTATCTTAATTGCTTCTCTATCTAAAATAATCTTTCCCTCTTCTCTTTCAACTAAAAGAGATTGAAGCTTTGCAACCCGCAACACCAACTCTGATGACCACTCGCCGGAGAAGAAAGCGGTGGGTGGTCGTCCATAGTGGTGCCGCCCCTTTTCTCTGACCATACTAAATAAAGGCTCTAACCCATCTAGAACCAACCATCAGAGTTCGAATATGAGCTAAGATGGCCCAAAATCCTCTAAAAAACAATCAAATCTCGAACCAAAACCCAAACCCTAGATCTACATATTAACCAAATACAACATGCACATTGACAATCATTAAGTTCAAAAGCAACATGCACATAGACAAGCATTAATTTCAAAAAGAACATGCACATTGATAAAAAGGATCAAAGAGGGGTTAACAAAAGTTCACACAATAACAAGGTGAATTGACTATTTGGCTAGGTAGTTGTGCTCAAAATCAAACAAAATGCCTTGATCACTTTCGTGCTTTTGTACAATCAACACAAACAAAACATTAAACATAATGAAATCCAGTTAAAATAAGAATTGTGGCCTCCATCATATATGAATAATGTAAAGCTTCCTCACATTTGGGGTAAAAAGGGAACTAAAGTGATTCAAGTCATGAGCAAGTGTTGTACCCCAAAATTTGCCCTCCCATATTCTTCAAGATTTGCAAAGAGCATGCTTCAAAATCTCCCAAGGGTTGCACAGTTCAATGGCCTCCTAACAGTCAAAAATTAGGGTTTTGGTTCTGGTAGAGAAATTGAAGTTTCCAAGGGTCCAAACAAGTCCTATATTCCTATAAACATTGTCAAGCATCCATATACTAAGTTTCAAGACTCACAGCACCAAGTTGCACAGTCAAAAATCCTAATTGCTCAACAGTCAACTGTAGGGGTAAAATGGTCATTTGACAGTCAAAAGTTCAAATTTTTGGTCAACATCTTATTTTGAAGCCACAAACATCATTTTATCAATGCTTGATCATGATTCTCAAAGCATGGCTCAAAAAGTCTCAAGATGCAAAAGTTTCCATTTTTGGACAGTTGAAAAAAGTCAACTGTAACTTGACCAAGGCATAACTTCCACATGGTTTATCAGAAAAATTCCATCCAAAGCTCATTTTGAAGAGAATGACATTTCCTACAACTCCTCTTCACACTTAAAGTCCAATAAATGCTCTCACAAAAAGTTATCAATCTCAACATTATAGGTCATTTTCAAAAGTCAACAAAAAGGGACTTTAAGTCAAAGACCATAACTTGAGATTGGTAAATCAAAATGACATGGGACCAAAGGAATTGGTTATAGGACTTCAAGACCTTTCCAAAATGTCCAAGAACATGATCAAAGCTTAAAAAGTGAGCAAGATATGCCTTGTGGAAGTTGGGAAATTTTTGGAAATTTTGAAAAGTCAACTTTACTTCAAATACCTCAAAATTGCTAATGGGCCACAATTTCTTCCAAGAATCATCACCCAAAAGCTATGCACGACCCATTGACCCAAAGGGGAGTTATTTCATCATTTTTTATTATTTATTTGAATTTTTATCACCATTAATTCATTTAATTAAATAAAATATGACAAAAATAGCAAAGCATGTGTTTTAAATCTTTTTGCAGCATATTCTCTCATTTACTCACTCAAGATTTCGTGCACACCCCAAAAAAGGCAAGAATCTTCATTTGATTGGCATGAGAAAGGTATGAAAAAGATTGAAAAATCATGGAAGATCACAAAAATTAAAAGGCATTAAAACTTGGATGTTGGGCTTATTTTGTTGACCTAAAACATTCACATACATATACATATTGCAACCCTAATGCACGGAACGAGGAGGCTGCGCTCAGAATCAAGAATACAAACTCACTTTTTCTTAAAAAATTTGAAATCTGCTTTCATAGTTTCAGTGCGTTTCAGGACAAAAGAACGATCCCACAAGCTTGCCAAGACTGCCAGGAAGCTATCCCAATCAAAACCACAGCCTCTAACCTCAAGAATCGGTAGAATGAAGCCGCCCTGTTCTTGATATTTTGAATATTCGTATTTACCTTTTCATGCCATATTAATGCATTCTAATGATTGTTTTGCACTAACATGAACTCAATAAAGCTAATGGTGCCATTGAATTGGATTAATAGTGCTTGTATAGAAAAACGCCATTGATGCTTTCTAGGTTTTCAGAGGTGTGAATTTGGGGCTTTCTTCTTCTGGAAAAATCAGACAACAAGACCTATGCCATTAGAATCAGAAGCTTCATACGAATTAAATCCACACGTCACGCTCAATTTATGATCAACGGTGTTCTATTCGCTATTTTTGTATGTATCATTTAGTGGGGGTTTAAATCCCCCGCTATCCATGTTTTATTTGCAGGAAACATGAAGAAGAAGGAGGACGTGTCCCCTGATAATAGGCACGTTTGAATTTTCGCGCGATGGACATCACTAAGCGTTGAGTCGTGTTATGTCATCCACTGGCCAATTCCAATACAACGTGCGCGCGTAGCTCAGATGGCTGGATGTGTAATGGGTAAACGCTGGGACCTGGGTTCGATTCCCAGGTCCCCTCCCTTCCTCAATATTATTTTGTTTAACGTATTTCCCTGCAGCGCTTCAGCTAAGGTCCACCAAATGCCTTGCCTGCTTGATTGCCACATGTCCCCTAAGATCAATCCAAAAGCCAAGATATGAGTTCCATCATGCACCTTAGTCCAGGGGTCTACATGTGACCATCAAAAGTCAACCAGACCTGATTCAGTGGGCCAAAATTGCTTGGAAAATACCTCCAAAAGGGACAACCACCCCCCATGTTTGCCTTCTTTTCTCTATTTTTATTCTTTTCTATTATTTATTTTAATTATATTCTTTGTTTTATTTAAATTCCATAAGATTAACTTTATAATACAAAAATACCAAAAAATCAGGAATCATAAAAATAAAATATATTTTATTTAATATTATTTTGGTAAATAAATTTTGTTAACTAATTTAGTTTTAATCTTAGGTTTAATTTTAATGTTTTTTTAATAAACTAAAAAATGTAGAAATTAGGGTTTTTATACTTTTATTATTTTTTTCCTTTTTTCACCATATTTAATTATTAGTTAGTTTTTGTAAATAAATATGCCATTTAATTAATTAGGGTAAAATTAGGTTACAACTTAAACATTTTTTTTAATAAATTAAAAACAATTTAGAACTAGGGTTTTAATTAACTTTTAATTCCAATTAATTTTCTCATTAAATTCCATAAATACAAAAAACTCCAAAAAAAAAGAGGTTCTTTCTTTTATTTAATTTAATTAATTTATGATTTCAATTTAATTTCTTTAAAAGGGTCCAACGCCCTCGCATTCTCGATTTTTATTTCTTTTCGCACATTACTTTTATTTCCTTTTTTAAATTTCATGTAATTGCCCCAAAGCCTTGTAATAGATTAATTAGGGTATTTACTTTCCGCATTTTTATTTATTTCAAATCGGGTCTTGGTTTAATTTGGCGATGTAGACCCGCGCCTTTGTAATAGCGTAGGATTTTACTTTCCGCATTTAAATTTCCGCACTTTTAAGTTCTAATTGCATGAAAGAATGAATGCCAAAAATAAAAACAAAGCGTAGATCACCAATACATGATCAAGACAAAAATAACTGAAAATGACACACGAATCACACACCACTCCTAGGGTACGCCTCACTGTTGCCTTGCCCCTCGAAACGTGGTCGTCGAGTAGAGGACGTTTTAGTAAGTCCTCATGTCCATGAACATGGCATGAGGGTAGCTTCTAAGATGTCCTACTATTGCTCTGGTGACCACACTGTTGCCTTGTCCCTCGAAACGTGGTCGTCGACTATAGGACGTCTTAGTGAGTCCTTATGTTCCATTGATCTAGTTTCCCCGAAACGGTTGCCTCGAAATAAGTTGCCTCGGAATAGTTGCCTCGGAATAAAAGATCAATGGCATAAGGGTAGCTTCTAAGGTGTCTTACCGTTGCTCGGTGACCACATTGTCCCTAAACTCGAATTGACCCGAACACCTCCAACGGTGGTGCTACCTACCTCTCAATGGTGGGATAGCACTATCTTAAGGACATTTACACAGACTAATTCCTTAGGGTAGGTAGATGACTCGTAGATACTTGCTCTAATTCAAAACAAATCAAAAACTTCTTTTCACACCGACACTTTTCAAAAAGCTTTCAAAACAACTTTTCAAACACTCTTGAGGACTGATACAAGAGTCGAACTGAAACTTTCAAAGAAACTTTTTTCAAACCCACTCACCTTGAAAAGCAAACAAACATTTTGAAAACACAAGTGAGCAAGTATCTAAGAGCCCATGGATAACCATGGATAGAAAGGGTGCTAACACCTTTCCTTTCTATAAATCTACCTCCTGAACCGAGAACTAATCTCAATAAGGAATTTTTCTGTGCTTTTGTCCTTTCCATTTGGAGAAAATAAAAGACGGTGGCGACTCTTGCTTCCACGACATTTCATGAACCAGCGTTAAACGGTCAGTTCCAGATCCACCGATCACAGAACTGGCGACTCTGCTGGGGACACTCTGATAAAGTGAGGTGTACCTTAGGATAGTTCATAACTGTGTTTTCAATTGTTTTGACTTGTTTGCTTTAAATTGTGGGTTGCATCGGAGTTACATAGATCCTAACCCGGATCTGGGGATACCCTGTTTAGGTAGCATAAGCTGTGAGGGACCTGTCCGGCGTAGACCGACACGGGTGAAGCAGTGGATACATTGGTGTGGCACCTTGGTCTGTACCGATATCCCTTGTGTTGCAACGAGGAGAATATGGGTCTTCTGAGGAGTCATTAAGCACCAACATACCTTAGAACCTTAAATGACACAACTTGGCCATTAGAACAGTAGCAGTATGCTACGCCCATTGAGGCTAAACTCTCGTGATGGTTATGGCTGCAAGAAAAGATTGCGATGCTGGAGTTATGACTGATTGAGGGTAGTCAATGATATTGGGATCCTCTAAGAACCCGGTTACTTTTGATAGGACAGGTATGAACCAACAAACTGAAAGAGGGTAATACCTAGACCTCATGATGGCCTAAACTTTAAGGGCTTGTCTTTTGTGACTTGTGTGCCTTACCATGTTTGCCTTTGTAAATATTTGTGGTGTGCTTTATCATAACATCATAACATCATGAGCATTGCATGCATCCTGCATAAGGACTGACCATTTCAAAGACAAGAAGGTTTCACCTTTGCTCTGTTTTGTAGGACATCATGATGCCTATGCGAAGGAATACTATCCGGTTCAACTTTGTTCATTCACCTGAGTTGCTTGAAGAGTTGGTTAGCAGGATTCCAAATACCACTTCCTTCATCCAGAGGCATGGTTCTCTTCTCAGTTTAGTCACTGCAAAGCAGGATCAACAGTTGATGAGTGTCCTGACCCAGTTCTATGACCCTCTGTACCAGTGCTTCACCTTTCAAGACTTCCAGCTGGTCCCTACCCTGGAAGAGTTCTCTGATTTGCTTGGTATCCCTATCTTGGATCAAACTCCCTTTACTGGTTGGGAAAAGACCCTCAGGCTTGAGGAGGTTGCTGCAGCTCTTCCCTTGACCCATCAAGAGGTAATAGACAACTGGGTGACTAGAAGCAGAGTTAAGGGTTTCCTGGCCAAGTTTCTGATTGGTAAAGCTAACAGTTTCTGGAATGACTTGGATTTTAGGGCATATGAAGACATTCTGGCTCTATTAATCTATGGGCTAGTCTTATTTCCTAATCCTGACAACTTCATCAATGTCACTGCCATAAGGATCTTTATGTCTCAGAACCCTGTGCCCACTCTCTTGGGTGATATCCTGCAACAACTTTATGCTCGTACTGCCCGAAGACGAGGAACTCAATGGTGTTGTATCCCTTTGTTGGTGAGGTGGTTTATTTCGCACCTCCCTAAGTTCGTGCTGAAGAACCAAGAAGGAAGAGGTTGGGCTCACAGGTTAATGTCTCTCACTGATAAGGACATCATTTGGACTTTCAGAGGTTTGGATGAGATAGCTGTTATTGATCGTTGCGGAGAATACCCTAATGTTCCTTTGATTGGTACTCAAGGAGGAATCTCTTATAATCCATGTCTAGCACTCCGTCAGTTTGGAAGAGCCAGGAGAGCAGGGCCTCATGAGATGTTGGTGCCTCACATCAGTTTTGAGTTTCAGGTGGATAGTGACGAGCTGCGTCGCAGGTTCATCAAGGCTTGGGACAGAGTTCATAAAGCTGATCCACAAGAGTTGGGGCCAAAGACTTCTCTACCTATGGAAGCCTGCTACAAATGGGTCCGCATCCGTGCTCAGAAGTTAGGTATGCCATACGAAGCTGTCAGACCCGTCATTCTTGAGTATCCTGACAAAGATGGGGCTCCTCCAACTGTCCTCCCTCCTCAGATACCTACTGATTATGAGACATTAAAGAGGTCTTGGTCGCAACTGCGAGAAGAACGGGATTCGTATCGGGAAAAGTTCAATGAGCAGGAATTGAAGATCCAGAAGCTGACAAAGCAGTTAGAGAATGAGCGAGCTCTGAATGACTACATCCGTACTGAGAAGAGGAGACCCTGGGATCAATGAAGAGCTCGGGATGTT
The DNA here is from genome assembly GCA_948472305.1 of Vicia faba. Taxonomy (NCBI): domain Eukaryota; kingdom Viridiplantae; phylum Streptophyta; class Magnoliopsida; order Fabales; family Fabaceae; genus Vicia; species Vicia faba. The sequence continues at coordinate 67,813,703 of OX451736.1, read as the reverse complement.
CTTTTACAGTTTTATTTCCCTTTTTGGTATTTCCATTTTATGTAACGCCTAAGGGCAATCTATTGAAAAATTTAAATTTCAAAGTTGAATCTAATGAAGCGTGTTCCTTTTTTGTTTACAAAGTTGATTCCTGATTGTCTTTGAAAACATAAATCATACGCATTCCATTCATCATGTGCATAGCAGGTATTCTTCTTTTCAGGTTGCTTACTGTTCTTCGCTGTTTATTTCAGCATGATGAACCCTGACTCATCATCAACCGAGATGTCTATCAAGGCCCTTCAGGCACAGAACGCACAATTTCAAGAGCTGATCATGGGTTTGGCTCAGGGCCAAGAAGAGCTGAAGGCTTTGCTCCTGAAGAAGGAGAAGAAGAAGAAGAGAACTGTTCTTTTCAACTCGGGCCGGAGGTTTGGTAATACTCTGCAGAATGAGGAAGCTGGTTCTTCTGTAGGCAAGAGCAGTCCCCAAGGGGGAAAAGGTCCAAGTCCAGTAGTCTCTGACAACGAGACTGACTTTAATGAGGAACAGTATCCTCCTGCTGAAGACCGGTATAAGCAGTTGGAAGACAGACTGAATGCAATGGAGATCCAACAAGTGCCTGGGCTGGATTTCGGAGACTTGAGCTTATCTACTGGTGTGATCATTCCTCACAAGTTTAAAGCACCATCTTTTACCAAGTATGACGGGGCGTCTTGTCCCAAGCTACACCTCAGATCTTATGTGCGGAAGATTCAACCGTACACAGTGGATAAGAACTTGTGGATCCACTTCTTCCAGGAGAGTCTTTCAGGGACTCATCTCGAATGGTTCTATCAGCTGGATGGGACCAAAGTTCGTAACTGGGAGGAGTTGGCTACTGCTTTTTACAAGCAGTATCAATATAATGCCGACCTTGCTCCTACACGTACCCAACTCTAGGGTATGTCGCTAGGATCAAGCGAAGGTTTTAAAGAGTATGCACAGAAGTGGGGGGATCTGGCTGGCAGGGTGTAGCCTCCGTTAACTGACCGCGAGCTGGTGGATATGTTCTTGGGGACCCTATCCGGGCCGTTTTTCAATCATCTTATCGGTAACTCGTTTGCAGGGTTCACTGATCTTATCCTGACTGGGGAGAGGATAGAGGCTGGAATGAAGTCCGGTAAAATTCAGAAAGGTGCGTCTTCAAGTGCTGAGAAGAAACCCTTTAAAAAGGAGGCCAGTGCTGTGTATGGGCCTAGGAGGCAAGAGAAACCAGAACGCCGCCAATCTGTCAACACGGTGGTGATTGCTAAGCCTGCTGCCGCTCCTCGGCAAACCAATCCACCCAGGGCTGAAAGACCCAGAAGAGAGTTTACCCGGCTGAGTATGACCCTATCACAAATCTTGCCGCAGTTGCTGTCCACCAACCTAGTGACTGTCAGGGAGGCCCCAAAAGTTGTGAACACTGCCTCTCCCAAGTACAATCCAAATGCCCGTTGTGCCTATCACTCCGATAGCCCGGGGCATTCTACTGATGACTGCTGGGCCTTAAGGAATAAGGTACAGGACCTTATTGATGCAAAGGAGGTACAGTTTGAGGCACCTGAGAAGCCCAATGTGGTGACTGCTCCCATGCCTAACCATGGAGTGAATGCTATCAGGGAGGATGATGAAGTGGATGAAGCTGAGTTCGACAGCTGGATTTATCCGACGACCGACAATGGACCTAGCAATCGGATTGCAAAAGACAACCTACCTGTCACTCTTATTACGCAGTAATAAACTCCTTTGTTTTTGTTATTTGTAATAAACAATGAATTAAAACTCTATGGCCCGGTGTCTTACCCGGGGCACCGTGGCTTCATTTGTGAGGGCATATTAATTGTCATTTCATATATCATGAATAAAGACCTTGGACGTTTTCTCTCACTTCAAATATTATGCTCCTTTTCTTTCTTTCCTTTCTTTATACATTGCAAAACAGCTGTATTTACACACACTCACTCATACAGGTTTCAATCCACTCTAGATCTCACTGGTAACGACTCTGCTACTGCCAGTTATGACTTCGAAAATCCGATCAACTTAGCCGAAGACGAAGGTGAAGATGATTGCGAAGTGCCTGGCGAGCTTGCAAGACTGTTATTCCAGGAAGAGAGGGCAATTCAACCACATGAAGAGCCGGTGGAAACAATAAATCTGGGTACTGATACAGATAGGAAGGAAGTCAAGATTGGTGCCAACCTAGAGCTCAACGTGAAGCAACGGTTGACTCAGATGTTACATGATTACATGGAGATCTTTGCCTGGTACTACGAAGACATGCCTGGGTTGGATACCGACATTGTGGTCCATCATTTGCCTACCAAGGAAGACTGCCCTCCGGTTAAGCAAAAGGTCTGCCGTATGCGTCCAGAGATGTCTGAGAAGATTAAAGCCGAGGTTATGAAGCAGTTTGATGCCGGGTTTCTTGCAGTAACTTCTTACCCTCAGTGGGTTGCGAATGTGGTGCCAGTACCAAAGAAAGATGGTAAGGTCAGAATGTGTGTCGACTACAGGGATCTGAACAGGGCCAGCCCCAAAGATGACTTCCCTCTACCTCACATTGATGTCCTTGTTGACAATACTGCTCAGCATAAAGTGTTCTCTTTCATGGACGCTTTTCAGGTTATAATCAGATCAAGATGGCTCCTGAAGACATGGAAAAGACTACCTTCGTTACTCAGTGGGGCACCTTCTGCTACAAGGTCATGCCATTCGGGTTGAAAAATGCTGGGGCAACCTACCAACGTGCCATGGTTGCTTTATTTCATGACATGATCCATCATGAGATAGAAGTGTATGTTGACGACATGATTGCAAGGTCCCAAACTGAGGAGGAACACCTTGACCATCTGCAGAAGCTGTTTGACCGTCTGAAGTTGTACAAGCTGAGGTTGAAACCGAACAAGTGCACCTTCGGGGTTAGATCTGGGAAGTTGCTAGGCTTCGTTGTAAGTGACAAGGGTATTCAAGTGGACCCTGCCAAGGTTAAGGCCATTCAAGAGATGCCAGTTCCTAAGACAGAGAAAGAGGTCAGAGGCTTTTTAGGACGCCTGAATTACATTGCCCGATTCATCTCGCACCTAACTGCTACCTGTGAACCAATCTTCAAGCTGCTGAAGAAAGATCAGGTAGTACGTTGGAATGATGAATGTCAGGCTGCTTTTGACAGAATCAAAGAATATCTCCAAGAACCACCCATTCTTATGCCACCGGTTGAAGGGAGACCTCTGATACTATACCCGACAATACTTGACAATTCAATGGGGTGTGTGCTGGGGCAGCATGACGAGTCTGGCCGAAAAGAGCATGCCATTTATTACCTTAGCAAAAAGTTTACCGACTGTGAGACCCGATACTCACTGCTTGAGAAAACTTGATGCGCTTTGGTATGGGCTGCTCGCCGGCTGAGACAGTATATGCTGACTCACACTACCTTGTTGATTTCAAAGATGGATCCTATAAAGTACATATTTGAAAAGCCTGCTCTGTCTGGGAGAATAGCAAGATGGCAAATGATCTTGACGGAATACGACATCCAGTACATGACCCAGAAAGCCATCAAAGGAAGTGTATTGGCAGACCACTTGGCACATCAGGCAGTAGACGACTATCAGTCAATGAACTTCGAGTTTCCATACGAAAGCATCATGATAGTGACTGATTGCGAAGTACCTGGACCGGATGAAGGACCTGAGGAAGGATCCCGATGGTCTATGCACTTTGACGGAGCCTCCAATGCTTTGGGTAACGGTATCGGCGTTGTGATCATATCCCCTCAAGGAACTCATACTCCACTTACTGCCCGACTATGTTTCAACTGCACCAACAACATGGCGGAGTATGAGGCATGCATCATGGGTCTCCAATCTGCGATCGACTTAAGGATCAAGTTTATGAGTGTCTTCGGAGATTCCGCTCTCGTGATCAATCAGATCAAAGGGGAGTGGGATACGAAACATCCGAATCTTATTCCTTACAGAGAATGTGTATTGACATTGATCCCCCACTTCACAGAGATAACCTTTGAACATTTTCCGAGAGAGGAGAATCAGCTGGAGGACGCGTTAGCTACAATGTCTTCTATGTTCAAGGTCAAATGGGACAATGAGGCTCCCCAGATCATCATCTGGAAACTGGACGAACCGGCATACTGTTGTGATCTCGAGACTGAATTGGTGACTAAGAAGCCTTGGTACTATGAGGTGAAGAGGTACTTGGAAGCTCAAGAATATCCTGAAGGTGCATCTGTCAATGATAAAAAGTTTCTAAGAAGATTCGCAGCAAAGTTCTTCCTTAGCAATGGCATCATGTATAAGCGAAACCATGATTCGACCTTACTTCATTGTGTGGATAAGACTGAAGCAGAAAGGATCATGGCAGAGCTACATGAAGGGACCTTCGGAACACATTCCAGTGGACACACTATGGCAAAGAAGATCCTTCGGGCAGGGTATTTCTGGTCCACAATGGAAGCCGACTGTTACCAACATTCTCGGACGTGTCATAAATGCCAGATTTATGCAGACAAGGTGCATGTTCCTCCAGCTCCTCTAAATGTTCTGACTGCACCTTGGCCTTTTGCAATGTGGGGCATAGATATGATCGGTGAGATTAAACCTACAGCGTCCAATGGGCATCGCTTCATCCTGGTAGCGATTGATTACTTCACGAAGTGGGTTGAAGCAGCTTCCTACGCTACGGTAACCAAGAATGTTGTGGCACGGTTCATTCGGCATAACCTAACCTGTCGATACGGCGTCCCAGAAAGGATCATTACAGACAACGGTACCAATCTTAATAACAAAATGATCACTGAGCTCTGCGAGCAATTTAAGATACAGCACCACAACTCTTCTCCTTACCGGCCGAAGATGAATGGGGCTGTAGAAGCAGCGAATAAGAATATCAAAAAAATTGTGCAGAAGATGACAGTGACTTATAAAGATTGGCACGAGATGTTACCATTTTCTCTACATGGGTACCGTACCTCAGCAAGGACGTCAACCGGGGCAACTCCTTTCTCTTTGGTGTACGGTATGGAAGCAGTCTTACCGATCAAAGTGCAGATACCCTCTCTCCGGATAATGAAGGATGCAGATCTGAGCGAAGATGATTAGATCCAGACACGACTTGATCAGTTAAAATTAATTGACGAAAAGAGACTTGCTGCTATTTGTCATGGTCAGACGTACCAAAAACGGATGATCAGGGCATTTAACAAAAGGGTCAGACCACAAGAATATCAAGTTGGGGATCTGGTAATCAAGCGTATCATCCTTCCTCATAGTGATCCAAGGGGCAAATGGACCCCTACGTACGAAGGGCCATTTGTGGTTAAACATGTGTTCTCAGGAGGAGCCATGATCCTAACCACCATGGATGGTGACGACCTTCCTCACCCCGCCAATGCAGACATAGTAAAAAGATACTACGCATGAAAAAAGACCCGCTAGGTTGACATACCTAGGCAAAAATTAGGGCTTCCCGGCGAACCAAAAGGGTTCGGGCAAAATGAAGGGATGAAATAAATAAAAAATCTGTACACCCGGCAAGTCGAAAACCTGAAAAGGCGGCTTGGGCAAAAATGGGTATCCCGGTGGACTGAAAACCCGAAAGGGCGGTCCAGGCAAAAGTTAGGGATAAAGCGTAACACTATGTCTCATTGGATCACCTTGCATCCAGAATCCGGTATCAACCTCAAGTTCAGACGGCATTGATCAATCAGCTTCATCTTCAACTAGGTCATAAAGTGATGAGACGCTCGAAGATATAAAGGCGATAGCAGAGTTGGGACCCAGTGGGATTATTCTTTCACACAGTGTTTTTATTTTCCTTTGTATAAATTTGTATAAACTCTTTTGTTCGGCGGCGTTCTCTTACTAGGACGTCAACCTCTTGTACATAAACGCCTATTTTACAGGCAAATTCAAAAAAATCAATATAAAATCACTTTTCAGTTAAAATTGCCAATTGTTTTCCTTTTCTGTTTTGTTTTGCGAAGAACGTCCAAGGTTCAATTTGTGATATATGCATTTGACACTAATTGCTAATTCATAAATATTTGCATACGAAACAAAGGATTGATTACAAGTAACATTAGAAACAGGGGCAATAATGAGTGGTCTAAACGATCTAATTGTTCTATCCACCAAGGTATCAAGGTAAGTTCAGCCGAAGAACATAACCAATATACCTTAATTCCCTAGGGAGTGAGCCAGCAAGTCAGTGCACTCTCCCCAAGCAAAGCTATACTATCAGCCTTAAGGAAGTTGGGTATCTCCAGCAGATCTCAACATTCCCCGGCACATCATACGAATATTCTTAACAAGCATCCCCGGCAATCTCGATCTAACATTGTTCCCCGGCGGTATACCAGGCATTCAGTGGAGTCACTCCCAGTCCATCTCAAAATTTCCCCAGGACAGTCCAAAAGTTTCCCTAGGAAAGTTGGAATCCATCTCCCCAGCAGTAAGCTTATCCCCAGTAGATTCTGGAAGCTTATCCCCGTAGAGCACGAACGCGTCTCCCAGCTTTATTCAAAGGTTATTTCCCTACCAGGATATAACTGGGTTATCCTCAGCCAAAAGCCACGAGAAGATCGTCCTCGGCGAAGTCTTCCTATCCCCAGCGGAGTCTATTAACACTTCCAACATATCAACGGTATCCCCAGCGGAGTTATCAACATCTCAATAGAGTACCTCTCTCCCCACAGAGTATTGTTCCCCAGCAAGGTCGCTACAGTAGTTATTCCCCGCAGAGTAATCTCTTCATCAAGTTTATTCTCCAACGGAGTTATCTTCTCCTACCGGTATTCTTGAAACTGTCATCCCCAACGGAAACAACAAAGCATTGTTCTCCAACATCAGCCCAGGATGTGACTTCCCGGCACCCGTCAAGGATTTATTTTCCTAAGACGAAAACATACATTCATAAACATCACATACATCATGATACATGCATAAACGCATCATACCTTACAATCTCATTTATGTTGAGAACATCATTGCTTGATCCATATCATGCATTGCATATGACTGACCTTTACCTTTCAGGAAAGATCCAGTTAAGTTCTCAGCTATATTCCAAGACCTAGCCTGGTTCAGTTAAATAGACCCTAAGATTTTCCTGATTCTTATCCAGTCAAAGGCCTTCTCTGGTTCAGTCAGATCGACCCTAAGATCTCCGTGATTCTTATCTAGTTGAAGATATTCCAAGACCTTGCCCGGTTCAGTTAAATCGACCCTAAGATTTTCCTGATTCTTATCCAATCAAAGGCCTTCTCTGGTTCAGTCAGATCGACCCTAAGATCTCCCTGATTCTTATCCAGTTGAAGATATTCCAAGACCTTGCCCAGTTCAGTTAAATCGACCCTAAGATTTTCCTGATTCTTATCCAGTCAAAGGCCTTCTCTGGTTCAGTCAGATCGACCCTAAGATCTCCCTGATTCTTATCCAGTTGAAGATATTCCAAGACCTTGCCCGGTTCAGTTAAATCGACCCTAAGATTTTCCTGACTCTTATCCAGTCAAAGGCCTTCTCTGGTTCAGTCAGATCGACGCTAAGATCTCCCTGATTCTTATCCAGTTGAAGATTCCAAGACCTTGTCCGGTTCAGTTAAATCGACCCTAAGATTTTCCTGATTCTTACCCAGTCAAAGGCCTTCTCTGGTTCAGTCAGATCGACCCTAAGATCTCCCTGATTCTTATCCAGTTGAAGATATTCCAAGACCTTGCCCGGTTCAGTTAAATCGACCCTAAGATTTTCCTGATTCTTATCCAGTCAAAGGCCTTCTCTAGTCCAGTTAAATCAATTCCTAAAGATTTTCCTAATGAAGACTCAGTAGAAGATATCCAAGATTCTCTCAGCGTTCCTGTTGAGGTAGTAGTCGCCCAAGGTTCTCTCAGCGTTCCTGTTGAGGTAGTAATCGCCCCAAGATTCTCTCAGCGTTACTGTTGAGGTAGTAATCGCCCCAGATTCTCTCATCGTTCCTGTTGAGGTAGTAATCACCCAAGGTTCTCTCATCATCCCGTTGAGGTAGTAACCATCCCTGGTTCATTCATCACCTTTTGAAGCTCCAGATTCAATTCCTGTAACCAGTCAGAATGCATCTACATAAAGAGTTTGAAGACCAGCTCCTGTAACAGGCCAGGTAATCATCTTTCTTTTTTTCAGGTACGCAAGTCCTCGCTAAGGAAACTCTTACGCGATCGACACCCAGATGGCATCTATAAGCCCATCCACCTATCCATCACCTCTCAGCATGGCATCCGTAAGCCCATCTTCCTATCCACTAATCTCCAAATGGCATCTGTAAGCCCATTTTCACCATCACGCTACTATGTGAGCGCAAATTTCTGGGCACTCTAGTGTCCAATCATCTTCCACCCTCGGATTACGAAAGGCACGCCAGCCAATCTACATCCTCAGGTCTAAGAAGATTGAACAGGGGCAACTGTTATACCCCAAAATTTACCCTCCCATATTCTTCAAGATTTGCAAAGAGCATGCTTCAAAATCTCCCAAGGGTTGCACAATTCAACGGCCTCCTAACAGTCAAAAATTAGGGTTTTGGTTCTGGCAGAGAAATTGAAGTTTCCAAGGGTCCAAACAAGTCCTATATGCCTACAAACATTATCAAGCATCCATATACTAAGTTTCAAGACTCACAGCACCAAGTTGCACAGTCAAAAACCCTAATTGCTCAACAGTCAACTGTAGGGGTAAAATGGTCATTTGACAGTCAAAAGTTCAAATTTTTGGTCAACATCTTATTTTGAAGCCACAAACATCATTTGATCAATGCTTGATCATGATTCTCAAAGCATGGCTCAAAAAGTCTCAAGATGCAAAAGTTTCCATTTTTGGACAGTTGAAAAAAGTCAACTGTAACTTGACCAAGGCATAACTTCCACATGGTTTATCAGAAAAATTCCATCCAAAGCTCATTTTGAAGAGAATGACATTTCCTACAACTCCTCTTCACACTTCAAGTCCAAGAAATGCTCTCACAAAAAGTTATCAATCTCAACATTATAGGTCATTTTCAAAAGTCAACAAAAAGGGACTTTAAGTCAAAGACCATAAAGTGAGATTGGTAAATCAAAATGACATGGGACCAAAGGCATTGGTTAGAGGACTTCAAGACCTTTCCAAAATGTCCAAGAACATGATCAAATCTTAAAAAGTGAGCAAGATATGCCTTGTGGAAGTTGGGAAAGTTTTGGAAATTTTGAAAAGTCAACTTTACTTCAAATACCTCAAAATTGCTAATGGGCCACAATTTCTTCCAAGAATCATCACCCAAAATCTATGCACGACCCATTGACCCAAAGGGGAGTTATTTCATCATTTTTTATTATTTATTTCAATTTTTATCACCATTAATTCATTTAATTAAATAAAATATGACAAAAATAGCAAAGCATGTGTTTTAAATCTTTTTGCAGCATATTCTCTCATTTACTAACTCAAGATTTCGTGCACACCCCAAAAAAGGCAAGAATCTTCATTTGATTGGCATGAGAAAGGTATGATAAAGATTGAAAAATCATGGAAGATCACAAAAATTAAAAGGCATTAAAACTTGGATGTTGGGCTTGTTTTGTTGACCTAAAACATTCACATACATATACATATTGCAACCCTAATGCACAGAACGAGGAGGCTGCGCTCAGAATCAAGAATACAAACTCACTTTTTCTTAAAAAATTTGAAATCTGCTTTCATAGTTTCAGTGCGTTTCAGGACAAAAGAACGATCCCACAAGCTTTCCAAGACTGCCAGGAAGCTATCCCAATCAAAACCACAGCCTCTAACCTCAAGAATCGGTAGAATGAAGACGCCCTGTTCTTGATATTTTGCATATTCGTATTTACCTTTTCATGCCATATTAATGCATTCTAATGATTGTTTTGCACTAACATGAACTCAATAAAGCTAATGGTGCCATTGAATTGGATTAATAGTGCTTGTATAGAAAAACTCCATTGATGCTTTCTAGGTTTTCAGAGGTGTGAATTTGGGGCTTTCTTCTTCTGGAAAAATCAGACAATAAGACCTATGCCATTAGAATCAGAAGCTTCATACGAATTAATTCCACACGTCGCGCTCAATTTATGATCAACGGTGTTCTATTCGCTATTTTTGTATGTGTCATTTAGTGGGGGTTTAAAACCCCCGCTATCCATGTTTTATTTGCAGGAAACATGAAGAAGAAGGAGGACGTGTCCCCTGATAATAGGCATGTTTGAATTTTCGCGCGATGGACATCACTAAGCGTTGAGTCTTGTTATGTCATCCACTGGCCAATTCCAATACAACGTGCGCGCGTAGCTCAGATGGCTGGATGTGTAATGGGTAAACGCTGGGACCTGGGTTCGATTCCCAGGTCCCCTCCCTTCCTCAATATTATTTTGTTTAACGTATTTCCCTGCAGCGCTTCAGCTAAGGTCCACCAAATGCCTTGCCTGCTTGATTGCCACATGTCCCCTGAGATCAATCCAAAAGCCAAGATATGAGTTCCATCATGCACCTTAGTCCAGGGGTCTACATGTGACCATCAAAAGTCAACCAGGCCTGATTCAGTGGGCCAAAATTGCTTGGAAAATACCTCCAAAAGGGACAACCACCCCCAATGTTTGCCTTCTTTTCTCTATTTTTATTATTTTCTATTATTTATTTTAATTATATTCTTTGTTTTATTTAAATTCCATAAGATTAACTTTATAATACAAAAATACCAAAAAATCAGGAATCATAAAAATAAAATATATTTTATTTAATATTATTTTGGTAAATAAATTTTGTTAACTAATTTAGTTTTAATCTTAGGTTTAATTTTAATGTTTTTTTAATAAACTAAAAAATGTAGAAATTAGGGTTTTTATACTTTTATTCTTTTTTTCCTTTTTTCACCATATTTAATTATTAGTTATTTTTTGTAAATAAATATGCCATTTAATTAATTAGGGTTAAATTAGGTTATAACTTAAACATTTTTTTAATAAATTAATAACAATTTAGAACTAGGGTTTTAATTAACTTTTAATTCCAATTAATTTTCTCATTAAATTCCATAAATACAAAAAACTCCAAAAAAAAGAGAGGTTCTTTCTTTTATTTAATTTAATTAATTTATGATTTCAATTTAATTTCTTTAAAAGGGTCCAACGCCCTCGCATTCTCGATTTTTATTTCTTTTCGCACATTTACTTTTATTTCCTTTTTTAAATTTCATGTAATTTCCCCAAAGCCTTGTAATAGATTAATTAGGGTATTTACTTTCCGTATTTTTATTTATTTCAAATCGGGTCTTGGTTTAATTTGGCGATGTAGACCCGCGCCTTTGTAATAGCGTAGGATTTTACTTTCCGCATTTAAATTTCCGCACTTTTAAGTTCTAATTGCATGAAAGAATGAATTCCAAAAATAAAAACAAAGCGTAGATCACCAATATATGATCAAGACAAAAATAACTGAAAATGACACACGAATCACACACCACTCCTAGGGTACGCCTCACTGTTTCCTTGCCCCTCGAAACATGGTCGTCGAGTAGAGGACGTTTTAGTAAGTCCTCATGTCCATGAACATGGCATGAGGGTAGCTTCTAAGATGTCCTACTATTGCTCTGGTGACCACACTGTTGCCTTGTCCCTCGAAACGTGGTCGTCGACTATAGGACGTCTTAGTGAGTCCTTATGTTCCATTGATCTAGTTTCCCCGAAACGGTTGCCTCGAAACAAGTTGCCTCGGAATAAAAGATCAATGGCATAAGGGTAGCTTCTAAGGTGTCTTACCGTTGCTCGGTGACCACATTGTCCCTAAACTCGAATTGACCCGAACACCTCCAACGGTGGTGCTACCTACCTCTCAATGGTGGGATAGCACTATCTTAAGGACATTTACACAGACTAATTCCTTAGGGTAGGTAGATGACTCGTAGATACTTGCTCTAATTCAAAAAAAATCAAAAACTTCTTTTCACACCGACACTTTTCAAAAAGCTTTCAAAACAACTTTTCAATCACTCTTGAGGACTGATACAAGAGTCGAACTGAAACTTTCAAAGAAACTTTTTTCAAACCCACTCACCTTGAAAAGCAAACAAACATTTTGAAAACACAAGTGAGCAAGTATCTAAGAGCCCATGGATAACCATGGATGGAAAGGGTACTAACACCTTCCCTTTCTATAAATCTACCTCCCGAACCGAGAACTAATCTCAATAAGGAATTTTTCTGTGCTTTTGTCCTTTCCATTTGGAGAAAATAAAAGACGGTGGCGACTCATGCTTCCGCGACATTTCGCGAACCAGCGTTTAACGGTCAGTTCCAGATCCACCGATCACAGCAAGTAATTCAAAAAGAATGAATGGTATGGTAATTATACAAATGAAAAGTTTCCTAAACATGTTATGCTATAGAAAGCGATAAACGAGTACTTGACATGTACCAACTTTAAAAACTATCATTACCATACATCCTCAAGTTAAATCATTCAAAATAGGAGAATCACCTAAAAGTTCTTCAAGTTACCGGACCAAAATTTGAGTCCAAAAAAAAAAAAGAATTAACACAACTAAACAATCGGGTGAAATTGAATAAACAAGTTGAAAAGTGAAGATATGAGTTTTTAAAATAGGTCCAATTTTAACTTATTTAAACAACAATCAACATACTACCTAAACTAACACAAAGAAAAACAATAAAACATGCTTGTTTTACATCGTAAGCTCGACGCCTGATATTTACAAACCAACACATTGCTTAGGATGGGCCAAATGCTTTCACTTCTGCCTTTTCTCTCATCTCTTCGATCTCTAACCGAAATTACACATCTAACCATACTTTTGGCAAACGTGAAGAGAAATAAATATAAACATATACAAGTATCAATATACACAAGTGAAAATAGACAATATATACGATATCTACAAAACTCAAAAACGAAGAAACCATCCCCGACAACGGTGCCATTTTGCTAAAGCGGTAAAACGGCAAGCAAAAGTAAGTATTTATTTTAGGGTGATTTAGGTTATATCGTATTGTCTCCTCAGGGATTAGTGCTACTAAATTTCCGTTTGACAAATATCTCGTTAATGAGTTTGGGTTTGAATGAGTTTGTTTGTAAGGTGAGGGAATTAAACGTTATTAACAGGAAATAATTTCATTCTTCACTGGGTAAACTTATCAAGCATGCATATTATCCACTTGTCACAAACTTAAACCTATTGACCAGTTATACTCAACCTACAAGACTCATCAGTGTCATCACGTATCAAACATAATACCCATTATATCATCTCGGTGGCGATCTCTCAACCAACCTTAAAAACACATAAGTCAATTGTGCTACTCGTGTCGATGAGAGGCACTAATCATAGACACCTAAGTGAATAATAGCTCTAAATCTATCTCTATAATCTAGACACTATTAGACAATCATCCTAGATATGAATTAGATCAATATATGTCTATAATAACCCAGACCCCAAGCACAGAGCAAAAATCCAGGACAATAATCGACAGATATTTGTAAATTAAGTTTTATACAACACCATGGGCGAAAAATATACATGAGTTCAAAGTAAATACATATACAAACTCAAAAAATAAAAAATAAACGAATAAGAAGAGAAATGAACCACAGATATCTCAGTTTGTCAGCATCGATCGATGAGAAATCCACCTCGGATCATCCGTGTGCAAACTCCATTGTTGTTTTCTAAGCTAATCCTAATGAAAAATGAGGGTTGATAAATTTGGGAGAAAAAACTATACCCAAAAACATAACCTACAAATGAAATGAAAATGTAAATATAAACAAAATCTTCCCTGACACACATCGCCCAACACTAGAATTGCGCCGCCCAATGATGCACCTTTATTACTAGGCTCAGCCTGTGCCATGTAGGCAACTGGGGAAAAATATCTTCCATCACCCGACGAAGGAAAGCTTCTCCCGGTGACACCTTTATTCCTCTCTTGGCGATACAGCAGCAAAGCAAGGCAGAGGCAACTAGAAAATGATCAACTCCTCTCGCCCCTCCATCGCTCAGTGATGCAGAAGCGCAAGCTCATCATCTAAGCTTCGCTCTGAGACTTACATCAGAACGTCAACTTTTGTTTCTCATTCTGTACAGCTTGCAATGGCTTTTCTTCTTTTTCCTTATTTCTTTATTAATCACATGCACGTCTTGGAGCTCCATTTGGACTTTATTCTCAATGCTCGAATAATGCTTGAATACCAACAAAATAGATACAAAACTATCAAAGGATACAATATATACTTGAAAACACAAACACACACAGACTGAACGTATTTACATTAAAATCAGGTTTATTCAACTAATATTAACAACAAAGAGTCGATTAAGTGCAACAAAAAGTATATACAAAAACATCTACAATTCGCACTTATCAAACTCTCCCCAACTTGAACTTGTTTGTCCTCAAACATGGCCAAACAAACTTAAAGAAGCAAAAGTAATCAACCAAAGAATCATGAATCACACCTAGTAAAAATTCATCGGTAGATGAAGAACACGCAAAGGATAGGAACATAGACACTCATCCAACAATCTTGCAAACAAAACACTAAATTATGCATTCATCCAAAAATTCACATTGAACATACAAAGGCAAGAATCACAAGGATTTTCATGGTTGTAACGTGGCTTGGTTAACAAACAAGGGATAATTCCTAAAACTAATAGAAACAAAAACTTTCCTAAACCTAATGGAGTGATCATCTCACAAAAGTTCATACATAAAATCTCTTTCAACTTTCTTCATAATTCCAAATTTCACAAACCAATCACAATTCTTATTAACACAACATTATTCCATACTCTTTTTGTTTTTATTTTTTTCAAAGCTTTTTCAATTTTTTTTTCTTTCTTTTTCTTTTCTTTCTCTTTTTTTATATTTTTTTTGTTTCACAACCTCAGAGCAATCACAACATAAGTGAAGAAACAATTCTCTCCCCAACTTGAATTAAACCAAGTTAAAGTGAATATTCCCTACTTTCTAAGGCAAGGTAAAAATTCAAACCAAAAACAATGGTTGAGGGTTCAAAAAAACAAAGAATCAATATCCATTCAAAAAGGAAAACCAAACACTCATAGACAAGCATTAAGTTCAAAAACAATATGCACATTGGAAAAAAGGCTTAAAGAGGGGTTAACAAAAGTTCACACACTCATAAGGTGAATTGACTATTTGGCTAGGTAGTTGTTCTCAAAATCAAATAAAATGCCTTGATCACTTTCATGCTTTTATACAATCAACACAAACAAAATATTAAACATAATGAAATCCAGTTAAAACAAGAATTGTGGCTTTCACCATATATGAAAAATGTAAAGCTTCCTCACATTTGGGGTAAAAAGGAAACTAAAGTGATTTAAGTCATGAGCAAGTAATGCAAAAAGAATAAATGGTATGGTAACTATACAAATGAAAAGTTTCCTAAACATGTTCTACTATAGAAAATGATAAATAAGTACCCGTCATGTACCAACTGTGAAAACTATCATTACCATACATCCGCAAGTTAAATCAATCAAAATCAGAGAATCACCTAAAAAAATTTCAAGTTACCGAACCAAAATTTGAGTCCAAACACCAACAAAAGAATTAACACAACTAAACAACCGGGTGAAATTGAATAAACAAGTTGAAAAGTGAAGATATGAGTTTTTAAAACAAGTCCAATTTCAACTTGTTTAAACAACAATCAACACATTACCTAAACTAACACAAAGAAAAACAATAAAACATACTTATTTTACGTCGTAAGATCGACGCCTGATATTTACAAACCAACAAATTACTTTTGATGGATCAAATGCTTTCACTCCCGCATTTGCTCTCAGCTCTTCGAGCTCTAACCGAAACTACACGTCTAACCACACTTTTGGAAAACATGAAGAGAAATAAATATAAACATATGCAAGTAACAATATACACAAGTGAAAATAGAAAATATATACGATATCTACAAAACTAAAAAAAAAAGAAACTATCGCGATGCGATTAAATAAAAATACCAATCCCCGACAATAGTGCCATTTTGCTGAAGCGGTAAAGCGACAAGCAAAAGTAAGTATTTATTTTAAGGTGATTTAAGTTATATCGTATCATCTCCATATGGATTAATGCTACTGAATTATCATTCGAAATATCTCTCATTAATGAGTTTGGGTTTGAATGGGTTTGTTTGTAAGGTGCGGGAATTAAATGTTATTAACAAGAAATAAATTCATTCTTCACTACGTACACTTATCAAGCATGCATATCATCCACTCGTCACAAACTTAAACCTATCGACCATTTATACTCAACCTACAAGACTCATCAGTGTCATCACGTATCAAACACAACACCCGCTATATCATCTCAGCGGTGATCTCTCAACCAACCTTAATAACACAAAAATCAACTATGCTACTTGCGTCGATGATCTCTCAGCACGACACAACCAACAGAGTCATTAATCACAGACACCCAAGTGAATAATAAATATAAATCTATCTATATAATCTACACACTATTAGACAATCATCCTAGATAAGAATTCGAGCATTATATGTCTATAACAATCCAAACCCCAAGCACATAGAAAAAATGCAATACAATATACATGAGTTCAACTAAGTGATAGAATTGTAACACTATAAAAAGTCAAAATTTATTCATAAAATGATTCATATAAGAGCATGCAAACATGAAGAAAAGTCAGTAAAATATTTTAAATTTGATACTGACGTGTAAGAAGATACATAATTTTTTTCTCTAGAGAATGGCATAGAAATTGAATAATGAGATTTATAGTATAGTGTTATGCAGAGGCACAATGCAAGATGCACAATATTAAGAAACTACAGTTATCCCGATTACTAACAGTTATTAAAACTAAATAACCAAATTTCTAAATATCGCTTGTTAATTGTCCCTACTTCCACAACTCCTTTTTGTAATCCAATGTTACACCATCTGAGAATTTAAGTTTACAAGATTTAAGTATGATGTCACATTCCTATATCAATCAGTGCTCCCACTCCCGCCATACAAGGTCCATAAGCATGGTGATTAATGATCCAAAAATCAACTAAAACTTGTATAATACGATGGGAGAACTGACTTTTGGTTTTGCGTTTTATCGCAAATGTTGCGAATAGTAAGAGTCACAACCGACTTTTATTTTATCCAATAAAGGAAAGGGTGAAAAAACAGGAAAGACCTTTTGAGAATTTTATTAGTAAGGGGGGTAGGTTATGAAAAGGGAAGGTGTTAGCACCCTTTTCATCCGTAGTTATCTACGGGCTCTTAATCACTAGCTCACTTTTAAAAATGCTTTGTGAATGTGTAAGTTTTTTGAAAATATTTTGAAAAATGCCTAAGTGCAGCAAACTTTATAATGATTCCTGTATCGTTGAGAGTGCATACAAAATGTTTGTTTTTGAAAATATTTCAGAAAAGAAGTGTATTGTATGAAAAATGTTTTGAAATGATTGCGAGTAAGCGATTAAGAACTATCTACCTACTCAAAAGTCTTTTATTCTTTTCCTCTTATTTTAGATAGTGCTATCCTACCATATGTTAATAGGAAGCCCTATCTTTGGATGTTAAGGACAGGCGCGGGTCATCGTACAATCATAGAAGGTAATTCGTATGATGCTTTAGCAATTTTCGTAAGGGACTAGGATTGTTTAACGAAGGAAACATCGAAGGGTCATCGAGGGACTACGATCTTTTAACCGAGGGTCTTTGCTAAAACGTCCCACGTTCGAGGGACATGACTGTTTTCCGAAGGCAACAAGTGAGGTTACCCTAGAGGTGCGTGTGTGAAAAGTGATTTGTTTTCAGTCAATTTGTCTTGATTAGGGTTATCTAGCGGTTGATTTTAAATCTTGATATACACGCATAATTACTATACAGTAATAAGTAAATGCGGTAAAGTGCGGAGAATAAAGTTCTACGCTATTACAAGGCTTCGGGAGTGGGGGTACAAATAGTAAAAACAGGGAAAAAGTAAAAGCCTAATTAAACTATTACAAATCGTAAGTAGTTACAATAATCAAAAAATGCGAAAATAGTAAACTACGCGAAAATTAAAGGAAAAGGAAATTGTTTTATGATTTTATCAAGTAAGGAAATTAAATCAAATAAAAGCTATGAACGAAGATCCAAAAATTAAAATTCTAAATACTATTTTTGCGTATTTTTTGAATGTGAGAAAATTTGAAAAGAAAATAAAAACCTATTCTATTATTTTTATGTTTTTATCAAAGAAAGTAAAATTAAAAGAAGAAAAAAATTAATAATAATAATAACAATAAAAAATAAATAAAATAAATAGAGGGAGGGTGCAAGATACAGTTGGGTGTGTGATGAGTAGAAACGAAATGGGTTGATTTTGAAGAATTTCGTTGGGCCTGGAAATTGGGGTGAGAGACCCAAAGCTAAGTTTTCAAAAAATAACATAAAATAGAAATAAGGGTGGTGTCAAGCTGAGATCATGGGGTGTGGTAAAAAAGAAGGCATGGGCGATATGCCCAAAAGCAAGGCCCAATAGAGGTTTTTGTCTAAGCTTCCAAGTATGCTAAAAAACAATGCAATGGGCTTGTAGGGGTACAATTCAAAATTAGTGGCCTATGAGGGCAAAAAAACTTGAGAACAAAAAACAGGGATGGGCTTGGATTGGGTCGCAGCTGACTCAGATCCATCTCCCTGTAATACCGAAACTGGTTCTGAAACCCTAAACATTCATCTAGGCCCTTTCTAATTTCACGAAGAAGAAAATCTTCTCTTAATCCTCTTCTCCCTCAAGCTTCTGATTCTTCTGCAATCATAACCTTTCAAAACAGAACAAAAGGAACAACATAAAACTCTCAGCCTCTCTGTTACGATTCCAACTTCTACGCTCCTCCACACTGACGATTTCACCACACAATAATCAAGAAACAAAAAAATAGAGCATATTATAAGGTACAATGAATAAATAAAAAGTGAAAATGAAGCTAAATAGAAAACAAGAAAATCAGGTAAATAGTCTTTCACATTTCTTCTTCTTTCTCTGCATTTGTCCGCTACTGCTGTGTTTGCTGTTGTCTATGTGAGAATTTTTTTTTCGAATCTTCTTCTTCTTGTTCTATCGGTTATACTCAATGGAACAACAACAACATATAACATTTCTCACAATCAAACATATATCCAATAAAAGTATAAAGATGGAGATACAACAATACCTACTGAGTCAGAAAACAGCAGGGAATATGGCGAATCTAAGGCGCCGGTTGCAAGCGGTTGGAGAGTTATCCACGAAGGCAGAGTGAAACTTGACTATTCCCGATGATCTATTGTGCTACACTTTTCTCTCTTTTCTGACTGTTCTTGATTGCAGTGGTTGGAGACTGTTGTACCCCAAAATGTTTCCTCTCTTTTCTCAAGACATTTCTCACAAATAGATCTCAAATTCTCAAGGGTTCTCAAGGTTTGATCAAACAAGCTCACCTCTTAAGCATTGGGCCCACAAATTAAGGTTTTGGTTTTCTCAAGGATAATTTGACTTTTGATGCTTCAAATGACTTTCATGGTTCATTATAGATCTCCAAGATTGCTCATACCAAGTTTCAAGTCCTGTATCACAAATTTGTTCAGTCACGTGCTCAGATGACTGAAAGTCAACTATATTGGGTAAAAAGTCAATTGTGGCCAACATACAGTCAAATTTCATGATTTTTGGCCAACATCAACATTTTGAGCTCATATTCATCAATTGATCAATATTTGATCATAATTCCTCAAGAAAAGCATTCAAATCATCAAAGGGGCAAAATTGTCAAAATTAGGGTTTTTACTAAGAATGACTGATCATTGACTTTTGACCTAGTACATGACCTAATGGCTTGAAGTATAATCTTAAGGATTCAAACACAATATCTTGACCTAATTCCATGGTTCAAATCATTTCTCAAGATCAATTGATTGATAGTTAAAATTTGGATCAACCGATGAAAAGTCAACTAATACACAAAAAGTTAAACTTTGACTTTTTGGTCAACATTAAATTTAAAAGATCAAGATTCATCAAGATTCATCAAGATACTCAAA
Source organism: Vicia faba (assembly GCA_948472305.1). Classification (NCBI taxonomy): domain Eukaryota; kingdom Viridiplantae; phylum Streptophyta; class Magnoliopsida; order Fabales; family Fabaceae; genus Vicia; species Vicia faba. The sequence continues at coordinate 67,793,581 of OX451736.1, read as the reverse complement.
AATATAAAACTTGATCATCAAGAAACAAGAAATTCAAGAAAAGTCAAGAAAAGTCAAGATTTTCAAGACTTAGAAAAATTTTATGTATTTTTTATCCTTGATAATTTCACTACTTCATGATAATTTTTCACCAAGATGCAAGATGATTCAATGAAAAATTTCAACATTGTAGATATTGGTGAGTTCTACAACTTTGTCCCTTAGGGTTGATGTCCAAAAAATGCTTAGATTATGAGATATAGGCCCATGAAGTCATAACTTTTTATCAAAAAACACTTAGTTAAATTTTCATCAAGTTAGGAAGATTTTTTGTCCCAACTTCTTGGCAAGTTTTCACCAAGTTCCAAGTTGATTAGCCAAAGTGGTCAACATGAAGGTTGTAGACAAAGTTTCAAGCTTTCCAAAATGTCCAAGAACTTGAACAGATCAAGTTTGAGCTAGATGTTTCGAAGAGATGAAGTTGGACATTCATTCTTGAATTTTAGGTCATTTTCATGAAGAACACTTGATCAAATCTCAAGCCATGCGGCATAAATCTTGCTTTGCAGTCTTCTAAATTGCAAATCACTCCATAATTAATTGTTTACACAACTGATTGAGTCATTGTCCAAGCATTTGAGCCATTGTCCAAGTGATTATTCCATTTTTGGAACAAAGTTCACACTTCCATTTTGGAAAAGTGGATTTAATAACAAAGTCCACTCTCCTTGAGCTTTGAACTTGTTTGTTATGAGCATACACAATCTCAAAGTGAAGAAGAAACCATCTACAACATGTTAACCACCCTACAAGCCCTTGTACCATTGCATTGGAACAATGTTTGTCAAAGTTGCTTCAAAATCAAGTCACATAACCATAACATGTGATTTCTTAATTCTGATTACTTCAAGTCCTAAAACCTTTCCTCTATAAATAGAGAGGTTATTTACAAGCCAAAGCACTAATTTACAAGCCCTTTAACCCCCTCAAACACTTTGAAATGAGAATTTGCATTCCAAGCCTCCATTGTTGCACATTCTGACCAAAAACTTCAAACACCTAATCCCCTTGTGCGTTCCCTTCCTAAATCATTCAAACATCATCTACACATCATATACACCTCATCCTTACCCCTGTTTCACAACTGTAACTTCATCTTCATCATCTTCCAAACTCAAAAATAGCCACCTACAACTTGACTTCTCTAGGAAGATTCATACACTTTTAGCATAGAGTACGAGTTGCATTAGCTTCCTAGAAGTTCAGTAAAGCTACCCAAATCATCACAACACCTCCAGGTGTGATCAAACTCCAAACACGATTTCCAGTTTTGAGGTAAGTTTTCTCAACTTTGAACTCTCTCTACAAGCATCATTAATGGTTACTTTGTGAGTGAAAGATATATACATCATTGCCGTGAAGCTAATCATGTCTTTAGTTTTCATTTATATTGCCTGAGTGATGTGAATTTTGAAGTTGAAATTTCTGAAAAAATTAGGTTTTATTTGGTACCAAACAAAATTCATGCTCATCTTTGATCTATAGCTTTAGTTATTTACATGGTTGAATTCGTGTTGAAAAATGGAATAAATTTTTATGATTATACGATGACCCACGCCTGTCCCTCACATCCAATGATATGGCTCTCTACAAATCAATGGTAAAGTAGCACTATCTATAGGAGGGGGAAAATAACAAAGACTTTTTTTGAGTAGGTAGATTTCTCGTAATTTCTTGCTCACAAAAACAATCTTCCATACCTTACACTTTTAAAACACTTTTCAAAACAAACAGTTTGTGTACATTCTCAATGATATGAGACTGATTACAAAATTTCCTTACATTGGCATATTCAAAACAACTTTCCAAACACTCCTTTTCAAACAAATATTTTCAGAACCAACACTTTGTATACATTCTCAACGATACAGGAATCATTGCAAAGTTTGCCGAACTTAGGCGTTTTCTAAATATTTTCAAAATTACACAAACACAAAGCATTTCAAAGTGAGCTAGCAATTACGAGCCCGTAGATAACTACGGATGAAAATGGTGCTAACACCTTCCCTTTTCATAACCTACCCCCCGAACTCAAGAAAATTCTCAAAAGGTCTTTCCTGTTCTTTTCACCCTTTCCTTTATTGGATAAAAGAAAAGTCGATGGCGACTCTTGCTATCCGCAACATTTGCGATAAAACGCAAAACACCAAGTCAGTTCTCCCACCATATTATAGACTAGCGACTCTGCTGGGGAGATATAAACTAAAAGTGGGGTTACCTTAAGAGCTAGATCACCTTTATTGATTTATTTTGTTTGTCTTGTTTGCTTTAAGTTTGTGGGTTATGCTTGGGTTTATTACTTGTAAAGATCCTATACCCAGATTTGGGATATTTTAGGTAAGTAGCAATAGATCGTTGGGACTATGTGGCGTAATAACGACATGGTTGAAGCGATGTCTACGTTAGTGTGACACATTTGTTGGTATCGGTGTCCCTTGAGTCCGGTCAAGGAGAATACGAGGCCGCTGTGTGGTGTCATGAAGCACTAACTGACCGTAGAACCTTAGTTGAACAACTTGCACATTAGAAAGTAAAGAGATAGTCGACTTTGGTGCAAGACTAAATTTGGTTGATACTCGATACTACACTCATTGAGATCGGAATTTCGGGATATTTTGGCCTCATTTTGGATGCTTGAGATAAAACAATGCCCGATGAAGAAAGATCAGTGATATTGAGACTCCTAGAACCCGATTATTTCTTTTAGGACAGGTCGAACCAACTAAACTTCAAGAGTGCACTTACATATAAACCCCATGCAAGCCTAAACCTAAGGCCTTATATGCTTTGTTTGTGTGTGATTATTTGTTCATGACATCATAGCATCATGCAATAGCATTTTCACTAACCATTTCAAGGACCTAGGGATTTATCTTTGTTCTGTTTTATAGAATATGGCTTTCGCTCGCAGAAATACCATCTGAATCAACTTCGTAAGGATGCCTCCTCAACTCAAAGAGTTAGCATCAAGGGTTCTGATCGCGACTTTGTATGTCTATAAATCTGGAGACTGCAAGTGCACAGTCCTATCGCGTAGTCTTAAAAGATATCGAATCCACAGGGACTATGAATCGATCTACCGTAATTTTGGTTACTGGGTAAAGCTAAGGCTAATATTAATTTAATTGACGAAAGGGATCTAATTACTAAATTTAGTTATAAAATTTTTAATTATAAATACCGGTATGTATTTCACCTAAATTTTGGGTTCCGAATTTCCACTGGCCTTTACTTAAATTGGTCAAAAATTATCTTTATGCAAACTTTATTGGTCTAAAAACCTTCCCCTCACACTTCCGTTCTATTAGTTCAGGTTATACGATTAATACCCTAACGTGTGCTTCCGTCACTCCGACGGATTCAAAAGTAATTTTTGAAAACAGAATAAAATTTAATTGTTTTTAAAATGCTTCCGCCTCTTTAAAAACAATGCCTAATAATCACTATCTGGTTTTAGCCTCAAACTTCCGTTTTATTAGTAAAAACCTTAATCAATTCTAAAACCTCACACTTCCGTTCTATTGGTTTGTAAAATCTTAAACAATTTAATTGAATATTAAAACCATGAAAGAAGTTTCTTTTACAAAATAATTTTAAGCCAGTTTATTTCGGATCCCGTTATTTGGTTAATTTACATACCGATATTTAATCGGTTTAGCCAGACATGTTTATTAAATTAAATACGCATAGATAATTAAATTGCGAATGATTATATAAATTCATATCCATAATAACAAACACGTAATAATAATAAATAAATAAAAGCGATTAAATTAAAAACCTGGAAATGTAGAAAACTTCAATAACTTCAATTAAATGCGTTCTTCAAAAACCTTGGAGTATTCCACCACAAGCCGGTTGGATCTACTCGTCGAATCTTGAATTTAATAATAATAACAACAAAGAAATAAAATACTAAGATCTAACATAAGGTTAGACCGGATAAAATTGCACAACAATTCCCGGTGTAGAAATTGTTGTACGAAAAATAAAGGCAGAAAACTGGAGAAGAAAAGAAAATAAAAACGATGCGATGAAAAGAAAAGGCAGAACAAAAATTAAAATGGAAGGAAATTTGCTCTGCTGAAAATAGTACGATCTTGCAAAAAATTCTCCGACCCTTGGGATTTTGCTTTCACTTCTATTTATAATGCTTGTAAAATAATTGTATCCCAAAAGGTCAATCCACGTAAAACTGAATATCCAAAAAATATTGATAGTGGACTTTGTTGCATAACGTGCACGGAAATATAGCAAAAGTAGGTTTCTTCATTGACTTGGGACCAGTCGTTCCGTGTGAGGAGGAAATGGCGTGAGAATAGGAAAGGGCAGGGAACGGTCGTTCCACTCAGCTGAAGTGGTCCGGACCGGTCGTTCCCCTTAGTGGGCCGGTCGGTCCCTTCAAGCTGAAGTGGGGAACGTGCGTTCCCTTGGGCCTTTGTACGTACATTCTTCTTTTGGGCCTTGAAATTTCATTCTTTTCACCCCCTTTTACTAATCTGCACCACATTGCTCAATTATCTTCATTTTTTTGTATTAAATTGCATCTATTTCTTCATTTTTCTTCACATAAGCTTATTTGAGGCAAAATACCTGAAACAAAGAAATACCAGCGTAATATGGGAATAAAATAAAATAAATTAAATAAAAACATGAATTATTTGCATTAATTAAGTCGATTTATACGATATAAAATCGTGTTATCAAACTCCCCTACACTTGAACATTTGCTTGTCCTCAAGCAAGAAATATATATCTCTCTAAATGCGGGTCAGACGCAACAAAAATTGCCACAAGTCAAAAATGTATTAAGTTGCACATTGCTCTTGAGCTCTCGACTTCGATATTAAAGTCACCGTAACAATACTAAATAAACTCAGGTTCGAAGAACAATTCTAGTGACGCCATTATAACTTAACTCTAAATCCTACATTTTGTTTCACCTTTTTCATTCAGGCGCAATCACATTAAGCCCTTTGCCCTTTCGCGCACATAGTGGAGTGACCGGTTAGTGAATTTGATCTTTTAAGCCTGCTAGGAGTTCTGGTACTTAATAGTTGGTAACTCCTTTTTGTTCTTTTGTAAATTGCGGGGAATCAAACCGTAGTTTGCCCTACCAAGTCCAACACCAGAAACCGCTGAACCAATTTACAAAGAATTTATTAATTGATAATTTATAAGGTTCGCGACCGTTGGGCTAAATAGTCTGGTAAGGACTATCTAACTTAGTTAGAGCGTTTCTAAATATTTTTTTTTTATTTTCGATCAATCACTTATATTCATCGATCCTCCACGTAGTTTGCTATTTAGACGGTGCTGACTGCTTGTATAAACTACTAAAGGTTACTTTAAAACCTAGAATTTAAATTTTCGGTATATAAAGGGTACTAAAATTTTAATTCATTTTCCTGAGATTTTAAAGCGTTGGTACTAAATATTTTCTTCTAAAGAAGCAACTTTGATACACTTTTTGAGTGTGTATAATTGTGCGTCTGACCATAAGAAAAAAATTTTTTATGGTTCAAGAATTTGGCGAATTCGGATAATCATGAACTTATATATGTATATAAGACTTAATTTTAATAACAAAAGGGAAATTACAAAAGGGAAATTTGCTTACTTGAAGAAAGATAACAATAGTTAATTCGACCCCCCTACACTTAAACTGAGCATTGTCCTCAATGCTTAAAAATGGGGAATCGAAAAAAATACAAAAATGAAAAGAAAAGAAATATTAAGAACTAATCGTTACGATGTGGACGACGTCCGCTTCCTCGAGTTCTTGGACGGCGCTCATCTTGGCGTTGTGGAGGTACGAATTCGTCCAAGCGTAGGTGAAGTGAGTGCATAGAAACTCCAAGGTCAATAACATTTGTATTCAAGGTGTTGTAGTTGTTATGCATTTGTTGTACCAATGCAAATGTTGCGTTTTGTTGGTTTTGCATCTGTTGCATGGTTTGGTAGAGAGTTTCCATGGTGAGATGGTTTTGTTGATTGTTGTTCATTTCTTCTTCCATTTCATCCACGGGAGCATTATTCTCAGCTTCGGGTGCAATTAAATTGAATAACCAACGGCTTCGATTTTGCACATTAATAAGATGGGGACATGGGAGAATAATGCTTGGTACCAAAACTTTATTGACCAATAAAGTAAATCTGTTCTCACCTTGCCTTGGGAGGATTAGATGGGAGTCTCTGCAGTATACCTCATCTAGAAATTGTGCTGGCATGAGGTGTTGAGCAAGAGTTAGGATCTCGTCAGCCAATCCGAGCGAGTAAGCTATCGCGGCAATAATGCCACCGAAAAGAAAAGGGTTGTTTCCGGCGGTTTGAGCACATAGTTGAAAGTGTGATAGCATAAATGGTGCGGCGTTGACACGGCTCCCAGTTAAGGCACAATATAAGAAAAATAACTCATTTTTGGTTACCTTATGGTTGTAGGTGCGTCCGAAGATAGTGTGAGCCAAAATACGGTGAAAATACCGTATTGCTGGATTATGAATGTGGGACGCATATAATAGTCTCCAACCATTTGCGGCTTCCCCACTTATCTCCTCCCAGAATTGTAGACCTTGCTCCTCCCAAGCTGGAATATCATCTTCCGCTTCAAATGGCTTGTAATAAATACCATCCCCTTGTGAGAATCCTAGTGCCTCAGCAATTTGTTCTTGATCTAGCGTATACGCACGGTTGAACATACGGAAACTAGCAGTTCCCGTAGTGTATGGATCTTCAAGATCAGTTGTGTAAGAAAAAGAACTCAAAAACTCCAACACTAGAGGTTCAAAGGTTGGGTTTGGTTGGGTACAGAGATTGTATAAACCAGTATTATTTAGCAACCATGACACACTTTCAGTGAGTCCTAAAGTTTGTAGACAACTTATATCTACATACTTTGTCGGAACCACCGAGCGTTTGTATAAGTTGAGATACATGGTGCGTTGCTTATCATCGCGGAAGATAATGTTTGAAAGGTCGGGTTGTTGCCTTTCGGGACGGATGGTTCTCGGAGGCATGGTAATGGTAAGAAAATGGTGGTAGATGTAGAAAGAAGTTAGAGAAGATGAAGATAAATATTAGAGAAATGTAGTAGAAAGTAAGAAATGGTGTGAAGAGATAGTGGGAAATGAGGGGTATTTATATTGTGAGGGTGTTTAAATGGTGATAATGAGAATTTAATGAGAGTTAATGGGGGAGTTGGAAAGGGTAAAAATTTGAAAAAATGAGATAGTGGAGTAGTGGGAATTTAAGAGTGGTTTGAAGTTGTTTTATGGAGAAGATAAATGGTAAAAAGGAGTTTTGAATTTAATTTGGAGTGGGAGACAAAGAGACACGCTTTACAGCATGCTACAGGGGGTCGGTCGTTCCCTTCAGTGGTAGGACAGGGGGACGGTCGGTCCTGCTTTTCAGTCAAGAAAAGGGGACCGGTCGGTCCAGGGGGCATGGTGTGCGTGGGACCGTCCGGTCCTGTGCCTGCGTGGGAAATTCAACTTTTCCTATTGTTTTCTGTTGATACAGTACGTTATAATATATATCTCAGGCACATAATGCATAGTGTTTGCAAACAGTATCATTTCAGCTTTATTTGATACCACTTAATAATCTAATAACTAATATAAATAACATTGAAACAAAACAAGAAGATAAATAATGTTGAACTTTAAATTGCATAATTCAAATTGTACTACAAAGAACATAAAATTAACCAAATTGCAAAACATAGTTCAAATGAAATCTAAATGCAAATCAAATAAATAACTAACTAAAACTAACTAATTAAATAAATTCTCTCATTAGCCACTTTTTTTTATTATCGTCTCCGTTATTCTTCTGCATGGAATAGATATGTTGAAACACTTCATCAAACTGCATAGCTACCGTGTCGACGAATCCAGAATGATCCATCCGGAGTGTATTAACTTCATTGTTCGCAGCTGTGAGGTTTTCTTTCAGATTCTTCACTTCTTCCTTCAATTCCTTAATTGTTTCTTCTTGGTTCATGGGATCAGATCCTTGCTTATTTTCTTCAATCACCGGAGTTACCGGTGGTGACAAAGGTTGCTCGGGAAAGTCATGGTACCCAGGTGGTGTCTCAGGGTCAGATTCACTTTCATAAATCTCAGGTATCTCATAATCCTGGATTGTTTCAGTGGAGCGAGCAGGAGATGGTAAACCGTCCAAATTATACAGCCAATTACCTTTATCGTGAACACTGGTGCGTGGACTAGGCAAGGTAAAGAGGTTAACTACCTCATTATTAATCAGCAATTCAAATTCTCGTGGACCATGGTTTCCAATTAATCTTCTGTTGAAACAAAAACTGAGATCCATTGGTCGGATACCTCCGTAAGGATGGAAACTCAACAGTGGTTGCCGCAAACCCAAAGCATTCGCTATCATTGTTACCATTCCTCCCATCACGATGGGCATATTATCATCTTGAAGCATTTTCTCAATGGTAACTAATAGAAAAGCGACACCGTTCACGGGCCGATTCTGTACAGCACAAAGCATAATAAACAGCTCATCTCGAGAAACAATAGTGTTATTCTGTTCCTTTCCAAACAGGGTATGTGACAGAATATGGTGAAAATAGCGGAACGCCGGATTATGAATATAATCCGCATGTGGCTCAGGATGCTCAAAGCTACTTAACCCAGTCAATGATTCCCAGAATATGTCGAGCTCGCGGTAATCAAACAATTCTTCCTGCTTTGATGTAAAAGTATCAAATCCATCTGGGAATCCCAGCAAAGCAGAAAAGCCATGAAGATTATACCTATACTCCATTCCAAATAGCCTAAAGAAGATAAGACCTCTCTTCAGGCCCTTCCCATAATGTGGGAGGTAGTTAAAAGAGCTCAGAAATTCCAGAGTCAATTTGCGGTAGGTACAGAACCGCCTCAACATATGAGCATCTTCCCGTCCAATTTGATTCAGCAGAAACAAAACACTATCATGAATTCCCAAAGTAGTCATAGCAAAAAGATCAGGATAATATGTCAGGGACATATTCCTTGCAGCTAATGAATTGTATCTGCCTCTTTGGCCTCTTCCTCTGAAAGCTATTTCCTTAGTATCTTCCATTGTTAGTTCGTCAGTGTAATTTTTATATTAATTAAGTTGGCCTGAAATTAATTAGATACAGGAAATTTAATCAGATTTTTGGCCAGATGCCGAAAAGAAGAAAATAAGAATAAGCATAATAGTGATAGAATGAAGAAGAAATAGAATATTAGAGAAGATATGTGTATAAGTGATTATGAATGAGAGAAATAAAGAGAAAAATAAGAATAATAGTAAGAATGATAATAAGAATAATAAAACAAAAAGGTAAATATAATAATTAATCATAAAAAGGTGGGTTGTCTCCCACTAAGCGCTTTGTTTTATGTCGTAAGCTCGACAAATAAAATCAAAGTTTTAAATTTCTAATTGAGCAGGTGGCTCTATTAAAGTTATTTCTTGAAAGTAATCGTTATTCTCTGCGCCGTGATATGGTTTTAAACGTTGTCCATTAACTATAAAGGGTTCGGAAATCTTTCCTTTGATTTCGACCGCTCCGTTAATAAACGTGTTTGTTATTGTGAACGGACCAGACCATCTGCTGCGTAGTTTTCCAGGAAATAATTTTAATCTTGAATTAAACAGTAGTACGATATCACCTATTTTAAAATGTTTTCTATTTATTATTTTGTCGTGCCATGTTTTCGTTCGTTCTTTATAAATCTTGGCGTTCTCATATGCATCTTGTCTCAATTCCTCTAATTCGTTTATATCAAGGATGCGCTTCTCGCCTGCCGTTGTGTAATTCAAGTTTATATTTTTAATAGCCCAATAGGCCTTGTGTTCTAATTCAACCGGCAAATGGCAAGATTTTCCATAGATGAGCTTAAACGGGGTGGTTCCTATTGGTGTCTTAAATGCATTCCTATACGCCCAAAGAGCGTCAGATAGTTTTGAGGACCAATCCTTTCTCGAAGTTGCTACAGTCTTTTCTAATATTTGCTTGATTTCACAATTAGAAACTTCCACTTGTCCACTCGTTTGTGGATGATAGGGTGTAGCTACTCGATGTCGGACACCGTATTTCCTTAGGAGTTTTTCGAATATCTTGGAAATAAAATGAGAACCTCCATCGCTTATTACTAATCTTGGTATACCGAATCTCAGAAATATCACATTTTTGAAGAGCTTTAATACAACTCGGGTATCGTTTGTTGGAGAAGCTATAGCTTCTATCCATTTAGATACATAGTCAAATGCCACGAGTATGTATTTGTTACCAAAAGATGACGGGAATGGTCCCATAAAGTCTATACCCCATACATCGAAAATCTCTACTTCCAGAATGCCTTTCTGTGGCATCTCGTCGCGTCTTGAAATGTTACCAGTGCGTTGGCACCGGTCGCACTTAGTGACTGCGATATGAACATCTTTCCATAGTGTTGGCCAATAAAGACCTGATTGTAGGATTTTTGTACATGTTTTAGAAGTACTCGTGTGTCCTCCGTATGGTGCGGAGTGGCAATGTTTAATCACGCTTTCGACTTCTTCTTCGGGTACGCAGCGACGGAAAATTCCATCGGGTCCTCTTTTGAATAACAAAGGTTCGTCCCAGTAATATTGTTTGAGATCGTGAAAGAATTTTTTCTTTTGTTGGTACGTTAACTCTGGTGGTAATACACCGGCAGATAGATAATTTACGAAATCTGCATACCAAGGGACAGATGAGATTGCTAAGGTTGTTTCGGAATAGTTTTGAGATTCACTTTCTTCGAAGTGGGCGATTAATTTATCATATTGAGATTCGTCATTGATTGGAATTTGTTCTTGTTTTAGATTTTCGATTCTTGATAGATGATCGGCCACTACGTTTTCAGTTCCTTTTTTATCCTTGATTTCTAAATCAAATTCTTGTAGCAACAAGATCCATCTTAGCAGTCTAGGTTTAGCGTCCTTTTTGGTTAGGAGATATCTAATGGCAGCGTGGTCTGTATAAATTATTATCTTAGCTCCTACTAAATAAGATCGGAATTTATCGAGTGCGAAGACTACAGCCAAGAGTTCCTTTTCGGTTGTTGCATAATTCATTTGCGCTTCATCTAGGGTTCTACTAGCGTAATATATGACGTGTAATTTTTTATCTTTTCTTTGTCCTAGGACTGCTCCTACGGCATAGTCACTTGCGTCACACATTATCTCAAATGGTTCACTCCAATCTGGAGTCTTCATGATTGGCGCAGTAATTAATGCTTTCTTTAATTGTTGAAAGGCTTCAAGGCATTTTTCGTTAAATATGAATTCAACATCTTTCATTAAGAGTTCTGTTAATGGCTTAGAAATTTTAGAGAAATCTTTAATAAAACGTCGGTAAAAACCGGCGTGTCCTAAGAAACTTCTTATTTCTCTGACAGTTCTAGGGGGTTGAAGGTTTTCGATAACTTCTATCTTTGCCTTGTCTACTTCGATTCCCCTATTAGATATAATATGTCCTAACACAATACCTTCTTGAACCATAAAATGGCATTTTTCCCAATTTAATACTAAGTTTACCTTTACACATCTTTCTAGTACTTTTTCTAAGTTTGCAAGACATCCTTCAAAGCTACGTCCGCAGACGGAGAAGTCGTCCATGAATACCTCCATAATATTATCAAGAAAGTCTGCGAAGATTGCCATCATGCATCTTTGAAAAGTTGCAGGTGCATTGCATAAGCCAAAAGGCATTCTTCGATATGCGAAGGTTCCGAATGGACAGGTGAAGGTAGTCTTTTCTTGGTCATCGGGGTGTATCGGTATTTGAAAGAATCCGGAGTAACCGTCCAAGTAACAGAAATATGAGTGTCTGGCTAGACGCTCCAGCATTTGATCAATGAATGGCAAAGGGAAATGGTCCTTCCGGGTGGCTTTGTTAAGTTTCCTATAATCAATGCACATCCTCCATCCTGATTCGATTCGCTTTGTTATGGTTTCTCCTTTGTCGTTTTCGATTACCGTTACGCCTCCTTTCTTGGGGACTACATGAACGGGGCTTACCCATTTACTATCAGATATTAGATAAATGATGCCTGCTTCTAACAATTTTAATATCTCTTTCTTTACTACTTCACTCATTATAGGATTAAGTCTTCTTTGGTGTTCTCTAGAGGTTTTACTATCTTCCTCTAGCATTATGCGATGCATACAGATGGAAGGACTTATTCCTTTAAGATCAGTTAAATTGTATCCTAAAGCAGTTGGATATTTCCTCAGTATATGTAGTAATTTTTCAGTCTCGATTTTTCCTAGATTTGCGTTGATTATTACTGGTCGTTCGAATTCTGGGTCTAAGAATTCGTATCTCAGGTTTTTGGGTAACGTTTTGAGTTCAATGGTTGGTTTGTGTAAACCTTGTGTAGGATCGGGTGTTATTGCTAAGCACTCATCTAAGGTTTTATCTGGATGATCTTCTGCTTCTTTTATACATTCGTCTATCATATCCATAAAGTAGCAGTTGTCATCTATGGCTGGTGCTTTTAGAAATTTGGAAAGAATGAATTCAATCTTTTCTTCGCCTACCTCAAAGGTGAGTTTTCCTTTTTTAACGTCTATAATGGCACCGGCAGTTGCTAGGAAGGGTCTTCCTAAAATGATAGGTGTGTTCGTATCTTCCTTAATATCCATTATTATAAAGTCGGTTGGGATGTAGAATTGACCTATTCGAACGGGGACGTTTTCAAGTACTCCTATGGGGTATTTGACAGAACGATCTGCTAACTGAACAGACATTTTAGTTGGTCTCAACTCTCCCATTTCGAGTTTCTTACTGATGGATAAAGGCATTACACTGATGCTTGCTCCTAAATCACATAAAGCTTTGTCTATGACGAATTTTCCTATTACACATGGTATAGAAAAACTACCAGGGTCTTTCAGTTTAGGTGGCATCTTATTTTGGATTATTGCGCTGCATTCAGCTGTAAGAGTAACTGTTTCATTTTCTTCTAACTTTTTCTTATTAGATAGAATTTCTTTTAAGAATTTAGCATATGAGGGCATTTGCGTTATCGCTTCTGTGAAAGGAATTGTTACGTTTAATTGCTTGAGAAGTTCTACAAATTTCTTAAATTGCCCTATGTCTTTTGTTTTAACTAGTCTTTGAGGGTAAGGAATAGGTGGTTTATAGGGAGGTGGAGGTACATAAGGTTTTTCTTGTTCTATTGTTTCTCCATCTTCCTTTCTTTTAGGTTCGTTATCCTCTTCGGCTTGGTTTTCAGAGTTTTGGTGCATGGCCGGGTTTTCGGTTCTTGGATCTAATGGTTCTTCTATTTCTTTACCGCTTCGTAATATAATTGCGTGAGCTTGTCCTTTCGGATTAGGTTGTGGTTGTCCAGGGAAAGTACCGGCTGGTGCGGCAGCAGGCGCTTGTTGTTGAGCCACTTGTGAGATTTGAGTTTCTAACATTTTATTGTGAGTGGCTAAGGCATCTATTTTGTTCGATAGTTGCTTAATTAGCTCGTCAGTGTGTATGTCTCGGTTTAGGAATTCTTTGTTAGTTTGCACTTGGCTTGCTATAAAGTTTTCCATCATTATTTCGAGATTAGATTTCCTAGGTGCGCTCGGTGCGGCAGAAGGTGCTTTTTGATATCCAGGTGGAGCAATTTGCGCTTGAACAGGTGCGTTCAATGCGTTATTATTCTTGTAGGAAAAATTTGGGTGATTCCTCCAACCTGGGTTGTACGTATTTGAATAAGGGTTTCCCTGAGCGTAGTTTATTTGGTCAGTCGGAGTACCTAACAGAAATTGACATTCGGCGGGAGTGTGACCAGATGTTTCGTATATTTCGCAGTCAGGAGTCACTGCAGCTACGGTAGCTGCAGGAGTTAACGTAAGGTTTTCTATTTTTTGAGTTAGTGCGTCTACCTTAGCGTTTACTTGATCTAGGCTACTAATTTCGTACATTCCTCCTTTCGTCGGAGGTTTTTCAACGGCAGCTCTCTCGCTTCCCCACTGGTAGTGGTTTTGGGCCATATTATCTATCAGTTCGTAGGCTTGTACATAAGGTTTCTCCATTAGCGCACCACCAGCAGCAGCGTCGATTGTTAATCTCGTGTTGTACAAAAGACCATTGTAGAAAGTATGTATCACTAACCATTCCTCCAGACCATGATGTGGACAGAGTCTTATCATGTCTTTATATCGTTCCCATGCTTCAAATAAAGACTCGGTGTCTTTCTGTCTAAATCCGTTGATTTGAGCTCGAAGCATAGCCGTTTTGCTTGGTGGAAAATATCGGGTTAGGAAAACTTTCTTTAATTCATCCCACGTAGTGATTGAATTAGAAGGTAGAGATTGGAGCCAGGCTCTAGCTCTATCTCTAAGGGAAAAAGGAAATAATCGTAAACGAATAGCTTTCGTGCTGACCCCATTAGCTTTTACGGTATCTGCATATTGTAGGAATACGGATAAATGCAGGTTCGGATCGTCAGTTGGATTTCCAGAAAACTGGTTTTGTTGAACTGCAGATAACAGCGAAGGTTTCAGCTCGAAGTTGTTTGCCTCGATTGCCGGAGCGGCAATACTGTTATGAGGTTCGTCTTGAGAAGGGATTGCGTAAGATTTTAGAGGTCGTGGCGCAGCCATCTCAGCTCGTCTAAGATCAGTTATATCAGGGATATTCGTCGGGGGTAAATTGTTTAGTAGACGATATTCCTGAATTCGGCGTCTCAATCGAAGATAACGCTCGATGTCGTTGATTTGTAGATGCAAAGGTTCGCCTTGAGAGCGAGTGTTTGGCATACAAATCAGAAAGAGATGAAAAGAAGAAGGCCTTAGTCTCTACGATGTAACTAAAAGAGTTACGATATCGACTTAAATAGTCCCCGGCAACGGCGCCAAAAACTTGATCGCGACTTTGTATGTCTATAAATCTGGAGACTGCAAGTGCACAGTCCTATCGCGTAGTCTTAAAAGATATCGAATCCACAGGGACTATGAATCGATCTACCGTAATTTTGGTTACTGGGTAAAGCTAAGGTTAATATTAATTTAATTGACGAAAGGGATCTAATTACTAAATTTAGTTATAAAATTTTTAATTATAAATACCGGTATGTATTTCACCTAAATTTTGGGTTCCGAATTTCCACTGGCCTTTACTTAAATTGGTCAAAAATTATCTTTACGCAAACTTTATTGGTCTAAAAACCTTCCCCTCACACTTCCGTTCTATTAGTTCAGGTTATACGATTAATACCCTAACGTGTGCTTCCGTCACTCCGCCGGATTCAAAAGTAATTTTTGAAAACAGAATAAAATTTAATTGTTTTTAAAATGCTTCCGCCTCTTTAAAAACAATGCCTAATAATCACTATCTGGTTTTAGCCTCAAACTTCCGTTTTATTAGTAAAAACCTTAATCAATTCTAAAACCTCACACTTCCGTTCTATTGGTTTGTAAAATCTTAAACAATTTAATTGAATATTAAAACCATGAAAGAAGTTTCTTTTACAAAATAATTTTAAGCCAGTTTATTTCGGATCCCGTTATTTGGTTAATTTACATACCGATATTTAATCGGTTTAGCCAGACATGTTTATTAAATTAAATACGCATAGATAATTAAATTGTGAACGATTATATAAATTCATATCCATAATAACAAACACGTAATAATAATAAATAAATAAAAGCGATTAAATTAAAAACCTGGAAATGTAGAAAACTTCAATAACTTCAATTAAATGCGTTCTTCAAAAACCTTGGAGTATTCCACCACAAGCCGGTTGGATCTACTCGTTGAATCTTGAATTTAATAATAATAACAACAAAGAAATAAAATACTAAGATCTAACGTAAGGTTAGACCGGATAAAATTGCACAACAATTCCCGGTGTAGAAATTGTTGTACGAAAAATAAAGGCAGAAAACTGGAGAAGAAAAGAAAATAAAAACGATGCGATGAAAAGAAAAGGCAGAACAAAATTTAAAATGGAAGGAAATTTGCTCTGCTGAAAATAGTACGATCTTGCAAAAAATTCTCCGACCCTTGGGATTTTGCTTTCACTTCTATTTATAATGCTTGTAAAATAATTGTATCCCAAAAGGTCAATCCACGTAAAACTGAATATCCAAAAAATATTGATAGTGGACTTTGTTGCATAACGTGCACGGAAATATAGCAAAAGTAGGTTTCTTCATTGACTTGGGACCGGTTGTTCCGTGTGAGGAGGAAATGGCGTGAGAATAGGAAAGGGCAGGGAACGGTCGTTCCACTCAGCTGAAGTGGTCCGGACCGGTCGTTCCCCTTAGTGGGTCGGTCGGTCCCTTCAAGCTGAAGTGGGGAACGTGTGTTCCCTTGGGCCTTTGTACGTACATTCTTCTTTTGGGCCTTGCAATTTCATTCTTTTCACCCCCTTTTACTAATCTGCACCACATTGCTCAATTATCTTCATTTTTTTGTATTAAATTGCATCTATTTCTTCATTTTTCTTCACATAAGCTTATTTGAGGCAAAATACCTGAAACAAAGAAATACCAGCGTAATATGGAAATAAAATAAAATAAATTAAATAAAAACATGAATTATTTGCATTAATTAAGTCGATTTATACGATATAAAATTGTGTTATCAGGTTCCTAAAAATTTTCCGTTCACCAAAATATATGGTCGACTCCTAAATCTGGTTACCTCAAGCTTTGAAGAAGACATGATGAGGGTGCTCTTTCAGTTTTTTGACTTTGTACATCATTGTTTCACCTTTCCCGATTATCAATTAGTTCCTACAATGGAATAATTCTCTCAACTATTGGGAGTACCAATCCTTGATCAAATGCCATTCACCGGTTTAGAGGAAACTCCAAAGCCTGAAGTTATTACCAAGGACTTACATTTGAAGAGTTCTGACATTGTAGCTAATTAGGAGACAAGAAGTGGGGTCAAAGGCTTTTTGGCTAAATACCTGATGGTGAAGGCTCGTTTGTTTTTGGATGCCATGAACTTTAAAGCTTTTGAGGAGATCTTGGCTCTTCTAATCTATGGGTTGGTTCTTTTTCCTAACCCTGACCAACTTATAGATGTGAATATTATCAAAATTTTCCTTACTCGTAACCTTGTGCCCACATTTCTTGGAGACATTTTGCACTCTTTTTATACTCGTACTATGAGGAAGCGAGGGACTCTTATGTGTTTCTTACCTTTGCTGTCTAGGTGGTTTATTTTGCACCTTTCCCAATCAATATTGAAGAATGAACAAGGCTTGAGGTGGTCACAAAGGATAATGTCGCTTTCTCATATGGATATCTTTTGGTGCTCTCGATCTCAAGAGGATATTACTATCATTGACCTTTGTGGGGAGTTCCCTAATGTTCAAATCTTGGGCATTAGGGGAGGTATTACTTATAACCCTTCTCTGCCTCTACGACAATTTGGTTATGCTTGAAGAGATGGTCCCCGCGACACGCTCATTCAAGGTATTATATTCGACTACGAGAACGTCCAAGGTTATCGTCAAAGGTTCGTATGAGCTTAGGGAATGGTAAACAAGGTTGATAGCAAGACTTTGGGGCATAAGAACTCCATCCCTTTGGAGCCTTATCTCAAATGGGTACGAGTTCACGCTCAAAATATCATGATGTCATATCCAACTATCTTACCAATAATTGTGGAGCCTGTTGCTGAGGGGGATATTCCTTATACCATTCTCCATCCTAACATGCCTACTGATCCCAAGGAATTACAGAGATCGTGGATTCAACTAAAGGTGGAAGGAGACACCTTTGAAGTCTGATTTTATGCAAGAGAGAAGAAAGTGTTAGATATCACAAGGCAACTTCACGAGGAGCAAAGCATGAATGCTTACATTATACTGAAGAGGAAGCGCCCGTGGGAGACTTCAGTCTTTTGTTTTAGGAGTTTATTTAGTTGTCTCTTTGACACCCTTTTGCTTTTTCATTGTAAGCCCAAGGGGAAATTGTAATCTTTGAACTTATTAAAACAATTGTTGTGTTTGTTTCCTTTTTGGATAGCAAATTTAAATTCCTTAAGGTCCTTGAAAACATTTCATCCACATAGCATGCATCATGTCATAAGAAGGTTTTATGATACAGGCTTCCTCATCTTATTACTGTTTATTTCAGTATAAGATGACTCTATAGAAAACTGTCAAAGATATGCAAACTCAACACGCACAGTTCCAGGAGACTCTCCTCAACCTAGCCAAAGGTCAACAAGAAATGATGTCGCTTCTCGTCACAAAGAAGAAGACTAAGAAGAGGGTTCTTATCAACATGGGAAGGAGGTTCGAAGGTCCTGCCCGACAGGATCAAGCTGAAGATGTCTCCTATAAGGAGGATGACAATCAAGATGAGGATGCTAGAAGCACCAGAGCTAGGGGTGGAAATAACCAGATTTCTGAGGACGAAGATTATTCCGAAGAGTAGAATCCACCGGTGGATGACAAATGCAAATAGCTAGAAGACAAACTTAAGGCTGTGGAGATCCAAACACTGTCTGGTTTGGACTTTGGAGACTTAGGTTTGGTCCTTGGGGTGGTCATTCCTCATAAATTCAAGGTCCCTGTCTTTGCCAAATACGATGGGGTCTTTTGTCCCAAGATGAATTTGAGGTCTTATGTCTGCAAGATTTAACCACACACCGCCGATAGGAAGTTATGAGTTCATTTCTTCCAAGATATCTTATCTGAGACATAGTTGGAATGGTTCAATCAACTAGAGGGGACTAATATCCACACATGGGAGGATCTAGCTACTACCTTCTACAAACAATACCAATATAATGTTAGCCTTGCACCAACTCGCGTGCAATTACAAAGTATGACTATGGGTTAAAATGAAGGCTTTAAGGAGTATGCTCAAAAATGGAGGGACCTGGCTGGAAGGGTGCAACCCCCTTTGACCGACAGAGAATTAGTGGACATGTTTATGGGCACCTTGACTGGTCCATTCTTTAATTTGTTGATAGGGAGTTCTTCATTAGGGTTTAGTAAGTTGATTTTGACTGGCGAACGGGTTGAAAGCGGAATCAAAAGTGGGAACATCCCAATGGCCTCCACCTCTAGTGCTGTGAAAAAACCATTCATTGGTAAGAAGGAAGCTAATGTTGTTTATGGATAAAGGAGTCGTATCAAGAATGATCGTTATCAGTCGGTAGGAGCAATATTCATTTCAAACCCGACCCCAATTTAATGACCACAATGACAAAGCAATCAGCATAGGCCAGATGCCCTAAGGAGGCAGTTCACTAAGATCAACATGCCATTGTCTCAAGCTTTACAACATCTGCTGAAGGCAGATTTGGTAACACTGCGGGATCCTCCTCAAAATCCCAACACATCATCCCCGAAGTATAACCCAAATGCAAGGTGTGAATACCATTCCAATAGTCCTGGGCATGACACCAACGATTGTTGGGCCCTAAAAAACAAAATCCAAGATTTGATTGACAACAAAATGATTGAGTTTGACCCTCCACAAACCCCTAATGTGATTACCGCACCCATGCCAAGTCAAGGTAAAGGTGTTAATGTTGTTGATGATGTCTCCTTTGTCTCCACCATCGATGATTTGGCTACTCCATTATTGACCGTTAAGAAGAGTCTGCTGAGAGTCGGTTTATTTCCTGGCTGCCTTGAAAATTATTACCATTGTGCTTCCCAAACCAATAGGTGTATGTGGCTGGAGAAAGGTATCTAACGCCTGATTGATAGCCATGAAATTCTATTCGAGAAAACTTTGTCCGTGAAAAGTTTACCTGAAAGTATACCTCAAGATGATTCCATAATCAAAATCTCCAACACTCCTATTAGGATCACCTCTAAAGGCCTTATAAGGATTCCTGCTGAGCCAAGAGTGGCTCCCCTGATCATTACTACACCGGGGCCAGTCCCCTATTCCTCCGACAAAGTTATGCCTTGGAACTATAGGGTAGAAGTTTATTATCATGGTGTCAAGCAAGAGCCATGGATTACTGAAAATGAAGATCCATAAATTAAAAACATTGCCGGAACTAGTAAGGTCACCAGGACAGGAAGAGTCTTCTCTCCGGAGATCTCTCCTCCAATAACTACTACAACACCTAGATGTATTCCTGCTGCTAGATCAACTGTTGATGCCCGAGATAAATAAAAATTTATCGAGCCTGTCCTGGCGGAGGCACCCTCCAAAGATGTGACAATTGAAGACCCATCAAGACAAGAGATGGAAGAAATTCTGAAGATCATCCAAAAAAGTGACTACAAAATAGTTGAGTAACTGGGGCAGACACCCTCAAAGATATTCATGTTGTCCTTGTTAATATGCTCTGAGGCACATGCCCAAGCTCTGTTGAAATTATTGAAGAATGCCCATGTACCACAAGAGACCATTGCGGATCAATTTGAGAATTACGTTACAAGCCTAACTGTTGATAATGGCTTGGGATTTTCTGATGCATATTTAACTCCGGCAAGGAAGAATCACAACAAGGCTCTGCACATTTCTATTGAGTTCAAAGGCACTACTCTGGCGCATGTGTTAGTAGATATTGGGTCCTCCCTCAATGTATTACCCAAAGGTGCTTTAGATAGATTGGACTGTGAGGGGCTGGTGCTGAAACCCAGTGATATTGTTGTAAAAGGCTTTGATTGATCGAAGAGAATAGCCTATGGAGAGGTTGATCTTCTGATCAAGGTGGGATCTCAAGTTTTCCATTCAACTTTTTATGTCATGGATATCTGCCCGACCTATTCTTGCTTACTAGGACGCCTATGGATCCATGGGACAGGTGCGATTACCTCTACATTGCATCAAAAGCTGAAGTACCCAGTGAAAGGGAAGATTGTCACAGTCTGTGGAGAGGAAGAATTTATGGTCAGTCATCTGAATTAATTCAAATATGTCGAAATGGATGGTGAATTCATTGAAACCCCCTGCCAAGCGTTTGAGGTAATCCCTCCAATGATTGTTATTGCTAAAGCTATGCCTACTACTTCTAAGATTGCTAAGGACACACCAAAAATGGCCTCTCTAAAGGATGCTCGAGCTATTGTAGAAGATGAAGGATGAACTATCTGGGGACAACTTCTTAATATCCCCTACAAATCAAACAAATTTGGGTTGGGTTTCACTTCAAAAGCTCAGAAAGAGGTTCGTCGTGCTCGTGCTAGTGGACCACCACTCCGTATTAGCAATAAAGAAGTCAATGCACTGGAAGACACTGATAGTGATGATGACTTGGATGATTGGATATTCCCAATGCTGATGGTGGACTTGACAATTGGAAGGCCAAAGACTTCATCTTAATCTCCTTCAGCCAGGAGTAATTGTTATTTCCTATTTTTTTATTGCTTTAAGAAGTTTGTCTGTATAATTTCTGTTTAAAACAATGACTTTAAACCATGTGCCTTACCCGGGGCACAATGGTCCATTTGTTAAGGGTTTTCATTTCATATATCATATGCTCATTTAATGATAACATTGGATGATTTTGCATTCAAATTTCGCTCTCCTTGTCTTTCTTTTACTTTACTACATTTTCAAATAGCCATGTGACCTTACATGCACACACACACATTTGCAGGTCCACATCCACTCCGGATCTCATTCACAACAATTCTGCTATTACCGTTTATGACTTTGAAAATCCAAGTTATCAAGCCAAAGACAAAGGTGAAGAAGATTGTGAGATCCCTAGAGAACTCTCCAGACTCTTGATACAAGAGGAAAAGGCCATCCAACCGCACAGAGAGCAGATTCATCAAGATATTCAAAAATATCAAACTTGATCATCAAGAACCAAGAAAGTCAAGAAAAGTCAATAAAAGTCAAGATTTTCAAGACTTATAAAAATTCTAAGTATTTTTTATCCTTGATAATTTCACTACTTCATGATAATTTTTCACCAAGATGCAAGATGATTCAAGGAAAACTTTCAACATGAAAGTTGTAGATCTTGATGAATTCTACAACTTTTTCCCTTAGGGTTGATGTCCAAAAATGCTTAGATTATGAGATATAGGCCCATGAAGTCATGACTTTTTATCAAAAAACAATTAGTGAAATTTTCATCAAGTTAGGAAGATTTTTTGTCCCAACTTCTTGGTAAGTTTTCACCAAGTTCCAAGCTGATTTAGCCAAAGTGGTCAACATGAAGGTTGTAGACAAATTTTCAAGCTTTATAAAATGTCCAGGAACTTGAAGAGATCAAGTGTGAGCTAGAAGTTTCGAAGAGATGAAGTTGGACATTCATTCTTGAATTTTAGGTCATTTTCATGAAGAACACTTGATCAAATCTCAAGCCATGGGGCATAAATATTGCTTTACAGTCTTCTAAATTTCAAGTCACTCCATAATTAATTGTTTACACAACTGATTGAGTCATTGTCCAAGCATTTGAGCCATTGTCCAAGTGATTATTCCATTTTTGGAACAAAGTTCACACTTCCATTTTGGAAAAGTGGCTTTAATAACAAAGTCCATTCTCCTTGAGCTTTGCACTTGTTTGTTATGAGCATACACAATCTCAAAGTGAAGAAGCAACCATCTACAACCTGTTAACCACCCTACAAGCTCTTGTACCATTCCATTGGAACAATGTTTATCAAAGTTGCTTCACAATCAAGTCACATAACCATAACATGTGATTTCTTGATGATTATTACTTCAAGTCCTAAAACCTTTCCTCTATAAATAGAGAGGTTATTTACAAGCCAAAGCACGAATTTACAAGCCCTCTAACCCCCTCAAACACTTTGAAATCAGAATTTGCATTACAAGCCTCCATTGTTGCACATTCTGACCAAAAACTTAATCCCCTCGTGCGTTCCCTTCCTAAATCATTCAAACATCATCTACGTATCATATACGACTCAACCCTACCCCTGTTTCACAACTGTAACTTCATCTTCATCATCTTCCAAACTCAAAAACAACCACCTGCAATTTGACTTCTCTTGGAAGATTCAGGCACTTTTAGCACAAAGTAAGAGTTGCATTAGCTTCCTAGAAGTTCAGTTAAGCTACCCAGATCATCACAACACCTCCAGGAGTGCTCAAACTCCAAACACGATTTCCAGTTTTGATGTAAGTTTTCTCAACTTTGAACTCTCTTTACAAGAATCATTAATGGTTACTTTGTGAATGAAAGATGTAGACATCATTGTCCTGAAGCTAACCATGCCTTTAGTTTTCATTTATATTTCCCGAGGGATGTGTATTTTGAAGTTGAACTTTATGAAAAAATTAGGTTTTATTTGGTACCAAACAAAATTCATGCTCATCTTTGATATATAGCTTTAGTTATTTACATGGTTGAATTATTGTTGAAAAATGGAACAACGTTCATGTTTACAATTTTGAAAATGGTTGAGAAATGAAGAAGTTACAGTTTTGGCCATGGTGATATTCTTCTTTGTGCGTGCAAGGTTGAAGATGAAGGCATTTTCAAATTCATAAACAAGTTTATTTTAAGTTTATTGCAAGTTGTATTATTAACGAATGAAACAGCCACCCCAGTGGCAGAGGAAGCGCGCGTAAGGCATTTTTGTATAGGGACCTGGGTTCAAGCCCCAGTGATACCCTTTTGTTTTTCACTTATTTTGTTATTTCAGATTCAGTGCATACAAGCCACGCGCGCGTACCATGATGCATATCAAAAAAACCAGCAACACTGGATTAACCCAAGCGTTGGACTCTCCACTTTGGGCTCGATTTATTTTTAATCTCACACCCCACCCCCTCCCCCATTTTACTTTTTTAACTCATACCCCTCCCACCCAAGCCAAATTTGTTTTCATATTCTTTATATTTTCAATATATTATTTATTTATTTATTTATTTTTATTTAACCCAAAAATATAAAAATACATTTTATTAAAATAATTAAATTAAAAATATTTTAATTTCATACTGTAAAACATCTCTTCTAAATTAACATTAACCTTCAAATTATTTTTCTAAAAAAAATTATTTAGACTTATGTTTTATTTTCTTCTTAATTTCAATTAACTTAGATTTTAGGTTTTGTTAAAAATTAATTAACTTTTCTTATAATTAAAATTAATTAGTTTAATTAGGTTAAATCACTAAAACCTTTTTCTATCAAAAAACCCTAAAAAACAGTTTCTTTCTTCATCTTTACATTTTGTACATTCTATTATTATTATTCATGTTCAATGGTTTGTAATAGATAATTAGGGCTTTATTACTTTCTCCCCCCTATTAACAAACGTGTACCCCCATTCCCAAAGCGTTGTAATAGTGTAGGATATTTAAATTCTGCAATTTATCGCTTTCCTTATTATTGTTAATAATTAGGGTTTGCATAACAAGATTAAAATTAAACATAGCAAAACCCTAATTCAAAGATAAAATACTTGAAATCAATATACTTTGCACACATGCACCTCTAGAGTAACCCACACTTCTTGCCTCAGATAAAAACAGTCATGTCCCTCGAACGTGAGATGTTTTAGCAAAAGTCCCTCGATTAAAAATTCCTAGTCCCTCGACAAACCTTCAAAATGTTGCATTCCGTAAATGATCTTAGTCCCTTACAACAATTGCTAAAACATTTTACAAGTTGCCTTCAATGACTATATGATGACCCATGCCTGTCCCTCACATCCAATGATATGGTTGTCTACCAATCAATGGTAAAGTAGCACTATCTACAGGAGGAGGAAAAGAAGAAAAAAAAATTTTGAGTAGGTAGATTGCTCGTAATTGTTTCTCATGAAAACGATCTTCCACACCTCACACTTTCAAAACACTTTTCAAAACAAACATTGTGTATACATTCTCAACGATACGAGAATCATTAAAAAATTTCCTTACATTGGCATCTTCAAAAAATATTTCCAAACACTCATTTTCAAACAAATATTTTCAAAACCAACACTTTTATACATTCTCAACGATACGAGAATCATTGCAAAGTTTTCCGAACTTAGGCATTTTCAAAATATTTTCAAACTTACACAAACAAAAAGCATTTCAAAGTGAGGTAGCAATTACGAGCCCGTAGATAACTACGGATGAAATGGGTGCTAACACCTTCCCTTTTCATAACCTACCCCCCGAACTCAAGAAATTTCTCAAAAGGTCTTTCCTGTTATTTTCACCCTTTCCTTTATTAGATAAAAGAAAAGTCGGTGGCGACTCTTTCTATCCGCAACATTTGCGATAAAAATCAAAACACCAAGTCAGTTCTCCAACCGTATTACAGATACTTTGTTTGGAATCTTTTTGTATCTTTTTTCTCTTTGTTCTGCCTCTTGTTGTCCGCCACCAATCTATGTGTGTATACTCATTTTTATAGTGAATCAAGACTATGTTTTTCGGGGGAGATGGGATAACTTTTTAACTAATTCGATGCACTGCTTCAATACTTTTTGTTGTAGGTTTTGTATTTCCATTTTGGTGTAAATTGGATAAGTTTTAGACTGTTGTATGCAGGGATGGCTTTGGGTTGGTGTTGTACCCCAATTTTTTTCCCTAAGATCCCTTCATCAAACCATGTTGATTTAATCACAATAAGATCACATTAGGGATTTTGGTTCTCCTCCCTATCTTTAGCTTTTCTCTTTGAGGAATCACCAATAACCTTGACTTGTTTTTCTTTGGTGATCATGCATGTTTTGTTTTAACTTTCCTTTTAATTAATAAAATGCAATGTTGTTTTGTCTTACTTGTTAATAATGTAGGTAAACGCAATGAGGCTCAGCAAGTTGATCCATGGGTTCATGAGTTTATTTCCATGCCCTAGTCAATGAAGCTGGAGAAATTCAAACCTCACCATTGAAGTAGTTTTGGAAGAAATGGCATGGCAAGGTTTATTTTGGGTCACTACATTTCAAAGTTATCAAGATTGATTCAAAAGTACAAGGGGTTGATTGAAGAAGTTGTCATGGTTGGACAAGACCTTGTTCCCATTGGTCACAAGTGCATATTTCTCTCAATTCTCAAGATATGGAAGTTGTTTTGATTGCTATGATTTCTCATTATCACCCTCAACAACTCCTATTTACAAAGAAAAAGTGTTGGTATAAGAAGGTTGTTCAAATTTGCCAAAGTTCCTCAAAGCATTTTCTTGATCTAGGAGCTAGGGTTTTGAACTTCAAATAAGTATATCTTGCTCATATTTTGGTATTTTTGGGTGATTACAAAAGTATCATTCTCTTCAAAGGGTTATTAACAAATCACTTCAAAAGTTTCAAGTAGTTTTCATGTGGAAGAAACTTGATGATGAAGAAAGATTACAAGTTCTCCAGATGAACCCCCAAATTCTCATGTGTGACTTCAAATGATCATAACATGGTCAATTTTTATCATCTTGAGCCCACTATTTTTCCATAACTATCTTGAGGATATGAAATTTAGTCCTTCTTTTATGTGTAAAGTGAGAAAATGGATGGAAGATGCCCTAAGGATACAAAAGATTATAGGTCATTTCATGATTTTTTTGCCAACTTCAACAATTCATAACTCTCTCAATTTTTGGATATTTTGAATTGTTCAAGTCTCAAAATGTCATTCAAGAGGTCTATTTAATGCCATATTTTTTATCAAGAGAAAATTCCAAGTGGAAGGCCATGTTTGGATGAAAAACATTATAGGTCACTTTTGAAGAAAAACTTGAAATATTTTTAAGTATGGAAAGTCAACTTCTTTTTCCCAACTTTGACTCAATGCAACTTTCATCTCAAACATCCATTTGATTCCATTATTTTCCCATTGCAAATCTTGTAATCTCATCTTTCTAAAGCATCAAGAATCAGGCCCTAAGACCCCTTGAGCTGAGAATGCCATTGATTTGAACTTGGTAACTTGAAACTGAAGTTTCTTCAAAAGTCAGAATTTGAAATCCTTGATTTAGCTTCTAAACACATTGTTTCTGCGTGTTTTGCTTCTAAACATGTTTAGTGAACTTCCAGAAGTTATTAGCATAGCAAAACGCGCGTTTTGGATGAGTTTTAATCAAAAGAGAAGTCACACTTTTCTTGTTTGCAACTTCACATGATTTCCCTCCAAACTTCGTCGTTTCACACGCTTGAACATTCCATTTGATTCCCTATAAATAGAGGGTCATCCCTCATTCATTTCCTCAAGCTTGAATAGCCAAAATCACCCTGCCAAATTTGCTCCATAACTCATTTTTTTGCAACTTTGAAATCAATGTCAAGCCTATTTCAATCAATTTTTTCTATCAATTCACCTTCCTTGATCTTCCCTGAAGCTAACCATACAATTACCTTCAAGAATTGTGACCTATATTGATCTGTAGAAGTCCAGTTTTAGAGAAACTTCTCACTACTTCGTTCAGGTAGGTTTCTTGGCCAAATTGATTCAAATAAAAGACTAATTCACTCCTTGTATTCTTTTGATCCTCGTGCTCTTTATGGTTTGCAATTTCATTGAGAATTGAGTGAGATATCCCAGATTTTCGTGATCGCTATTTTTTTTGGTTTTCTTCAAACATAGCCTTGCATAATTTATATAAATTTGGAGCGATGGTACCATTAGAATCGTCTTGAAGAGACGAATTTAATGGTACCGGTCTGGTTGGCTAATTTTACAGTTTCAAGGATTCGATTTGGGGATGGCTGGAGGTTGAAGATAATGACATGTCCATCTTCAACCAATGACATGAAGCCACATATTTTTTTTGAAATAGATACAATATGCTTGCCTTACCATGCGCGCGCCTCAGGAGCCCTTTGTCCTGATTACTTTTGTGAGCCAGACTCCATCCAACGCGCCACATGTTAAGTTGTTTTATTTTAAAAATGTTGAATCCGGTGTGATATTTAGTAATGACCATGATATGCACAGTGCGTCAGATCCCTTGAATTTGATTACTAACGCGTTTTGACTCTCATCCATTGGTCCACATCTTTTTGGTTTTTATTTTCTTTTCTGATTTTTATATTTAATTGTTTTAAACTTCAAAAAATCATAGAAAATTCATTTTTAGTCCAAAAAATCTGAAAATATTATGAAAAATATTTTTGATTTTTCTCCTTCTGATTTTTATTTTTTCACAATTTTATTTTGTGTTTTGATATTTTTTATAAATTTTCACTTTATTTGAATTGTTTTAAATCTTTAAAAAAACTTTTATGTATTTTTAAATTCTGAAAACAATATGGAATGACCCAATGATATTGTGACAAATATTGGTGACATCAATTATTTTTTATTACTGACTTTATTATTTTTTTTTATCATTTTTGGTTTATTTTACTCATTCCTTTTAATTTTAAAAATAGTTTCTAACTTTAAAAAATTACCAAAAATTTTATAAAAATATTTTAGTTCATTTCTGATTTTTCTATGGTCTTATTTAATTTTTCTTGATTAATTTGAACATAGTTGATATTTTTATCTTTTATTTCTATTTTAAAACATTTTAAAACCCTTTTTTAATATATATCTTAAATGCAAAATTATTTTGTGATTATTTTCTGGCTGATCTTGGGTTGAATTTTTGATCATGAACATTGTTAACATCATTGGATCCATGGTGTTGAGTCTAACTCCATAAAAATGGATGAATAATTTTAATAATAGTTTGATTAAAATTTAATTCAAATGTGGTTTGTATACTTTTCTCCACCCCTCTTCATCTCATCCCTTTCTTATTGCACTAAGTGTTATTGGAGCATGATCTCTATATCATGTCTCAAAACAAATGGTCCATAGATTGCTATTGACTAGCCTCAAAATAGGGGCGACTTCTATATAAGTCCACTTACGATTGCTTAACATAGTGCTAAATTTTGTCTCGATTCGAATAAATGATCATTTGTGGCCCAAACCTATGTTTGCAAGTCCAAGTATGTTAACTTGATCTCTTTGATCCAATAACCTTGAGATTCATTGTGTAGAGGCTTTGGTTCTACCAATCCTCTAATGGATCTATGTCACTTTTGGTCAACGTGGATCACTTAAACATTGTTGATCATTATATGATACTTTTGAGGATTCCAAAAATGGATGATATACTTGACAAAAAGCAAATGCAACTTGTTGTGTGGAGGCTTTGGTTTTACCAATCCTCTAATGAGTTCCAAATGAAAGTTTCAAGATGGTCATCCAACTAACCACAAATAATTGACCTTATTTTGTGTTTTTATTTTATGCTCTTTTATTTTATGCACCATTTACTTTAGCATTTACATTTCATTCTACTTTCATTTTTGCTCACTTGAGCATTTACTTTCTTTTCATTTTTATTTTGGTCACTTGAGCTTTTCTTTTCTTTTTAAGATACCTAATAATCAACATGAAACATAAAAATCTTTAATGATACTTGGACTATTTGGTTACTATCCTTGACATTATGGAGTATTGGACTTCTTGGACTTAGGATTAGAAACCTTGGCCTATGTTGGAGAACCTTGTGACCTTAATTGATGTTTTGTCTGGAGTTCTTGAGGTTTACCTCAAGACATTGGGTTTTTTGTTTGTTTTGTGTGCAGGTTATTGTGATTACATTCTTTGTTTGTAATTTGGAATTCACCCGTATACAGCCGTTACTCTGCCCAATTTTTGTGAAGACTTAATACATTTGAAGTTTGGTTCTCTCAAGAGGTCTAGTATCTTTGCTTGTTTGGTTTCAATCTAAAGAATGGGAATTCTATCTTGACTCATAATGTCAAGTATTGGCTTCTTGTTGGTTAGATAGTTCTTATCCCTAGCTTTTTACCTTATGCTTTAGGATAGTCTCTTTTTCTCCTCCCACCTTCTTTCATTTCAAAAATCTTCTTCCTCATTTTGCAAACTCTTATTGTTTTTAAACTTGAACCACTTTCATAATAAACTTGGACTTAGGTTCATGCATTTTCAAAATGTTTTCATAAATAAACACCAATCAACTTAATAACACCTTGACATTTTTTGTGAGAAGACTAAAAGTCAATTAATCTCATTTCAAACCATTTTGCCATCTTGGCTTTTATCTTAAACTTTTCTCAAAATATTGGACTCTTGTCAATCCTTGTAGTGATGCAAACAACTATACTTCTACAATATATAGTGAAGAGAGATATTTTCCACTTGGGTGTTGAGTGAGGCATTGTTGATTTTAAAATCCAAGCCATATCCTCCACTTTGAGATGATGCAAATTCTCCTTTCTCATGATTGTGAGTAGTAAGTATATTTTCCAAATGGACAATGATGATGATGTCTTATCTTATAAAACTAACCAACACACTTGTGTTTTAAAGTTTTCAAAAGGTGAACAACGTGTACCCTGATCCCCTATTGCACTAAAGGTGGTATGTAGACACTAAAGGTTCACAACCGCGGCGGGTGCAAAAACAAATCATAAAAAAAATACTTCTTTTCTCACATCCACCATCTATTTTTATACAACATTTTATAGCCAAAATATACAGATTTTTTACAAAGAGGTTCCTGCGGAGTACCGTAGATGTTTAGGATGCTAATACCTTCTCTTTGTATAACCAACCCCCTTACCTTGAATCTTTCCCCCTCTTTTTGGGTTATTTGTTATTTTCCCATTCCTTTGGAAACAATAAAGAGCGGTGGCGATTTTCATTTTGATATGTATAAGTCTAGTTAATCCAATGGCTTAGTCTTAAACATTTCTACCGCTACAACTGGTATGCAGGTATGTACAGGGGCAGCAAGACTGTTTCTGTTGGTAACTAGTTTGGCTGAATCTTTGCAGGTTTTAGAGTATGTGAGCAGCAATGCTTTTGTTTGTTTTATGCAAGGTTTGGTGAATGAAAAGCAAGGGGCAGCAGGTTGTTTTGGGTTGCAAGGTAATGTTGTGCTTGTTTGACATCGATTTCGACAAAGGGGGTCTTTGGACAAAGTTGGTAGCTACAAAATAGGCATATCAATACATGAAGAGCCAAGTTTGGCATATGTTTAGGTTTTAAAATACTTATGTAATTTTCTTTGTAACTTGTAATTTTTTGAAAGAATGTGAATGCAAACTCCTTAACTTTGAATATACATCTCTTTCCTTTTATTCTTGATATTCAAAATTGAAGTTGTAATGGTGGATTATCTTGATGGTTTTTTTTTAAGAACTTAAATTCATGATTAATATGCCTTGCAATTTAAATTGGGACCATGCCTTGTAAAAGCCTTGTAACTTGTGACTTAGCTTATTTGAATCTCAAATTTTTTTAAACACATTTAGAATTTTGAATGAATACTCCTGAACACTGAATTTAAATCAGTTCCCACTTCTCAAAGAAACCTTAATTCAATCAAAAAACCAAGTTACTCACATTGAAAGCAACAAACACAAGTTTTAATCACCACTTCACTTTTTGTGCCATGATTTGATAATCAACATCATAATATTTTCTTGAAGAAACCTTAAAAAATGCATATGTAAATATGTATGGCCAAGAGAAATTTGTCATGAAGATCCAATGAGTCTCCATCGGTGAATATTGACAATTCCAACTTCATGTGGAAGAAACCCTAATTCCCCTTGAGATGCGCCTTGACATCAAAACCCTAAACCAAATTGATGAGATGTATCTCAATTCATGAACCACAAAGGAAACTTCCATCCCTAAATTCAAGCCTTTGAAAATAAATCCAAGATGTGATGATGACATAACTTCGTAATGCAAGCAAACTCAGCTGAAAACCCTAGTCTCTGACCTTGATAGGTATAAATAATTAGTGTAATATCTCAAGTTAACTGAAACCCCACTTATGAAGAAAGGCTCCCTTGATGATAGAGTGACAAGACCCTAAAACAGTCTCAATCGAAACATCTTTGGTGAAACCCTCAAAACCCTAACTTTAAAATCCAATTCTCAGAAGAAACAAAGAAACAACCCTTATTTAATAAAGAAACCCAGAACAAAGTGAACCCCTAATTCGTGCCAAACACTGCTTCTTGATCTCATGCCTTATTGAATGAAAGAATTTTATGCAAATGACCTAGTGAAAATGATGCGTATAAAATGAAAAGCCTAAACCAGATAAAAGTAGAATTAGGAGGGCAAATTTTGGGGTACAACAACTGCCCCTGTTCAATCTTCTTAAACCTGAAGAGTTAGATTGACATGTCCTCCATTCATGACTTGAAGGTAGAAGATGATTGAACACTTAAGTGCCTAGAAATTTGCACTCGTATGGGCACGAAGTAACACTGTTGATTGATTATATTGGGAATGGGCTCGAAAATTCCATTTGAAGAGGTGACAGAGATTCATCGAAGATGGGCTTATAGATGCCATCCAAAGGTAATCGTTGATAGAAGTATCAGAATGAGTCTACGCTCGGCTGTATCTGAAGAATGTTTTCCATAATGAACCTTTGGGAAAGGTGTTAGAGTAGCTGCTTGTCATGTAGATAGTCGCCCCGTCCTGTTTTGGGAATTGATCTATAATCTGCTTTGTTGGTAAACCAGTCATGTTTCAAGAATTCATACCATTGGTGATAAAGATAGTCGCTTTGTCCTGTTTCGGGAATTAATCTTTATCTTACCGTAAAGACAGAAAGATAGTTTCCTTGTCCTATTTCGGGAGTTAATCTTTGCTCGATTGTAAAGAAATAAAGATAGTTTCCGCCTCTTATTTCGGGAGTTAATCTTTGCTTTGCTTTGCTTTTTGTTGGTAAACATATCTTGTTTCGAGAGTTCATACCATTTAGTGATAAAGATAGTCGCCCCGTCTTGTTTCGGGAATTGATCTTTATCTGACCATAAAAAGGAAGATAGTTTCCCCGTCCTGTTTCAGGAGTTAATCTTCGCTCGGTTCATGTAGATAGTTGCCTCGTCTTGTTTTAGGAATTGATCTACAATCAGTTTCCATAGATAGTCGCCCTGTCTTGTTTCAAGAATTAGCTTGTGTCTGATCATAAAGATAGTTGCCATGTCTTATTTCAGGAATTAATCTGCGACATGTTTGAAAATTATTGATGATATTCGTTTGTTTGTAGTCTTTACCTGAAAAGATAAAGAGTTAGATGTATGCAATGTCATGATGTATGAAATGCATTGCATAATGATGTTCTCAAAATAAATGAGAGTGTGTTATATGTATTTCGTATGCATATGCCATGATGTTTGTAAATGATGTATGAATGTGAAATGTCGTTGAAGCGTATTTAATTGCTTTGTATAACATCTCGCTGGGGAAAATAAATCCCAGACTGTTGCTGGGGATGAAGAATATGTGTAATCTTCAATCTTGTCTAGAATGTTTCCGTTCGGATTCATGCTTTCTATTTGAGGAAACTCCGATGGGAAATGTTGATTTCTGGTTGGGGAGAAAAGTTCGGGAACATTGGTCGCCCATCACTCTACTGGGGAATTTAATTCTTACATACTCTGACTGGGGATAAAGGAGATGGATAACTTTTCGAGGTGCTGTTTGATCGAGTTTATGATATGGATGCCGACTCTTCTTGGGAGGATAAGGTTGGGCAATATTTGGTTTGGTTCCAGATTTAGTAGCCACTCTCCGGGGATAGTGGTTCATACTACTACTATTTACTAGAGATGAGAATCTTGCCGATATTTAGAGAAATAGACTCAGACTGGGGAGACTGAACTTTGCTAGGAAAATAAACCTTGTTGGGGAAATAAACCCTAAACTGGATGGAGAAATATTCTGCTGAGGAAATACTCTTCTTGAGGAAATGAGCTCTGCTAGAGAAAAGAAATCCGTAGGGGTTTTTACAGTCTTGGAGGAATAAACTCAGCTGGGGAAGGGAATTTCCATAAACTATACCAATGTCATAATCTCTGATGGAGACTAGAATTCCATTAGGCTGGCGACATTTCCTAGAAAAAGATCATATTCCTTTATCTGTTAGGGTGATTTTCTGGTGAGTATGATTAGGTTAACTCGGCCTCACCAAGAATGTATCTTTTTCGAAAATGAGTTTGTGAAGATGACTCTGTGGGGATAATCCCGTGAGGATCTTTCTGTGGGCATACGTGGACGACTTGAACATTATCCTGACTCATAGAGTCTTAAACAAATGCTTATTTCTGTTTTTACGCATATATTTGTTTAACAGTTAATCATATTCATATGCATATGTTCATTCAATTTTAGTCATTGGACATTTTTTGCAAACAAAACAAAAAAGGTAAAACAAAAAGTTTGAAATTTGAAATTTCTATTGATAGTTTGCCCATAAACAAGCAGTTTTGTACAAAGAGACATAAATCCTAGTAAGAGGAAATCATCGTGAGATAAAGAGAGTACAAAGTGAAAAGAAAATAATAGTTATATGGAAATAATATCATCGGATTCCAACTCTTCTATTGCCCCTATTCTTCAAGTATCTCGTCCCTTGTTGTTGGAAGAGGTTGACTGGACTAATCTATACTATTTGAACTTGACATTGGTAACAAAGCTTATTGTAAGTGATCCAATGGGACAAAGTCGTACGCTTTAATCCCTAATTTTTCCTGGACCTCCCTTTCGGGTTTTCAGTCCACCGGGATACCCTTTTTTGCCCAAGCTGCCTTTTCAGGTTTTCGACTTGCCGGGTGTACAAGCTTTTATATATATATATATATATATATATATATATATATATATATATATATATATATATATATATATATATATATATATATATATATATATATATATATATATATATATATATATATATATATAAAATTTTTTCTCGAAACCTTTTGGTTCGTCGGGATGCCCTTATTTTTTCCTAGGCCAGTCAACCTAGCGGGTCATTTTCATGCGCAGTATCTTTTGACTATGTCCGCGTTCACAGGGTGCAGAAAATATTCACCATCCATGGTGGTAAGTATTATAGCATCGTCCGAAAATACCTTCTTAATTACAAATGGTCCTTCGTAGGTGGGAGTCCATTTTCCCCTGGGATCACCTTGTGGTAGAATGATGCGCTTTATTACCAATTCACCAGCCTGATATACTTGATGCTTGATCTTCTTATTGAAGGCTTTGATCATACGCCTCTGATATATCTGACCGAGACAAACAGCCGTAAGCCTTTTCTCGTCAATCAAATTCAACTAATCCATCCTAGTTTTAATTCACTCGTCTTCGTCTAAATCTAAATCCTTCATGATTCTCAGATAAGGAATCTGAACTTCGACAGGTGGAACAACCTATATACCATAGACTAGAGAGAATGGGGTTGCCCCAGTTAAAGTTCATGCTGAAGTGCGATATCCATGAAGAGAAAACGGTAAAATCTTGTGCCAGTCTTTTTAGGTCACAATCATCTTATGTATAATCTTCTTAATATTCTTGTTGGCGGCTTCCACTGTGCCATTCATCTTTGGTCGATATGGAGAAGAGTTGTGGTTCTTGATCTTGAACTACGTGCAGAGTTCAGTGATTATAGTGTTGTTGAGATTAGAATTATTGTCTGAAATGATTCTCTCAGGGATGCCATACTGACAGATAAGGTTATGCTTGATGAACCGGGCGACGACATTCTTGGTAACAGAGGTGAACGAGGTTGCTTCAACTCATTTTATAAAGTAATTGATGGCAACGAGCATAAAGCGATGTCTGTTAGAGGCAGTGGGTTTGATCTCTCCAATCATGTCAATGGCCCACATTGCAAATGGCCAAAGAGCAGGCAAAATTTTCAGAGGTACTGGAGGCCCATGTACTTTATCAGCATAGATTTGGCCTTTCTAACACATTCTAGAATGGTGATGGCAATTAGTTTCCATGGTCGACCAATAGTAACCCGCTCTTAGGATTTTCTTAGCCATAGTATGTCCACTGGAATGAGTAACGAAGATACCTTCGTGCATATCTTCCATAATCTTTTATGCTTCCTTCTTGTCCACACAACAAAGTATAGTCGAATCATGATTGTGCTTGTATAAAATTTCGTTGCTCAGGAAGATCTTAGTTGAGAACCTTCATAGGAATTTCTTGTTATTGATAGATGCCCCTTCAGGGTACTCTTGAGCCTTAAGGTATCTTTTCACTTCATGAAACTAAGGCTTTATTTCTACTCTGTCAGTGTCAATTTAATAGCAGTGTGTCGGTTCGTCTAATCTTTTGATGGTAATTCTGGGAGCCTCATTGTCCCATCTTACCTTGAACATAGATGATATGGTAGCTAATGTGTCCGCTAACTGATTCTCTTCTCTTGGGATTTTCTCAAAAGTGATCTCCTCGAAGTATGGAATTAAGGTCAGCACATGCTCTCGATATGGAATGAGATTTAGGTATTTTGTATGCCATTCTCCCTTAACCTGACTGATTACCAGAGTTGAATCTCCATATACTCTCAAGAACATGATTCTCATGTCGATAGCAGCTTTAATACCCATGATGCATGCTTCATACTCAGCCATATTGTTGGTGCAGTCAAAGCAAAGTCTGGAAGTTAAGGGTGTATGGAAACCTTGAGGTGAGATAATTACAACACCAATTTAGTTGCCAAGTTACTTAGAAGCCCCATCGAAAACCATAGTCCATTGGGATCTTGACCCGGGTCTTTCATACGGTCCAGGTTCTTCACAATCCATAACTAGCATAATGTTCTCGTCCAGGAATTCAAAATTCATAGACTGGTAGTCGTCCATAACTTGATGAGCCAGATGATCCGCCAGCACACTTCCATTTATTTCCTTTTGAGTGGTGTACTGAATGTTGTATTCTGTTAGGACCATTTGTCATCGGGCTATTCTTCCGAAGAGAGCTGGCTTCTCAAATATGTATTTAATGGGATCCATTTTAGAGATCAATAGAGTAGTATGAGCCAACATATATTGTCTTAGTTGGCGAGCAGCCCATGCCAAAGTACAATAAGTTTTCTCGAGCAGTGAATATATTATTTCACAGTCGGTAAACTTTTTGCTAAGGTAGTATATTGCATTCACTTTTCGACCAGACTTGTCGTTTTGCCCCAGTACACACCCCATTTAATTCTCTAGCACTATTAGGTACATGATTAGAAGTCTTCCTTCAACTGGTGGCATCAGAATCGGAGGTTCTTATAAGTACTCCTTGATTTTTTCAAAGGCTATTTGACAGACATTGTTCCACTTTACTACTTGATCTTTCTTTAGCAGCTTGAAGATTGGCTCACAGGTAGCAGTCAAATGAGAAATGAATCGGGCAATGTAATTCAGTCGTCCTAAGAAACCTATGACTTCCTTCTCAGTATAGGGAGCCAACATTTCTTGAATAACTTTGACTTTAGTAGGATCAACCTTAATACCTTTACCACTGACAATAAAACC
Organism: Vicia faba; assembly: GCA_948472305.1. Classification (NCBI taxonomy): domain Eukaryota; kingdom Viridiplantae; phylum Streptophyta; class Magnoliopsida; order Fabales; family Fabaceae; genus Vicia; species Vicia faba. The sequence continues at coordinate 67,756,352 of OX451736.1, read as the reverse complement.
CAGGAGTTTACCGGATCTCACCCCAAAGGTGTATTTGTTTGGATTCAACCTCGGCTTGTATTTCTTCAATCTTTCAAATAATTTATGCAGGTGATCAAGAAGTTCTTCTTCAGTCTGTGATATGGCTATCATATCATCGAAGTAGACCTCTATCTCATGATGAATCATGTCATGGAACAAGCCTACCATGGAACGCTGGTATGTGGCGCCAGTGTTCTTCAACCCAAAAGGCATAACCTTGTAATAGAAAGTTCCCCACTATGTGACAAAAGTTGTTTTCTCCATGTCTTCGGGTGCCATCTTGATCTGATTATACCCTGAGAAACCATCCATGAAAGATAATCCTTATGCTGAGCGGTGTTGTTGACCAAAAAATCAATATGTGGAAGTGAGAAGTAATATTTGGGGCTTGCTCTATTCAGATCCCCGTAGTCTACACACATATGCACCTTGCCGTCTTTCTTTGGTAGCGGAACAAAATTTGCAACCCATTGAGGATATGAAGTCACTGCTAAGAAACCTGTGTTGAATTGTTTCATAACCTTATCCTTTATTTTCTTTGACATCTCAGGACGCATGTGACGAACCTTCTATTTAATCAGAGAACAACCCTCTTTCATCGGCAGATGGTGAACCACAATATCAATATCGAGCCATGTCATGTCTTCATATGACCAAGAAAATATCTCAACATAGTCATGGAATATCTGAATCAATTTATTCTTGACACTGCCCTGTAAGTTGGCACCTATCTTGACCTCTTTTTGTGTGTCTCAGAACCCAATTTTACCACTTCGATCGGCTCTTCGTGCGTTTGGATATCCTTTTCTTCTTGTATCAAGAGTCTGGCAAGTTCTCCAGGTATTTCACAATCTTTCTCACCTTCGTCCTAGGCTTGGTAGATTGGATTTTCAAAGTCATAAGCGGCAATAGCAGAATCATTATCAACGAGATCTATAGTGGATGTGGACCTGTAATATAGTGTGTGGGTGTGTGTAAGAACACATGGCTATTTGAAAGTGCAATAAAGTAAAAGAAAGACAGAGAGCACAAAATTTGAATGCAACACGTCCAATGTTTTGATTAAATGAAAATATGACTTATGAAATGACAACCCTTAACAAATGAACCATTGTGTCCCGGGCAAGACACAAGGTTTAAAGTCATTATTTTAAAAGAAATCACATAACCAAACTTCTTAAAGTAATAAAATTGAAATAGCTATTACTCCTGATTAAAGGAGATAAAGATAATGTCTTCCGCCTTCCAGTTGTTGAGCCCATTGTCAATGGTAGGAAAGATCCAACTGTCGAAGTCACAATCACTGTCAGTGTCTTCTATAGCATTGACTTCGTTGTTGCTGATACGAAACGGAGGTCTTCCAGCTCGAGCGTGATAAACATCCCTTTGACCTTCTGCAGTAAATCCCAAACCAAACTTATTCGATTTATAGGGGATATCGAGAAGTTGACCCCAAATAGTGCAACCACCTTCTTCTATAGTAGCTTTGGCATCCTTCAAGGAAGTCATCTTGTGTGGAACCCTGGTAGTCTTTGGAATGGCAGAAACATATTTAATAGCAGCAGGGGAAATTACTTTAAAAGTTTGGCAGGGAGTCTTGATGAATTCCCCGCCCATCTCCATGTAGAGAAATGAATTTAGGTGGTTGACCATGTACTCCTCTTCTCCGCAGACAGTAACAATCTTCCCTTTTACATGATACTTTAATTTCTGATGCAAAGTGGAGGTAACAACACCTGCCCCATGGATCCAGGGGCGTCCCAATAGACTAGAATAAGTTGGCCGGATGTCCATTACATAGAAGGTGGATTCAAAGATCTGTGAACCTAATTTTATAGAAAGATCCAATTATCCATGTACCATTATTTTGGACCCATCAAAGGCTCGAACTATAATGTCACTGGGTTTCAGCACAACCCCTTCACAGTCCAGTCTGTCAAGAGCGCCCTTTGGTAGAACATTTAGAGAAAAACCAGTGTCAACTAATACATGAGTTAAAGTGGTGCCCCTACATTCAATGGAGACATACAGGGCTTTTGTTATGGTTTCTTCCCTCCAGAGTCAGGTGAGCATCACAAAAACCTCATCAATTGTCAGTTGTTAAACTAGCCACATAACTTCCAAATTGATCATCCAAAATCTCTTGCGGTACGTGAGCAGTCTTCAAGAATTTTACTAAAGCCTTTGCATGGGCTTCAGAACACATCAATAAAGATAACATGGATATTTTGAACGGGGTATGCACCGGCTGTTCAATAATTTTATAGTCACTTTTATGAATGATCTTCAAAACATCTTCTACCTCTTGTCTATAGGTGACCTTGATCGTGGTTTCTTTAGGTGCCTTCATCTGAGCAGGGTCTATCATTGGCTCTTTACCCCGAGCCTCGGTAGTTGACTTGGTAACTGTGACTTGAACAAGTGGAGAGATTTCCTGGGAGAAAATCCCCCCGCTCCTAGTAATTTTGTTGGTTCCCGCAATATTGTCAATGTTGGGATCAACATCTTCAGTATCTTCATGAGACAATTCTTATTTGATGCCATGGTAGTAGACGTCGGATCCATAATTCCATGTAATAGCCTTTTCCGAGGAATATGGGATAGGTCCAGGTGTTGTAATGATCAAGGGAGCAACTTTTGGATTGGCGGTAATCCTTACAGGACCTTTGGAAGTGATCCTGACAAGAGGATCGGATACAATAGACAAATCTTGGCACAAATTCTCTGCGTATGGAATTTTCTCGATCAGAATTATGTGTTCATCCATCAGGCACTGAATGCCTTCCTTAAGTAATTTGTAGCCACTGGGTTGGACCGCGCAGCAATAACATTTTTTAACACAGCCCAAAAATAAACGGGCCTGTTACAGATTCTTTTTTTATTGTTGAGAGGGGAGTAACCACATCACCTATAGTGGTAACATACAGAATGTATTCAATAGCACTTATGTCTTTGTCATGCTTCGGCATAGGTGCAGTAATCACGTTTGGAGTTTTCGGAGTATCGAACTCAATTTCCTTGTTATCAATCATGTCTTGAATTTTGTTTTTCAGGGCTCACCAGTTGTTAGTGTCGTGCCTAGGACTATTAGAATGATAGGAACACTTTGCGTTCAGATTGTACTTAGGAGAGGGTGTGTTGATATTAGAAGGAGAATCTCGTAGTGTTATCAATTCTTCTTTCAACAGATGTTGTAATGCCTGAGACTATGGCATACTAATCCTGGTGAACTGCCTTCTCAGAGAGTCTGATCTATGTTGATTGCCCTGTTGTTGTTGTTGTTGTTGTTGTTGAACAGGCGTTGGATTAGAGACCAACACCGCTCCCACAGACTGATGGCGGTCATTTTTACTACGGCTCTTTTGGCCATAGACAACATTGGTTTCTTTTTTACCACCGAATGGATTCTTCACATCATTAGAAGTTGCAACCATTAGAATCTTCCCACTCCTGATACCACTTTCAACTCTTTCTCCTGCCAGTATCAGCTCAATAAAACCAGCTGAAGAACTCCCAATTATCAAATTAAAGAATGGGCCTATTAAAGTGTCCATGAACATATCGGCCAATTCCCGGGCAGAAAACAGAGGTTGCACCCTTCCAGCTAAATCCCTCCATTTTTGTGCATACTCCTTGGATCCTTCATTCGAGCCCATGGACATGTTTTGAAATTGCACACAAGTCGGTACAAGGTTAGCATTATATTGATACTGCTTGTAAAAAGCAGCAGCCAAGTCTTACCACGTGTGAATGTTGGTTCCTTCCAGCTGATATAATCATTCAAGTTGAGTGACGGACAAACTGTCTTGAAAGAAATGGACCCATGATATCCTATTAATAGTAGGGGGTGGATTTTTCTAATATACGACCTCAGGTGAAGTTTGGGACAAAAGACCCCATCATATTTAGCAAAGATGGGGACCTTGAATTTGTGAGGGATGACCACCCCCGGGATCAGACCTAGTTCTCCAAAATCCAATCCATGCACTTTCTGGGTTTCCATAGCTTTGATATGGTCTTCCAACTGCTTGTACTTGTTATCTGCAGGAGGGTACTATTCATCGAAGTAGTCTTCATCTTCATGAATATTCTCAGAACTCTAGTTATTATTTCCTTCATGCTTGATGCTTCTACCATCCTCTTCTTGGTTTTCATCTTCCTCAGAGGAAACATCATCCGCTTGAATCGGTTGAGTAGGACCTTTGAATCTTATCCCCATATAGAGGATATCAGTCGGCTTTTTAGTCTTTTATTTCTTGGTGATGAGCGCCATCAAATCTTTTTGCCCCTGTGCTACGTTCAGTAGAGTCTCCTGAAATTGGGCATGTTGAGCTTCGAGTTCCTTAACTGTTTGTTTGAGGGCCATCTTATACTGAAATAAACAGTAAGTAGATGAGAAAACCTGTATGAAAAACCTGTTATGTAATGATGCATGATATGTAAATGCAATGTTTGCAAGGACCTTAGGAGATTTAAATTTGCTAGCCAAGAGGAAATAGAAACAAATATTTCATTAGTAAGTTTAAAATTATAATTTCCTCTTAGGCTTACAATGAAAACAAAGGGGTCTCAAAGAGACAACAATATGAACTTCCAAAACCTAAGACTCAAGTCTCCCACGGACGCTTCCTCTTTGTATTAATCTATGCATTAAGGCTTTGCTCCTCGTGAAGTTGCTTTGTGAGTTTCAATACTTTATTTTCACTTGCATAAAATTAAGTTTCAAAGGTGTCCCATTCTTCCTTGAGTTGAATCCAGGACTTCTGCAATTCTTCAAGGTCAGTGGGCATGTCTGGATGGAGGATGATGCGAGAAACATCTCCTTCTACAACAGGCTCTATGATCACCAATAGAACAACTAGATATGGCATCATGAGGTTTTAAGCGCGAGCTCGTACCCATTTGAGGTAGTGCTCCAGAGGGATGGAGTTCTTCTGTCCTAAAGCCTTACTATCAATTTTTCTCACCATTCTCCAAGCATGTATAAATCTCTAACGATAACCTTGGGGATCATTTTCGTAATCAAACATAATACCCTAGATAATTATGTCATGAGGACCATCTCTTCGAGCATAACCAAATTGACGTAGAGCCAAAGAAGGGTTGTAAGTAATACCTCCCCTAATACCAAGGAGTGAAACATTAGGGAATTCCCTACAGCGGTTAATGATAGTGATATCCTCATGAGATCGGGAATACCAGTAGATGTTTGTATAAGAAAGTAACATTATTCTTTGCGACCACATCAAACTTTGTTCATTCTTCATTACTGATCGGGGTAGGTGTGAAATAAACCACCTGCATAGCAGAGGTATACAACACATGAGAGTTCCTAGTTGTTGTACCCCAAAATTTTCCCTCTCATTTCACTCAAGACATGCCCATTGAGGTCCTCAACTTGCTCAAGGATGACTAAGGATTGACCAGACAAACCCTCCTCCTAAGGCAATAAGCTTCAAACTAGGGTTTCACTCCTCATCAAGATGGTTGAAGTACAAAGGTCCCAATTGCTTTCCATGGTCCCAGTATGTTCTCAAGATCATCCATGTCAAGTTTCATGCCTTTCACAAGAAGTTTGCTCGGTCAATTGCCCAGATACCTGAAAATCAACTATACTAGGTCAAAAGTCAACTGTGACCCACATACAGTCAAACTTCAAGATTTTTGATCAACATCAACATTTTGAAGTGATATCCATAATTTGATCAAGGGTTGATCATGATTCCTCAAGGAATGCCCCAAATTCATCAAAACCCAAAAGTTGCTAAATTAGGGTTTCTTAGGAAAAGTCAACCAAACTTTGAACAAGCATAACTTCTTCATACTTTATCAGAAATTATCCATCCAAGGCTCATTTTGAAGAGGATGCAATTCCCTACGATTCATCTTGAGCCCACAAGTTCAAAATACGCACTCATCAAAAGATATGAATATCTACATTATAGGTCCTTTTGAAAAGTCAACAAAAACACCTTTTGGGTCAAGGGTTCTTACATGAACATGGAAGACCCAATTGATATGAAACCAAAACGGTTGTTTAGGGGACACCCTAAGCTTTCTAAAAAGTTCAAGAACACCTCTCTAGGGTTAAAATTGGAGGAGATATGCCTTGTCAAAGTTGACTATTTTTGCAAAATTGCCAAAAGACAAATATGCTCAAAAGTGCATTTTTTGTCAAATGGGCCTAGCATTTCATGATTGCATATTGTTTGTGACATGGTCCAAGCCCCAAGTCAGCCTCCACATATTATTTGCTTATTTATTTATTTATTTATTTTGATTTTTATTTATTAAAAGTTATATTAAATCAAATAAATTGCAAAAAATATAAAAGATTGGTTTTGATCTGATTTTTGTAGGAATCACAATCTAATCAAGCTGGCCAAACCATATCAAATCAGATCAAGGGATAATTGGAGCAAATTGGCATGATTACACCTATTTTAGAAAGATATAATGCAAGAGAAAAACCAAATCAAATCTCCATGATTATCAAAGATACAAAGCATTTTTGTTGACCTAATATGTTCCACTATATATACTGAGCAAGAACAATGCGCAAGAACAAAGGGTTTGCAGGTTGTGAGAGCATCAAACAAAACTCAAAAATTTTCAAGAAAGTGGTGGATCGTTCTTGGACCTAGAGGGTGATTCAAGCCATTCTAATACTACCAATAGACTCATGTACATCTCCAGAACGTGTCTCAATCAATTGCAAGCATTTTCACGTCTAGAATCGCGAGTTATAGACCTACAGTTTGCACCTTCAAACTTGATTTTGATTTTACAGTTTACGCATAATTAATAATTATTAAACATAGCATTGTGTTTGTACTAACATTTGGAATGTTTTGGTTTACATGATTTTGTGTTTTGATGACTGTATGCATATGTGCCATGGTTAGGGTTTTCATGGCCGTTTTAGGTCTTCTTGATACAGGGAAAATTAGGGCAAAAGAGGGATGCCATCATACTCGTGAGATCAAAACGAGTTGATTGGTATGTTTGGAATTAATTTATCTTGCTTGTTTGAGATTTTTGAAAGATGCAGGATTATAGCTACAGAGGCAGGCCGTAGGTAAAGGTATCACACCTAAAACGGCGGATCTGTGAGGAAGACGATGGCGTGTCCCAGCCTGATTGGGCAATTCAAATTTTGTGTGTTTATTTACCACACTGACTCATATTTTATTATATTATTGTTGTTTCAATATTATAACAACTAAGCATTACAACCCAGTTTATTAAGCACGCGTATGTTGAGTGGGAGGACCTGGGTTCGATCCCAGGTCCCAGTATTTTGCTACTTTCACAATGTTTAATTGCAGATTCTATACTCCATGCTTTCAAGCGTCCACTATGCACTCCAACCATCCAGCCGTTTGATGTATCTTTAATCCAAATCCAGTGCTCCATCAAAGAAGGACCATGGTACACCATCATGAAGAGGCTACACAAGATCCAGCATGTTGACTGGGTTGATCAGCATACTGGGCCTAAACAAATTCAACATACACCCCCTTTCAGCAATACAGGCACATTCTTTTCTTTTCTATTTTAATTTTATTTTAATTATTTCATTAATTATTTTCCTTTTACAAAAATAACACAAAAATTATTTCTTTTTATCATTAACTCAAAAATCACAAAAAACATAAAAATCATTTTTTTCATAAAATATTTTATTTTTAATTAATTAGTTTAATTAAAATTAGGGAAATTTAAATCTTTTTTTTCCATAATTTAAAAACAATTAGAAATTAGGGTTAATTTATACATAACTTAATCTTTTCTTAAAAATAACCAAATAATTTTCTCAATTAGATTTTTAGGTTTCTCTAATTATTCTCGCATTTAATTTGCCGCGCGCATTTTTTAATTTCCTTTTTATTATTATTGTAACTGCTCCGAGTTTGTAATAGTAGTTAGGGTTTTCAATTCCGCATCTTTATTTTCGGTCAAAATAATTATGTATCTGCAAAAGCCCTGTAATAGCTAGGACTTTAACTTTCTCGCTTTTAATTTCCGCAAACTATAAACTGCCTAGATGTTAATAGGATTGTATGGAAAGACAAACTGAAAATTAATACAGTAGAAAACCCTAATTGTGCAAAGATAATTAACTGAAAATTACACTCGCACATGCTCACTCCTAGGGTTTACTCCACTCCGGTTGCCTTTGGTAAACGGTCATGAAGTATAGGGTTTGTTAGTGGTTATCCTCTAGCCCCGAAAGATCTAAAATGACCCATTCGGATGTTGCCTCGGAAAAAGATCTTTAAGGCTTTAGGATGATTACTAACATTTCCTAACATTGCTTTTGTGATCGTACTTGTTCCTTCGAATGTCCCTAAAAAACTCCAACAACGATGCTACCTATTTCTCAATAATGGGATAGCATTGTCTAAAAGGAAAATGAACAGAATTTTTTTGAGTAGGTAGATTAGTTCCTAGGTACTTGCTCAAACAAACAAAAACATTTTCACACTAACACTTTCCCAAACAAAGTTTTCAAAAACAACTTCATAACACTCTTGAGGACAGAAACAAGGGTTAAAACGAAGTAAAATAAAACTTTTCAAAGAAAGCACACACAAGCAATTTCAAAATGAGCAAGTACCTAAGAGCCCGTAGAAAACCACGGATAGATAGGATGTTAACACCTTCTCTTTCTATAATCTACCCCATGTACTCAAAAACATCTCAAAAAAAGGTTTTTTCTGTTCTTTTTCCTTTTCCTGATTGGATAAAATAAAAGCCGGTGGCGACTCTTGCTTACCGTGACATTTTGCAAACAAAAAACATAAACTAGTATTAACAGTCGGTTCTGCCACCGTATCACAGAACTGGCGACTCTGCTGGGGAATAAAATATAAAGTGGGGTAAACCTTAGGATCTAGGTCATATTTAATTGCTTTCTCTTGATTGTCTTGCTTGCTTTGTATTTATGGGAACTGTTTGGGTTATTTGATCCTACACCTGGATCGGGAAACACCTTTTAGGTAAGTAGAAATAAACTGTGAGGGAGTTGTGCTAGGGTATACCGACACGGTTGAAGCGGTAGCTACGTTGATATGGCACTTTGGTTGGTACCCGTAACCCTTGAGTCAATCAGGGAGATGGACGGGGCCGCCGCGTGGTGTCATAAAGCATCAAATGACCTTAGAACCCTTAATTGAACAACTTGGCCAGTAGGACGTAGCGAGATGGCCGAATTTGGTGTATGCCCAAGGTCGACATATACTCGATGCTACACTCATTGAGGTTTGACTCTTGAGTTTTGTTTGGTTGCGAGTCAATCGCCTATTAAACGAAGTTTGGGGAAAGATCAGTGATATTGAGATCCCTTAGAACCCGATTACATATTTATAGGACAAGTTGAACCAATCCAGCTTCAAGAGGGCATGACCTTAAAACTCAAGCAGGCCTTAAACCTAAGGGCTTGGTGAGATTTGTCTGTGTTTGCTATACATGTGGTTTATCATGACATCATAAACATCATACCATAGCATATCATAATAAATGTTTCAAGGGTTTCTAGGGCTCATCTTTGCTCTGTTTTGTAGGATATGGCATCCGCCCGTAGGAACACTATATAGATCAACCTTGTGAAAGTGTCTGTCCAACTAAAAGACCTGGCATTAAGGGTTCTTGAAAGTTCTTATTTCACTAAAAAGCATGGTCATTTGCCCAACTTGGTCACTATAAAACCGGATGAAGAATTATTAAAAGTGTTGTTTCAGTTCTTCGATCCTGTGCACCATTGTTTCACCTTCCCGGATTACCAGCTAGTACCTACCATGGAGGAATTTTATCAATTGTTGGAGGTACCTATTCTTGACCAGTTACCTTTCAACGGTACAGAAAGACATCCCAAACCTGAAGAAATTGCTAAAGCTCTATCCTTACAACGGTCTAACATAGTGACAAATTGGGAGACTAGAGGGAGTGTCCAAGGAATTCCCATTAAGTTTCTATTCGAGAAAGCTTACCATTTTTGGGATACCTTAGACTTACAAGATTTTGAAGAGGTGCTGGCACTTCTCGTTTACGGGGCGGTACTTTTCCCTAATGCGGATCAACTCGTAGATGTGAACACTATTAAGGTTTTCTGTCTCATAACCCGGTACCTACATTACTCGGGGATATTCTACACTCTCTGCATACTCGCACTCTAAAAAGAAGGGGGACCCTCCAGTGTTGCACTCCTCTATTGGCTAGGTGGTTTATTTCGCACCTACCCAAATCTACTTTGAAGAATGAACAGGGTAAAAGATGGTCTAATCGACTGATATCCCTTACGCATTCAAACATTCATTGGTGTTCACGGTTCTCGGAAGATGTTACTATCATCGATCGTTGTGGTGAATTCCCTAATGTCCCTCTCTTAGGCATTAGGGGAGGAATCACTTATAACCCTTGCTTAGCATTACGATAGTTTGGTTATGCGAGACAGGACGGTCCTCATGATACACTTATTCAAGGAATCGCCTTCAACTATGAGAATGATGTTCAGGGTTACCGCAAAAGGTTCATACAAGCTTGGAGTATGGTACATAGGGTTGACAGCAAGACACTTGGGCATAAGAATTCCATACCTCTCGAGCCTTATCTCAAATGGGTACGAGCCCGCTCTCAAGCTATTATGATGCCTTATCCTGCTATCCGACCTATGATTATGGAACCAGTTGCCGAGGGAGACACTCCTCATCTTGTTCTTCATCCAGTCATGCCAACTGATCACGAAGAGTTACAAAAGTCCTGGGTTCAGCTTAAAGAGGAGCGGGATACGTTTGAAGCCCAATTCTGCGCCAAAGAGGATGCGTCCATGGGAAACCTAGTCTTCTTTTTGTTTTACTTTTCTTAATTATACTCTCAAAATACATTCTTTGTAACAATTCAAGTTTACTAATACAATTCGCGTTTGTTCCTTTTTGTTTAAGAAAATTTGAGCCTTTAAGAACCCTTGAAAACATTGCATACATATCATACATATCATTGCATAACAGGATTCATAACAGGTTTCTCATCTCCTCTGATGTTTATTTCAGCAATGGCTCTTGAACAAACTGTGAAAGATCTTCCGACTCAGAACACGCAATTCTAGCAAATGATTGTGGCTCTGGCCAAAGGACAGGAAGAGTTGAAGGCTATGATTGTTAAGAAGAACACTAAGAAGACCAAGAGGACAGCCGGTGTGGCACATATGAGCAGAAGGTTCATAGGGCCGCCAAGACGGGTTGTTGATTTAGCTTATTCATCTAAAGAGGGAGAGAATCAAGAGGGTGAAGCCAGAGAAGTGGACCCTGGTCCTAAAGAGTCTGACAATGAAAGTGATTATAATGAGGAGTAGTACCCTCCGGCTGATGAAAGGTATAAGCAGTTAGAAGAGCATCTGAGTGCTATGGAAATCCAGAAGGTTCCTGGGCTGGATTTTGAAGAGTTGGATCTGGTCTCCGGGGTTGTCATCCCCCCAAAATTCAAGGCACTGGTATTTGCTAAGTATGATGGGGTCTCTTGACCTAAAATGCATCTCCGTTCCTATGTGAGGAAGATACAGCCTTATACTACTGACAAAGACTTGTGGGTTCACTTGTTCCAAGGCAGTCTGTCTAGAACACAACTGGATTGGTTCTATCATATGGAAAGAGCCAATGTTCGTAACTGGGAAGACCTTGCTGCTGCATTTTATAAGAAATATCAGTATAATGCAAACCTCGCTCCCACCCGTACACAACTCCAAAATCTGTCTATGGGTTCGAACAAGGGTTTCAAGGATTATGCTCAGAAGTGGAGAGATTTGGCTGGAAGAGTTCAACCTCCCTTGGCTGACAGGGAGCTCGTGGATATGTTTCTGGGAACTTTGACTGGGCCATCCTTCAACCATCTGATTAGAAGTTCATCGGCGGGTTTTACTGAACTGATCTTAACAGGAGAAAGAGTGGAAGTTGGAATCCAAAGTGGAAAAATTCAGAAGGATGCCTCTTCTAGTGATGAAAGGAAGCCATTTGCAGGTAAAAAGGAAGTCAGTTCCGTCTATAACCAAAAAGAATCAGAATCGAACCGAGCATCGCCTGGCTGTAGGGGCTGTTATGATTCCCAAACCTGCACCTGCTCAGCAAAGAAACAATCAGCCAAGAGCAGAAAGACCAGCTAGAAAATTCACTCAGATCAACATGACGCTGTCTCAAGTTTTACCTCAGTTGCTGAAGTCCAATCTGGTTACTCTGAGGGAAGCCCCGAAGAATACGAACACCGCCTCTCCCTACTATAAACCGAATGCTCGTTGTGCTTACCATTCAGAAATGTCGGAATCACCATCATTGTCACTTGTAGCAGAAACAGTATCAATAGCATTGACTCCCGAACCATGTTCGGGCATAGGAGCATTCATAATGTTGGGAGTCTCCGGGGGACGAAATTCAATCTCCTTAGCATCAATCAGATCATGTACTTTGTTCTTCAAAGCCCAGCAGTCATTGGTATCATGGCCTGGACTTGACAGTTGGATCTTCCTGACTACCAACAGCGGACTCAGTAACTGGACTGCCAAGGACTTTGTACCGATTACTTTTGTTCAGGAGTAATTGTCTTTATGATTTTTCAGATATGTAATTTAAAAACAATATAAACTCTGTAGCCATGTGTCTTACCCGGGGCATAATGGTTCTATTTGTGAGGGTTATCATGTTTCATTTTCATTTTCATATGACATCAATAAAGCATTGGACGTTTGCATACAAATTTTGCGCTCTGTGTCTTTCTTTTCTTTTATTTTGTCTATACAGCTATGCTCTTACACACACTCACATATCCAAATGCAGATCCATATCCACTCTGGATCCCATTGATAACAGTTCTGCTACTTCTCATTATGACTTTGAAAATCCGATCAACCAAGCCGAGGATGAAGGTGAGGAAGATTGTGAGGTACCCGGAGAACTTGCTAGACTATTACAACAGGAAGAAAGGGCCATACAGCCTCATGAAGAGCCGGTTGAGACAGTGAACTTGGTTACAGAGGAAGACAGAAAAGAGGTTAAGATAGGTGCAAATCTGGAGCTTATTGTCAAACAGCAGTTGGTACAGATGTTGCATGAGTATGTTGAAATCTCCGCCTGGTCATTTGAAGACATGCCAGGACTAGGCACGGATATAGTGGTTCATCGTCTGCCGACTAAAGAAGACTGCCCTCCGGTAAAGAAAAAGGTCTGTCGTATGCGCCCTGAGATGTCAGAGAAGATTAAAGCAGAGGTTATGAAGCAATTCAACACAGGGTTCTTAGTTGTCACCTCCTATCTGTAGTGGGTTGCTAATGTGGTTCCAGTACCTAAGAAAGATGGTAAAGTACGAATGTGTGTGGATTACAGAGACCTGAACATGGAAAGCCCCAAGGATGACTTCCCGCTTGCCCACATCGATGTTTTGGTTGACAACACCGCACAACACAAAGTCTTTTCCTTCATGGACGGTTTCTCTGGCTACAATCAGATCAAGATGGCACCTGAATACATGGAGAAGACAACCTTTGTTACACAGTGGGGCACTTTCTGCTACAAAGTGATGCTGTTTGGGTTGAAGAATGCTGGGGAAAATTATCAGCGAGCTATGGTACCTTTGTTCCATGACATGATTCACCATGAGATAGAGGTTTACGTCGATGACATGATAGCCAGGTCTTAAACTGAGGAAGAAAATCTTGATCATCTACAAAAGTTGTTTGATAGTGTGATCGGTGGATCTGGAACTGACTGTTTAACGCTGGTTCGCGAAATGTCGCGGTAAGCAAGAGTCGCCACCGTCTTTTATTTTCTCCAACATGGAAAGGACAAAAGCACAGCAAAATTCCTTATGAGATAGTTTCTCGGTTCGGGAGGTAGGTTATAGAAAGGGAAGGTGTTAGCACCCTTTCTATCCATGGGCTCTTAGATACTTGCTCATTTGTGTTTTCAAAAATGGTTTGTTTGCTTTTCAATGTGGGTTTTAAAAAGTTTCTTTGAAAATTCCAGTTCGACTCTTGTATCGGTCCTCAAGAGTGTTTGAAAAATTGCTTTCGAAAGCTTTTTGAAAAGGTGTCGGTGTGAAAAGTATTTTTGATTTGTTTTGAATTTAGAGCAAGTATCTAGAGTCGTCTACCTACCCTAAGGAATTCGTCTGTGTAAATGTCCTTTAAAGTAGTGCCATCCCACCATTGAGAGGTAGGTAGCACCACCGTTGGAGGTGTTCGGGTCAATTCGAGGTTTGGGACATGGTGATCACCAGAGCAATAGGAAGATACCTTAGAAGCTACCCTCATGCCAGGTTCCCGGATCATGAGGACTTACTAAGACATCCTCTACTTGACGATCACCTTTCGAGAGGCAAGGCAACAGTGAGGCGTACCCTAGGGGTGGTGTGTGATTTGTGTGTCAGATTCATTTATTTTTGTCTTGTTCATGTATTGGTGATCTATGCGTTTGTTTTTATTTTAACATTCATTCTTGCATGCATTTATTAGTAGTTAAAAAGTTGCGAGAAATATAAAGTTCCTAAACTATTACAAAGGTGCGGGTCCACATCGCCAAATTTAATCCAGGACCCGATTTGACATAAAATAAAGGAATAAAGTGCGAGAAGTATAAAATGTCTGAGTAACATGGCTTTGGGAGAATTACATTAATATTTAAAGAAATAAAATAAAATGCGCGAATTGAATTAAAATTGAAAGTGAGGGCGTTGGACCCTTTTTAATGAAATTAAATTATTATTAACAAATTAATTAAATTAAAGAAGAAAAGAAAAGATTTTTTAGGTTTTTTGTATTTATGAATTTTTAATAAGAGCATTAAATGAAATTAAGAAATTAATTAATTAACCCTAATTCTACAATTTTTATTTATTAAGAAAAAAACATGTTAGAATTAAACCTAAAATTAAATTAATGGCAAGATTTATTTACAAAAATAATATTAAGTAATTAATTATGGTGAGAAAAAAAAAGAATGAAAAATACTTAAAACCCTAATTCTACCAATTTTTAAGTTTATTGAAAAATATTAAAATTAAGTTTAAGAATAAAACTAAGTTAATTAATGATTTTTATCCACAAAAAATATTAAGATAAAATATATTTAATTTTGTCTTTTCTGATTTTTTACTATTTTTATATTTTATGAAAATAAATTAAATTAAAGAATTCAAAGGAAATTAATTAAAACAAATAAAAATAGCAAAATATAAATAAAAAAAAAAGAATAAAAGCAAACCATGGGGGGTTCTGTCCCCAAATTGGAGGTATAACTCAGCATTTTT
Source organism: Vicia faba (assembly GCA_948472305.1). Classification (NCBI taxonomy): domain Eukaryota; kingdom Viridiplantae; phylum Streptophyta; class Magnoliopsida; order Fabales; family Fabaceae; genus Vicia; species Vicia faba. The sequence continues at coordinate 67,741,040 of OX451736.1, read as the reverse complement.
GGCCCAATAGATCCTGGCCCTTCTGACTTTTTCAGGAAGCATGTGGCATGTTTGACCAACGTCCAGGGTGTTCTTCCAATCAGTACCCTTGGATTGAGGTTACAAGCCATGTGGCGCGTGGAGATTGTGGAGTGTACGCTGGAACTCAGGAAGCGAACTACACATAAGCGTGATTAGAAAAATAATATGGAAAGGGAGGGGGGACCTGGGGTTCGAACTCAGGTCCCAGAGGTTACCAGTGCTACGCTTGACCAGTGGAGCTATTGATGCGCTTTGAATATATAATAACAAATAAATAACATAAGATAAAACAAGCATTAGTGGCTGATTTTAGCGCGAAATTCAAATGCTCCAACCAGATGGTGCCACCTACTCTTCTTCTTCCTTGTTTGGATTTTCCCTGAAACATAAAAAGAGTTAACGGGGGTTTTAAACCCCCCCAAAATGCAACCTTTTTAGAAATAGCGATTAGCCCGTATTGACACATAAATTAGGCGCGAGGGGTGTATTATATTCGTCCAAGCTTCCTGATTTCAACCATGGCATTGAGGTGTCCTAATTTTACAGTATTCAAGAATGCCCAATTTGGAGCTTGAAGAACCCTAGTTGGCTTTAATGGTGAAATCACGTACAATGCATAAAAACTCAATCAAACTATAGGGTTAGCTTCAGAATCACTCAATTAGTGTAAATCAGTAAAGAAAACACATGAAAAATGCATAGAATTCATGATACGATTATGAATATTTTCGTGAAAAGTATGACTTTGATATACCAATTCCTTGAGTATGGGACAATGTTCTTGATTGGAATAGTCTCCTGGTAACCTTGTCAAGCTAATGGAGTGGTTATTTGATCTTGAAAATCCTTAGAAACGTGTTTTCAGTATTTGAGTTTTCTTGAAAAAATGCAAGGTTGTCTATGGTGTTTCTGCGCAGCTTAGAGATTATGAACACTAGGGTTTGCATGAGTATAATTATTGGAATGATTAGGGTTGAGTTTTTGGTCCAAAGAATCTTTGCAATGATGGAATCAATATTTGATTTTCATGCCATGATTTTTCAATCTTTTTCATGATAATTTGATACCAATCATGTCCAATTACCATTGATTCTTTCCCTATCTGATTTGCACGAAATCTTGGAGATATTTTATGCACAAAAAGATTTAAAAGGTTTGCCTTGGTATTTTTTCCATATTTTAATTAATTAAATGAATTATTAGCAATTAAAAATTCAAATAAATAAATAAAAATGATGAAAAACTTCCCTTTGGGCCAAATGGTCGTGCACATGCTTTGGATGATGAATCTTGGAAGAAAATGTGGCCCATTAGCATTTTTAAGACATTTGAAGCAATGTTGACTTTTCAAAATACCCAAAAATTTACCAACTTCCACAAGGCATATCTTGCTCAATGTTTAAGCTTTGCTCATGTTCTTGGACATTTTGGAAAGGTCTTGAAGTCCTATAATCAATGCCTTTGGTCCCATGTCATTTTGATTTACCAATCTCAAGTTATGGCCTTTGACTTAAAGTCCCTTTTTGTTGACTTTTGAAAATGACCTATAATGTTGAAATTGATAACTTTTTGTGAGAGCATTTCTTGGACTTGAAGTGTGAAGAGGAGTTGTAGGAAATGTCTTTATCTTGACAATGAGCTTTGGATGGAATTTTTCTGATAATCCATGTGGAAGTTATGCTTTGGTCAAGTTACAGTTGACTTTTTCAACTGTCCAAATATGGAAACTTTTGCATCTTGAGACTTTTTGAGCCAAGCTTTGAGAATCATGATCAAGCATTGATCAAATGATGTTTGTGGCTTCAAAATGATATGTTGACCAAAAATTTGAACTTTTGACTGTCAAATGACCATTTTGCCCCTACAGTTGACTGTATGGCAATTAGGGTTTTTGACTGTGCCATTTTGTGCTGTAAGTCTTGAAACTTGGTATGAGGATGCTTGACAATGTTTATAAGCATGTGGGACTTGATTGGACCCTTGGAAACTTCATTTTCTTTGTCAGAACCAAAACCCTAGTTTTTTGACTGTTAGGAGGTCCTTGAACTATGTAACCTTTGGGGAATATTGAAGCATGCTCTTTGCAAATTTTGAAGAATATGGGAGGGAAAATTTTGGGGTACAACAGATAGGTTGAAGACGTACAAGATGAGGTTAAATCTGAACAAGTGCACCTTCAGGGTAAGGTCTGGTAAGCTTCTGGGATTCATCATAAGTGAAAAAGGTATTCAAGTAGACCCTTCAAAGGTGAAGGCTATACAAGAGATGTCGGCTCCCCGTACTGAGAAGGAAGTTAGAGGTTTCTTGGGACGCCTAAATTACATTGCTCGATTCATTTCACATATGATTGCTACTTGTGAGCCAATCCTCAAGCTTCTGAAGAAAGATCAAGTGGTAAAGTGGAATGATGAATGCCAGGTAACCTTTGACAGAATCAAACAATATCTCCAAGAGCCTCCTATTTTGATGCATCCGACTGAAGGAAGACCTTTGATAATGTACTTAACCGTGCTAGATAATTCAATGGGGTGTGTGTTGGGGCAGCATGACGAGTCTGGTCGAAAAGAGCACGCAATATACTACCTTAGCAAAAAGTTTACAAACTGTGAAACACGATACTCACTGCTCGAGAAAACTTGTTGTACTTTGGCATGGGCTGCTCGCCGACTGAGACAGTATATGATGACCCACACTACTTTATTGATATCTAAGATGGATCCGATCAAGTACATTTTCAAGAAGCCCGCTCTCTCCGGAAGAATAGCAAGATGGAAAATGATCTTAACCGAGTACGACATCGAATACACAACCCAAAAAGCAATCAAGGGAAGTGTGTTAGCTGGTTATTTGGCACATCAAGCCATGGATAACTACCAGTCCATGAATTTTGAGTTCCCGGATGAGAACATCATGTTAGTAACCGACTGTGAAGAACCTGGACCGGATGAAGGACCTGAGAAAGGATCCCGATGGTCTATGTTTTTTGATGGAGCCTCAAACGCACTGGGTAATGGCATTGGCGCCGTAATCATATCTCCCGAGGGCTGTCATACTCCGTTCACTGCCCGATTATGTTTCAATTGTACCAACAAATGGAAGAGTATGAAGCGTGTATCATGGGTCTTAGAGCTGCTATTGACCTAAGGATCAAGTTCTTGAGTGTATTCGGGGACTCCACTCTGGTGATAATTCAGATCAAAGGCGAGTGGGATACGAAACACCCGAACCTTATCCCTTACAGAGAACATGTACTGACACTACTGCCGCATTTTGAAGAAATCACCTTTGAACATTTCCCACGAGAAGAGAATTAGTTAGCGAACGTGCTAGCTACTATTTCGTCAATGTTCAAGGTCAGGTGGGACAATGAAGCTCCCCAAATCACTATTGAGAGGTTGGATGAACCGGCATACTGCTGTGAGATTGATACTGAGGAGGTAGCCGACAAACCTTGGTTTCATGAGGTGAAAAGGTATCTCGAGGCTCAAGAATACCCCGAAGGGGCATCTGTCAATGACAAGAAATTTCTGAGAAGGTTTGCTGCAAAGTTCTTCCTCAACAATGGAATCCTTTATAAGCATAATCATGACTCTACCTTACTGCGGTGTGTAGACAAGAGCGAAGCAGAGAGGATCATGGCAGACCTACACGAAGGTACCTTTGGCACTCATTCCAGTGGACATACCATGGTGAAGAAGATCCTACGGGCAGGATACTACTGGTCCACTATGGAAGCCGACTGTTATCAGCATTCTCAAACCTGTCACAAGTGCCAAACCTATGCTGATAAGGTGCATGTACCTCCAGTTCCCTTGAACGTCTTAACAACTCCCTGGCCCTTTGCAATGTGGGGCATTGACATGATCGGCGAGACCAGACCTACTGCGTCCAACGGGCATCGCTTCATCCTAGTGGCCATTGATTACTTCACGGAGTGGGTTGAGGCAGCCTCCTTTGCTACGATTACCAAGAATGTGGTGGCACGGTTCATCAAGCATAACTTGGTTTGTCGTTATGGTATCCCTGAGAGAATCATCACGGATAATAGTACTAATCTCAACAACTCGATGATCACTGAACTCTGTAAATAGTTCAAGATTCAGCATCACAACTCTTCTCCTTACCGGCTGAAGATGAATGGGGTTGTCGAAGCTGCTAATAAGAATATTAAAAAGATCATACAGAAGATGACAGTGACATACAAAGACTGGAACGAGATGTTACCGTTGGCTCTTCACGGGTACCGTACTTCAGCACGTACGTCGACAGGGGCAACACCCTATTCTCTGGTATATGGCATGGAGGTTGTCCTACCCATGGAGGTCCAGATCCCTTCTCTACGGATTATGAAGGATGCGAGTTTGAGCGAAGACGATTGGATCCATACTCGACTTGATCAATTGAACTTAATCGACGAGAAAAGACTTACTGCTGTTTGCCATGGTCAAATGTATCAGAAACAGATGATCAAGGCCTTCAACAAGAAAGTCAGACAACAAGTGTAACAAGTAGTGGATCTGGTAATCAAGCGCATCATACTGCTGCAAGGTGATCCCAGGGGCAAATGGACTCCCACCTATGAGGGACCATTTGTCGTCAAGAACATATTTTCGGGTGGAGCCATGATTCTGACCACCATGGATGGTGACGACCTTCTACACCCTGTCAATGTGGACATAGTTAAAAGATACTACGCATAATAAAGACCCGTTAGGTTGACATACCTAGGCAAAAATAAGGGCATTTCGGAGAACCAAAAGGGTTCGGGAAAAAATTAGGGATAAAAAATGAAAAAAATCTGTACACCCGGTAAGTCGAAAACCTGAAAGGGCGGCTTGGGCAAAAAAGGGTATCCCGGTGGACTGAAAACCCGAAAGAGCGGTCCAGGAAAAAACTAGGGATTAAAGCGTATCACTATGTCCCATTGGATCACCTTGCGATCAGACCTCTGTAATCAAATATCAAGCTCAAACGGTACCGATCAATCCAGTCAACTTCGGACAAGCAGCAAAGTGATGAGATGCTCGAAGACATAGGGGCAATAGCAGAATTGAAACCCAATGGGATCACTACACATAGCTATTTTCTTTTTGTACACAATTTTCGTAATAATTTCCATTTTTACGGCGGCGTTCTCTTACTAGAGCGTCAGCCTCCTTGTAAAAAACACATGTTATAGGAAAATTTCAAATCAATACAAAGCGTCTTTTGAGTACAAAACTTTGTTTGTTTTTTTTTCGTTTTCTGTTTTGTTTTGCAAAAAAAACATCCAATGTTTTATTCTTGACATATGCATTTGAATATGATTATTGTTCACAAATATTTGCATATAAAATAGAAAGACAGTTACTAAGAACTCAAAGAAACTGGTACAAAACCTAAATACCGACAGTTGCCCCGTCCATCATGGTACAAGGGGAAGACACAGTTGGAAGCGAAGTCACTATCACATACAAGGCAGTGATACCTATATTCCCCGCAGAGTCGAGACAACCAAGGTCCGACCTCCGTATCCCCAAGCAGGAATTCCTTCCCCAGCAGGTTCCTTCCAAAAGCTGATATCCACACTCTCCAGCCGAGTTTTATAACCATGAGCAGTTTATAAAGCCATCTCCTGAGCAGAGTTTATTTCTCTGACAGCGGAAGCTCAATCTCCAACAGAGCTCTTCTCTCCAGCAATGGAAGTTCATTCCCAACTGAGTTTATTTCTCCAAATCAACAGATCTTCCAACAGACTATCTCTCTTCCCCACAGAGTCATTCCCCCGCAGGATTATTCTCAGACAGAGTCTCCTCTGGCAGAATGTTCTCAAGCAGAATGGATATAAATCTCCAGCTAATCATCTTCAGTCACTATCCCCAACGGAAACTAAGAACTCAACTCCTTATACTCTCCAGTAGCAGTCAAGGATTTATTTTCCCCAGCTAGAGAATATCACAATAGCATTGCATATCCATATATCATGGCCTGTTGTTCGCAGTGATTTCTGGCGAAACAACCGCTAGTCTTCCAAACAAATTTGATATGTATGGTTACTTGCAGGATCGACTAGATTGATCCTAGGACATTGTCTTAATGTTAATTGTAACACTTTCTTGAAGGTTTATGTTAAATATGACGTGATACTTGTGCATGTGTTTGTGTAAAGGCTTGGAATGCAAGACTTCTGAAATTAAATTCAAATGTAAAGGTTTAGACGAAGCGTCTTAATTAAACAAAAAAGGTTTGAATGTAAATACTTGACAATAAAAATACTTAAGACTGGAATTAAATGACTTGATTGTAAAGGAAAAAGCCTTTTAAAAGGAATTTGATTTATAAAGCTTTGCAGGAAAGTAAAACAATTCGACAGAATATAAAGAATTTAAGAACAATTGCAGGAGTATGTAAAAGAATGGTTCGAAAGAAAATTATGTTGATAAGTGCATTTCAAAGATAAAATTGGGAGGTCATACGTACATTCTCAACGAACTCTTTCTCTTTAACTTGGTACTTGAGTATTTTTTGAGTAACTTTGTACGAATTATGATCCCCTTCTTTCCCTAACACTAAGGAGCTATTTATAATGTTATAACCATAAAGGTACTATTCTAAGGAAAATCCACGTCGCTTCTTGCATGCCTTTCGACACTCTAAGGCTTCCACGTGTCCTCCTTATCCAAAGAATCTATTTTCGAATTTCAAACAATCCCGCTTAAGCCTTCAGCGACGACTCTCTTATGTGGCCGTCGAAAACGCGCGCCTTTGACCAAATAAAAATACTTGTCTTTTCAAACTATCTTCGACTCAGATCTGGTAATAATATATTTCGACTATAGCTCTTTTTCAAGCCATCTTATGGAAATTTAAAATGTAAAGGTTCCTCTATTAACCTGGTAGAAATTCCCAGCTAACAAATTGCCCCCAATAAATGTCTATTTCGAATATGTGCCGAAATAGGCATTTCTTGTGATTTATGTTATTTCGACCAGCAAAGAGAACCTTTTCGTATTTCAATGATATCATCATGACATCTCTTCCCAAAAACGTCTTTTCAAGACGTGCGTGCAGTAGTTATAATGATGAATAACCATTCCCAATGTCAGGCAACTTGACAAACTTCTCACCTTCTCCTTCAGGATGCGAACACGTGTCCCTTGATAGACAATCACTCTTCACTATAAAAAGGGTTTTTCTCCTTCCTCTCTCTTACTTTTACAAACTTCTCTTAGAAAAAACCCTTTCAGTCTCTGTAAAACCTTTTCCTTTCCAAAAAACTCAGAAAATCTCCAGAAAGACCTAAAAGAATCTCAACAATGGCCTCTGATAAACAACAAATGAAAATAAAAATCAAAAACTCTGGAGCTTCCACAGGTTCATCTTCTCAATCCATTCCAACTAGTAAAATAATCACGCATGAGAATAAGGAATTTATTACACCTCTGAAGCTGTCCAAAGAACAAAAAACCTTTTTTGCTTCCCAGGTATTAATCTCTTCTTCATTATCTGGTAAAACCCTAGGATTCCTAGGTCCTTTAGTTTCTACTGAACATCTGGAAGAATGTAAAAACTTCTTCCCAACTTACCACGCTATTAGACCCATAGCTAATAAGGGAAATACTTCTGATGATTCTTCCAAATCCCTTAAAAATATATCTACAGAAAGTCCTGAAGCAATGAATAGGGAATCTTTCCAAATGAACTATATTACTGAGAATTTAAGACCTTTCCGATCTTGTCCCACTTTGGACAAGTCTTATTTGAACTGGCTAGGTAAAGTAGAGAAAAAGAAAAGCCAATTTTGGAAAGATTTAGGTATTTTCAACCTGATCCAAATGTCGAAATTAGGTTTTAGCTATTGCAAACCTTTACTTCTTGCGTCTCACTATTTTTGGGATACCACTTATAACACTTTCCATCTTCCTTGTGGGATGATAACCCTACATTGTTCGATGTAGCAGCCATTACAGGAATTTCTCCTATTGGAGAAACATTTGACCCTTTTCTCCACTCTGACAACAAAATAGATTTCAACACAAAAACTGCCTCCTTCAATGCCTATATGAATTTCTATCATACGGATGGCGAAGATGTTTCCGACATTGAACATATAGCTTTCTTAGCTTTATGGTTGTCCAAATTTGTTTTCTGTTGCAAATCCCTCCAAGTAGCTAGAAGATTTTTAACTTTGGCTAACCAACTACATTCTGGTTGAAAGGTTTGCCTTAGTGAATTATTACTAGTAAGTTTGTACCAAAGTTTAGGCTCTGCTGTAACCAAGTTCAAAGAACATGAAGCTGGTAGTAACCTCCTTTTAGCCGGACCTTACTGGCTTCTTCAACTGTGGCTGAATGCCACCTTCGAACCATCCCTTCAAACTTCTGGAAATGTGAATGAAGAAGATCCCATGATAGTAGCAAGAAATATTGAAGGAACTAGGCTTCTGCTACTGACTCCCAGTGAAGACATGAATCTTTAATCCAGCCTCACCAAGTATATTATGATGTTCTCGAAACGTCATGCCTTTACTCCTGCCATGGCTCCCTTCGCCAAACGAACTTATGGCCCTTCCTAGTTTACTGCTTCGATTGAAGAAGCCATAGAAGATGTCAATATTGAAGTTGAAGATGTCTGGCGTGCATTCCTTCTTCCCAGACTCCTTATTTCCAGGATTCTTCCTGTGAAGAACTACGTATGCATGTTAGCCTATCAACCAAACTTTGTCTCTCGACAATTTGGGTTGAATCAACTTGTCCCCGTATCTCTTTTTAACCGTAAGAAGGATATTTGCTATGCTGGAATAGATTATGTTATGAGGGACGTGGCGAAGCATCAAGAATATCATGATGATTTTGCTGTCTTCAAACTTGCCCCTTTCGAACCTGCAACTTATATGACTAAAGGATTTTATACTTGGTGGACAGAGTTTTATTCTAACAACATGTTCCACAGTACTAAAATAAAAGATCAACTGACCCAAGCCTTTTCATCTTTGAAGGATCATGGACCCAAAGGTAAAACTACTCATTGCAAAGAAATAAAAGCTTTTCAGGATTATTTTGAAACTGTCTATGACCCTACGCAGCTTAGTCGAAAAGTCTATCAAGCGTCACATATTTTGAAAGAAAAATTTACGAACTCTTTAAAAATTAAAACTTCCCAACTCTGTAAAACCTGAATTCAAGTATGATTTAGCCTTCGAACTGCAACCACCTAAATTTTCAAAATTACCCACAGCGGACTTTGCTCTGGAATTTTCACCACCTTATCCAGACTAGTTCGTCTGTGGGAACATTTTACATGACTTACATAATGATAGTCAAAAACGTGCAAAAAGGGTTGTTCCAACTAAGCTCACTCTAGACAGTTTCGACGGTTTCCTACAAAATGACTTGTCTGCTATGAAAATCATTTCTCCAACACTTCAAGGTGCCATGTCAAAAATTGTACTTTAAACTTTCCTATCTTAACATGTTTCCTTCTAACTTTGTGAATTTTCAGTTGTCGAAAGAAAGACCCCCAAAAAGGGGAAACCTACTTCAAAGACTACTCCAATCGGAACGTCAAAGCCTACTTCAAATCCAGACAATGCCGGGAAGAACGTTTCTTCAAAAAAAACTGTCAAAGCTTCTGAGGTCTTCATACTAAACTTTCCTTTCTGGAATTTCTTCTAGTTTTGCTTACTTATCAAAATTTTATGTTTTCTGCAGGATGGAAGTTTGCCAATCGCCAAGGAAAAAAAGAGAAAAAATTCTTCTGAAAAAGAAGTAATTACACTCGAAGGTAGCGGCACTGACGACTCTCCTCCTCCTCTGAAGAGGCAAAAGAAAAAGGGGTTAAAAGTTACTTCGTCCCAGGGTACTGCCCAAAAGGAACGAAGGGATGGGAGATGACGAAAGAAACGTCGAAGAGTCAAAACAGACTCTCAGTAACAAAGACTTGGGTTCCGCTCACGCCATTGAAGAGTCTAACCCTGTTTCGACACACAACCAGCCTTCTTCAAGTCAGCCCACCATTTCCACTCTCTCAGAAGAGGAAAGAACTGCCCTTAAAGCAACAGATCCCTTAAAGTATGTAAAACTAATGATGGCTTTAAAGGATTCATCTCCTGCTAAAACATTTTCTAGTGCCTCTGCCCAAGCTGGTGTTGGTACAAAAGAAATTTCTTTTGATGCCCTCTTGCAAAAGGTGAAGCAAGTTGTCTTCGATGCTGACCTTTTTACCACCCTAAAGAAGGATTGCACTGCTGGTTGTCGGATCAAGACACTGATTTCTCAGATGCCTATCACCGTGTGTCCACCTAATGTGGGCGAAGCTCTAGTTGATATTCAGCAGTTGATTGATCAAGTGAGTTCTGAGTTCAATAGAGACTTCAATGCCCAGACGAAACTTCAAGCGACGGAAAAGGCACAGTCTTTTCAGTATGAAAAAGCTTACCATGCCTACACTGCCTCTGAAACTCTCATGCAGTCGAAGAAGAAGGCCTAAGAGGAGTACAATAACTATGCATCCTCCATCCAAGTTTGGGAAACTCAGATCTCAGAGTTACAAGCGAGGATTGTTGAGGCGAAAGAGAAACAGGCTGCCATTCAAGGCTTGAATGACCCTCAGGCTGACCTCTTGGCGAAGGAAAGTGTTGCTCATGTGGAAGCGGCTACCAATATGGACAAAGAAATAGCCAAAATTCAAGAGTCCAAAGCGGCTATCTAATATAAACTTAATTTGTCGAAGATTAAATATGCAAGGATAAAGAGCAATCTTCCTTTCTAGCTTTTAGCTGCTAGCCTTAACTTTTCTTGTTGCATTACCCTTTCAATTGTAATATTCAGACCAATGCCATTTTGGCACCTTTAATTAATTTTTTAGAAATCTATGATACGTTACAATAGCCATTTTAGTATTTCCATTTTGGCTTCGCTTTACTTATTTGTCACTACTGTTTTCTTATTCTAATATCCTGCAGAAATGGTTTGTACTTCTTCAAATATTTCCCATTTACTCTTAGGATCCTTTGATCTTCATTTAGTTCTTCCACCTCATACGTATTATTCGAAAATACTTTTAAAATTCGAAAAGGACCTTCCCAATACGGAGACCACTTGCCTAAAGCTTGTTTCTTTTTATCCATAGGTAAAATAACTTTCCAAACTAAATCATTGGCAACGAAAGTTTTACCTTTCACCCTTTTGTTGTAGGCTCTAGCTACTTTTTCCTTCTGCCTTATTAACACTTCTAAGGCGCACAACCTTTCTTCGTCTACATCTATCAATTCATTCAACATCATTTCCCAATAAAGGTTTGGAGCTATCTTTTCCTGTTTTTGAATGCGAACTGACTGCAGAAAGATTTCGACTGGTAATACTGCATTATGCCCAAAGGTAAGTTGGAATGGTGTAGTATTGGTTGCTTCATTAGGTGACGTTCGACAAGCCCAAAGTGCTTGATCTAACGTTTTATGCCAGTTTTTAGGCTTCTTTCCGACATGCTTCTTGATTAAGCCTATTATGACTTTGTTGGCTGCTTCGACTTGACCATTTGCTTGAGCATAATATGGTGTAAATGTTAGCAATTTGAACCCCGTTTCTTTCACGAATTCTTGCATCTTTCGACCAGTAAAAACTGACCCTTGGTCCGTAGTTATACTTTATGGGATTCCAAACCTATATAGTATATGCTTTTGGATAAATTCAATGACTGTTTCTTTGTCTACATTCGCCAAAGGAATAACTTCTACCCATTTGGTGAAATAATATATTCCTACCAATATATATCTTTGTCCTTTGGACGAAGTGGGTCGAATCTCTCCTATTAAATCCAATGCCCATCCTCTAAATGGCCATGGCTTAATGATTGAATGTAATTAACTTGCAGGGGCATGCTGAATGCTTGCATGCATCTGACATTCTTAACAACCCTTGGCAAAGTCTATACAGTCCTTCAACATAGTTGGCCAATACATTCCATATCGAAATAACAACTATTTCATCTTATGTCCTGCTTGATGGGCCCCACAGGCTCCACCGTGAACGCTTGATAATGCCAGATATGCTTCGTTTTCTCCCAAGCATTTTAACAAAATTCCTTCAGGGGATTTTTTGAATAATTCGTTTCCCATCAAGTAATAAGATAAAGCTCTGTATCTAACCTTTCTATCCGTGTTGGTTGAAGGGTCTTTTATGTAGTTAATAATTGGGCTTCTCCAATTTGTATCTGTCAGAGCACTTATATTTAGTACCTCAAACTCTTCTGGGTTGGCAAACCCTAGCCTAGTAGTTTCTAAGTCAATTGGGGGTAACCTCGTAGCCAATGCTTTTCCTCTTATCTCAATCAATCCTTCTAAACTTTCCTTTGACACTTTGTACCCCGAGGCTATTTGTGCCAAGTCATTTGCTTCTTGGTTTTTTATTCTAGGGACATGTTTTATATCCACATATTCAAATTTCTTGAGCAATATTTTATCCAAGACGAAATACATAATCAAGTTCTCTTTTATGCACTGGTATTCTTTTGTTAGTTGCTTTATTACCAATTCAGAGTCACCTTTGATTTCGACTCTGGTTGCCCCCAATTCTAATAAAGCTTCGAGTCCAGCAAGCAAGGCTTCATACTCGGCTTCATTGTTTGAACAAAAAGGGCCTTCAATCTTATACTTAAGCTTTGTTGGAATTCCTTCAGGAGAAATCAAAAGTATACCAACTCCGCTACCATTCCGGTGTGTTAAACCGTCGAAGAATAATCTCCAAGGTTTCAATTTAACATAGAGTTGGCTTTCTACCACTGCATGATCTACTATAAATTCTGATACTATTTGACCTTTCATTGCCTTTAAAGGCATGAAAGTTAAAGAAAACTCTATAAGGGCCAAAGCCCATTTGCCAATTCTGCCATGCAAGATTGGCCTTGACAGCATATGTTTAATAACATCACAATGAGACGAAACGAAAACATCTACTGGTTTTATATAATGCTTGAGTTTTGTACAGGAGAAATATAAACACAAACATAACTTTTCTATTGCGGTATATCTCGTTTATGCATCATTTAAAACCCTACTAAGATAATAGATGGCTCTTTCGACGCCATTTTCATCCTCTTGGGCTAACATACTACCTAAAGTAGTGTCAGAGGCTGATATATAGAGTCTCATAGACTTCTTCCCGTCTGGGGGTGACAGAATGGGCGGTTGTACCAAGTATTGCTTGATCTTCTCAAAAGCTTCTTGATGTTCCTTGTTCCATTTAAAATTTCCTTGCTTTAGGCGCAGGAGGGGGAAAAAGCTTGCGTTCGACCACTGAGATTAGAAATAAATCTTCTTAGGAAATTTACTTTCCCCAATAGTGACTGCAATTCTTTTTTTGTCGAAGGCGCCTTTGTTTCCATGATAGCCTTCGTTTTATTCTGATTGATTTCTATCCCCTTTTTATAGACCACAAATCCCAGAAAGTCTCCTTCCTGCACAAAGAAAGCACACTTAAGAGGGTTCATCTTCAAACCATGTTTTCTCATTCTTTCGAATGATTGGCGAAGATGATTTAGATGGATTTCGTCTTATCCAGACTTCACTACAATGTCATCTATATACACCTGCATAAATGTTTCAATATAATCATGAAATATAGAGTTCATTTCTCTTTGGTACGTTGCCCCAGCATTCTTTAGGCCAAAAGGAATAACAATCCATTCATAAGTGCCAATTGCCCTAGGGCATCTAAAGGCTGTTTTAGGCACATCCTCTTCAGCAATAAAGATCTGATTATAACCTGAATACCCATCTAACATACTAAGGTATTCAAAGCCTGCGGCTGAATCAACCAGCATTTCTACCACTGGCATCGGGTATTCATCCTTGGGGGTAGCAGCATTCAAATCACTAAAGTTTATGCATACCCTCAAAGAACCGTTTTTCTTAATAACGGGAACTATATTAGCAATCCGTTCAACATACCTTGTGGTCCTGATTAAATTGCAATGCAGGAGTCTTTCGACCTCTATCTTGATTTTTGAAAGGATTTCTGGGGCGAATCTTCTTGGAGTCTGCTTGATGGGCTTCTTGCCATCCTTTATAGGAAGTCTTAGTTCGACCAATTCCCTTTCCAAACCAGGCATCTCGTCATAATCCCAAGCAAAACAATCTTTATTTTCCTTAAGGAGCGATATGACTTTTGCCTTCAAACTGGGTTTCAGTTTAGCGCTGATGTAAGTGATTCTTTTTTAACTCCCATCTCCAAGATCAATCTCCTCAAGGGGGTCTTGAGCCAACATCTTAGGACTTGACGCTGTCGGATATTTTTCGAACCCTAAGGGTTCTTCGTCATAGATGGCATCTAATCTTTGACTTACCTTCTCATCTTAAACCTGTTCATCAGTTGGTTCTGAGTTGAGGTTTGCTCCAGACTCTGCCACTTTGGTTGCTTTGGTAATGGCTTCTCCAGCCACATTTGTTGTTGCAGCTTCAGCAGCCGCCTGTCTTTTATTCTCGACTACATAAGCTGAAAGCCTTTCAAAGAAAGAGGGTTCAGACATGGTCAATATCTGTGTCCCAGCCTGTTGGCCGTATTTGAGAACTGCTTTCAACATTCTCCTGGTCATCCAGTTCTCCCATAATTTGTCTGTCCCAATGAAATCCATTTGGAAGAAAAGTTAGATAATACAACGCATTCTTGTTTGGTAAATAACAATCTCCTGCCACTCCACATGGTCCAATGTTTGTTAGATTTTTGTCAAAGCTGGTCCTGTCTACCGTGTTTACCTCCGTCATGTAGTAACCTTGATCCCCTTCAATGTTTTCTACAATTCCATCCTCTCTCCATATGGTTAATCTCTGATGCATGGTTGATGGCACTGCCCCCACCCCGTGTATCCACTCTCTTCCTAGTAGCAAATTGTAATTCGCTTTTGCAGGAATTACCATGAACATAGTTGGTCTTGTCACAGACCCAACTGTCAAATTTAGTTGAATTACCCCCAGGGTGTGACCTATTTTCCATTCATAGTTAGACAACACCATATTGTGAGGTTTAATGTCTGTATCGAACATCCCTATTATTTTCAACATATAATGAGGCATCAAGTTAACTGCAGCCCCTCCATCCACCAGTACTTTGTTAATACCAGTGTCTTCGATTTTGGCCCTTATGTACAAAGGTTTCAGATGATTTCTCATAGCTCCGTCAGGCCTTTCGAAGAAGGCATTTTGCTCTTCGACTGCTCCATTATTGAGGATGTAGTAACACACTGGTTTATGTTTCGACATCTCCTCTTCATCAGCTTCTTCGCAGTCTTCAACTTCCGTTTCCTGATAGTACTCATGGGGGATAACGGATACCACATTGCAATTCATGTTCAGAGACGACACGCCATCAGAGTCGAAGTCGTATGTCAACATGTCTTCAGATTTTATGGGATTTTCTTGAGTCACTTCTTTTGTTTTCTGTTGTTCCTCAGTGAACAACCTTCGTCCTACTAGTGGTTTGGCGGATGTCGATGTTCCAGATACTACTTTGGTATTGCTTGACTCACCTACCTCTTTCTGCTTTGATTCTCTCTCTGTTTTCCTTGTTCTCTGGTGTCTACGCCACTGGGATCTTGACATAGGGTTTTTTCCTTTGTAATTGTATAACCTGTGAGCCTCCCTTGTTGATGCCTGGAACTGCCTTCTATAGGCGAAAGCTGTTCTGCATCCCCTGTCGAAACTCCTCCACTTCGATTTCTCATCAGTAACATGTATCCATCGGTTAGTTGGTATCTCAGCAGGTAATTTGAACAAGACTCGTCTTTCCTTGGGATGTGGGCTATCTGGCCTTTTCGACGTTCCCCTTTTGTCAAACACGTATATCCTTGGGTTTGCTTCCCTTGGCTCCCAACTACCATGGAAAGGGATTCGTTCAAACATTTCAGCAATCTCTTTGTCATATACTACGCCACATCTTGGGCACATCAGGATTTCTGATTCTGCTTTGTAACAGCGGAGTATGAAAACCAAAAGCGTTTCTCCTGGCCTTGGGTATACTCTCATCAGTTGACTTTCTTTGCGCCAATTTCCTTGGGTGTTGATGTGTTGGACCCTCTTATAATTTTCAGCCACTCTTCTACTCAACATAATGGAGCACCTTGGGCACAGCAACATCTTGTGGGCATTCCTCTCATGGCATCTCCACAAGTATTCGTGCAGATTCTCATTTTCCTTTGGGTAGCCAAAATTCTCCCTTTTTTGTTGCTTCAACAGGCAGTTTTCCAATTCCTCCATCTCTGAAGCGGGTTGGTCCAGATTAACCATGTTGACCCCCATGGGTACTTCAGAGATTTCCATTTCTTCGAGTCTAACTCGGATACCTTCAGTAGTCTCATTAGTATCTTTCAAAGGACCCTCAGTAGTCCCAAATTTTATTTGTCTAGCCTAGGGGTCTTCAACGTCAGTGTCGAAAGGTCCTCCGGTGTTTAGGCCATCAGTAGCCTGCTTTCCTTCCTCCACGATCTTCACTTGGTCAGTGTTGACTATGTCAACCATATTGATATCCAAAGGTTTAGCATAGTTGGTGGCAGCCACATTCAAAGGATCAGCATCCACCTTCATAGAACCTTTTCCTTTGTCAGCGAATTTCAGACTTCCATCCTTGATAGCATTCTGAATTAAATCCCTGAAAAGAAAACAAGCTGGTGTTTTATGGCCAAGAAAACCATGGTATTTGCAATAACCTCTTTTCTTCCGTTGTTCTAACGGAGGAACTTTAGGAGGCACTATCATTTGGCCATCCTTTACCAGTAGATCAAATATTTTGTCACATTTAGTGACGTCAAAAGTGTAAGTCCTTTTAGGATATTTATCATTCTTCTCCTCTTCGACGGGGTTCTTCCCATTCAGAGGTGTTAACATTTTACAAGAGTAAGGGGGTGCCTCTTTTAATTCAGCCAAATCTATTTCTACTTCTTCAACACCATAAGGGTTGTTATGTGGCTCATATTCGTCATTTTCGGCTTCGACATAGGCTACCCTTTCTTTTTTATGATTTCTACTTGCCCTGGCCTTCTCAACTTTCAGTCGTTCGACCTGTCGAACTCTATCTGCCAACTGGGCCATATCTCTCAAGTGTTGAGTGTCTAACTTCTTTCTAATGGAATAATCTAATCCACCTGCAGCCATTTCGACTAACTCATGCTCAGGCACCACAGTAAAGCATCTAGATTTCAGAAGACGGAACCTATTTAGGTAGTCATCTATGGGTTTTGTGAATTTCCTCTTTACGCTTGCCAATTCCTTCAAACTTATCTTTGTTTGTCCCACGTAAAACTTTTCATGGAACAGTCTTTCTAAGTAAGACCATGTATCTATGGAACTAGGAGGTAATGTGGTGAACCATGTAAAAGCATTTTTGGTTAATGAACTAGGGAAATATTTTATTCTTAGGTCTTCATTGTTTTCCAAGTTTGCCAACTCTGTCAAATATCTGGAAATGTGCTCAATAGTGGATTCATTTGTATCCCCTGAGAAATTAGTGAATTTTGGGATCTTGTGACCCCTTGGCAATTCCATTTATAGAATAAATTCCGCTATAGGGAAAGTGTAGTTGGGGCGTCGAAACCCTGTGTTTAAACCATTATTAGCCATGATTCTTTCGACTATATTTGTTATATTATTTTTGACCAACAGGTGGTCTTGTCTCACTCTATGAACAACTTCATCTGCATCTTGGCCTCTATTGACCATGGCCATTCTCCTGGGTGGTTCCTCAGGGTCTGGCCGTCGAATACCTACTGGTTTAACTCTTGGTTCTTCGACAAGATTCTGTCTAGGTTGTTGAACTTGGTTTATGGTTGGTTCTTCTTAAACCCCTATGATATTCTGCCTGCGTCGAACAGGTGGTTGGGGGTTCCCAAAGAAGTCTGCTATTCGCGCCATATGCGCTGACAACTGTTGGTATGATTGGGTGTTTTCTTGATTGGTTCTGTTTATATTCTGGATTAGGGGAGAAAAAATAGTATTCATTTCCCTCGCCAATATTCTAACCATATCTTGGTTACTAGCGTCCATTTGTTGTCTCAGTGCTACCTGGGTATTTGTTGTTAAAACAGACATATGGGATGATAGGCCTTGGTTTTGGGTGCTTCGACCAATTGAACCAACATTTTGAATCGGCGAAAAACTACTTATGTTGGGTTGCATATATGTGGAAGTGCCATTGTGTAAACCACTCATGAATGATGATGAGGGCCCTCCATATGGTTGTTATGTCCAAGTCCTAAAATTTTCGAATCCTGGTGGCCTGTGGGGTGTCGAAGGTGGTATTTAGCCTCCTACATATGCCAAAATAGGGCCATTTTGAGTATTCGATAGAGACTCTGATGTACCCCTAAAGGGGGGGCACGTTGGTCGCACTATCCACAAAAGCAGTTCCTATGTTAGGCGGATTCGAATTAGTTGCGGCCATTGATCCTATTGATGTTGGAATGGCCTGGGAACTTGTTGTCGAATTTGTACCGACCGTTCCTGATCCTTGTGGAGGGTTTTGTCCTCCTGGATCATTATTTTATTAACCATTCTTCTGGTGTGTTTTTTCTTAGGTATTGGTTGAGATTCAGTAGTAATTCTGCCACTCCTAAGGTTCATACAATGCTTATGATTACAACTGGTTTTTCTTATAACGTTATGACACGGTCCCACCGGGTGTGCCAATTTGTTCGTAGTGATTTCTGGCGAAACAACCGCTAGTCTTCCAAAAAAATTTGATATGTATGGTTACTTGCAGGATCGACTAGATTGATCCTAGGACATTGTCTTAATGTTAATTGTAACACTTTCTTGAAGGTTTATGTTAAATATGACGTGATACTTGTGCATGTGTTTGTGTAAAGGCTTGGAATGCAAGACTTCTGAAATTAAATTCAAATGTAAAGGTTTAGACGAAGCGTCTTAATTAAACAAAAAAGGTTTGAATGTAAATACTTGACAATAAAAATACTTAAGACTGGAATTAAATGACTTGATTGTAAAGGAAAAAGCCTTTTAAAAGGAATTTGATTTATAAAGCTTTGCAGGAAAGTAAAACAATTCGACAGAATATAAAGAATTTAAGAATAATTGCAGGAGTATGTAAAAGAATGGTTCAAAAGAAAATTATGTTGATAAGTGCATTTCAAAGATAAAATTGGGAGGTCATACGTACATTCTCAACGAACTCTTTCTCTTTAACTTGGTACTTGAGTATTTTGTGAGTAACTTTGTACGAATTATGATCCCCTTCTTTCCCTAACACTAAGGAGCTATTTATAATGTTCTAACCATAACGGTACTATTCTAAGGAAAAGCCACGTCGCTTCTTGCATGCCTTTCGACACTCTAAGGCTTCCACGTGTCCTTCTTATCCAAAGAAACTATTTTCGAATTTCAAACAATCCCGCTCAAGCCTTCAGCGACGACTCTCTTATGTGGCCGTCAAAAACGCTCGCCTTTTACCAAATAAAAATACTTATCTTTTCAAACTATCTTCGACTCAGATCTGGTAATAATATATTTCAACTATAGCTCTTTTTCAAGCCATCTTATGGAAATTTAAAATGTAAAGGTTCCTTTATTAACCTGGTCGAAATTCCCAGCTAACACCTGTGCATACATATTATACAGCACAATCTCATTTATTTTGAGAACATCATTACTCATTACATTTCATACATCATAACATTACATATGACAAACTCTTTACCTTTCAGGGAAAGATGCAATCAAGTTCTCATAAGTTCTCTCTCGTTCAGTCAAACTGACACCAAGGTTTCTATTCCAGTTGAAGATATTCCAACACTTTTCAAGATTTTCTCTGGTTCAGTCAAACTGACACTAAGGTTTCTATTATAGTTGAAGATGTTCTAAGACTTTTGTCTGGGTCAGTCGAATCGCCGCTAAGATTCCCATGATTTCTATGCCAGTCAAAGTTAATCTGAGACCTCTCCCGAGTTCAGTCAAATCGATACTAAGATTTCTCTCCCAATTGAAGACAGCTCGAGACCTTTCCCTGGTTCAGTCAAATCGATACTAAGATTTCTATTCCAGTTAAAGAAGCTATGAAGCCCGGAAACTCACCGGATAATAGTCAACCAACAGTACAAATACTACGAAGCCTAGAATCGACCAGATAGTGGTATATCTCAAATTCAAGCTATGAAGCCCGGAAATCAACCGGATAATATCTTAATTTCTACAAAATAATACGAAGCCTGGAATCGACCATATAATGATATATCTCAAATTCAAGCTATGAAACCCGGAGATCGACCAGATAATATCTTAATTTCTCCAAATTACTGAAGCCTGGGACACGACCAGATAACGGTAAAAGACACTGTGAAACCTAGAGCACGACCAGATAACAATATAAGGTACTGCGAAGCTTAGAATCTGACCAGATAGCATCTTACTCATCCAATTACTATTGAAGCCTGGAAACGATCGGATGATAGTATGCCTTGAATTCAAGATGAAACCCGAATGCGACTGAATAACCACTTAATTCCTTCTGAAGCCTGGAGCACGACCAGATAACAGTTTTTGAGATTGCAAAGCCTGGAGCACGACCAAATAGCAAGTTTAATCTCATATCCCCAGTAAGTCACTATAAAACCTAGAGCACGACCAGATAGTAGTCAGTCTTATTATCCTCAGCAAATCATTGTAAGGCTTGGAGCACGACCAGATAGCAGTTCATTTTCATCTCCTCGACTAAGAGATGATTCCCCAGAAGAGTAACGGACAACTGAAGTTCCTAAAATTCTATTTCTCCCAAGACAAAGACCAACATTCCTCGGTATATTCCTCCTCAACGACAGGAACATGAATTCTCATCAAAGGAATATCTCTGGAAATCAACATCCTCTAGATGGAATCTTTAAGCCCATCTCCGACGATTCTCTGTCATATCTTCCGGATGGCATCTTTAATCCCATCTCCGATGACCTTCCGTCATCTCCTCAAAATGGAATCTGTAAGCCCATTCCCGATACTACTTACACAGTCCAGCACCATCTCAGACGAGTGCAAATTTCTGGGCACTCTAGTGTTCAATCATCTTCCACCTTTAGATTACGAAAGGCAGACATCCAATCTACATCCTCAGGTTTAAGAATATTAAACAGGGAAATCTGTTGTACCCCAAAATTTTCCCTCTCACTTCACTCAAGACATGCCCATTGAGGTCCTCAACTTGCTCAAGGATGAATGAGGATTGACCAGACAAATCCTCCTCCTAAGGCAACAAGCTTCAAACTAGCGTTTCACTCCTCATCAATATGTTTGAAGTCCAAAGGTCCCAAATGCTTTCCATTGTCCCAATATATTCTCAAGATCATCCATGTCAAGTTTCATGCCTTGCACAAGAAGTTTGCTCAGTCAATTTCCCAAATGCCTGAAAATCAATTGTACTAGGTCAAAAGTCAACTGTGGCCCACATACAGTCAAACTTCAAGATTTTTGGTCAACATAAACATCTTGAAGTGGTATCCATCATTTGATCAAGGGTTGATCATGATTCCTCAAGGAATGCCCCAAGTTCATCAAACCCAAAAGTTGCTAAATTAGGATTTCTTAGGAAAAGTCAACCAAACTTTGACCAAGCATAACTTCTTCATACTTTATCAGAAATTTTCCACCCAAGGCTCATTTTGAAGAGGATGAAATTCCCCATAATTCATCTTCATCCCACAAGTTCAAAATATGCACTCATCAAAAGATATGAATTTCTACATTATAGGTCCTTTTGAAAAGTCAACAAAAACACCTTTTGGGTCAAAGCTTCTTACATGAACATGGAAGATCCAATTGAGATGAAACCAAAAGGGTTGTTTAGGGGACATACTAAGATTTCTAAAAAGTCCAAGAACACCTCTCTAGGGTTAAAATTGAAGGAGATATGCCTTGTAAAAGTTGACCATTTTTGTAAAATTGCCAAAAGTCAAATATGCTCAAAAGTGCATTTTTTGTCAAATAGGCCTAGCATTTCATGATTGCATCTTGTTTGTGACATGGTCCATGCCCCAAATCAGCCTCCACATATTATTTGCTTATTTATTTATTTTATTTTGATTTTTATTTATTAAAAGTTAGATTAAATCAAATAAATTGCAAAAAAATATAAAAGATTGGTTTTGATCTGATTTTTATAGGAATCACAATCTAATCAAGCTAGCCAAACCATATCAAATAAGATCAAGGGATAATTGGAGCAAATTGGCATGATTACACCTATTTTGGAAAGATATAATGCAAGAGAAAAACCAAATCAAATTTCCATGATTATCAAAGATACAAAGCATTTTTGTTGACCTAATGTGTTCCACTATATATATTGAGCAAGAACAATGTGCAAGAACAAAGGATTGCAGGTCGTGAAGGCATCAAACAAAACTCAAAATTTTGCAAGAAAGTGGTGGATCGTTCTTGGACCTAGAGGGTGATTCAAGCCATTCTAAGACTACCAATAGACTCCTGGACATCTTTAGAACGCGTCTCAATCAATTGCAAGCATTTTCACGTCCAGAATCGCGAGTTACAGACCTACAATTTGCACCTTCAAACTTAATTTTGATTTTACAGTTTACGCATAATTAATCATTACTAAATATAGCATTGTGTTTGTACTAACATTTGCAATGTTTTGTTTTACATGATTTTGCGTTTTGATGACTGTATGCATATGTGCCATGGCTAGGGTTTTCATGGCCATTGTAGGGCTTCTTGATACAGGGAAAATTAGGGAAAAAGAAGGGTGCCATCATACTCGTGAGATCAAAACGAGTTGATTGGTATGTTTGGAATTAATTTATCTTACTTGTTTGAGATTTTTGAAAGATGCAGGGTTATAGCTACAGAGGTAGGCCGTAGGTAAAGGTATCACACCTAAAACGACGGATCTGTGAGAAAGACGATGGCGTGTCCCAGCCTGATTGGGCAATTCAAATTTCGCGCGTTTATTTACCACACTGACTCATATTTTATTATATTATTGTTGTTTCAATATTATAACAACTAAGCATTACAGCCCAGTTGGTTAAGCACGTGTATGTTGAGTGAGAGGACCTGGGTTCGATCCCAGGTCCCAGTATTTTGCTATTTTCACAATGTTTAATTGCAGATTCTATACTCCATTGTGATACGGTGGAAGAACTGACTGTTTTTGAAATGCTGGTTTGCGTTTTGCGTTTGTTTTCAACAAATGTCGCGGTAAGCAAGAGTCGCCACCGACTTTTATTTTATCCAACAAGGAAAGGAAAAAAGCACAGAAAAATTCCTTTTTCGAGATATTTCTGAGTACGGGGGGTAGATTTATAGAAAGGAAAGGTATTAGCACCCTTTCTATTTGTAGTTATCTACGGGCTCTTAGGTACTTGCTCATCATTTTCAAAATTGTTTTCTTTGTGTTTGTGGGCTTTGAAAAGTTTTTGTTTTAACTTCGATTTAACTCTTGCGTCTGTCTTCCAGAGTGTAATGAAGTGTTTTTGAAAACTTCGTTTGTAAAGGAGTGTAAGTGCGAAAAATTTGTTTTGGATGAGCAAGTATTTAAGAACTAATCTACCTACTCGAAAAAAAAGAATCGTTATATGCTTATTTCCTTTAGACAATGCTATCTCACTATTAGTGAGTAGGTAGCACCGTCGTTGGAGTTTGAGGGTCAATTCGAAAGGGACATACAGTCACTAAAGCAATGTTAGGACGTCTTAGTGGTAACTCTAATGTCTTAGATCATTTATCTGAGGCAACGATATCCGAGGCAACCTTTTTGAGGCAACTTATGATCTTTTAGACAAGAGGGCGACCTCTAAAACAACCTATACTCAATGACCGTTTACAAAGGCAACCAAGTGGGAGTGTACCCTAGGAGTGCGCATATGCGGGTGTATTGATTTCAGTTATTTTTATCTTTGCACAATTAAGGGTGATCTAACTGTTTTAAATTTAGCCATACATTCTTGTCATGTAAACCCTATTAACAAACATCTAGCAGTTGAATATTTGCAGAAATTAAAGGTACGGAAATTAAACTAAATTATTACAAGGCGTCGGGTATTTACATCGCCAAAAACAAACCCTTTGAAATTTAAAAGCGGTAAAAATAAATAAATTGTTAGAACAAAGTTTGAATCTACTACCCTATATTTAAGTTTTGATGATAACAAAGTGAAAAGATATAGTATTTATAAGTTTCATGTATGAACTATCTGCTGCCTAAAATTATTATGTTCTGACTTGTAGATACTCTGATTGATATAAGCAAGATCACATCTATTCAGCATCAGAACTTGATTTCAGACACCAGCATCAGAAGTTGCCATATCAGAATGTCAAAATCAGATGATCAACTCACGTACATGCTGAAGCCTGATGAACAAGACTGCGCTCAACACTCTGATAAAGAAACACAACAGTTCATCAGCAGCGAAGCAGAGTCAGAATGAGCCAAGCCAGAACTTGCATTAAGTAAGCAACGGTACTGTGCATTGAAAGCAAATTAACTCCAACGGCCTCATTCTAGACAAGATCTGCTCAATAAGGAAAGTTTATTATTAGCATTGAATCAAGAATATTGCATTCAACGTTCATCATCTCAGTGCTATATAAACAAGGCTTTGAAGATTGAAATGGCTAATGCTCTCCAAATCTCTACACGCACAAAAGCTAATTATAATCTTCTTTCTCTCAGTTTTGCTAAACCACTCATTCTGATATTTTATCATTGTTTAGCAATCTAGTTTCTAAGCTTCAATTTGTGTAAACATCACAGTTGTGATACAGTTTTGTAGAAAACATCCACACACTTAGTTTTATCCCTTTGTAAGAAAGTGTTACCTTGACAAACCGGGTTGTGGTTTGGATCAAGAAGGCTTTAGCAGTTGTTAAAGCAGTCTGTAATATTCAGTTGAATATAGTGGATTAAGACCTCGTTGGAGAGAGGCGAAATCACCTTGACGGGTGGACTGGAGTAGGTTGAGATCAAACGAACCAGGATAAAAATATCTTGTTCATTGCATTAGATTTCAGTTTTACAATTCAACCCCCCTTCTTGTGTTTTTCACCACTTCAATTGGCATCAGAGCGCCTGGTTCTGAGCTAAAACACTTAACCGTGTCAGTACAAGATCCAGCGTCAGAAAAACACAATGGCAGGAAACAATTCTCACATCAGCAATGACAACAATGAGGACAGAGACAGATTCAGTGGAAAACCTCCAGTATTTGATGGAGAAAACTTTGATTACTGGAAAGACAGAATTGAAAGCTTCTTTCTGGCACATGATGCTGATCTGTGGGATATGGTGACAGATGGATACACGCACCCTGTGAATGCAAGTGGTCAGAAGATTGATAGAAAAATAATGTCTGATCAACAAAAGCGTGACTTCAAGAATCACCACAAGGCCAGAACCATCCTCCTCAGCGCCATCTCCTATATTGAGTATGAAAAGATCTCCAATAGAGACACAGCAAAGAATATCTTTGACTCACTCAGAATGACGCATGAGGGCAACGTTCAGGTCAAAGAAACAAAAGCTCTGGCGCTCATTCAGAAGTATGAGGCGTTCAAAATGGAAGAATCTGAATCCATTGAAACCATGTTCTCTAGATTCCAGATTCTGGTAGCTGGTCTCAAAGTTTTGGACAAAGGATACTCTACTGCTGACCATGTCAAGAAAATCATCAGAAGTTTACCCAAGCAGTGGAGGCTTATGGTTACAGCTCTGAAGCTAGCTAAAGATCTCAACAAAATCACTCTGGAGGAACTTATCAGCTCCCTCAGAAGTCATGAGATAGAGCTAGAAGCTGATGAGCCTCAGAAGCAAGGTAAGCCTTTAGCATTAAAATCTAACAGAAAATTTGAGTCTAAAGTTTTGCAGGCAGTTGAAGAAACATCTGATGGATCCTCATCAGAAGAAGACGAACTCTCCCTTCTCTCCAGAAGAGTAAATCAACTGTGGAAGCAAAGACAAAGGAAGTTCAGGAATCCCAGAAGATCTGATCAGAACGAGTCTTCTTCCAGATACAGAAGGACAGATTCTTCCTCTGGATACAGAAGATCTGAAGGCTCCTCCAGTAGCAAAAAGCCAAACACCAAAGACATCATCTGCTATGAGTGTAATGAGCAAGGACACTATAAAAGTGACTGCCCAAAGCTTCAGAGGGAAAAGCCCAAAAAGAAGTTTGGAAGAGAGAAGAAGAAAAGTCTCATGGCTACATGGGATGACTCTGACTCGTCTGAAGCTGACTCAGAATCAGATGATGAAAGGGCAAACATAGCTCTCATGGCTAACATTTCAGAAGATAGTGAAGCTTCTGAATCAGACTCAGAATCAGACACTGAAGAGGTATTTCCTAACTTTGTTGTTAACTTTACAAAGGCTGAACTTGCTGAAAGCCTTAATGAGATTCTGGAACGTTATCAGCAAATTAGAGCTAAATTTAGAGACCTGAAAAGGAATCTTGAATCTGACTCTAATAAGACTGAGAGTCTCAAATTGGAAAATTCTGAGCTGAGAAATAAGATTTCAAAATTAGAAAACACTTTACAAAACTCTCAGAAGGAACCAATTTCTGAAACTCCCAGCAACGCTGATGAGATCATCAAGGAGTATGATCACAGTTTCCAGAAGTTCCTAGCTAAAAGCATAGATAGAAGCAGAATGGCTTCAATGATCTATGGAGTTAGCAGAAACGGCAGGAAAGGAATAGGATACCAAGGTAAGGTTCCTACACCAAAGAATGTCATGGACTTAACCATTAAACACACTCCTCTGAATTCATATTTCGTATATGGTCACACACACGATATCAAATACACTAGCAGTAAGCACTCTGTGAAACCAAAATTCAACCAGAGTTTTGGTAAAACTAACAAATCAGGACCCAAGAAAATCTGGGTACCTAAGGATAAACTAATACATGTTGCAGATATCTTTAGCAGCAAGTCAGAAACACCAGTCATGGTACCTGGACTCTGGCTGCTCACGATACATGACGGGAAGAAGGCATATGTTCCAAAGCCTGGAACTTAAGCCTGGAGGCCACGTTGGTTTTGGAGGCAATCAGAGGGGAAAGATAATTGGCTCTGGAACTGTAGGTAATGGAAATCTTCCCTCTATTAATAATGTTCTGCTAGTAGATGGATTGATGCATAATCTGTTATCCATAAGTCAATTAAGTGATAACGGTTATGATATAATCTTTAATCAAAAATCATGTAAAGCTGTTAGTCAGAAAGATGGGACTATCCTGTTTAATGGTAAGAGGAAAAACAACATTTACAAAATCAAACTTTCTGAACTAAAGAGTCAGAATGTAAAATGTCTTCTGTCTGTTAACAACGAGCAGTGGATCTGGCACAGAAGATTGGGACATGTTAGTATGAGAAGAATATCTCAGATTAACAAACTCAATCTGGTCAGAGGACTTCCTAATTTGAAGTTCAATTCAGATGCTCTGTGTGAAGCATGTCAGAAAGGCAAATTTGCAAAACCTTCTTTTAAATCCAAAAATGTTGTTTCTACCTCTAAGCCATTAGAACTTCTGCACATTGACTTATTTGGACCAGTTAAAACTGCTTCAGTCAGTGGTAAGAAGTATGGGTTAGTAATCGTAGATGACTATAGCAGATGGACATGGGTAAAGTTCTTAAGACACAAGGACGAGTCACACTCTGTGTTTGTTACCTTCTGTAACCAAGTTCAGAATGAAAAGGATCTTAGAATCGTTAAAGTCAGAAGTGATCATGGTGGAGAATTTGAAAACAAAGATTTTGAGTCATTCTTTAATGACAGAGGCATTCTGCATGATTTCTCTTGTCCTAGAACTCCCCAACAAAATTGAGTTGTAGAACGAAAGAACAGAACATTGCAAGAAATGGCCAGAACCATGATCAATGAGACAAACGTTGCTAAGACCTTCTGGGCAGAGGCAATAAACACAGCGTGCTACATTCAGAATAGAATCTCAATAAGACCTATTCTGGAAAAGACTCCATATGAATTGTGGAAGAACAGAAAGCCCAACATTTCATATTTTCATCCATTTGGATGTACTTGCTTTATAAATACAAAGAATTATTTGAACAAGTTTGACTCTAAAGCACAGAAGTGTATTATGTTAGGATACTCTGAACGCTCAAGAGGGTACAGAGTATACAATACAGAAACACAGATTGTGGAAGAATCAATCAGTGTTCGTTTTGATGATAAGCTTGACTCTGAAAAGTCAAAGCAGAATGAAGTTTTTGCAAGTATAGAAATTGAATTTGCAGGTTCTGAAGACAAGTCATCAGAAGCTCTCAACACAGACATTCCTTCAACGTCTGAAAGGAGCACTGCTAGCAATCCTACAACAGCTGCTGATCAACCTCAGAAGAGATTACCCAGAAGCAGCTTGGATCACCCAGAAGAGACTATCCTAGGAAGAAAGGAAGATCCAATCAGAACAAGAGCAAGCTTCAGAAACTCTGAAGAGACTCTTATGGGACTTGTGTCTCTGATTGAACCTTCTTCTATTGATGAAGCACTTCTGGATAATGACTGGATTCTGGCAATGCAAGAAGAGCTGAATCAATTCACCAGAAACGACGTATGGGATCTCGTTCCCAGACCAAGAGGATTCAACGTCATTGGAACAAGATGGGTGTTCAGAAACAAGCTAAATGAACAAGGTGAAGTCATCAGAAACAAGGCACGACTGGTTGCACAACGTTATAGTCAGCAAGAGGGGATAGACTATACAGAAACCTTTGCCCCAGTCGCCAGGTTAGAATCTATCAGACTTTTAATTTCATTTGCTGTTAATAGAGGCATCACTCTGTATCAGATGGATGTCAAAAGTGCATTCTTAAATGGTTATATAGAAGAAGAAGTTTATGTACACCAACCCCCAGGTTTTGAAAATACAAAACATCCAGAACATGTTTTCAAACTAAAGAAGTCACTGTATGGTCTGAAACAAGCTCCCAGAGCTTGGTATGAAAGGCTAAGTAACTTTCTGCTGGAAAATGAATTCATCAGAGGGAAGGTGGACACTACTCTATTCTGTAAATCAGTTAAGAGTGACATCTTAGTCTGTCAAATTTATGTTGATGATATTATTTTTGGTTCTACTAATCCTTCTCTTGGAAGAAAATTTGCTAAGTGTATGCAGGCAGAATTTGAGATGAGCCTCATGGGGGAACTGAAATTCTTTCTAGGAATTCAGATCAATCAAACTCCAGAAGGAACTTACATTCATCAGAGCAAATACATCAGAGATCTTCTGAAGAAATTTGACCTCTCAGAATGTAAGCCATCAAAGATTCCAATGCATCCCACGTGCATTCTGGAAAGAGAAGAGGTAAGCAAAAATGTAGAACAGAAAGTCTACAGAGGTATGATTGGTTCTCTCCTCTATCTGACTGCTTCAAGACCTGACATATTATTCAGTGTTTGTATATGTGCTAGATTCCAATCAGATCCTAGAGAATCTCACTTAACAGCTGTTAAGCGAATTTTCAAGTATCTGAAAGGTACTACTAATCTGGGTTTGTTTTATAGAAAATCTAGTAATTACAGCTTAGTAGGCTACTGTGATGCTGATTTTGCTGGAGACAGAGTGGAACGTAAAAGTACTTCTGGAAGCTGCCAGTTTCTGGGAGAAAATCTGATCTCTTGGTCCAGCAAAAGGCAATCAACAATTGCTCTGTCAACAGCAGAAGCTGAGTACATAGCAGCAGCAGGATGTAGCACACAAATGCTCTGGATGAAAAGTCAGCTTGAAGACTTCCAGATTTTTGAGAGTAACATTCCTATACTTTGTGATAATACTTCTGCTATTTGCTTAAGTAAGAATCCCATTTTACATTCTAGAGCTAAGCATATAGAAATAAAACATCACTTCATTAGGGACTATATTCAGAAAGGTATTTTGAACTTAAAATTTATTGATACAGACCATCAATGGGCTGATATCTTTACTAAACCCCTTTCAGAAGATAGGTTTAATTTCATTCTGAAACATCTCAGCATGAAAGTGTGTCCAGAGTGAAAATGTTTTAATTCCATATATTTACTTTCAGAATGTAATTGTTTTACTGTGAACTTCTGATCAATCTCCTTTCAGAAAGATAGAACATGCAGATTGTATCAGATGCAAGTCTAAAGATCTGAGAGTCTAAGCTCAAAGGCAGACGTGCTGATCACTACATCAAACAAGTGTCATCCAATCATCAGCATATCTCTGAAGCAGAACGCGTGCACGCTTCTGAGAAGGCAAAGCGCTGATTGGGTGCATTGAGACACATGTCTGGTAACCGTTTTTAAGTATCTTTCTCAAATCCCCCAAAATCAGCAAGCATTTAATGAAAAGTAATCATGCTTTTAAAATGCAATCATGATTTTTCTCTCTCTTAAAAAACGTTTATCTTTTCAAAACAGTTTTGAAAACTCTATTTAAGCACATTAATCTCTCATTCTCATTCTTTACGCTTTCTCACTAATACTCAAGCATTTTCTGCATATTTCTGTGTTCATATCTTGCAACCTATTTTCCTCAGTTTATTCTCAAAACCCTTTTAGTGTGAACATGGCAACCTCCAGCAGCGCTTCTGCAGGTCCTCAGAAGAAAGCATCATCTGAGCAATATCAAGTGCCATTCATAACTCTCCTCACTCCTGTGAAGAATCTTGAAGTGCTTTCTGAATTAATCATTGATTTTGAAAGCTTGAAGGAGAACGGTTTTGACCTAACTGAAGAAGTTAGGGCTCAGAAGTGGGAAAGGTATTTCGACAGGTTGGTTGGACCAACATTCCCAATGCTAGTCAAGGAATTCTAGATTCACGCCAAGGCCTCAACACATCTAGTCACCTCCTTTGTTTTGGGGAAGAAGATTGTGATCACTGAGGATCACATTGCAAGGCTAATCGGTCACAGTGGCGGTGGCGTCCGTTGTGTTGACATGGCTGAAAGATGTGCTGATGTAGGTGTGATAGCTGCAAGGATTTTCACTCTTGGGGTGCCCAGCAGCAAGATTAAAGATCTGAAGGATCATTACAGAGTGTGGGCTAAGATAATTCTGGGGTGCTTCAACCACAGGAAACCAACCAGTTCTCCTGATTACATAAATGTGGATCAGCAGTTTCTGATCTACTTTATTGATCAGAAGGTAAAGATCAATCTGGCTCACTTCCTGTTCAACCACCTCAGAACAAGTGTGAAGGAAACAAGGGAAGAAGAAAGAACCAAGAGGGATTGGATACCTTTTGGAAGGTTGATATCAGATATTCTGACAGAGAATAGGCTGATTGAGCATCTGATAGAAGCTCAAGAGCTAAGCACTATTGAACCAACAATTGGGAAACCTCTGAATGCAAAGAACTTGAAGAAGATGAAGCTGATAGAGAATATTCAGAAGGAACCCAGAGCCACTTCTATTGCTGATATCTCCAGCAGAAGAGTGCCTCTGAGTGACTTTCCGTTATTTTCTGAAATTGAATCCAAACCAGAGGTGATTCTCAGGTACTTGGATGCGTGCAAGGCAGATGGTACAGATCCAAATCTGAATATCAGAGATCTGCATCAACCTCAACCAAAAGTGACTCTGAAGAAGACGAAGAAGAGGAAGGCACCATCAGAAGGATCATCCCAGCAGACACCCAGGAAAAGAGGTAATTCATCTGCTGCTCCTGTTTTAATATCTTCTACCATTCCAGCATCTATTCCTCCTCAAACCTCTCATAGAATCTCAATCCCCATCCCTACCATAGATGAAACTGTACAAGAAGAGGACCCTTTTGAGGCATTAAAACTCAGAAGACCCAGAACCAAACATCCCAAACAACCAACAATCTCAACAACATCAGCAATTGACCAAGTGCTGTCTGACATTGATCAACACACCTCTGATCAACCAATCTCTGAACCACAAACTGTTCCTCCTCCACAACCAGAACAACAGCAATCTGCTGAAGAACCAGAACAACAACAACCACTCTCATCAATTCCAGAAGAACCCCTTATCCCTGAACAATCAGAAATTTCGTCTCCCTCTCCCCAACCAGAAATTAATCCACCATCACCTCAAACAGAGTTTCATCACTCTGAAACTCCTTCTCCTCAACCATCTGAACCTCATTCACCTCAACCATCACCTCTGGCAATCCAGCTGCCATGTGGAACAACTGTTATCATGCCCCAGTTACCATCCTCACCAGAATCTACACCACCAAATACTCCCAAAACACCACCCAGTCCAATCATAATTTCTGATACTGATACTCCATCTCCAAAACAAACAGCTGCTCAGAAAACCTCCGAAAACCCCAGCAGGACTTTCATAGACTTAACTAGTCTTGACCGTCTTGCTGATCTGAAACACAAAATTGCCATCCCAAAACCAAAACAACCAGATGTTGGCTCTGGTATGATGAATTTTGAAACAGGTGTGCTGCAATGGATTGCTTCTTTGAAGCAAGTCTGTCCTGGAATGATTGACCCAGCTGCTTCTGATCAGCTCTGGTCACAATTCAGACTTTGGGTACGTGCTGAAGCCCTCAAGTTGCAGGATATCAACTATGAGCAGGCACAACAAAATTTCAGCAAGCTTCTGAATGAAGTTGGAAGTCAGCTTCTGAAAGAGGACGTGCTCCCTCTGGACAGTGAACCTTGGTCTGAGAAACAGCAAGCTGCAAAGGTGCAATCAGAAGAAGACAAGACCATTCAAGCTGAAGAAAGTCAAGCAGAGGATGTTGCTGAAAGTTCTCAGAAGCCTCCTGCTTCTGATGCTTCTCAAGCTGCCTTGGACAGGCAAACTCTGGAAGAACTAAGGCTGAATGACATGCGTCTGCAGCAGCGGATGGATGAAAGCGATCAGAAGATGAAAGAGAGAATGGATGTGCAGGATAGCAAGATTG
Organism: Vicia faba; assembly: GCA_948472305.1. NCBI lineage: Eukaryota > Viridiplantae > Streptophyta > Magnoliopsida > Fabales > Fabaceae > Vicia > Vicia faba. The sequence goes on along the minus strand of OX451736.1, from coordinate 67,708,150 downwards.
ACACTGTTGTCAGCATGGTGCACAAGCAGAATGAGACTGCTGAAAAGATCCAAGCCATGCTGGAGAACCTGTTCACACGCTTGCCTCCTCAACCTTAGTCTCTTTTTTCATTCATGACCTTTTTCATGTTTTTCTTGATTTTCTGATGTACCGTTTGAATATGTTTTGTAATATTTTCTTGTTTTGATTATGAACTCTCTCAATATGATTAGTTTTTCTGATCTTAATTGTTTTAGCACATCACCTACACTTTTTGATTGCTGACAAAAAGGGGGAGAACAAGAATGATATTTTAATCAATAACGGCTAACTAGACAGAAATTCTCAAACATTATAACTCTATTACTTGAAAATGTTTTTTTTTCTGTTTTGCTTAAAGTCTACAGGTACAAGGAAGCTCCTGGACACTCTGAAGACTAGAAGCTCTGAAGCTCTGATCACTATGAAGTTATGATCCGCTCTGATATTCTAATCCAAAGCAAAGCTCTGACAAGAAAAGCTCTGAAGCTCTGCTCTGACATAAAGCTTCTGATAAGTCAAAGACTCTGATACTCTGATGTTCAAAGAAAGGCAAAAAGATCTGATCCTGTAGAACACGTGTAATCAAAGGGAAGTAATAAACTCAGGGGGAGTATCTCTCAACTCTGATATCTCTTTACTCCTTATCCTTTTACTTCTTATTCTGACACATATTCCAGATACCTTTTCACGTTATTTTCATTTAAAATATCTAGTTTTTGTCATCATCAAAAAGGGGGAGATTGTTAGAACAAAGTTTGAATCTACTACCCTATATTTAAGTTTTGATGATAACAAAGTGAAAAGATATAGTATTTATAAGTTTCATGTATGAACTATCTGCTGCCTAAAATTATTATGTTCTGACTTGTAGATACTTTGATTGATATAAGCAAGATCACATCTATTCAGCATCAGAACTTGATTTCAGACACCAGCATCAGAAGTTGCCATATCAGAATGTCAAAATCAGATGATCAACTCACGTACATGCTGAAGCCTGATGAATAAGACTGCGCTCAACACTCTGATAAAGAAACACAACAGTTCATCAGCAGCGAAGCAGAGTCAGAATGAGCCAAGCCAGAACTTGCATTAAGTAAGCAACGGTACTGTGCATTGAAAGCAAATTAACTCCAACGGCCTCATTCTAGACAAGATCTGCTCAATAAGGAAAGTTTATTATTAGCATTGAATCAAGAATATTGCATTCAACGTTCATCATCTCAGTGCTATATAAACAAGGCTTTGAAGATTGAAATGGCTAATGCTCTCCAAATCTCTATACGCACAAAAGCTAATTATAATCTTCTTTCTCTCAGTTTTGCTAAACCACTCATTCTGATATTTTATCATTGTTTAGCAATCTAGTTTCTAAGCTTCAATTTGTGTAAACATCACAGTTGTGATACAGTTTTGTAGAAAACATCCACACACTTAGTTTTATCCCTTTGTAAGAAAGTGTTACCTTGACAAACCGGGTTGTGGTTTGGATCAAGAAGGCTTTAGCAGTTGTTAAAGCAGTCTGTAATATTCAGTTGAATATAGTGGATTAAGACCTCGTTGGAGAGAGGCGAAATCACCTTGACGGGTGGACTGGAGTAGTTTGAGATCAAACGAACCAGGATAAAAATATCTTGTTCATTGCATTAGATTTCAGTTTTACAATTCAACCCCCCCTTCTTGTGTTTTTCACCACTTCATAAATGTCCTAATTTAATTATTACAAACCGGGAGCAGATACAAATAATTGAATAAAAATAAAACACGCAAAATAAATAGATCGAATGCTAGAACTAGGGTTTTGACCCTCCTAATTAAAAGAAAATGTTTTTTTTGGTGGTTTTTAATATTTTTTTAAGAAAAGAAATGAAGTCCTAAAATTAAATGCTAAATTAATTGGTTATTAAATTTATTAATGAAAAATAATTAAATGTCAAATTTTTGGATTTTTGTTATTTTAGGAAAGAAATAAAATAATTAAGTTAGTATAAAAACTAATTATTCTAATTGATTTAAATTATTTACAAAATCAATTAAAGTTATCTAACCTAAATAACCTAATTATTTTAATTAATATTTATTGATGAAAAATAAAAATTCTGATTTATTTGGACATAAAAATATTTTTGTGATTTTTTTGATAAAAGAAATAAATTGTTTTTGGTTAGTAAATAAATAAATAAATAATTTAAATATAATAATAAAATAAAATAGAGATGAGAAATGGGCCTGAAGTTAGGGGTGTGAATAGCAGGAATTCTGGCCCAATGATGCTGATCCATATTGACTTTTTTTGATCCCATGCGTATGCATTGACTTGGTCTTTGGTGTGCCTTCAATGGTGGCCACCAGATCTGGCCATCTGGCACGTTGATGAGGAAGGAGTATGGTGGACACCAGGCCTAAGCGCACACTGAATCACCTGAAATAATTAGGAAAAATAACAAATGCTGGAGGCATGGATCGAACCCCTGACCTCCAGCCTCCAACGCCTTGAAAATACACCTGGTAACCACTACGCCATTTGCTTTTTATTGTTAATATAATACTGTTGTACCCCAAAATTTGCCCTCCCATATTCATCAAAGATTTGTCAAGTCAAGGTCACAAAATTCCCCCCAGGGTTGTGCAGCTCAACTGTCTCTTATACAGTCAAAACTAGGGTTTGAGTTCTGGTCAAGCAAATGAACTTTTCAAAGGCCTAATTAAGTCCCATATGCCTACAAATGTGGTCAAGCATCCTCATATCAAGTTTCAAGGCATTCAGCTCAAAATTGAACAGTCAAAACCCTAGATTGCACTACAGTCAACTGTAGGGGCAAAATGGTCATTTGACAGTCAAAAGTTCAAATTTTTGGTCAATATATCATTTTGAAGCCACAAACATCATTTGATCAATGCTTGATCATGATTCTCAAAATTTGGTTCAGAAATCATCAAAGATGCAAAAGTTGCTATATTTGGACAGCTGAAAAAGTCAACAGAAATTGACCAGGGCATAACTTTCACATGGATTATCAGAAAAATTCCCTCCAAAGCTCATTTTGAAGAGAAAGACATTTCCTACAATTCATCTTCATGTTCCAAGTCCAAGAAATGCTCTCACAAAAAGGTATCAATTTCAACATTATAGGTCATTTTCAAAAGTCAACAAAAAGTGACTTTAAGTCAAAGGCCATAACTTGAGATTGGTAAATCAAAATGACATGGGACCAAAGGCATTGGTTAAAGGACTCAAAGACCTTTCCAAAATGTCCAAGAACATGTGAAAAGCTTAAAAATTGACCAAGTTATGCCTTGTGGAAGTTGGGAAATTTTTGGAAATTTTTGAAAGTCAACAATGATGCAAAAGGCCTAAAAATGCAAATGGGCCCAATTATCTTCCAAATTTCTTCATGCCAAGCCTATGCACGACCACTAGGCCCAAAGGGAAGTATTCTCATATTTTTTAATTATTTATTTGAATTAATATTAATTTATATTCATTTAAATGATTTTAATATATGAAAAATATCAAACTAACCTAAAAAAATCTTTTCATGCACATTATAAGCTCAATATTTCGTGTAAGTCTTAAATAGGCAAGTTTTGGTATGATTGGCACATGATTGAACAAAAACACCATGAAAAAAGATTTGGAAAAGATTTTGTAAAATCAAATATTGAAATCCATGAATGCTTGAGATTTTGTACAGCTTTTCCAACCTAAATCATTCCTTACATATATTAGAACACAACCCTAATGCTACAGGACTGCAAGCTGCGCTCAGAACCTCATTACAAACTTGCAAAAATTCTCAAAAAGTTGAATTCTGAAATCTAGGTTACAGGGCGATTCAAGGCACCAAACCAATTGCAATAGCTTCCTTGGACAATTCTGAACGTATTCCAATCATTAACAACAGCAAAAACCTCAAGAATTGGTATCAAGAACCTAGACTGAACCACAAAAATGTTGAAATCGCATATCATGATTTAAGCATCTTTTTGCATTTTTGCTTGTATATTCTTACTCCTTATGAAGTTTATGAACTAACCATTATATTTAATTGAGTTTTTGTGTTGTATAGAAGACATTGCCATGTTTCTTTCTTAGGGTTTTCAGGAGCTTGAAATAGGGTTTTTACATAGAGGCAAAATCAGAACTCTAAACCACCGTGGTTGAACTCAGGGCTCAGAGACGAGAAGATTCATATGCTCGCGAACAATTTATGATGCCTAGGGTTCTAATCGTTATTTTTCAATAGGCATCTTTCTGCAACGCGTTAAAACCGTTGCCATATTGTTCTTATTTTCAGGCACGCGAAGAAGATAACTCCGTGGCACGCTGTAATTCGTTATTTCAAAATTTCGCGCGCGTATCAAAGAGCACTAATTTTTTTTTTATATAATATTTATTGACTATTGTATATTAATTGAAACGCAAATGGCACAGATGGCAGGCACACGCAAGGACAATCCACAAGACCTGGGTTCGAGTCCCAGGTCTTCAACAATTTCCTATTATTTTTCCTTTGATAATCACATGCAGGCATAAGATAAGGATTCACCATACGTCTTCAAATCAAGCCACACACGCGTCCAACATGATCAGATCAAAGGCTTAAATTAAGAGAACACGCTAGGGCCAAGTCAACACGTTAGCATCCAATTGGCAAAGTCAACGAGGGCCATGCTTAATGGGCCAATGTCTAGGGCCTGAACCTCCACAATGGGACAGAACACCCCCTGGTTTGCATTTGTTTTCTATTTTTCTTCTTATTTTATTTTTGTCATTTTATTTACTTTATTTGTTTTAATTATTCTTCAACAAAATACAAAAGCATATAAAAAATACAAAAAAAAAACATAATATTTATTTTATTATAATTATTTTCATAAATAAATTAGAATGTAAATTATGTAATGTAATTAGGTTTTAATTTTAATTCCTTTTTAATAAAAATCCAAAATGTAGAATTTAGGTTTTAATTGTTAATTCTTTTATTTCTTTTTTTTTTCCCACAATAATAATTATTATTTATTTATTTATTTTCCTATTTAAATTGTACATTAATTTAGAGTTTAATTTAGGTCATATTTTAATAATAACTAAAAAATATTAGAATTAGGGTTTGCTTCTTAATTTAATTTTTATTAACTCCTTTTTCTTTTAAATCTTAAAAAAATACAAAATATCAAAAACATTTAATTTTTAACTTTAATTCTCATTAATTTAATTATTCTTGCAAAAAGGGTTCAACGCCCGTCGCTTTTAATTATTTAATTTTTGCGCATTTATTTTATTGCTTATTATAATTTTGTAATTGTCCCGAAGCGTTGTAATTTTTATTTCTTGCATTTTTATCGCTTTATTTATTTTCCGCTAAATCGGGTCCGGTTTAATTTGGCGATGTGGACCCGCGCCATTTGTAATAGTTTAGATTTATTTTTTTTCCGCAATTTTATAACTGTTAAATATGCCTGAAAGAATGAATGTCTTAATTAAAATCAAGCGTAGAACACGACAAACATGACAAGACAAATAACTGAAACATGACACACAATTCGCACACACCACCCCTAGGGTACGCCTCACTGTTGCCTTGCCTCGAAAAGTGATCGTCGAGTAGAGGACGTCTTAGTAAGTCCTCATGATCCGGGAACCTGGCATGAGGGTAGCTTCTAAGGTATCTTCCTATTGCTCCGGTGATCACCATGTCCCTAAACTCGAATTGACCCGAACACCTCCAACGGTGGTGCTACCTACCTCTCAATGGTGGGATGGCACTACTTTAAAGGACATTTACACAGACGAATTCCTTAGGGTAGGTAGACGACTCATGGATACTTGCTCTCTTCAAAAACAAACAAAAATCTTTTCACCAACACATTTTCAAAAGCTTTCAAAGCAAATTTTTCAAACACTCTGACGTACGAGTCGAACGGAAATTTTTCAAAGAAACTTTTTAAAACCCACATTGAAAAGCAAACAAACCATTTTTGAAAACACAAATGAGCGAGTATCTAAGAGCCCATGGATAACCATGGATAGAAAGGGTGCTAACACCTTCCCTTTCTATAATCTACCTCCCGAACCGAGAGCAATCTCTTTAAGGAATTTTTCTGTGCTTTTGTCCTTTCCATTTGGAGAAAATAAAAGACGGTGGCGACTCTTGCTTCCGCGACATTTCGCGAACCAGCGTTAAACAGTCAGTTCCAGATCCACCGATCACAGAACTGGCGACTCTGCTGGGGAAGAGAATTTCCAGGAAGTGTGCTGACTGGTTCCAAATACTAACAAATTTCTCTGTTTACCCTGCGAGGTCCTTGAAATCATTGCATGCATATCATACATCTCATTGCATTGCAGGTATCCCTCTGACAGGTTGCTTACCCTTCTCCGCTGTTTATTTCAGCCGCTCGTCATGAATCCTGAATCATCAGCTGAGCAGACCATTAAGGACCTCCAGGCTCAGAATGCCCAGTTCCAAGAGCTGATTATGAATCTGACCCAGGGGCAACAAGATCTGAAGGCTCTGCTCTTGAAAAAGGACAAGAAAAAAAAGAGGACTGTCTTGTTCAGCCCTAGACGCAGATCTGGGAATGCACCACAAATTGAAACTGAAAGGACAACCCCATCTGTGGGAAAAAGCAGTCATCCAAAGGAAAGGGTGCCCAGCCCAGAGGTCTCTGACAATGAAACAGATTTCGACGACGAACAGTACCCTCCGGCTGAGGACAAGTACAAACAGTTGGAGGATAGGATGAAAGCTATGGAGGTGCAACAGGCACCTGGGCTGGATCTTGGAGATTTGGGTTTATCAACTGGTGTGGTTATTCCTCGGAAGTTCAAAGTACCACCCTTCTCTAAGTATGACGGGGCGTCTTGTCCCAAGATGCATCTGAGGTCCTATGTTCGGAAGATCCAACCATATACAGTGGACAAAAACTTGTGGATCCACTTCTTCCAGGAAAGTCTTTCAGGGACTCACCTCGAATGGTTCTATCAGCTGGATGGGACCAAAGTTCGTAACTGGGAGGAGTTGGCTACTGCTTTCTACAAGCAGTATCAATATAATGCCGACCTTGCCCCTACGCGTACCCAACTCCAGGGTATGTCGTTAGGATCAAGTGAAGGTTTTAAAGAATATGCACAGAAATGGAGGGATCTTGCTGGAAGGGTACAACCACCTCTGACTGACCGCGAGCTTGTGGACATGTTCTTGGGGACCTTGTCTGGTCCATTTTATAACCACCTGATTGGGAATTCGTCTACTGGATTCACAGATCTTATCTTGACTGGAGAGCGAATAGAAGCTGGTATCCGGTCTGGGAAAATTCAAGAGGCTGCACCTTCTGATAAGAAGCCTCATCATGGAAAGAAAGAATCCAATGCTGTGTACGGTAAAAAGGGCCGTCATGAGGCAGGGGCAATCCAAATCTCCAATCCCGGACCTGCTCAACAAGGACAGGGGCAGCAGTGCAAAGAGAAACGGCAGTACACCAAACTCAACATGTCGTTGGATCAAGCACTACAACAACTGTTGAAGACAGGGCTGATCACCTTAAGGGCTCCTCTCCGGAATCCGAACACTTCTGCACCCAACTATCATCCCAACGATAGGTGCGCATATCATTCAGATAGCCCGGGGCATACTACAGACAACTGCTGGCCTCTCAAGAATAAGATCCAAGATATGATTGACGCCGGAGAGATTCAGTTTGAAGTGCCAGAGACTCCGAACATAATCACTGCTCCGTTACCCAATCATTGAAGACCTTTTGTTCATTTGAATATTTTGAGTTGTACTTTTCTTTGCTTATACAAACAATTAATGTCATAGCAAACTCTTTTATTCTATCAATGCATCGCATATGTCTGTTTTGGGGAATTAATACAATTATTTTTGTTATATTCTTTTCATATTTTTTCTGATGTCAACTCTTGGTTAATAATTCTGAGCCTCTTGAGGGAGGATGACGAAAACGATACCACGATCATTACAGTATGCTTTTGAACAGACCCCGCTTATGAGGTACAGGCATTGTTTCAATTCCTAAACACTGGAGTTATAAGGATGATAATCCCTCGTCAACCCATCAGAGCCAAAGAAGTAGGAGTTTTTATTTTCGAAAATCAAAACCCTTTATCATAACCTGGGGCAGGGTAGTCTCTCAGTTGATCCAAGTGCATGACGAATGGCACCAAAAAGTCTTTACAAAACGAAGAAAGACAGTGATGGTTCAGAACAATCAAAAGGACAGGCAGTCATCATCAAAATTCATAAATGAAAAGCCCAAAAAGCCTAAACCTACAAAGGGGACTTATGAAACTGGGGCATCCCGCTGACTGTAATTCCAAAAAAGGAAACAGTTCAGGCAAAAAAAGAAAGGGATAACAAAATCAAGAAAGAGGTCTCACAAACCCTCAACCAAAGCAAAAAATGACTGCCTATTCAAAATAAGTTATCAACATCTGAACCATTATTGGAACATCAAAGCAAAGACTCAAGCAAGGTCTAACGCACGATCAACTGAGTTTAGGTTTGGAGAACATCACGAAGAGCGGGTGGGTACAAATAAAATTTGAGCCTTTATCCTTTGTTTCTTAAACCATGAACCAAGCCACGTTATAACCCTTAAAAGTCCTAGCTGAAGCATGGGTTAGCTCGAAAGCATACTGTTACGAAAGGTATCCTGACTCCTGAAGGCTTACGGTAAAGACGGAGTTGACATCACGTTTTACAAACATTCACTTGTTTTATGAAAAAAAGAATGCATTTTCAAAATCTTCAAGACAGATATAGGCGTTGCATTTTTAACATAACTTTGTTTGCATATGACTTTTTTTTTGAACAGCAGGGAAATTCGCACGAGAAATACCTAGTGAACAAGAGTATCTCCAATCAAGGGGCATGGCATGACCATGGTCCATTATCTGGGGCAGTCCAATCAAGATTCGGAGAATCTCTCAAAGGCAAAAATGGCCTGGGGCAAATCTCCGCCTGAGTCACTTGGGGCATTTCAATAACGAATCTTGCCTGATCAAACATCTTCTGGTGACAAAACACTTCTAAATAGGGGCAACTCCCTAACATTCTGAGAACATGGACATAGTCGAAAAAATACTACGCACAATCAAAGACCCGCTAGGTTGACATACCTAGGCAAAAATAAGGGCCTCCCGACGAACCAAAAGGGTTCGGGCAAAAATAAGGGATGAAATGAAAAATTGGTACACCCGACACGTCGAAAACCTGAAAAGGCGGCTTGGGCAAAAATGGGTATCCCGGTGGACTGAAAACCCGAATGGGCAGTCCAGGCAAAAGTTAGGGATCAAAGCGTACGACTATGTCCTGTCATCTTATCACCTGCCTACCAGAAGAAGGTTTGACCCTCAACAACTATCAGCACCTCACAGGTCCCCCATAGAAACAGGGGCAATAACGGGTGCCCAAGCAATCTAACTGTTCTATCCTCCAAGGTACCAAGGAAGGTTCAGCTGGAGAACATAACCAGATATCTCAACTCCCCAGAGAGTGAGCCAGCAGGTCAATACACTCTCCCCGAGCAAAGTTACAGCCAAACTTAAGGAGTTGGATATCCTCCAGCAGATCTCAACATTCCCCAGCAGCATATATATTCTTAACAAATATCCCCGGCAGTCTTGGTCTAAAGATTGTTCCCCGGCGGTGTACCACCATTCAAAGGAGTCACTTCCCTGCAGTTCAAAACTTCCCCAGAAGAGTCCAATCCAGTTCCCCAGGAAGGACGGAATCTATCTCCCCAAGCAATAAGCGTACCCCCAGTAGATTCTGGAAGCTTATCCCCTAGCAAGGCACGAACGCGTCGTCCGGCTTGATTTAAAGAGTTATTTCCTTAACAGGATATAACTGGGTTATCCTCAGCCAAAAGCCACGAAAAGAGCGTCGTCGACAGAATCTTCTTATCCCCAGCGAAGTCCATTCATACTTCCAATACAGCAAGGTATCCTCAGCGAGTCATCCTCAACAATTCAGCAAAAGCATCTCCCCACAGAGTATTTCTTCCCAAGCATGGTCGCTAGAATATCTTTTTCTCCCCGCAGAATCCTCCATTTGCCAAGTTTATTCCCCAACGGAGTTATCTTCTCCTACCGGTATACTTGCAGCTATCATCCCCCGTGGGAGCAAAAGCTATTTTTCAACATCAGCCCAGGATACAACTTCCCGACACCCGTCAAGGATTTATTCTCCTTAGACAAAAACATACATTCATAAAACGTCACATACATCATTATAGCATGCATATGCATCAGACTACACGAATCTCATTGATTTTGAAAACATACAGTTCATGCATCATGATTTTGCATACAATTATGTTTTGCCTTTTCAGGAAAAAGATCAATACAAAAATGACTACTATGTAATTCCTTCTAGATATAGTTTCAGATGTAAGCCCAGCGATGGTGACGTTCTGATACTGCTTCCAGATTTCCTTCTAGATATAGTTTCAGATGTAAGCCCAGCGATGGTGACGTTCTGATACTGCTTCCAGATTTCCTTCCAGATATAGTTTCAGATGTAAGCCCAGCGATGGTGACGTTCTGATACTGCTTCCAGAAGTCTTTTGATGGTCCCCTCTCCAACGGCGTGTGAGGTGGTAATTCCTTCTTCAGATGTTTTCCTCTCCGGCATGAGCGTGAGGTGATATTCTCTTATGGTCCCCTCTCCAACGGCGTGTGAGGTGGTAATTCCTTCTTCAGATGTTTCCCTCTCCGGCATGAGCGTGAGGTGATATTCTCTTATGGTCCCCTCTCCAACGGCGTGTGAGGTGGTAATTCCTTCTTCAGATGTTTCCCTCTCCGGCATGAGCGTGAGGTGATATTCTCTTATGGTCCCCTCTCCAACGGCGTGTGAGGTGGTAATTCCTTTTTCAGATGTTTCCCTCTCCGGCATGAGCGTGAGGTGATATTCTCTTATGGTCCCCTCTCCAACGGCGTGTGAGGTGGTAATTCCTTCTTCAGATGTTTCCCTCTCCGGCATGAGCGTGAGGTGATATTCTCTTATGGTCCCCTCTCCAACGGCGTGTGAGGTGGTAATTCCTTTTTCAGATGTTTCCCTCTCCGGCATGAGCGTGAGGTGATATTCTCTTATGGTCCCCTCTCCAACGGCGTGTGAGGTGGTAATTCCTTCTTCAGATGTTTCCCTCTCCGGCATGAGCGTGAGGTGATATTCTCTTATGGTCCCCTCTCCAACGGCGTGTGAGGTGGTAATTCCTTCTTCAGATGTTCCCCTCTCCGGCATGAGCGTGAGGTGATATTCTCTTATGGTCCCCTCTCCAACGGCGAGTGAGGTGGTAATTCCCTTTCAAGATATTTCCCTCTCCGGCATGAGCGTGAGGTGATATTTCCTTTCAGATTATAATTTCCTATAGTTCCCTCTCCAACGGCGAGTGAGGTGACTCCCTTTGAGATTATAATGTCCTTTGGTTCTCTTCCTGACACTACGAAGATGGTAATTCTCACCAAGATTTTCTCAACGAGCGTTGTTGAGGTTGAAATCATTCAGGATTCTCTTACCATTCATGCTAAGGCAGTAACCATCCCTGGTTCATTCATCAGCGTTTGAAGCTCCAGACTCAGCTCCTGTAACCAATCAGGACATATCTATATCAAGCATCTAAAATCAGCTCCTGCGACGTGTCAGGTACTCATTTTTCTGTTTTGCAGGTATGCAGGTTCTCGCTAAGGAATCTCCTACGCGATCAACGTCCAGATGGCATCTATAAGCCCATCATCCTATCCAGCAATCTCCAAATGGCATCTATAAGCCCATTCCCACCACACTGCTACTATGTGAGCGCAAATTTCTGGGCACTCTAGTGTCCAATCATCTTCTACCCTCGGATTACGAAAGGCACGCCAGCCAATCTGCATCCTCAGGTCTAAGAAGATTGAACAGGGGCAACTGTTGTACCCCAAAATTTGCCCTCCCATATTCATCAAAGATTTGTCAAGTCAAGGTCACAAAATTCCCCCCAGGGTTGTGCAGCTCAACTGTCTCTTATACAGTCAAAACTAGGGTTTGAGTTCTGGTCAAGCAAATGAACTTTTCAAAGGCCTAATTAAGTCCCATATGCCTACAAATGTGGTCAAGCATCCTCATATCAAGTTTCAAGGCATTCAGCTCAAAATTGAACAGTCAAAACCCTAGATTGCACTACAGTCAACTGTAGGGGCAAAATGGTCATTTGACAGTCAAAAGTTCAAATTTTTGGTCAATATATCATTTTGAAGCCACAAACATCATTTGATCAATGCTTGATCATGATTCTCAAAATTTGGTTCAGAAATCATCAAAGATGCAAAAGTTGCTATATTTGGACAGCTGAAAAAGTCAACAGAAATTGACCAGGGCATAACTTTCACATGGATTATCAGAAAAATTCCCTCCAAAGCTCATTTTGAAGAGAAAGACATTTCCTACAATTCATCTTCATGTTCCAAGTCCAAGAAATGCTCTCACAAAAAGTTATCAATTTCAACATTATAGGTCATTTTCAAAAGTCAACAAAAAGTGACTTTAAGTCAAAGGCCATAACTTGAGATTGGTAAATCAAAATGACATGGGACCAAAGGCATTGGTTAAAGGACTCAAAGACCTTTCCAAAATGTCCAAGAACATGTGAAAAGCTTAAAAATTGACCAAGTTATGCCTTGTGGAAGTTGGGAAATTTTTGGAAATTTTTGAAAGTCAACAATGATGCAAAAGGCCTAAAAATGCAAATGGGCCCAATTATCTTCCAAATTTCTTCATGCCAAGCCTATGCACGACCACTAGGCCCAAAGGGAAGTATTCTCATATTTTTTAATTATTTATTTGAATTAATATTAATTTATATTCATTTAAATGATTTTAATATATGAAAAATATCAAACTAACCTAAAAAAATCTTTTCATGCACATTATAAGCTCAATATTTCGTGTAAGTCTTAAATAGGCAAGTTTTGGTATGATTGGCACATGATTGAACAAAAACACCATGAAAAAAGATTTGGAAAAGATTTTGTAAAATCAAATATTGAAATCCATGAATGCTTGAGATTTTGTACAGCTTTTCCAACCTAAATCATTCCTTACATATATTAGAACACAACCCTAATGCTACAGGACTGCAAGCTGCGCTCAGAACCTCATTACAAACTTGCAAAAATTCTCAAAAAGTTGAATTCTGAAATCTAGGTTACAGGGCGATTCAAGGCACCAAACCAATTGCAATAGCTTCCTTGGACAATTCTGAACGTATTCCAATCATTAACAACAGCAAAAACCTCAAGAATTGGTATCAAGAACCTAGACTGAACCACAAAAATGTTGAAATCGCATATCATGATTTAAGCATCTTTTTGCATTTTTGCTTGTATATTCTTACTCCTTATGAAGTTTATGAACTAACCATTATATTTAATTGAGTTTTTGTGTTGTATAGAAGACATTGCCATGTTTCTTTCTTAGGGTTTTCAGGAGCTTGAAATAGGGTTTTTACATAGAGGCAAAATCAGAACTCTAAACCACCGTGGTTGAACTCAGGGCTCAGAGACGAGAAGATTCATATGCTCGCGAACAATTTATGATGCCTAGGGTTCTAATCGTTATTTTTCAATAGGCATCTTTCTGCAACGCGTTAAAACCGTTGCCATATTGTTCTTATTTTCAGGCACGCGAAGAAGATAACTCCGTGGCACGCTGTAATTCGTTATTTCAAAATTTCGCGCGCGTATCAAAGAGCACTAATTTTTTTTTTATATAATATTTATTGACTATTGTATATTAATTGAAACGCAAATGGCACAGATGGCAGGCACACGCAAGGACAATCCACAAGACCTGGGTTCGAGTCCCAGGTCTTCAACAATTTCCTATTATTTTTCCTTTGATAATCACATGCAGGCATAAGATAAGGATTCACCATACGTCTTCAAATCAAGCCACACACGCGTCCAACATGATCAGATCAAAGGCTTAAATTAAGAGAACACGCTAGGGCCAAGTCAACACGTTAGCATCCAATTGGCAAAGTCAACGAGGGCCATGCTTAATGGGCCAATGTCTAGGGCCTGAACCTCCACAATGGGACAGAACACCCCCTGGTTTGCATTTGTTTTCTATTTTTCTTCTTATTTTATTTTTGTCATTTTATTTACTTTATTTGTTTTAATTATTCTTCAACAAAATACAAAAGCATATAAAAAATACAAAAAAAAAACATAATATTTATTTTATTATAATTATTTTCATAAATAAATTAGAATGTAAATTATGTAATGTAATTAGGTTTTAATTTTAATTCCTTTTTAATAAAAATCCAAAATGTAGAATTTAGGTTTTAATTGTTAATTCTTTTATTTCTTTTTTTTTTCCCACAATAATAATTATTATTTATTTATTTATTTTCCTATTTAAATTGTACATTAATTTAGAGTTTAATTTAGGTCATATTTTAATAATAACTAAAAAATATTAGAATTAGGGTTTGCTTCTTAATTTAATTTTTATTAACTCCTTTTTCTTTTAAATCTTAAAAAAATACAAAATATCAAAAACATTTAATTTTTAACTTTAATTCTCATTAATTTAATTATTCTTGCAAAAAGGGTTCAACGCCCGTCGCTTTTAATTATTTAATTTTTGCGCATTTATTTTATTGCTTATTATAATTTTGTAATTGTCCCGAAGCGTTGTAATTTTTATTTCTTGCATTTTTATCGCTTTATTTATTTTCCGCTAAATCGGGTCCGGTTTAATTTGGCGATGTGGACCCGCGCCATTTGTAATAGTTTAGATTTATTTTTTTTCCGCAATTTTATAACTGTTAAATATGCCTGAAAGAATGAATGTCTTAATTAAAATCAAGCGTAGAACACGACAAACATGACAAGACAAATAACTGAAACATGACACACAATTCGCACACACCACCCCTAGGGTACGCCTCACTGTTGCCTTGCCTCGAAAAGTGATCGTCGAGTAGAGGACGTCTTAGTAAGTCCTCATGATCCGGGAACCTGGCATGAGGGTAGCTTCTAAGGTATCTTCCTATTGCTCCGGTGATCACCATGTCCCTAAACTCGAATTGACCCGAACACCTCCAACGGTGGTGCTACCTACCTCTCAATGGTGGGATGGCACTACTTTAAAGGACATTTACACAGACGAATTCCTTAGGGTAGGTAGACGACTCATGGATACTTGCTCTCTTCAAAAACAAACAAAAATCTTTTCACCAACACATTTTCAAAAGCTTTCAAAGCAAATTTTTCAAACACTCTGACGTACGAGTCGAACTGAAATTTTTCAAAGAAACTTTTTAAAACCCACATTGAAAAGCAAACAAACCATTTTTGAAAACACAAATGAGCGAGTATCTAAGAGCCCATGGATAACCATGGATAGAAAGGGTGCTAACACCTTCCCTTTCTATAATCTACCTCCCGAACCGAGAGCAATCTCTTTAAGGAATTTTTCTGTGCTTTTGTCCTTTCCATTTGGAGAAAATAAAAGACGGTGGCGACTCTTGCTTCCGCGACATTTCGCGAACCAGCCTTAAACAGTCAGTTCCAGATCCACCGATCACAAATACATATTAATAATAATATAAGAAAATGAATATTAGTGGAAGACAAAAGCAAAACGCGCGCTAACGCTCAAATAGGCCAATGGAATTTGGCCACGTCTTCATCCCTGTACTTGTGTCGTGGCTAAAGGTCAAACCACCTATACCTATGGACAGAGTTCGTTGCTACAGGTCTGTGTATTTCCAAAATCCTCTACAGGCCGTAGAAACAAAATCTAAAGCCAAGGTTGTGTCCGTCTCGTCTTCCTGATCACAACCATACCCCTTTTGAAGGCTAATTGTACCTGAAAACAAAAACCCTAAAACCAAACTCGAAAACTTAACAATGGTGGATTTCGATTCAGTCCATATAAATGAAATTGAATAATGCCAAAAGCTTGCAAATGCTCTATAGATTAAGAATGTATGATCAATTCCATCTAACAATGCCTAAAATATGAGATTCGAATTCAAAAATAGGGCGAGGTTGTGAGTGACTTACAGCGTGTTCTGGGATTGGAATGGACTGGTTCTGGATTGCTTTAGCTTCTAGAGAGTGTCAGGAAGCGATTGAGACAAGTAACAAGCCTTGAGTATGTCTCTAACCACCAATTCGATCTCACACTTTTTGCTTCTTTTTTCAAATTTTGTTCTTGCTCTAGCGCCTATTTCCAACCCTTTTCTTGATCTGCCTCGCCTCCTTCTGTATTAGTGAAGGGATTAGGGTTGTTAAACTGATCAAAATCTTCTTCTTTCAATGCTTTGGATATTGATTTGATTTGCTTTGAAGATCTTTCCAAACATGGCTTATTTTGAATCTTTTTGTACACTCTAAGGCTTGGCACGAATTTGGATGATGCTAGCTGTAATTGGAACCTGAAACAAGCACAAAATCCCTTGTTATCAATGCTTTGGATTTTTATTTGATTTATTTTGATTTAAATCAAATTAATTCAAATAAAAATCAAAATAATTAATAAAAATTCGATATGGACAAGTGGCAAGGGCTAGAGTACGTGGGCTATGTTGCCAACTCAAAACAAGTGAAAAAGAATGGGCCCATTTGGCAAAATTTGAATTTTTGGGGATAGTTGACTTTTGGCAATTTTGCAAAAAGGGTCAACTTCAACAATGCATAACTTCCTCAATTTGGACTCTTTGGAGGTGTTCTTGGACTTTTTAGGAAGCTTGAGATGTCCTCTAAACAAACATTTTAGTCTCATCTCATTTTGATGTTCCATGCTCATGTATGAAGCTTTGACAAAAAAGGTGTTTTTGTTGACTTTTCAAAATGACTTATAATGTCCAAATTCATAACTTCTTGTGTGTACATATTTTGAACTTGGGAGCTGAAGATGGATTGTAGGAAATTGCATCCTCTTCAAAATGAGATTTGGATGGGTCATTTCTCATAAAGTATGAGAAATTTATCCTTGGTCAAAGTTGGGTTGACTTTTCCTGCAAAACCCTAATTTAGTAACTTTTGAGTCTTGATGAATTATGAGCAATCCTTGATGAATCATGACCAACCCTTGATCAAATGATGAATAATACTTCAAAATAAGGATTTTGACCAAAAATCTTGAAGTTTGACTGTATGTCGGCCACAGTTGACTTTTGCCCTAGCACAGTCGATTTTGGGACCTTTGAGCAATTGACTGAGCAAACTTCCTCTGCAAGGCATGAAACTTGACATGGATGATCTTGAGAACATATTAGGACATTGGTGAGCACTTGTGATCACTTGGACTCAAGTATCTTGATGCAACATGAAACCCTAATTTGTGGTAGACTGCCTTAGGAGAGAGCTTGTCTGGTCAACCCTTGGACTACCTTGAGCAACTTGGGGATCTTTCTTGAAATGTTTTAAGAAATATGGGAGGGAAAATTTTGGGGTACAACAGCTTCCCCTGTTCAATTTTCTTAAACCTGAGGATATAGATTGGCTTTCGTGCCTTTCGTGATCTGAAGGTGGAAGAGGATTGAACACTAGAGTGCCCAGAAATTAGCACTCGCATGAAGTGGTAATGGTCTTGTGATGTCGGGAATGGGCTTACAGATGCCATTTGAAGGAGTGTCGATCGCATAAGAGATTCCTTAGAGAGAGCTTGTATACCTGTTGTTGAGGAAGATCCCGCTGGGGAAGGATGATCCTCGTTGAGAGAAGTAGAATTTTTAGGAGCTTCGTCGTTCGTCATTCTGCTGGTGAGTCGTCTCTGCTGAGATTTAGGAACTTGTCCGTAATTCAACTGAGGAAACATCTATGTTGAGATTTAGGAACTAGCCCATAATTCAACTGAGAAAACATCTCTGCTGAGATTTAGGAACCCTTCAGTAATTCAACTGAAGTAAAGCTTTGTCGAGATTTAGGAACTCGCCCGTAATTCAACTGAGAAAACATCTCTACTGAGATTTAGGAACCAGTCTGTAATTCAGCTGAGGAACATATTTGTCGAGATTTAGGAATTCGCCCGTAATTCAGCTGAGAAAACATCTCTGCTGAGATTTAGGAACCCGTCCGTAATTCAACTGATGAAACAATTATGCTGAGATTTAGGAACTCGTCCGTAATTCAACTGAGAAAACATCTCTGCTGAGATTTAGGAACCCATCTGTAATTCAACTGAAGTAAAGATTTGTCGAGCTTTAGGAACTCGCCCGTAATTCAACTGAGAAAACATCTCTGCTGAGATTTAGGAACACGTCCGCAATTCAACTGAAGTAAAAGCTTTATCGAGATTTAGGACATTGCCCGTGATTCAACTGAGAAAACATCCCTGCTGAGATTTAGAAACCCATCCATAATTCAACTGAGGAACATCTTTGTCGAGATTTAGGAACTCGCCCATAATTCAACTGAGAAAACATCTCTGCTGAGATTTAGGAACTCGTCCGTAATTCAACTGATGAAACAATTATGCTGAGATTTAGGAACTCGTCCGTAATTCAACTGAGAAAACATCCCTGTTGAGATTTAGGAACTCATCCGTAATTCAACTGAAGTAAAGCTTTGTCGATATTTAGGAACTCGCCTGTAATTCAACTGAGAAAACATCTCTGCTGAGATTTAGGAACTCGTCCGTAATTCAACTGAAGTAAAGCTTTTTCGAGATTTAGGAACTCGCCCGTAATTCAATTGAGAAAACATCTCTGCTGAGATTTAGGAACTCGTCTGTAATTCAACTGAAGTAAAAGCTTTGTCGAGATTTAGGAACTTGCCCATAATTTAACTGAGAAAACACCCCTGCTGAGATTTAGGAACTTGTCTGTAATTCGACTGAAGTAAAATCTTCATAGCTTGAATTTTATGAGAATCTTTCCTGAAAGGTAAAGGTTAGTTGTATGTAATGCATGATATGTATCAAGCGATGATGTTCTCAAAATGAATGAGATTGTGATGTATGATGCGTATGCATGTCATGATGTATGGAAATGTGATGTTTTGAGCTGGGGAAAATAAATCCCGGGTTGCTGCTGGAGAAAAGAAATGAATTCTTCGTTTCCGCTGGAGATAGTGGATGAAGATGATTTGTGAGAATAGACCTGCAGGAGAGAATAATTCCGCTGGGGAATAAACTGACGAGAGAAAGACTCTATGGGGAAGAGATGCTTTGCTAAGGATATCGTTGACAAATTCAGTTGGGGACGAATTACCGTAGCTGGTGATGATGAACCCTGTCAGGGATTGAACTTCTGTTTATGAAAGGAATGAACTCCGCTGGGATGACTTTCCAATAGCGACCTTACTGGGGATAGCCTTTTATACTTTACTGGGGATAATCTTCCAGAGTCTACTGGGGGAAATTCTTCAAACTCCACTAGGGATAATTTTTATACTCCACTGGGGATATTAAGACTTTTTAGTGCTGATGGTAGATAAACTTTGCTTGGGAGGAATATTACCGATTCATTCATAGTTGTGAGTCTCAGCTGGGGAGAGCTAACACCACTATCGTTCTCTTACTCTGCGGGGAAAGAATGTACTTTCAATCATTTCCTTCAGCTAGGTGTATCCATATACCTGGCGAACAGAGCAACTGTACGGTTTGGACATTTCTCGTTTGCCCTTGTTTCTGATATTACAAGTAATCGTCTTTTGTTTCGCATGTAAATATTTATGAGCAGCAATCAATGTCAAATGCATATATCAAAAACTTGAACATTGGACGTTCTTTGCAAAACAAAACTGAAAAAGGAAAACAGTTTGAAATTTCTTTGTAAAAATGACTTGTATTGATTTTTGAAGTTAACCTGTAAATAGGCATTTTTTTGTACAAGAGGCTGACGTCCTAGTAAGATAACGCCGCCGAACAAATAGAATTTATACAATTTGTAAAAAATAAAGAAAAGCAGTTATGTGAACAATCCCACTGGGCTCCAACTCTGCTAGTGCCTTTATGTCCTCGAGCATCTCATCACTTTGCTACTTGGTTGAAGGTGGACCAGACTGATTGGTGCCGTCCGAGCTTGGTAGTCGATACCGAAGTCTGGTTTCAAGGTGATCCAATGAGACACAGTGTTACGCTTTAATCCCTAATTTTTGCCTGGACCACCCTTTCGGGTTTTCAGTCCATCGGGATACCCTTTTTTGCCCAAGCCTACTTTTCAGGTTTTCGACTTGCCAGGTGTACAGTTTTTTTCATTTTCATCCCTTATTTTTTCCCGAACCCTTTTGGTTCGCCGGGAAGCCCTTATTTTTGCCTAGGCCAGTCAATCTAGCGGGTCTTTGATTATGCATAGTATTTTTTCACTATGTTTACATTGACGGGGTGAGGAAGGTCATCACCATCCATGGTGGTTAGAATCATCGCTCCTCCTGAGAAAACATTCTTAACCATAAATGGCCCTTCGTAAGTAGGGGTCCATTTTCCCCTGGGATCACCTTGAGGTAATATGATGCGCTTGATCACCAGATCCCCAACTTGATACTCTTGTCGTCTGACCTTCTTGTTAAATGCCTTGATCATCCGCTTTTGATACGTTTGACCATGACAGATAGCAGTAAGTCTCTTCTCGTTGATTAAATTCAATTGATCGAGTCGGGTCTGGATCCAGTCATCTTCGCTCAAACCTGCGTCCTTCATAATCCGAAGAGAGGGTATCTGAACTTCAATGGGCAAGACGGCCTCCATGCCATAAACCAAGGAATATGGTGTTGCCCCTGTTGATGTTTGTGCTGAGGTGCGGTACCCATGAAGAGCAAACGGTAACATCTCGTGCTAATCTTTGTATGTCACTGTCATCTTCTGCACAATCTTCTTAATGTTCTTATTAGCCGCTTCTACAACCCCATTCATCTTCGGCCGGTAAGGAGAAGAGTTGTGATGTTGTATCTTGAACTGCTTGCAGAGCTCGGTGATCATCTTATTATTGAGATTTATACCATTGTCTGTGATGATCCTCTCTGGTACACCATATCGACAGATCAGATTATGCCGAATAAACCGTGCCACGACGTTCTTGGTTACCGTAGCAAAGGAAGTTGCCTCAACCCACTTCGTAAAGTAATCAATAGCTACCAGGATGAAACGATGCCCGTTAGACACAGTAGGTCTGATCTCACCGATCATGTCGATGCCCCACATTGCGAAAGGCCAAGGAGCTATCAAGACGTTCATAGGTACTGGAGGTATGTGCACCTTATCAGCATAGACTTGGCACTTATGACAGGTCCGGGAATGCTGATAACAATCGGCTTCCATTGTGGACCAATAATATCCTGCCCGTAGGATCTTCTTTGCCATGGTGTGTCCACTGGAATGAGTTCCGAAAGTACCCTCATGTAATTCTACCATGATTCTTTCTGCCTCGTTCTTATCCACACACTGCAGTAAGGTTGAATCGTGATTATGCTTGTAAAGGATGCCATTGCTGATGAAGAACTTCGTCGCGAACCTCTTCAGAAACTTTTTATCATTAACAGACGCACCCTCGGGGTACTCCTGAGCTTCAAGATATCTCTACACCTCATGAAACCAGGGTTTATCTGCTACCTCTTCAGTCTCAATGTCACAGCAATGTGCTGGTTCGTCTAACCTCTCGATGGTAATCTGGGGAGCTTCATTGTCCCATCTGACCTTGAACATAGAAGACATGGTAGCTAGCGCGTTCGCCAACTGATTCTCCTCTCTAAGGAAATGTTCAAAGGTTATCTCCTCGAAGTGCGGAAGCAATGTCAACACATACTCCTTGTAAGGAATAAGATTTGGGTGTTTCGTATCCCACTCGCCTTTGATCTGACTGATCACGAGAGAGAAATCTCCGAATACACTCAAGAACTTAATCCTTAGGTCAATTGCTGCTCGAAGACCCATTATGCATGCTTCATACTCCTCCATGTTGTTGGTGCAGTTAAAACATAGTCGGGCGGTGAACGGAGTATGAGAGCCTTCAAGAGATATGATAACGGCGCCAATGCCATTACCCAAAGCGTTTGAAGCTCCATCAAAGTACATATACCATCGGGATCCCTCCTCAGGTCCTTCATCCGGTCCAGGTGTCTCACAGTCAGTCACTAACATGATGTTTTCATCCGGAAACTCGAAGTTCATAGACTGGTAATCGTCCACTGCCTAATGTGCCAAATGATGTGCCAACACACTTCCTTTGATTGCTTTTTGGGTTTTGTATTGGATGACATACTCAGTCAAGATCATCTGCCATCTCGCTATTCTTCCGGACAAGGTAGGATTTTCGAAGATATACTTGATTGGATCCATCTTTGATATCAATAGAGTAGTGTGAGTCAGCATATACTGTCTCAGCCGGCGAGCAGCCCATGCCAAAGCGCAGAAAGTTTTCTCAAGCAACGAGTATCAGGTATCGCAGTCGGTAAACTTTTTGCTAAGGTAGTAAATAGCATGCTCTTTTCGGCCCGACTCGTCATGCTGCCCCAGCACACACCCCATTGAATTATCGAGTACTGTCAAGTATAAGATCAAAGGTCTCCCTTCAACTGGAGGCATCCGAATAGGTGGCTCTTGGAGATATTCTTTGATCCTTTCGAAAGCGGCCTGGCATTCATCATTCCATCTTTCCACTTGATCTTTCTTCAGTAATTTGAAGATCGGCACAAGTAGCAGTCAGGTGCGAGATGAATCGGGCAATATAGTTCAATCGTCCCAAAAAGCCTCTGACTTCTTTTTCTGTTCGGGGAGCTGGAATTTCCTGTATAGCCTTCACCTTTGCAGGGTCCACTTGAATACCTTTATCACTTACGACGAAACCCAGCAGCTTACCAAACCTCACTCTGAAGGTGCACTTGTTCGGGTTTAACCTCAGCTTGTATAACTTCAACCTGTCAAATAGCTTCTGAAGATGGTTAAGGTGTTCTTCCTCAGTCTGGGACCTGGCAATCATATCGTCAACATATACCTCAATCTCATGATGAATCATGTCGTGGAACAAAGCGACCATGGCGCGCTGATATGATGCCCCAGCATTCTTCAATCCAAGCGGCATAACTTTGTAGCAAAAGGTGCCCCATTGAGCAACAAAGGTTGTCTTCTCCATATCCTCGGGAGCCATCTTAATCTGATTATAACTGGAGAAACCATCCATAAAGGAGAAGACCTTATGTTGCGCGGTGTTGTCAACCAGAACGTCGATATGAGGCAGAGGGAAATCATCCTTGGGGCTCACCCTGTTCAGATCCCTATAGTCAACACACATTCGAACCTTACCATCCTTCTTCGGTACCGGAACCACGTTGGCCACCCACTGTGGGTAAGAAGTAGTTGCTAGAAAACCGACGTCAAACTGCTTCATAACTTCAGCCTTAATTTTCTCAGACATCTCTGGGCGCATTCGACGAACTTTCTGTTTCACTGGAGGACAGTCTTCCTTAGTAGGCAGGCGATGAACCACTATATCGGTATCCAACCCAGGCATATCTTCATAAGACCAGGCAAAGATCTCAACATAGTCACGCAGCATCTGAATCAACCGTTGTTTGACACTAGACCCCAGATTTGCATGGATCTTGACCTCTTTCTTGTCTACTTCTGTACCCAGATTTATTATTTCCACCGGCTCTTCATGCGGCTGTATAACCCTCTCTTCTTGTAGTAACAATCTAGCAAGTTCACCAGGCACTTCGCAATCATCCTCACCTTCATCCTCGGCTTGGTTGATCGGACTTTCGAAGTCATAATTGGCAGTAGCAGAGTCGTTATCAGTGGGATCCAGAGTGGATGTGGACATGTATATGTGAGTGTGTGTGTAAAATAGCTGTTTTGCAAGATAGAAAAGAAAAAACAAGGAGCGCAAAATTCGTAGTGCAAGAAAACGTCCAATGCTTTTATTAATGATATATGGAAATTACACATAATAAGCCCTCAAACAAAGCCATGGTGTCTCGGGTAAGGCATCGGGCTGTAAAGTCTTAAAAAATTGTCTGTTACAAGTTCAAAACAAAAGTCTATTACTGTGTAATTAAAGAAATTGGCACGAAGTCCTTTGCCGTCCAATTGCTTAGTCTGCCATCAGTAGTCGGGTAAATCCAGTTGTTAAACTCAGATTCTTCCACATCATCTTCAATTGCGTTGACTTCAGGATTTGTGATACGCAGGGGAGGTCTTCCAATCCGCGCACGCCGAACAGCCCTTTGAGCTTCTGTAGTAAAACCCAAACCAAACTTGTCAGTCTTGTGCGCAAAGTCGGGGAGTTGGCCCCAATTCGCACACCCACCTTTATCAATAACAGCCCGGGCATCCTTGAGGGAAGCCATCTTCATTGGAGGATCTTCAGTAACAGTTTCAGTCGACGCCAGCGTCTGGGGGACTTCTTCAAAATGTTGACACGGGGTCTCAATGAACTCCCCGTCCATCTCCACATACCGAAAAGAGTTGAGGTGGCTCACCATGTACTCCTCTTCTCCTCGTACCGTAACAATTTTCCCCTTCACTGGGTACTTCAGCATCTGGTGGAGCGTAGAAGTTACTGCCCCAGCTTTATGAATCCACGGGCGACCCAGCAAACAAGAATAAGATGGTCGAATGTCCATCACATAGAATATGGATGCAAAAGTTTGGGAACCAACCTTAACTGGAATGTCCACCTCTCCATGTACCATCCTCTTGGACCCGTCAAAGGCCCTAACCACAATGTTACTTGGCTTCAGCTCAAACCCTTCACAGTCTAACCGGTCTAACGCTTTCTTGGGTAAAACATTCAACGAGGACCCAATATCCACCAACATGTGAGCTAGAGTAGTGCCCCTGCACTCGATTGAAACATGCAGAGCGTCATTGTGATTATTTCCCTTGGCGGTCAAATCTGCGTCGGAGAAACCCAACTCGTTATCTGCCGTCAAACTAGCCACACAATCTTTGAACTGGTCAGCAGATGTTTCCTGCGGCACATGTGCAGTTTTCAGGAAAGCAATTAGAGCCTTAGCATGGGCCTATGAACACAACAATAAAGATAACATAGATACCTTCGAAGGGGTCTGCCCCAGCTATTCGACTACATTGTAGTTTCTTTTCTTGATGATCTTTAAAATTTTCTCTATCTCCTGTCTAGAGGCTTCAACAGTAATCTTCTTTGGTGCCTCCGTTTGGGCAGGCTCATCGGTGATCCCTTTGCCCTGAGTGCCAGATGACTCAGCGACATGGGTAATGATTGGAACATGAACAGGGACAATAGCAGATGTACTGGCAGGTGTAATAATAACAGGCTTCTGAACAGCTGGTGGGGAGACCTCAGGGGAGAAAAGCCTTCTGCTTCGGGTGACTTTACTAGATCCAACAATATTACTGACATCAGTATCAGCCTCTTCGCCCTTCAAGTCTTGTTTAATCCCGTGATAATATACATCGGCCCCATAGTGCCACGGGACATCCTTATCCGACGTGTAAGGGATAGGTCCAGGAACAGTAATGATCAAAGGAGCAATCCTCGGAACAGATGTAATTCTAACAGGCTTTCTCGAGGAAGCCTTGGAAGAATTGGCGGAAATGGTGATTATGGAAACTTCTTCAACAGGAACCAAGGGAGCAAAAGTTTTCTCGAACAATATTTCTTTATTATCCATCAGGCGTCGGACACCTGACTTCAATAGATGGCAACCAGTAGGTAGGACGGAACACAGATGGCAACCTTCGCCACATCCCAGAAATAAACTGGCTAACAGAAGGTTCTTCTTCACAGTCAACAATGGAGTAGCAATGTCTTTCACAGAAGTCACAAACGATTCATCATCCACAGCATTCACTCCATGCTTGGGCATAAGAGCAGTCACAACATTAGGCTTTTCTGGCGCTTCAAACTCGATCTCCTTAGCATCAATTAGATCTTGTACCTTATTCTTCAAGGTCCAGCAGTTATTAGTATCATGCCCTGGGCTATTAGAGTGATAAGCACAATGGGCGTTCGGATTATATAGTGGCGATGTGGGGTTGGGATTCTTCGGGGCTTCCCTCAGAGTCACCAAGTTGGTCTTCAATAGTTGCGGCAGAATTTGGGATAAAGTCATACTGAGCCGAGTAAACTGTCTTTGAGGCCTCTCTGCTCTTTGCTGATTGTTGTGTTGTGGGGCAATAATTGGTCTTGATATAACTACCGTGTTGACTGCTTGGCGGCATTTAGGACGGTTTTGGTTCTTCGAACTGTAAGCTGCACTAGCTTCCTTCTTGAAAGGCTTTTTCTCTGTGCTTGACGAAGCACCCTTCTGTACTTTGCCGCTCTTGATACCGGCTTCAATCATCTCCCCAGTAATAATAAACTCAGTGAAACCAGATGACGAACTTCCGATCAAATGATTGAAGTACGGGCCAGACAAAGTCCCCAAAAACATATCCACTAACTCCCTATCAGCCAGTGGGGGTTGTACTCTTCCAGCAAGATCCCTCCATTTCTGAGCGCAGTCTTTAAAACCTTCACTCGCACCCATGGACATACCCTGAAGTTGGGTACGCATGGGAGCAAGGTCGGCATTATATTGATACTGCTTGTAAAAAGCAGCAGCAAGGTCCTCCCAGTTCCGGACATTAGCTCCTTCTAGTTGATAAAACCATTTAAGTTGAGTCCCTGACAGACTGTCTTGAAAGAAATAAACCCAAAGGTTCCTATCAGCTGTATATGGTTGAATCTTCCTGATATATGAGCGGAGGTGCAGCTTTGGGCAGGAAACCCCGTCGTATTTAGCAAATATAGGAGCCTTAAACTTGTGGGGAATCACCACCCCAGATGCCAGACCCAAATCTTCAAAGTCCAACCCAGGTATCTTCTGGACCTCCATTGCGCTTAGCCGATCTTCGAGTTGTTTATACCTATCCTCGGCCAGAGGATACTGGTCTTTGTCAAAGTCAGTGTCATTGTCAGAAACGACGGGGCTAGGAACCTTCCTTTCTTCTTGATTCTCTCCCCCTCCAGATGAGTGAGATAAATCAACTTCTTGTCTCAACGGGTTCCCAAATCTATGACCCATGTTCAGTAGGATCGTCTTCTTCTTCTTCTTCTTCTTCTTGTCCTTCGGGATAAGAGTCTTCAAATCTTGTTGACCCTTAGCCAAGTTCATGAACATTTCCTGGAACTTAGCGTTTTGAGCTTGTAGAGCCTTAATAGCTTGATCAGTGGACGTTTCAGCAGACATGATTGCTGAAATAAACAGCGAAGAAGATAAGAGACCTGTAAGGGTGCCTGTAATGAGGTGCATGGCAATGGAATGCATATGATATGATTTCAAAGACTTTAGGGAGATTCAAATTTGTAAACCAAAATGAAACACACTTTTATTAGATTAAAACTGAAACAATGTTTGACAAATGCCTTTAAGGCGTTACAAAGGAAAAACTGAAAAGTAAATCAAAACTAGAAATAACAAAAGACATCAGCGCTCCCATGGTCGTTTTCCTCCTGTGCTGACATAGTTGTTGAGGACCTTCTCATTCTCCAGCTGCCTTGTAAGCTTCAAGATCTTCCGTTCCTGCTCATGATACTTCTCTCTATAAGTATCCTGCTCTTCCCTAAGCTGGATCCAAGACCTCTTTAATGCCCCAATGTCAGTAGGCGTGTATGGATGGAGGACAGCATGAGGAGCCCCTCCTTCATCAACTTGCTCTACAATTACCGGTAAGACAGCTTCGTATGGCATCCCTAGCTTTTGAGCACGGGCTCGAACCCATTGGAGATACGGTTCCATCGGGAGAGAAGTCTTCATTCCTAGCTCATGCGGATCAGACCTTTTAACCCTATTCCAAGCTCGTATGAATCTGCGGCGATGTCCATCACTATCCCCTTGGAAGTCAAAGACAATGCTCGGAATCAGTAACTTATGAGGACCTTCCTTTCGAGCTCGCCCAAACTGTCGTAAGGCCAGACAAGGATTATAGGTTATTCCTCCCCTAATTCCAAGCAAAGGAACATTGGGGTATTCCCCGCACCGGTTAATAACAGCTACTTCTTCCATGTCTTTAGTGCTCCAGATGATGTCCGTATGAGCAAGGGACATAATTCTGTAGGCCCAACCCATACCTTCCTCGTTCTTCAAAACAGATTTGGAGAGGTGAGAAATAAACCACCTCGCCAGCAATGGTGCACAACACATAAGGGTTCCCCGTTTCCGAGCAGTACGGGCATAAAGAGCATGTAGAATGTCACCTAAGAGAGTGGGCACTGGATTACGGGACATGAAGATCTTGACTGTGTTCACGTCGATGAAAGAATCTGAATTAGGGAACAGAACCAATCCATATATGAGAAGGGCCAGGATGTTTTCAAATGCTTGAAAGTCCAAACTGTCCCAAAACTGTTGAGCATGATCAACCAAGAATTTAGCCAAGAAGCCTTTTACCCCACTCCGGGTCTCCCAGTTAGACATTACATCAGCCTTTGTCAGATGTAGGGCTGTAGCAACATCCTCTGGCCTAAGAGCTATCTCCCAACCTGTAAATGGTGTTTGCTCCAGAATAGATATGCCAAGTAAATCCGAGAACTCCTCCAAGGTAGGGACCAACTGATAGTCCTGGAAGGTAAAACAGTGGTGTAACGGGTCAAAGAACTGGAACAAGACGCTCATCATTTGCTCGTCCATATTAGAAGTGACTAAACCAAGGAGGTGACCATGTCTTCTGACAAAGGAAGAAGTATCAAGAACCTTTGCAACCAGATCTCTAAGCTGAACAGGGATTTATACGAAGTTGATCCGAATAGTATTTCTGCGCATAGATGCCATGACCTACAAAACAGAACAAAGATGAATCCCCTCGGTCTTTGAAATGGGTTAGTCTGATGAAATATGCATGCAATGTCATGATGCATGATGTCATGATTGAAATACACCACAAGTATTCACAGATAGCAAACATGGTAAGGGCAAACAAGTCACACAGTAGCCCTAAAATGTTAGGCTGGCATGAAGTTTAGGTACTACCCTCTTTCAATTTAGTTGGTTCAACCTGTCCTAGTAATAGTAATCGGGTTCTAGAGGATCTCAATATCACTGACCACCCTCGATCGGTCATAATTCCAGTTTAGAAACCTTTTCTTGCGGCCGGAATCATCACGAGAGTTTGGTCTCAATGAGTGTAGCACACTGCTACTTTTCTATGGCCAAGTTGGTCAATTATAGGTTCTAAGGTCAGTTGGTGCTTAATGACCCCTTAGCAGCCCCATACTCTCCTTGTTCCTCCACAAGGGATATCGATACAGACGAAAGTGTCACACCAACGTAGCTACTGCTTCAACCGTATTGGTCTACGCCGTACAGTTCCCTCACAGTCTATTTCTACTTACCTAAAAGGTATCCCCCAGATTCGGGTTAGGATCTATAGTAACTATGATTCAAACCCACAAAGATAAAGCATACAAATCAAGCAATTGAAAACAATATGATGAACTATTCCTAAGGTACACCCCACTTATTATCCCCAGCAGAGTCGTCAGTTCTGTGATACGGTGGAAGAACTGACTGTTTTTGAAATGCTGGTTTACGTTTTGCGTTTGTTTTCGCAAAATGTCGCGGTAAGGAAGAGTTGCCACCGACTTTTATTTTATCCAACAAGGAAAGGAAAAAAGCACAGAAAAATTCCTTTTTCGAGATATTTCTGAGTACGGGGGGTAGATTTATAGAAAGGGAAGGTATTAGCACCCTTTCTATCTGTAGTTATCTACGGGCTCTTAGGTACTTGCTCATCATTTTCAAAATTGTTTTCTTTGTGTTTGTGGGCTTTGAAAAGTTTTTGTTTTAACTTCGATTTAACTCTTGCGTCTGTCTTCAAGAGTGTAATGAAGTGTTTTTGAAAACTTCGTTTGTAAAGGAGTGTAAGTGCGAAAAATTTGTTTTGGATGAGCAAGTATCTAAGAACTAATCTACCTACTCGAAAAAAAGAATCGTTCTATGCTTATTTCCTTTAGACAATGCTATCCCACTATTAGTGAGTAGGTAGCACCGTCGCTAGAGTTTGAGGGTCAATTCGAAAGGGAAATACGGTCACTAAAGCAATGTTAGGACGTCTTAGTGGTAACTCTAATGTCTTAGATCATTTATCCGAGGCAACGATATCTGAGGCAACCTTTCCGAGGCAACTTATGATCTTTTAGACAAGAGGGAAACCTATAAAACAACCTATACTCAATGACCGTTTACGAAGGCAACCAAGTGGGAGTGTACCCTAGGAGTGCGCATGTGCGAGTGTATTGATTTCAGTTATTTTTATCTTTGCACAATTAAGGGTGATCTAACTGTTTTAAATTTAGCCATACATTCTTGTCATGCAAACCCTATTAACAAACATCTAGCAGTTGAATATTTGCAGAAATTAAAGGTGCGGAAATTAAACTAAATTATTACAAGGCGTCGGGTATTTACATCGCCAAAAACAAACCCTTTGAAATTTAAAAGCGGTAAAAATAAATAAATGTCCTAATTTAATTATTACAAACCGGGATCAGATACAATAATTGAATAAAAATAAAACGCGCGAGATAAATAGATCGAATGCTAGAACTAGGATTTTGACCCTCCTAATTAAAAGAAAATGTTTTTTTTGGTTGTTTTTAATATTTTTTAAGAAAAGAAATTAAGTCCTAAAATTAAATGCTAAATTAATTGGTTATTAAATTTATTAATGAAAAATAATTAAATGTCAATTTTTTGGATTTTTGTTATTTTAGGAAAGAAATAAAATAATTAAGTTAGTATAAAAACTAATTATTCTAATTGATTTTAATTATTTATAAAATCAATTAAAGTTATCTAACCTAAATAACCTAATTATTTTAATTAATATTTATTGATGAAAAATAAAAATTCTGATTTATTTGGACATAAAAATATTTTTGTGATTTTTTTGATAAAAGAAATAAAAATTTTTTGGTTAGTAAATAAATAAATAAATAATTTAAATAGAATAATAAAATAAAAAAGAGATGAGAAATGGGCCTGATGTTAGGGGTGTGAATAGTAGGAATTCTGGCCCAATGATGCTGATCCATATTGACTTTTTTTGATCCCATGTGTATGCATTGACTTGGTCTTTGGTGTGCCTTCAATGGTGGCCACCAGATCTGGCCATCTGGCCATCTGGCACGTTGATGAGGAAGGAGTATGGTGGACATCAGGCCTAAGCGCACACTGAATCACCTGGAATAATTAGGAAAAATAACAAATGCTGGAGGCAGCGATCGAACCCCTGACCTCCAGCCTCCAACGCCTTGAACATACACCTGGTAACCACTACGCCATTTGCTTTTTATTGTTAATATAATACAAACTAATAATAATATAAGAAAATGAATATTAGTGGAAGACAAAAGCAAAACGCGCGCTAACATTCAAATAGGCCAATGGAATTTGGCCACGTCTTCATCCCTGTACTTGTGTCGTGGCTAAATGTCAAACCACATATACCTACAGACAGATTCCGTTGCTACAGGTCTGTGTATTTCCAAAATCCTCTACAGGCCGTAGAAATAAAATCTAAAACCATGGTTGTGTCCGTCTCGTCTTCCTGATCATAACCATACCCCTTTTGAAGGTTAATTGTACCTGAAAACAAAAACCCTAAAACCAAACTCGAAAACCTAACAATGGTGGATTTCGATTCAGTCCATATAAATGAAATTGAATAATGCCAAAAGCTTGCAAATGCTCTGTAGATTAAGAAATGTATGATCAATTCCATCTAACAATGCCTAAAATATGAGATTCGAATTCAAAAACAGGGCGAGGTTATGAGCGACTTACAGCGTGTTCTGGGATTGGAATGGACCGGTTCTGGATTGCTTTAGCTTCTAGAGAGTGTCGGGAAGCGATTGAGACAAGTAACAAGCCTTGAGGATGTCTCTAACCACCAATTCGATCTCACACTTTTTGCTTCTTTTTTCAAATTTTGTTCTTGCTCTAGCGCCTCTTTCCAACCCTTTTCTTGATCTGCCTCGCCTCCTTATGTATTAGTGAAGGGATTAGGGTTGTTAAACTGATCAAAATCTTCTTCTTTCAATGCTTTGGATATTGATTTGATTTGCTTTGAAGATCTTTCCAAACATGGCTTATTTTGAATCTTTTTGTACACTCTAAGGCTTGGCACGAATTTGGATGATGCTAGCTGTAATTGGAACCTGAAACAAGCACAAAATCCCTTGTTATCAATGCTTTGGATTTTTATTTGATTTATTTTGATTTAAATCAAATTAATTCAAATAAAAATCAAAATAATTAATAAAAATATGATATGGACAAGTGGCAAGGGCTAGAGCACTTGGGCTATGTTGCCAACTCAAAACAAGTGAAAAAGAATGGGCCCATTTGGCAAAATTTGAATTTTTTGGGATAGTTGACTTTTGGCAATTTTGCAAAAAGGGTCAACTTCAACAATGCATAACTTCCTCAATTTTGACTCTTTGGTGGTGTTCTTGGACTTTTTAGGAAGCTTGAGGTGTCCTCTAAACAATCCTTTTTGTCTCATCTTATTTTGATGTTCCATGCTCATGTATGAAGCTTTTACAAAAAAGGTGTTTTTGTTGACTTTTCAAAATGACCTATAATGTCCAAATTCATAACTTCTTGTGTGTACATATTTTGAACTTGGGAGATGAATATGGATTGTAGGAAATTTCATCCTCTTAAAAATGATATTTGGATGGGTCATTTCTCATAAAGTATGAGAAATTTATGCTTGGTCAAAGTTGGGTTGACTTTTCCTGCAAAACCCTAATTTAGCAACTTTTGAGTCTTGATGAATTATGAGCAATCATTGATGAATCATGATCAAACCTTGATCAAATTATGAATAATACTTCAAAATGAGGATTTTGACCAAAAATCTTGAAGTTTGACTGTATGTGGGCCACAATTGACTTTTGCCCTAGCACAGTCGATTTTGGGACCTTTGAGCAATTGACTGAGCAAACTTCCTCTGCAAGGCTTGAAACTTGACATGGATGATCTTGAGAACATATTAGGAAATTGGTGAGCACTTGGGATCACTTGGACTCAAGTATCTTGATGCAACATGAAACCCTAATTTGTGGTAGACTGCCTTAGGAGAGAGCTTGTCTTGTCAACCCTTGGACTACCTTGAGCAACTTGGGGATCTTTCTTGAAATGTTTTGAGAAATATGGGAGGGCAAATTTTGGGGTACAACATCCATGCTTCCAAGTGTCCACTATGCACTCCAACCATCCAGCCGTTTGATGCATCTTTAATCCAAATTCAGTGCTCCATCAAAGAAGGATCATGGTACACCATCAGGAAGAGGCTACACAAGATCCAGTGCGTTGACTGGGTTGATCAGCATATTGGGCCTAAAAAATTCAACATACACCCCCCTTTCAGCAATACAGGCCCATTATTTTATTTTCTATTTTAATTTTATTTTAATTATTTCATTAATTATTTTCCTTTTACAAAAATAACACAAATTATTTCTTATCATCATTAAATCAAAAATCACAAAAAACATAAAAATCATTTTTTTCATCAAATATTTTATTTTTAATTAATTAGTTTAAATAAAATTAGGGCAATTTAAATCCTTTTTTCCATAATTTAAAAACAATTAGAAATTAGGGTTAATTTATACATAACTTGATCTTTTCTTAAAAATAACCAAATAATTTTCTCAATTAGATTTTTAGGTTTCTCTAATTATTCTCGCATTTAATTCGTCGCGCACATTTTTTAATTTCCTTTTTATTATTATTGTAACTGCTCCGAGTTTGTAATAGTAATAAGGATTTTCAATTCCGCGTCTTTATTTTCAGTCAAAATAATTATGTATCTGCAAAAGCCCTATAATAGCTAGGACTTTAACTTTCTCGCTTTTAATTTCCGCAAACTATAAAATGCCTAGATGTTAATAGGATTGTATGGAAAGACAAACTAAAAATTAATACAGTAGAAAACCCTAATTGTGCAAAGATAATTAACTGAAAATTACACTCGCACATGCTCACTCCTAGGGTTTACTCCACTCTGGTTGCCTTCGGTAAATGGTAATGAAGTATAGGGTTTGTTAGTGGTTGTTCTCTAGCCCCGAAAGATCTAAAATGAACCATTCGAATGTTGCCTCGGAAATAGATCTTTAAGGCTTTAGGATGATTACTAACATTTCCTAACATTGCTTTTGTGATCGTACTTGTCCCTTCGAATGTCCCTAAAAAACTTCAACGATGATGCTACCTATTTCTCAATAATGGGATAGCATTATCTAAAAGTAAAACGAACAGACTTTTTTCGAGTAGGTAGATTAGTTCCTAGGTACTTGCTCAAACAAACAAAAACTTTTTTACACCAACACTTTCCCAAACAATGTTTTCAAAAACAACTTCATAACACTCTTGAGGATAGAAACAAGGGTTAAAACGAAGTAAAACAAAACTTTTCAAAGCAAGCACACACAAAAAATTTTAAAATGAGCAAGTACCTAAGAGCTCGTGGAAAACCACAGATAGAAAGGGTTCTAACACCTTCCATTTCTATAATCTACCCCCCGTACTCAGAAACATCTCGAAAAAGGTTTTTTTCTGTTCTTTTTCCTTTTTCTGATTGGATAAAATAAAAGTCGATGGCGACACTTGCTTACCGTGACATTTTGTGAACAAAAAACCCAAACCAGTATTAATAGTCGGTTCTGCCACCGTATCACACTCGTCTTTTCATAGTTCGAGTGTGAAGAGAATGCAAAATGTCTCCAAGCAAGGTAGGCACAGGGTTACGAGAAAGAAATATTTTGATGGTGTTCACATCTATGAGTTAGTATGGATTAGAGAATAACACCAACCCATAGATTAGCAAATCCAAGATTTCTTCGAAAGCTTGGAAACTCTTAGCATCCAAAAACAGTTTAGCTTTCTCCATGAGAAATTTA
This sequence comes from Vicia faba, assembly GCA_948472305.1. NCBI lineage: Eukaryota > Viridiplantae > Streptophyta > Magnoliopsida > Fabales > Fabaceae > Vicia > Vicia faba. Next base: position 67,673,239 of record OX451736.1, on the reverse strand, counting down.
GCCAAAAAACCTTTAACTCCACTTCTCGTTTCTCAATTAGATACAATGTCGGACCGCTTCAGGTGTAAGGTTGCTGCAATATCCTATGGTTTTGGAGCTTTCTCTAAACTGGTGAAGGGTGTCTGATCAAGAACAGGTACCCCCAGTAATTGAGAGAACTCCTCCATTGTGGGTACCTACTGATAATCTGGAAATATGAAGCAGTGATGTACAGGGTCAAAGAACTGGAATATAACACTCATCATGTATTCGTCAAAACCTGGGGTAACCAGACTGAGTAGTCGACTATGCCTTTTTATGAATGGAGAAATTTAGGGAACCCTTGAGACTAACTCCTTAAGCTGAGGAGGTACCCTTACAAAGTTGATCCAGATAGTGTTTTGGCGAGCGGATGCCATAACCTACAACAAAGAACAAAGATAAATCCCTTGATCCTTAAAATGGTTAGTGAAAATGATATGGTATGATGTCATGATGTTGTGATGTTGTGATGTCATGTTCGAACAATTAATCAAACACAAACAAAATACACAAGGTCTTAGGTTTAAGCTTGCATGAAGTTGGTGGGTAAGTACCCTCTTGAAGTTTTAGTTGGCTCAACCTGTCCTAAAAGAAGTAATCGTGTTCTAGGAGCCTCAATATCCCAAATCTTTCTCCCTAAGCATTGTTTCAGCACAAGCATCTGATTTGCGACTGAAATATCCCGAGAGTCTGATCTTAATGAGTGTAGCATCGAGTATCAACCAACTTCAGTCTACACCAAAGCCAACTATCTCACTACTTTCTAATGGCTATGTTGTGTCAACTAAGATTCTACGGTTAGTTAGTGCTTTATGACACCATGTGGCAGCCCAACATTCTCCTTGACTTAACTCAAGGGACACCGACACCAACCAATGTGTCACACTAACATAGCCATTGCTTCAACCGTATTGGTATACACCATACAGTTTTCACAATTTATTACTACTTACCTAAAATGCCCCCAGATCCAGGTATAAGATCTATACAAGAAATAAACCCAAGCATATCCCGAAATATAAAGCATACAAGGAAAACAAGTAAAGAAATAAAGGTGATCTAGCTCTAAAGGTAACCCCACTTTAAGTTTTCCCCAGCAGAGTCACCAATTCTGTAATACGGTGGGAGAACTGACTTTTAGGTTTTACGTTTTATCGCAAGTGTTGCGGATAGCAAGAGTCGCCACCGACTTTTCTTTTATCCAATAAAGGAAATAGTGAAAAGAACAGGAAAGACCTTTTGAAAATTTTCTGAGTAAAGGGGTAGGTTATGAAAAGGGAAGGTGTTAGAACCCTTTTCATCTGTAGTTATCTACGGGCTCTTAATCACTAGCTCGCTTTTGAAAATGCTTTGTGAATGTGTAAGTTTTTTTGATAATATTTTTTAAAAAAGGCCTAAGTGCGGCAAACTTCGTAATGATTCATGTATCGTTGAGAACGCATACAAAGTGTTTATTTTTGAAAATATTTCAGAAGAGAAGTGTATTGTGTGAAAAATGTTTTGAAATGTTCGCGAGCAAGCGATTAAGAACTATCTACCTACTCAAAAGTCTTTTGTTCTTTTCCTCTTCCTTTAGATAATGTTGTCCTACCATTGGTTAATAAGAATCCCTATCGTTGGATGTTAAGGACAAGCGCAAGTTATCGTACAGTCATAGAAGGCAACTCATAGGATGCTTTAGTAATTTTTGTAAGGTAGTAAGATCGTTTACCGAAGGCAACATCGAAGGTTCATCGAGGGACTACGATCATTTAACCGAGGGTCTTTGCTAAAGCGTCTCACGTTCGAGGGACATGATTGTTTTCCGAATGCAACAAGTGAGGTTACCCTAGAGGTAAGTGTGTGAAAAGTGATTTGTTTTCAGTTAATTTGTCTTGATTATGGTTATCTAACGGTTGATTTTAAATCTTGTCATACACGCCTAATTACTATACAGTAATAAGTAAAAGCGGTAAAGTGAGGAAAATAAAGTTTTACGCTATTACAAGACTTCGGGAATGGGGTACAAATAGTAAAAATGGGGGAAAAGTAAAAGTCTAATTAAACTATTACAAACCATAAGTAGTTACAATAATAAAAAATGCGAAAATAGTAAACTACGCGAAAATAAAAGAAAAAGGAAATTGTTTTATGATTTTATCAAGGAAATTAAATCAAATAAAAGCTATGAACGAAGATTCAAAAATTAAAATTCTAAATACTATTTTTTGGTATTTTTCGAATGTGAGAAAATTTGAAAAGAAAATAAAAACCTATTCTATTATTTTTATGTTTTTATCAAAGAAAGTAAAATTAAAAGAAGAACAAATAATAATAATAATAATAATAATAATAATAATAATAATAATAATAATAATAATAATAATAATAATAATAAAAATAATAATAACAATAAAAAAGAAATAAAAGAAACAGAGGGGGGTGCGAGATATAGTTGGGTGTGTGATAAGCATAAACGAAATGGGTTGATTTTGAAGAATTTCGTTGGGCCTAGAAATTGGGGTGATACCCAAAGCTAAGTTTTCAAAAAAGAACATAAAATAGAAATAAGGATGGTGTCAAGTTGAGATCACGGGGTGTTGTAAAAAAGAAGGCATGGGCGTTATGCCCAAAAGCAAGGCCCAATAGAGGTTTTTGTCTAAGCTTCCAAGTATGCTAAAAAAAATAGTGCAATGGACTTGTAGGGGTACAATTCAAAATTAGTGGCCCATGAGGGCAAAAAAAAACTTGAGAAAAAAAAATAGGGTTGGGCTTGGATCGAGTCGCAGCTGACTCGAATCCATCTCCCTCTAATACCGAAACCGGTTCTGAAATCCTAAACATTCATCTAGCCCCTTTCTAATTTCACGAAGAAGAAAAGCTTCTCTTAATCCTCTTCTCCATCAAACTTATGTTTCTTCTGTAAACACAACCGTTCAAAACAGAACAAAAGAAACAACATAAAACTCCCAGCCTCTCTATTATGATTCCAACTTCTATGCTCCTCTACACTCACGATTTCACCACACAATAATCAAACAACAACAAAAAATAGAGCATATTACAAGGTACAATGAAGAAATCAAAAGTGAAATGAAGCTAAATCAAAAACAAGAAAATCAAGTACATAGTCTTTCGCATTTCTTCTTCTTTCTCTACATTTGTCCGCTATTGTTGTGTTTGTTATTGTCTATGCGAGAACATTTTTTCTTCGAATCTTCTTCTTGTTCTATCAGTTATACTCAATGGAACAACAACAACATATAACATTTCTCACAACCAAATATATATTAAAGAAAATTATAAAGATGGAGATACTACAGTACCTACTGAGTCCGAAAATAGCAAAGAATATGGAGAATCCAAAGTTCCAGTTGCAAGCGGTTGTAGAGTTATCCACTGAGGCAGAGTGAAACTCGACTACTCCTGATGATCTGTTATGCTACACTTTTCTATCTTTTCTGACTGTTCCCGATTGCAGCGGTTGGAGACTTTATTAGGAATCATTTTGTATCTTTTTTCTCTCTTTTCTGCCTCTTGTTGTCCTCCACAAATCTATGTGTGAATACTCGCTTTTATAGTGAATCAAGACTATGTTTTTGGGGGGAGATGGGATAGCTTTTGAACTAATTTGATGCACTGCTTCAATAATTTTTTATTGTAGTTTTTGTATTTCCATTTTGGTGTAAATTTGACAAGTTTTGGACTGTTGTATGCAGGGATGGCTTTGGACTGGTATGCAGGTATGTACAGGGGCAACAAGACTGTTTTGGTTGGTAACTAGTTTGGCTGAATTTTTGCAGGTTTTAGAGCATGCGGACAACAATGCTTTTGTTTATTTTGTGCAAGGTTTGGAGAAGGAAAAGCAAGGGGCAGCAGGCTGTTTTGGGCTGCAAGGTAATGTTCTGCTTGTTTGACATCGATTTGGACAAAGGAGGTCTTTGGACAAAGTTGGTAGCTACAAAATAGGCATAGCAATACATGAAGAGCCAAGTTTGGCATAGGTTTAGGTTTTAAAAGACTTATGTAATTTTTTTTGTAACTTGTAATTTTTTGAATAAATGTGAATGAAAACTCCTTAACTTTGAATATACATCTCTTTCCTTTTATTCTTGATATTCAAAATTAAAGTTGTAATGGTGGATTATCTTGATGGTTTTTTTTGAAGAACTTGAATTCATGATGAATATGCCTTGCAATTTAAATTGGGGCCATGCCTTGTAAAAGCCTTGTAACTTGTGACTTAGCTTATTTGAATCTCAAAAAAAAATTGAACACATTTAGAAGTTTGAATGAATACTCCTAAACATTGAATTCAACTCAATTCCCACTTCTCAAATAAGCCTTAATTCAATCAGTAAACCAAGTTACTCATATTGAAAGCACAAACACAAGTTTTGATCACCACTTCACTTTTTGTGCCATGATTTGATAATCAACATCATAATATTGCCTTGTAGAAACCTTGAAAACTACATATGGAAATATGTAAGACCAAGAGAACTTTGTCATGAAGATCGAATGAGTCTCCATCAGTGAATATTGACAATTCAAACTTCATGGGGAAGAAACCCTAATTCCCCTTGAGATGCGCCTTGACATCAAAACCCTAAACCAATTTATTGAGATGTATCTCAATTCATGAACCACAAAGGAAAATTTCATCCCTGAATTCAAGCCTTTGAAAATAAATCCAAGATGTGATGATGACATGACTTTGTAATGCAAGAAAACTCAGCTGAAAACCTTAGTCTCTGACCTTGATAGGTGCAAATAATTAGTGTAAGATCTCAAGTTAACTCAAACCCCACTTATGAAGAAAGGGTCCCCTGATGATAGAGTGACAAGACCTTAAAATAGTCTCAGTCGAAACATCTTTGGTGAAACCCTCAAAACCCTAACTTCAAAATCCAATTCTCAGAAGAAACAAAGAAACAACCTTTATTTAATAAAGAAACCCAGAACAAAGTGAAACCCTAATTCGTACCAAACACTGCTTCTTGATATCATGCCTTATTGAATGAATGGATTTTATGCAAATGACCTAGTGAAAATGATGTGTATAAAATGCAAAGCCTAAACTAGATAAAAGTAGAATTAGGAGGGAAAATTTTGGGGTACAAAAACTTGCTAAGCATGGATACTCGTAGAAAAGGAAGGAAAAAAACAAACCATGATAGGCTACTAATTTCTTCTTCTCTTTATGAGACAATGGCGTTCTTCTTTTTTGGACCAACAATGATCATTTCAAATGCATCAGATATATCATCTTTGCTTATTTCCTTGAGGTCACCCCTGGCTGTAAGAATAACTGCTTCATCCATCATATTATTAAAAAATTTATAAGTTGTTTTGATAAAAAATTTAAACAATATCAAAAAATTTAGTCATGAAATAATCTCAAATAAGTCCATCCAAATATACATTTAGCTCTACAGTAAAGGACTAAAGCTCAATCAAGTCATTCCTGGTTAAATGCTTTTGAAAGCTGCATTTTTCTAGGCATGATTGCACAACAGCAAAAAACTTATATGATGGTAAGTTCAACATTCAAAGCTCTCATTTACCTTATTAGTCAAACCAATCTTCAGTACAAAATTCAAAATTCTGCAAGAGCCTCAGAACCTGAATGATAAAAAACATTCAGATCCAATTGAATACTGTCAATTTGATGCCTCTGCACAAACCTCCAATCCTGCAGGAGACAAGTTAAGAAATGTAAGAATTTTTGAAATGTTTTATATCCATGTGGAGACAATTAAAAAAATATATCCAACATATAATCCATCATACCTAGATGTCGAAACCATGTTCCATTTGTGTCAAGTTTATATGTGATTTCCTACCATGTTCATAAAACCTACCATGTCTCACTCCTGCAATTTCATTTACTCAACCAAAAAAGGCAGGCCAAATCAGATGCCAAAATTCATTTGTGTGACAGTTTTATGAAATGAAGGCATGTTGCAATCTACAAAACAGTTTATTATTGACAACAGATTTGTAACATCCAGAGGACCACATGAATTGGCCACATTTCCATAAATATAACGGCAACGAAAATGGCAACGACTCACGAATCACAACAACATAAACTACACAATGGTCAATACTCAATTTTCACACTCCCAATCACAGCAGGTACGCAACTGCTAGGTTATTTTTTTGTTGTTTCGTAACATTTGCAGGATGGTAACAATGTATCAATTGGATCTTGAGACTGTGGCTTACCCTGTCATAATTTAAAATCAAACTTCACCATTCATCTTCTCAAAATATAACTCTTTAAAAAACTCACAAACATCAATCAAAATCATCCATTCCAATTCCACCATAATTAGCATAAAATGAATCGATATAGTGAAATAATTATCGCAATAGTCATGATGCAAACCTACGAACCTCATTTTTAATCCAAACATAACCAATTCACATGTACTAACATCAACAATCACATGAACCTTCATAATTACTCACCGTAACTGAAATTATATAAAACAAAAGCATTCATGAATAATGCAAGGCATCATGAGCAAACATTATCATGTTAAATGGAAAGCAGCCCACAAAGCTAAATACATTAGATGTTATGATACATACACATAAACCTACAAAGTCAGCCTCATGTTCATCTAAAAAACACCATCTCATGCCCATTCTTTTCACCATACCAGAATCCAACCATCCTGCTCAACCACCAAGCCAACATCATGTACCTGCATAACATAAAAATTTTCATATTCAAAACCTGCATAAAATAGGTGCATCAATGTTACCATGCCACGATGAACTTGCAAGCCTACATTATCATTGTTTACACGCTACTGTACTAAACTTGCTTGCATCAGGGACATACATGATGCCATCAACATCCATGCTATTCGTACCAATATCTTATTCTTTTTTACTGCAGATAAAAGGAGAATTTACCATCCACTATATCTGCCGCCTCAATCCTCTTATTTTCACTATCTATTCTGCTATTATTCAAGTACATACCTCCTTATTTTAACAACCGGTACACAGTAAGAATTTTCAAAAACCTATTAACATCAGCATCTAGAATAGAGAAAAAATACTCATAAAACTTATACTGAGATAACAAAGACGAAGACAACCAAATTGCACCGTCCTCGGATTTACCGAATTTCGTACCATCACTTTCAACAAAAGAGGAAATGTAAAACAATAGGTACCAATAGCACCTTCTATCTGCAATATCTTCCTTATCAACTCAGTTCTAACAATTATATTGCCCCATTGATCACTACCTCCAATTTGAACATTAACACCCTAAAATCATTGTTGAAGACATCATAGAGAAATATTAATAAAAAAAAATCAAAACTCTAAAATCAAAAATCATAAGAAAAAAAATCTAAAAATCAAAAGCTATGTTAAAACAGAGAAATCCACAACATAGACTCTCTCCTTCGATGGTGAGGACGAGGGTGATGATGAATCATAATCTTGGAAAAAATCATAACTCAGAAACTTCAAAAATCAAAGAATACAATAAGAAATATTTTATGAACCAAATCTGTTATGAATACAAGATAAAGAAGACATAAAAGAAAGAATAATAGAAGGGGGGAAAAGACATACCTTTTCCGAGTAACGGAGAAAGGAGAAATGGAGACGAGGGAGAAAGGGGTTGACGACCGATTTGGGTTTTGAGGAGATGAAGGAAGAGAGAAAACGGGTGAGAGAAGAGAGAAAGGGGGGAGATTGTGAATATGGGGAAGGAGAGATAAAGATAAATGTGGGAATGAGAGTGGTATTGTGTAGAAGGAAATGAGAATGATACAATTGCGTTACCGGGTAAAAGAGTGTAGTATGAAGATTTGAAAAACTTAGGTGTCACTTGGATTAAAGGAATAGTTTGATTGGTTATTACAATTAGATCTAGTCAATTACTAAAAAGAATATTTTGTAGTGTAAATTTTGTTTTTCTTAAAGGGTAAGAGTAATAGAAGAAGGAGAAACGAAGACGAGGAAGAAAGGGGATGACAATTGATTTAGGGTTTGAGGAGATGAAGGAAGAGAAAAAGCGGGTGAGAGAAGAGGGAAAGGGAGAGAGATTGTGAATCTGACGAAGGAGAGATAAAGAGAAATGTGAGAATGAGAGAGATATTGTGTTAGAAGGAAATAAGAGTGATATAATTGCTTTACCCGGATAAAAGAGTGTAGCATGAAGATTTGAAAAAATTGGATATCACTTGGATTAAAGGAATAATCTAATTGGCTACTACAATTATATTTAATAAATTACCAAAAAGGATATTTTGTAGTGTAAATTTTGATTTGCTTAAACGATAAGATCGGAAGTGCACAAACATCTTTCAATATTAATTAGGTAGTAGACTATTGACAAAGTTTAGCCGGTATTAGCATGTACTTTTAGCATGGGTATTCTATGCACTCTCGGGAAGCATATGGTTCTAAGTTAACCATAAACTAGGGTCTAAAGCTGAAGCATATATATCATATATGTAATTATGTATAGAGATGACAACGGGTCGGGTCGGGTTTCACATTATCTAAACTCGCACCCGAAATCACCATCTGAACTCGAACTCAAACTCAAAGGTAATTCAGGTAGCAAAATAACACACATGTCCATATTCGTTGGGTTTGAGTTTTTCACTCAAATTCGAATCTGCAACAAAAACACAAAAAATACAAGAACAATATTGAAATTTGAAATACAAGAATTCGATCAAGGTCTCTCAAGAAATTAAAGAATTAAATTACAACTTTCCATCAAATTTGGTAACATTACAATAGTCTTAAATTTTTACACACACACACACACACACATATATATATATATATATATATATATATATATATATATATATATATATATATATATATATATATATATATATATATATATATATATATATATATATATATATATATATATATATATATATATATATATATATTTAGAAGTACTTATGTAATTTAATGTTTAAACGGATGTGGTTTCGAGTGCGGATTTGAATGAACTCAAACTCACATCCGAAATATCAGATGACATCCGAATCTAACTTGAGTTTGGGTGCAGAAGAACTCCACGGATTTGAGTCTGTCTGGTATACCTAATCATGTACTATCTTCTTAATAGCATTAAAAAAAATTTAAATCTGTATTTTGACTTGGCTTTATTTATTGAAAAAAAACATTGCTATATGCTCTATTAAAAAATTAAACACTATACTTTCAAATAAACCATGGAGTTGTGTTGCTGCTACTAATATGATAATCTTTCCCTTCCAATCAAAGTTCAACATTAATGAATTAAATTTTTATGTTTTGTTGATAGATACAAACTGCAGGTAATATGAGTAAGAAAAAATCAAGAAGAAAATTCTCAATTAAAGGCCATGTTTATTATGATAAAATGTGTTGTTTTATTTGGTTATATAATTTGAAAGATAATGTAAAGTGAAACAATTTGAATGTCATTATTGCACGCAATTTAATACAATATTCTTAGTGCCTTATATATGTATATTCTTACTAATTATGTACTGTTTTATATAATTTGGTTATTTAAAACAACATTCTTAGTTTGCCAACCAAATAAAAGGAGAGTTGAGTATGTGATTTTGAAATATAAGTGAAGTACACTTACTTTACTCTAGCAGATAAAAAATTGACAACATGTCCATAAACTTTTTCACATGCCCATTCCATTTCCTTTCCACGCCAATTTTCAACCATGTGATCACACTTCAGCTTCCTAAAACAAAATAAATCTCAACCAAACACCCCTACCTATAAGAGTCACTTCCTCTCCATCCATTAATACCATACCACCTCATCTCGTTGGTTTGCATTATTGTTTAACCAATTAATTAAATAATCAATTGAGTTTACCCTTTTAAAAAACATAATTTACTTTGTGATGATATTATTGTTGAAATATTAGATTTAATATTTAAATATAATTTATGTTGAGTAAGTTCAAATTTAATTATGATCGTATATAAATAGTCATGGTTTATATTATTATTTGTACAATTCAAGTTAAATTGGTATTTACAGTTCCGGTTAGATTCTTGATCGTGTTTTCAAGAATCACACGTCAGAGATCGTATTTTTGAGATCGTGAATTATTGTCAATCAATCGCTACGAAGATGAATGATAACAATAGCATTCTGAATTCCCTTCTAACTCTTGACGGCAAGAATTGGTTTTGATGGAGAAAACAGATGCAAACTCTATTTGGCTTTCATGAAACTCTAGATATAGTTACTAACAACGCTATTGTGTTGGCTCCTATTGCATCCCAAAATTTACTCTTTTCTTTTCAATTGTAATTGGCATGTGTTTCACTAACATATGCAATCATACATATCATTGGTTATATGGTTATAGGATCAAGGTATCTCTCTTTTGGTCTTCTTCAAGCACTAGAAGAGAAAGATTTGACAATCAATGCAAGGAGGGTGAGATATCCTCAATTTCATGATTACTCAAGCTACAAAGGCTTATCATGCCTCGAAACATCTCAATATGTCCACCAATTCGTCAAATTATTGAATATTGCAAGAGATTTGACTTGATCAACATTCTCCTATCTTTTGATTCTTGAGCTAGGGTTTTGATTATATGAGTGTATGACACATTTATGGGCAAGAATTTTGAAGCATCATCATCATCACATTGTGCAAGGCATCTTTATTCAAGAGATTCTCAAGCTTACTCAGAAGAGCTAAGGTTTTGAGCATTGAACATCATCTCTTATCATTTTCAGCTGAAATTATGGTTTGTGATAAAATCACTTTATTTTTTATTCCTTGAGAAAAACTTGATTCCATGGCCTTCTACATGTCACTAAGTGTCTATGTGTGAAATATTGGTCATCAATTTTAATCAGAAGAAGTTCAATTGATTAGATGATGAATGAATTGACTGAATTAGGGAAAAGTCAAATGTGCATCCAAAAAGTCAACCCTGACTTTTTATGGTCAAAATTGTGTTCTACAAGTCAAACAGGATTCATGGTTGAGATTTGATTAAGAAAAATTAGGAGAATCATCAAAAATCAAGAATTGTGAAAATTTTCCTAATTTAGAAAGTTAGGGTTTATGAGAAGTTTCCATTTTTAGTAAGTTTGCATGCAATGATCTGTTATCTTCATGGTCAATTTTCACTGTGATCAAAGCTTCAAGTCAAAACAACCTCAATATGAAAGTTGTTCTCCCCATTGCAAGCTTTCACCTTATTCAAATCTCATTACAATTGGTCCAATAAATCTCAAGTTTTCATTGATCAAAATCTAGAAAAATCATTGAAGCAATTGACAAATATTTTCACATGTTCAATCAGGTTCAAGGGTCCAACTTCCATGGCCAATTTCATGACTTTCCAAGAATTTTCTCAACTTCTCATCAACACCAAAATTGTTCATCTTTTTACGCTTTTTCTTTTGAGCACAAGATTGCATCAAATGATTCAAAGATCATTGAGTTATGGCAATAAAAAGAGGTTACAAAACCACAGACTCACCCTTTGGCATTATTATTGTTTTTGAGTTTTATCCAATTAAGGGTCATTCTTTTGGCACAAGGTGCCAGGTTCACACGCATACACCTCATTTCCATTAACTAAAATGGCCAAACAATGGGCATAATGTGCATGCATCATATTTTCAAAATTTACCAAAATTGTTGAAATGGTACAACTTGCTCATCTCTCTCTCTCTCTCTCTCACGTGCTCCATTTACACTCTTTTCATGACTCATTTGTGCACCAAAATGACAACGACAATGTTGCATTACATGAACAAAATGCAAATGACACATTTCGCTCTCATTTTTTGGTTTTCCCACTCAATCTCACTCCAAAAAACTTTCAGCTTTGAATTACCTTGCCACCCTCATCAAAATACCCTATTTAACACCCTCCTCACTTCATTACTCACACAGACGCAAGAGAAAGAAATAAAAGAAGATATGAGTATTTTCTTCCAAGCAAGTTTTCTTCATCTCTCTCTAATCTCTCAAGCTTTTCGCCTTACTGCTCATTTCTCATTTTCTGAAGTTGATAACACAAGGTTGGTAGGGTTTCTGAAGATCTGAAGCTAGCAAAAAGCAATGGACTTACTCCACTAGGTAAACTCTCTCTTTCCATAATTCTCTCATAAATAGCTTGAAATAGCATGTTAAGATCGTCATGCATTGCATATGGAGATTGAAATGATGGCATTTATTTGGTTATATGGATCTGTGTTTGTTTACAAATTTGTGAAATATTTGAATTCAATTGAGTCTGTGACTTCCATGCCTATTTTTTGCGTGTTTTATTTATCATTTTAAGTTTTGTTTGGTTTAGTTGTGTTACCTATTCTTCATACTTCATTTTTGTTTCTTGAATTTTTCAAATCCATGGATTATGGAGTGAGATAATGGATTGTGAGTTTGCTGAAAAACATGATGTGCTAGGGTTTGTTCATCGTATTTCTCTGGTTTTGTTTCATGTTGTTTGAAGAAGATGATTGCATGGCATAACTGGATTGGCTGATGCATTTTTGTTTGTTTGTGACTTAAAATTGAATGTGACTGATTGATATTGTTTACATGTTATTTTGTTTTATGCAAGCATGACATTAAATATATATTTGATTAGAAAAACAAAATAAGTGTTGGTTAGTGGTGTGTGTTAAATTGTAATTCATATGTGTCAAAAGAAGATTTGATTTGTTTAGATTTAAATAGATTTGAATTTAAATCTAGATTAGATTTTATTTAGTAAAGAGATATTTTGGGCTTGGGTTTAGCTTAGGGAGCAAGCTAACCTAAATCTATAAATAGAGGGAGTAACCCCTATTTTGTAATCAAGTCATTCACAGTATTTTGCAGTTGCAAAGTGAATTGAATAAAGATTCCACAGTTTGTGGGCAGAAGAGAAATTCTGCAGAAATATTTCTAGTGTTCTTTTATTTGTTTGTCATAACTAATCATCAGTGGTGGTCGAAATTCATCATAGTGTATTGGTGGATTTCCAACATCTGGTATCAAGAGCTTGTGTTACGATTCAAGGGAAGTATCAATCAAGAACGATTGAAGAATTCACGATGACAAGTTATGGGAATGCAAACTATCCAGCAACGCTGCCAATTCTGAAAGTTGACAACTATGAGAATTGGTGCAAGCAGATGAAAGTCCTATTAAGGTGTCAAGGTCTTTGGGACCTTGTAAAAGATGGAGTCGAAGCGCTTGGCGAAAACGCTTCAGAAGAAGAAAAGAAGAAATATACAGAATCTGAGAAGCCGAGTTATAAAGCATTATTTATAATTCATCAATGTGTCATCCCAGACAATTTCGAAAAGATTAGTGATTCAGAATCTGCAAAAGAAGCTTGGGAGATCCTTGAGAAGTCTTTTGGAGGCGCTGAGAAGGTGAAAGAAGTGAGGTTACAAACTCACAAAAGGACCTATGAACTGCTTCAGATTGAAGACAGTGAAAACATATCTGATTTCTTCACTAGAGTTACAAAACTAGTGAATCAAATCAAGACATGTGGAGAAACATTAACAACAAGAGCTGTTGTTTCGAAGATCTTGAGATCTTTAGCTCCTAAGTTCGACCATATAGTGGTGGCGATCGAAGAGGGGAAAGACTTGTCGAAATTGACAAAGGAAGGGATTCAAGGGACGCTCAAATCTCATGAACAAAGAATGAACGAAAGAGCTGTAGGAAAATCGAAGAGTGATGTGGCCTTGCAGGCACATTCAACAAAAGAGACCAAAGGCAAAGGAAAGTATTTCGACAGAAGTAGAGGTGGCTACAACAAATCGAATGGTAGAGGAAACCAAATCGAATGAGACATGTCGAATCAAAGAAGACCACACCAAGGCAACCAAAGAGGTGGTGCTGCAAACAGAGGAAGAGGTGGTGGTCGAAAACCTGATAAAAGTCACATTCAATGTTACAATTGTCAGAAATATGGACACTATTCGAGTGATTGTCCAGAAAAACGAAAGAATCAAGAAAGTGATGCAAAGCTTGCAAAACATGAAGAAGAAGAAGAGATGATGTTGATGGTTACAACAAAAGATGAAGATAGATTCAAGGACCAATGGTACTTGGATTCAGGATGTTCATCACATATGTCTGGAAGGAAAGACTGTTTCGTCAATATAAAACCCTCAACGAAAAATATGGTAAAATTTGCAAATGACAACACCCTAGCAGCTGAAGGTATTGGTGATGTTATGATCATGAGGAAAGATGGAAAGAAGTCAGTAATTTCGAATGTATTGTACATACCAGGCATGAAGAGCAATTTGCTCAGTATAGGGCAGTTGGTCGAAAAGAATTATAAAGTGTCAATCAAAGATAAGTTGATGAGCGTTGTTGATGCAAATGGGAAAGTAATCTTGAAGGCTCCTATGTCTCAGAATCGAACCTTCAAGATTGAACTTAATGTGATGGAGCACAAGTGCCTTTCATCTGCAGCTAGCAGAGATGAATGGATATGGCATTATAGACTTGGTCATCTCAACTTCAGAGACATCAGAGATTTGAAGAGAAGAAATATGGTTTCAGGATTGCCTGAAATTGACATTCCAAACGAAGTATGTGAAGAATGTGTGCAGGCGAAGAAACACAAGAATAGCTTCAGCAAGGATGCAGGAAGCAGATCGAAGTCTAGTCTCGAAGTCATATACTCTGATGTATGTGGACCAATCCAGGTGGATTCGATGGGAGGTAACAAATACTTTGTTATATTCGTAGATGATTTCAGTCAAAAGCTATGGACTTACCTGATCAAGAAGAAAAGTGAAGTGATCAAAGTATTTACCAAGTTCAAGTCCATGGTCGAAAGACAAAGTGGTCGAAAGCTCAAAGTTTTGAGAACTGATGGTGGAGGAGAATATGTGTCGAAAGACTTCGACAGATTATGTGAAAAAGAAGGGATTGTGCATGAGGTGGTGCCACCCTATACTCCACAGCAAAATGGAATGCAGAAAGGAAAAAATCGAACCATCATGAATATGGTGAGAAGTATGTTGAAAGGAAAGAATTTACCCAAAGAGTTCTGGGGTGAAGCTGTTTCGACCGCAACATACATTTTGAACAGAAGTCCTACAAAGAAGCTAGAAGGAATTACTCCAGAAGAATGTTGGTCTGGTGTGAAGCCTAGATTAAGTCATCTAAAAGTATTTGGATCTATTGCACATAGACATGTGCCAGATCAGTTGAGAAAGAAACTTGATGACAAGTCAAGTCAAATGATCCTAGTTGGATATCATTCGACAAGAGGCTACAAGTTGTTCGATCTAGAGAACAAGAAGATTGTGATCAGCAGGGACGTGATCATAGATGAGTTCAAAGAATGGGATTGGACTACAAATGTCAAGAAAGATTCAGTGGGAATCTTATTCAAAGAGCCAGAAACTCAAGTCGAAAGAGAAGTTCGACAAGAGGAGCCAGCAGATATACCCAGTACAAGCAGACCTCAAAGAACAAGATGCATGCCTGCAAGATTGCAAGATTGTGTGATTACATCAGATGATGTGATAGATGATGAAGGTGAGCTGGTACATTATGCTTTCTATGCAGATGTCGAACCTGTTAATGCAGCTGAAGCATTAAAGGATTCGAAGTGGGTGAAAGCAATGAACGAAGAAGTAAAGTCCATCGAAGACAACAACACTTGGTCACTTGTCGAATTGCCTCAAGGCAAGAAGGCAATTGATGTCAAGTGGGTATACAAAGTGAAGACGAATTCGAAAGGTGAAGTAACTCGACACAAAGCAAGACTTGTGGCGAAAGGATTTCTACATAAAGAAGGAATAGACTTCGACGAAGTCTTTGCACCTGTTGCTAGGATCGAAACAATCAGGTTGGTTGTTGGTCTAGCAAAAATCAACAGTTGGCACATATGTCAGATGGACGTGAAGTGTGCATTCCTAAATGGACCCTTAGATGAAGAAGTCTATGTTAAACAACCAGTTGGGTTTGTGAAACATGACGAAGAAAGAAAGGTGTACAGGCTACATAAAGCCCTGTATGGTTTGAAACAAGCTCCAAGGGCTTGGAATAAGAAAATTGACAGTTTTCTAAGGGAGAAGGAATTTGAGAAGTGCATAACTGAACATGGAGTATATGTAAGAAGAAGCAAGAGTAAATTGCTTATACTATGTCTCTATGTAGATGATTTGTTGATAACAGGTAGCTGCAAGAGTGAGATCGAAGACTTCAAAGTTGACCTTAGCAAGGAATTCGAAATGTCTGATTTGGGTGAGATCTCATATTTCCTTGGTATCAAATTCTACAAGAGCAGTAGAGGTTTGATGATGCATCAAAGAAGATATGCAGGAGAAATTCTCAAAAGGTTTGAGATGGAAGAATGCAACGCAACTTCGACACCTGTAGAACCAAGACTGCAACTGTCAAAAGATGCTGATGAAGATGATGTTGATCCAACCCAATACAGAAGACTTATTGGATCACTGAGATACCTTTGTCATACTAGGCCTGACTTAGCATACGGCGTAGGTATGGTAAGTAGATTCATGCAGAAGCCAAAGGTATCACATCTAGCAGTTGTGAAGAGGATACTAAGGTATCTTAAAGGAACTTTCAATTATGGCATTTTGTTTCCTGCAGTTGATAAAGGAAAAGAATGCAAGTTAGTGGGATACACTGATTCGAGTTGGTGTAGTGATGTTGAAGATCGAAAGTCAACAGCAGGATATGTGTTTATGCTAGGTGGTGCAACAATTGCTTGGAGTTCGAGAAAAGAACCAGTAGTGGCATTATCATCATGTGAAGCAGAATACATAGATGCTTCTCTTTGTGCATGTCAAGCAACCTGGATGGTGAACTTGGTCGAAGAGATAACAGGGAAAAATCATGGAGCAATTACCATGAAGATAGACAGCATGTCAGCTATCAATCTGGCAAAGAACCCAATAGCACATGGTCGAAGTAAGCACATCGAAATGAGGTTCCATTATCTTCGAGAGCAGGTAGCAGATGGGAAGATGAATTTGGAACACTGCAGAACTGAGAATCAGATTGCAGACATCATGACGAAGGGAGTGCAAGTCAAAGTATTCAGAAAGCTAAGGGCCATGATGAACATAGACAGTTTAGATACAATGAATTAGGTGGTGTGTTAAATTATAATTCATATGTGTCAAAAGAAGATTTGATTTGTTTAGATTTAAATAGATTTGAATTTAAATCTAGATTAGATTTTATTTAGTAAAGAGATATTTTGGGCTTGGGTTTAGCTTAGGGAGCAAGCTAACCTAAATCTATAAATAGAGGGAGTAACCCCTATTTTGTAATCAAGTCATTCACAGTATTTTGCAGTTGCAAAGTGAATTGAATAAAGATTCCACAGTTTATGGGAAGAATAGAAATTCTGCAGAAATATCTTCATTGTTCTTTTATTTGTTTGTCATAACTAATCATCAGTGGTGGTCGAAATTCATCATAAAGTATTGGTGGATTTCCAACAGCGTGGTCCCAGGGTGTGGTGGCATTTTGTGTTTTGATACTGTGATTTGTTTTTGTGATGGTTTGGAAGTGTCACTAATGCAATAGTGATACTTCCAAAGTGTTATTTCACACATTTTATTTGCTTTCCATATTTTCCATTATTTTCTTCATCTTCTTGAATTTATTTTAATTACTTCTGATGATCCAAAAATTCCATAAAAACTTATGAGTATGTTTTAATGTGTCAACTAATTTATTCTTATTTTTATTTGTTTTTTCCATTTATTTTGATATTTTATTTAGAATTTCTTTATGGATGTGTTTATTTGACCTGGTCTTGTGATTTAGGGTTTTGTTCTTGATGATTCCCTTTGGTTCTTGATCCCAATTTTTATACACATGTAGGAACATGTATATAGGACACTTGAGAACTAATTTGAGGTTTTGATCATTGATTTTGGTTCATGTTTGAATCCCTTTTTGAGACCTAACTTTTATGACCCCTAATTTGTGTGTTTGCTTGGTAATTAGCATTGTTTGAGCATTTGTTTGCACACTTATTAGGCACATCTTTAGATCATTTGTTAGAATATGACTTCACCCCATTTTTATGATTTTTAAGTCATTTTTTAAGCCTCATAACTATTTTCCTTGTGTGATTCAATGCATGCTTAAATGTTTGAATGTTTGTGAGCTTCATGAGATGTTTAGGGATGCACTTATGCAACCATTTAGGGTTGATGCTTGTCTCATATTCTTGATTGAAATACCATGAGTTAAATATTTCTCACTTCATTTTATAGGTCCTTTTATGCACCTTTGAGTGTTGAGACACTTGTGAGAAGTTTAACATGCTTTGCCTATCTTTGGTACCTTCCCTTAAAGCATTTCATGTTATCTTTCATTGATGATTATAATGCTTGAATGATTGATATTAAAGTTCATTTTCTTATGACTTGTATTATTTGACACCTCTTTACCATGATCCCTCTTCATCTATACTTGACTTGATGCTTATGTGCCTTTAGGAGGAGTTTAGGGTTTTAGTTTTAAACTTTACTTGTCTCAATCTTTGAGTATGATTTTCCATGATGCCTTTGTGATGTCTTGAGCTCTCTTATATGTATTTAAACCATGTATAAGCTTATTACCTTACTCTTTTTTTCCTAATGTCATTCATAATTATCCACTTCACTTGTTAAAACTAGTTCACTTCACTTGTCAACTTTTGCTTGATGCTTGTGTGCTTTAGTTCTTGTACCTTAAATTCAATACCTATTTGAACTTGTTTATATTATTGATACTTGTACTAATTAAATAAAATTTTCATACTTGTCTCTCCCTCTTCCCATATCCCTTCTCTTTCAACTTGTTTTGCTTGATAGCATTGCATGAGGGCTTGTGTCCACTTAGGATTGTTTATAATCCTTTCCTTGTGCGGTTGTGTTATGGATATTTTTCAAGCATGTTTATGTGATGATGATAAGTTCCTTATGCATTTGCTTCTGACTTGTGTGTCCCTTAATCCCCTTCATCTCGATTCACTTTCTTATGCCATGATAAGTTAGGCACTTGACACATAGAGTTTCACTTGTTAGTGTGCTTGTTTGTTTGCCTTCTCTTGTGATTCTTAGGTACATACCTCTTATGCATGACCCTTAGGGGATTTCTTAACATTATTTTATGTTCACTCTGATCTTTGAATGTTTTCCACTTTATTAAGACTTAGGTTCTTTCTTGAAATTTGTTTGAGTTTTGTCTCTCTTCACTATGCATGCTTGTTTGGACTAGGTGATGTTTGCTAACATGTGACTTTTGGTTGATAAGTTGTGATGTATTAAGTCTTGTTTAGACTTAGGTATCTACCTTTCGTCTCTTATTTTCATGAGTATTTTTTACATTGTTTAAAGTTGTGACTTCTAATTGCTTAATTGTTTTTCTACTTGCCTAGTTAGGTGATTTTCTTCTCTTTTTAACCTATGTTACTTTGTTTAGAGTATAATTAGATGGATAACATGTTAGGACCAGTAGCTTTAAGTTGTTTGCTTGTGTTCTTATAGCATGTTCATTTGGATGGTTAACCATTACTTCTTTGCTTTGTTTCCTTATTTGTTCAAGTATGATAGGTCTTAAGTTAGGAGATATCCATCTCTTGTATGCCTTACCTTTTTTCTTCTTTTACTTGATGTTTTATTGTTCAATTATCATCTTTCCTTCTACTTGTTTACTTGCTTAGGTGTCTACCTACATGCATTCTCTTTCTTCTTTGATACTTTCTTGTCTAAGTAGGTATGCTTTAGGTATCTTGTCTAAGTTCCTAATTTATGAGTAAGTGTCCACTTCTCGTATGATGTGTGATTGTCTAATTATCATATTTTCTATTATCTTGCCTTGATGACATGAATGTTACTTATCTAAGTTTAGTCTTTTTGTTATATTTGATCATGGCTTGAGTTTTGTGTGTTACTTGCTTATCTAAGTAGGTATGCTTTAGGTATCTTATCTAAGTGCCTAATTTGTGAGTAAGTGTCTACTTCTTATACGATATTTGTTTGCTTTCTTTATCTTGTCTAATTATTTGATTGCTTGCTTCTTCTTTTTCTTTCTTTTTTCCTTGTCAGATTTTCATGCTCCCCATAGGACCCTTTAGTTCATTCTTTTCTAAGATTGAACTAAGTAGACCTTAGGTTTGGAACCCGTGTATGACAATATTAGGTAGATCTCCTCTTATCTTAACTTTAGGTCCACAATCATGACAACAAGTAGGATTGAGATCCCCTTTTGATTTGTCTTTTTCTGTTTGTATCCATTCTAAAACTAAAACTTTTTCTTAATCAAATATCCAAAACATCTAACATTACTCAAACACTTTCAAAAATAAAGATCAAGTACTTAGATACCCCCACCTTCCGAGGGACCATCTAATGTATTCTCCTAAAAAAACACTCAACCAATCAAACCTCTTTTTCTACTTGGGGCTTTTTCTTTTGAAAACTTTCAAAAAAGGACATGCTTTGCCAATATTGTTGATAAAAAACATACAACAAACCAAAACACCTTTTAAGATGAACTACGAGTGCCCAGATCTCTCATTGCCCAAAGAGGGTACGTAGGCACAAAGGTTCCCAAAAGTGGCGGTCACAACTAATAAAAACTTTATTTTTGTATATACCCTTGCATGAATTTCTGTTGTACCCCAAAATTTTCCCTCTCTTTCTTCAGGAAATCATCTTGGATTTTCAGAGTCCCTCTGAAACAAACCCAAGTCCTGAATTGTCATTTTGCCCAAGCAAACCACTTACAAGAGCAAGATGATCACACAAGCTCTAAAGACAACGCTTTTAGCTTGAGAAAAATTAAAATTCTAAATACTTGGAATTTTTCTCTAAAAAATGAGTGTTTAAGAGAAAAAATCAGCGCTTCAGAACTTCTGGACCAATTCCAGATAGAAACGGTCAGAAGTTGCAAGCTTGGCTCAGCGCAGTCAGAAGTTGGCTCTTCAGCAGCTACATCTGTTCAATCAGAAGTTGTAAACGTGGTTCAATACGTAAGCCTCAGACAGAACATGACTCTTTCAGCAGTTACGCAAGTTCAGCTAGAATTTGCTAAAGGAATGCAAAAGAAGCAAGGAAGTCTGAAGGCTCTTTCAGAACATGCTGAAATCAGAAGATGAAAAGGTCAGAAGAGTGGGTGCTACACTGATACAGAATCTCTAAGCCCAGGAGGTCCAGAAGCA
This sequence comes from Vicia faba, assembly GCA_948472305.1. Taxonomy (NCBI): domain Eukaryota; kingdom Viridiplantae; phylum Streptophyta; class Magnoliopsida; order Fabales; family Fabaceae; genus Vicia; species Vicia faba. The sequence goes on along the minus strand of OX451736.1, from coordinate 67,652,031 downwards.
AATCCAAGGAACGTGTCAGAAAATCAGGACATTTCCCAGAACTTGCTAAGACAACAGGAAGCCAAAACCAGAGCATGGTTTACGTTGATTCTTGGTGAAACAGAACTGCTGGTTCAAAGTTTGGTTTCCATTACCAGAATATTGGTGTTGATAAGTCTCATCACCATTTAATGCTCATTAATGCTCCCAACCACTCCTGAACATTCATCCAAGTAACCCCTTCACGTGTGGCTTGGAAATTGCCTTTATGCAGGTTCTGGCATGGGGCTACACGCCACCGCCCACCTAAGAGGTCATTTCTCCCCAATCCACGTCTGCTGTTCCAGCCTAGGCTGAAAGGCTATCTGTTATCACAACTCCCCACCCCCTAATTGTTGTAATAGCGTAGATTTTATATTTCCGCTTCTTATTGCTAGTAATTAGAACGTGTATGGCAAGATAAAATCAATGAAATAGAAAATCCTAATTCAAAGAAAAAACTCTTGTATGCAATAAAACACACTTGCACAATAACACCCCTAGGGTTATATCCACTTGTTGCCTTTTCAAAAATGGACCATGTTACGCATGTAAAGTATCTTGGTAAAACAAACAAACTCAAAAGATCATAGTCCCTCGATGACGCTTTCGAAAGTTGCCTTACAAAAAAAATGATCTTAGTCCCTCAAAAGAAAAACTAAGATACTTTGCAACATTGCTATCATGGTCTATACGATGACCCGCGCCCGTCCCGTTCACATCCTAAACGCAAGATTGTCCACCAAATACAATGGTGGAACAAAATTGTTAAAAGGGTTAAAAACATAGAAAAATCTTTGAGTAAATTTAGGGGTAGACCACTCTTAGTTACTTGATCAAACTTGCAAAAACACTTGCCATTTTTCAAAACACACTCTCAAAACAACTTTAAAAAAAAAAACATTGAAAACTTTTTCAAAAGACATACACCTTTGTATACATCCCAACATGGATCATTACAAAGGTTGCCACCACATTGGCCTCTTTTCAAAACATTTTCAAACCCACACACACAAAGCACCATTTCAAACAATTGAAAATTAAGGCAAGTTGATCTAAGCAAGTAACTAAGAGCCCATGGATAACCATGGATAGAAAGGGTGCTAATACCTTCCCTTTCTATAATCTACTCCCCGAACCCAAGAAAACATCTCAAAGGTTTTTTTCTGTGATTTTTAACCTTTCCTTAGGATAAAATAAAAATTCGGTGGCGACTCTTGCTCAACCGAAACATTTGCGAAAACAAACGCAAAACCCTAGTCAGTTCTCCCACCGTATCACAGAACTGGCGACTCTGCTGGGGACTGTTTTAAGTGGAGTAACCTTAGGGCTTAGATCACCCTCTTGCATGACTAATTGTTTGAATTAATTGCTTTATATCTTGGCTCTCTTGTTTGGGTTTACAATCCTACACCCGGATTTGGGGAAACATTCTTAGATGGCAATACGTTGTGGAAACTGTGCGGGGTATACCGACACGGTTGAAGCAATAGCTATATTGGTGCGACATATTTGTGAGTACCGGTAACCCTTGAGTTCAATCAAGGAGAGTACGGGGCCGCTGAGTGATGTCACTAAGCACTAATGACCTAGAACCTTACTTGACCATCTTGGCCTTTCATTAGGGGTAGTGAGATGATCAGCTTTGGTGCAGTCCGAAGTTGGTAGATACTCGATACTACACTCATCGAGGGTTGTTTTCTTGGAATATTTTGGTCGCTAGTTAAGTGGCTAAACCAAAACAATGAACAGTGAAAACAATCCAATGATATTGAGCTCCTTAGAACCCGGTTACTATTTATAGGACAAGATTTTAAGCCAACTACACTCAAGAGGGTACTTACCTATGAAACCCCATGCAAGCCTGAAACTAGGGTTTGGTGTGATTTGCTTGTACATATGTTTGTGCATACATCATGAACATCATAAAGTATCATATGCATTTACTAACCACTTCAAGGGTTTAGATCTTCATCTTTGTTCTTGTTTTGTAGGTCATGGAAATTCCTCACAGAAAAACCATCCAAGTCAACCTTGTGAGAATCCCTCCTCAACTCAAGGAGCTCACATCAAGAATTCCGGAAAGCTCTCCCTTCAGTGAAAGACATGGTAGACTGCTCAGTTTAGTCAACACCAACATTGAAGAGGACATGATGAAAGTGCTATTTCAGTTCTTTGACCCTCTTCACCACTGTTTCAATTTCCCCGACTACCAGTTGGTGCCCACTTTGGAGGAATTTTCTCAACTCCTGAGAATTCCTATCCTCAATCAACTACCTTTCAATGGTACGGAAAAGGAACAAAAGCCTGAAGATGTTGCTCGAGCATTACATCTACAGCCTTCTGACATCAAGGGGCATTGGGAAACTAGAAGCGGCGTCAAAGGTTTCTTAGCAAAATTCTTGTTTGAGAAGGCACAAGAATGTTGGAATTCATTGGACCTACAAGCCTTTGAAGAAATTGTGGCACTCCTTATCTATGGGTTGGTCTTGTTCCCAAATCCTGACCAGCTTGTAGAGGTCAACGCCGTCAAAATCTTCTTGTCCAGAAATCCAATACCAACATTGCTTGGGGACATCCTTCACTCATTTTACACACGAACAATGAGAAAGAGGGGTGTTCTCATGTGCTGTACTCCTCTCCTTGCAAGGTGGTTTATTTCGCACCTTCCACAATCTGTTTTGAAGAATGACCAAGGCTCAAGGTGGTCCCAGCGGTTGATGACTCTTACTCACTCTGATGTACATTGGTGTTCTCGGTCCAGAGAAAATGTCATCATCGTCGATCATTGTGGAGAGTTCCCTAATGTTCCATTACTTGGCATTAGAGGGGGCATTACCTACAACCCTTGTCTAGCTTTGAGGCAATTTGGATACGCACGAAGAGATGGCCCTCACAACATGTTGATTCCTGACCTAGTTTTTGACTTCGACAACGATGCGCAAGGACTTCGCCAAAGATTCATCAGAGCTTGGAGGATGCCCAACAAGGTTGATAGCAAGACACTGGGACACAAGAACTCCATCCCTCTTGAGCCTTATCTCAAGTGGGTACGAGCCCGAGCCCAGAGTCTAATGATGCCTTATCCTCATGTTCTCCCTGTGATTAAAGAGCCCGTTAAGGAAGGAGAGGTTCCCTACACCATCCTACATCCTGACATGCCTACATCGTGGGAGGAGATACAGAAGAGTTGGATCCAACTCAAGGAGGAACGGAACACTTTTGAAGCCAGCTTCTACGCCAGCGAGAAGAAGGTTTTAGAGCTCACCCACCGACTCCATGAGAAAGAGACCCTCAACACCTACATCGCACCAAAGAGGATGCGCAACGTCTTTTTACCTTGAGAAGTTGTTTTTGTAATATTTGGCCCATGGGGCATTTATGTACTAACAAATTTCTTCTTATTAATATGACGTGCATTCTTTTTGTCTGCAACAATCGTGAATTTCTAAAATCCTTGAATGCATTGCATAAATAGCATCTCATGCATCATGTGCATAACAGGTACCCTTTTTTCTACAGGTTGCTTAAATCTTCTTCGCTGTTTATTTTTGGCCAGCCAGTCATCATGAATCCAGAATCATCCAGTGAACAAGCTATCAAGGCCCTCCAGGCCCAGAACGCCCAGTTTCAAGAAATGGTCATGAGCTTGGCCCAAGGTCAACAAGAGTTGAAGGCTCTGCTCCTAAAGAAGAAGAAGAAGAAGAGGACTGCGTTGTTCAACACCGGACGTATGTTTGGGAATACACTCCATAACGAGGCTGATCCAACTACTTCCTCTGCAGAGAGAGACAGTCCCCAAGGGGGAGGGGCTCCTAGTCCTGCAGTCTCTGACAACGAGACGGATTACAATGACGAACAATACCCTCCTGCTGCTGACAGATACAAGCAATTGGAGGAACGCCTAAGTTCCATGGAGATTCAAAATGTGCCGGGGCTGGATTTCGGAGATTTAGGGTTATCTTCTGGGGTGGTAATCCCACACAAGTTCAAGGCGCATGCCTTTGCAAAATACGACGAGGCTTCCTGTCCAAAGCTGCATCTCAGATCGTACGTAAGGAAGATCCAACCTTACACGGCAGACAAGAACCTTTGGATCCACTTCTTCCAAGATAGCCTTTCGGGGTCACAACTTGAGTGGTTCTATCAGCTAGACGGAACCAGTATCCGACATTGGGAAGATTTGGCTACCGCATTTTATAGACAATATCAATACAATTCTGACCTCGCTCCTACGCGTACCCAACTTCAGGGTATGTCACTAGGAACGGGCGAGGGGTTCAAAGAATATGCACAAAAATGGAGGGATTTGGCTGGCAGGGTGCAGCCTCCTTTGACTGATCGTGAGCTGGTTGACATGTTTCTAGGGACCTTGTCTGGTCCATTCTTCAATCATCTGGTTGGTAATTCCTCCGCTGGGTTTACGGATTTGATCCTGACGGGTGAAAGGATAGAAGCTGGCATCAGGTCAGGGAAAATACAGAAAGGTGCCTCCGCAAGTACTGAGAAAAAGCCTTTCAAGAAGGAAGCTAGTGCCGTCTATGGTCCTAGAAGACAAGTTAAGCCCGAACGCCGCCAAACCGTCAATGCCTTGGTAATTTCAAAACCTGTTGCTTCTCCTCAGCAGTACAATCAACAAAGGGGTGAGAGGCCTAAAAGGTAATACACTCGGCTGAGTATGACTTTATCACAAATCTTACCGCAACTGCTATCAACCAACTTGGTGACCATCAGAGAGGCTCCGAAGGTCGTGAATACTGCATCTCCTAAGTATAACCCAAATGTCCGTTGTGCTTATCATTCTGATAGCCCCGGGCATACTACTGATGATTGCTGGGCCCTGAGAAATAAGGTTCAAGACCTTATCGATGCGAAGGAAATTCAGTTTGAGGGACCTGAGAGGCCAAATGTTGTAACTGCCCCTATGCCCCAGCATAGAGTAAATGCCGTCGAGGAAGATTTGTATGCTGTTTCGGTGAATGATGTTGCTACCCCTCTATTGGCTGTTAAGAGGAACCTACTGCTGGCTGGTTTATTTCCGGGTTGTAGCAAGGGTTGCCTCCTGTATGCTGTTACCCCTACCGGTTGTCCGCTGCTGAAATCAGACATCCAAAGCCTGATGGATAGCAAAGAAATTCTGTTCAAGAAAACCGCTGTTCCATTTGGTTCCGCTGAAGAAGTATCTGTCGTCACAATTTTCAACAATCCTACCAAGGCCCCCCCGAGGAAGCCAGTCAAAATTATGTCTGTTGCACCCATTACCATTACTGTTCCGGGGCCTCTCCCCTATGAATCTGACAAGGCTGTCCCATGGCACTATGGGGCAGACGTGTATGTGCTTGGAGTGAAGCAGGAGTTCAACACCGGTACCAGTATCAGTAACATCACTGGTCCCGCCAAGATTACTCGCAGTGGCAGGCTTTTCTCGCCTGACATTGCACCACCAGTTATCCGAAAACCTCTTATCATCACACCCGCAAGTGTGCATGTTTCAAATCAAGTTCTTGTGTCTACTACTACCGCCGAGTCCTCTGATACTCGGGGCAAAGGAGTTGCTACCGATTTGCCTGCCCGGACAGAGGCACCAAAAAAGACCGCTGTTGAAGCCTCCCAGCAAGAGATGGAGGAAATCCTTAAAATCATTAAAAAGAGTGACTTCAATGTCGTTGAACAGCTGGGGCATACCCCCTCCAAAATCTCTATGCTATCATTGCTGCTGTGCTCAGAGGCCCACGCCAAGGCCCTGATTTCATTTCTGAAAACGGCCCATGTGCCGCAAGAGACATCTGCAGATCAATTCACTGACTGTGTGGCTAATTTGACCGCTGACAATGGTTTGGGTTTCTCGGATGCCGACCTTACCGCCAAAGGAAAAAATCACAATGATGCCCTGCATGTCTCTATAGAATGCAGGGGCACTACTCTCGCACACGTGTTGGTGGACACCGGTTCTTCCCTGAATGTATTGCCCAAGAAGGCCTTAGATCGGTTGGATTGTGAGGGCCTGGAATTGAAACCTAGTAACATCATTGTTAGAGCCTTCGACGGTTCTAAGAGGATGGTGCACGGTGAAGTAGACATTCCTATTCGTGTGGGTTCCCAAGTCTTTGACTCAACGTTCTATGTGATGGATATCCGTCCATCTTATTCCTGTTTGCTAGGTCGACCCTGGATTCACAAAGCTGGGGCGGTAACATCCACTCTACACCAGAAGCTCAAATACCCTGTCAGAGGGAAGATTGTTACTGTGCAGGGAGAGGAGGACTACATGGTTAGTCATCTGAATTCATTCCGGTATATTGAGATGGACGGGGAGTTTATTGAAACCCCCTTTCAACATTTTGAAGAGGTACCTCCAACGTTGGCGTCAGCTGAAACAGTGATTGAAGAGGACTTTCCTTTGAGGATGGCTTCCTTGAAGGATGCCCGGGCTGTAATCGAGAAAGGCAAGTGCGCAAACTGGGGTCAACTTCCTGACTTCACTCAAAAGACCGACAAATTTGGGCTGGGCTTCACTGCAGAGGCTCAGAGGGCTGTTTGCAAGGAAAGGATCAGAAAGCCTCCGGTGTTCATCACCAACCCAAGAGTGAATGCTATCGAGGAGGATGTAGAGGAAGCAGAATTTGACAGTTGGATCTATCTAACAACCAACAACGGACCAAGCAACTGGACGACAAAAGATTTTACACCTAATACATTCGTCACGCAGTAATGAACTCTTTTGTTTTCAATTTTTAACAAACAATATGTTGAAACTTTTATTGGCTCGGTGTCCTACCCGGGGCACCGTGGCTCCATTTGTGAGGGCTTTTTGTATGACATTTCCATATATCATTAAATCAAAACATTGGACGTTTGTTGCATTTCAAATCTTGTGCTCTTTTTATTTCTTTGTTATATATTGCAAAACAGCTATATTTACACACACTCACTTATACAGGTTCCAATCCACTCTGGATCTCATTGGTAACAACTCTGCTACTGCTAGTTATGACTTCAAAAATCCGATCAACTTGGACGAAGACGAAGGTGAAGATGATTGCGAAGTGCCGGGTGAACTCGCAAGACTGCTACTCCAGGAAGAGAGGGCCATTCAGCCGCATGAAGAGCCAGTGGAGACGGTAAATCTGGGTACGGAGACAGATAGAAAAGAAGTCAAGATTGGTGCCAATCTAGAGCTCAGCATGAAACAACGATTGATCCAGATGTTGTATGACTACATGGAAATCTTTGCTTGGTCTTATGAAGACATGCCCGGTTTGGATGCCGACATTGTAGTTCATCATCTGCCTACCAAGGAAGACTGCCCTCCGGTAAAACAGAAGGTCCGCCGCATGCGCCCAGAGATGTCCGAGAAAATCAAAGCTGAGGTTATGAAACAATTTGATGCCGGGTTTCTAGCAGTGACTTCTTATCCTCAATGGGTGGCCAACATGGTTCCAGTGCCAAAGAAAGATGGTAAAGTCAAAATGTGTGTTGACTACAGGGATTTGAACAGGGCCAGCCCTAAAGATGATTTCCCTCTGCCTCACATCGACGTTCTTGTTGACAATACTGCTCAACACAAGGTGTTCTCCTTCATGGATGGTTTTTCAGGGTATAATCAGATCAAGATGGCTCCTGAAGATATGGAAAAGACTACCTTTGTTACTCAATGGGGCACCTTCTGCTACAAAGTCATGCCATCCGGGTTGAAAAATGCTGGGGCAACCTACCAACGTGCCATGGTTGCTTTATTTCATGACATGATCCACCATGAGATTGAAGTATACGTCGATGATATGATTGCAAGCTCCCAAACAGAGGAGGAACACCTTGACCATCTGCGGAAGCTGTTTGACCGACTGAAGTTGTACAAGCTGAGGTTGAACCCAAACAAATGCACCTTTGGGGTGAGGTCTGGAAAATTTCTAGGTTTCATTGTAAGAGATAAAGGTATTCAAGTGGACCCTGCCAAGGTGAAAGCCATACAAGAGATGCCGACTCCCAAGACAGAGAAAGAAGTTTGAGGCTTTCTAGGACGACTGAATTACATTGCCCGATTCATCTCACATCTAACTGCTACCTGTGAGCCAATCTTCAAATTGCTGAAGAAAGATCAAGTAGTACGTTGGAACGATGAATGTCAGGCCGCTTTCGAAAAGATAAAGGAATATCTCCAAGAGCCACCCATTCTTATGCCACCAGTGGAAGGGAGGCCTCTGATACTATACTTGACAGTACTTGACAACTCAATGGGGTGTGTGTTGGGGAAGCATGACGAGTCTAGCCGAAAAGAGCACGCTATTTATTACCTGAGAAAAAAGTTTACCGACTGTGAGACTCGGTACTCACTGCTCGAGAAAACTTGCTGCGCTCTGGTATGGGCTGCTCGCCGGCTGAGACAGTATATGCTGACTCACACTACTCTGTTGATTTCAAAAATGGATCCAATCAAGTACATATTCGAAAAGCCTGCTCTGTCTGGAAGAATAGCAAGATGGCAAATGATCTTGACAGAATATGACATCCAATACTCAACTCAAAAAGCAATCAAGGGGAGTGTATTGGCAGACCATTTGGCACACCAACCTTGGACGATTACCAATCATTGAACTTTGAATTTCCAGACGAAAATATCATGGTAGTAACTGATTGTGAAGTACCTGGACCGGATGAAGGACCTGAGGAAGGATCCCGATGGTCTATGCATTTTGACGGAGCCTCGAACGCTTTGGGTAACGGCATCGGCGCCGTGATCATATCCCCTAAAGGTACTCATACTCCACTCACCGCCCGGCTGTGTTTCAACTGCACCAACAACATGGCAGAATATGAGGCATGTATCATGGGTCTTCAAGCTGCAATCGACTTAAGGATCAAGTTTCTGAGTGTCTTCGGAGATTCCGCTCTCATGATCAATCAGATCAAAGGTGAGTGGGATACGAAACACCCAAATCTTATTCCTTACAAGGAGTATGTGCTGACTTTGCTTCCCCACTTTGAAGAAATAACTTTTGAACACTTCCCAAGAGAGGAGAATCAGTTAGCAGACGCACTAGCTACGATGTCTTCAATGTTCAAGGTCAAATGGGACAACGAAGCACCCCGGATCATTATCTGGAAGTTGGACGAACCTGCATACTGCTGCGATCTTGAGGCCGAAGAGGTAACCGAAAAACCCTGGTATCATGAGGTGAAGAGATATTTGGAAGCTCAAGAATACCCCGAATGGGCGTCGGTCAATGACAAGAAGTTCCTGAGAAGGTTTGCGGCAAAGTTCTTCCTCAGCAACGGCATTCTCTACAAGCGAAACCATGATTCAACCTTACTGCGTTGTGTGGATAAGACAGAAGCAGAGAAGATCATGGTAGAACTACATGAAGGTGCATTCGGAACACATTCCAGTGGACATACCATGGCAAAGAAAATCCTTCGGGCAGGATATTTCTGGTCCACAATGGAAGCCGACTGTTACCAACATTCTCGAGCTTGTCATAAATGCCAGATCTATGCTGATAAGGTGCATATCCCTCCGGTTCCTCTGAATGTCCTAACGGCACCTTCGCCTTTTGCAATGTGGGGCATTGATATGATCGGCGAGATCCGACCGATGGCGTCCAACGGGCATCGCTTCATCTTGGTAGCAATTGATTACTTCACGAAGTGGGTAGAAGCAGCTTCCTATGCCACCGTAACCAAGAGCGTTGTGGAACGTTTCATTTGGCATAACCTGATCTATCGGTACGGCGTCCCGGAAAGGATCATTACGGACAATGGTACCAATCTTAACAACAAGATGATCACTGAGCTCTGCGAACAATTCAAAATACAGCACCACAACTCTTCTCCTTACCGGCCGAAGATGAATGGGGCCGTAGAAGCAGCTAATAAGAATATCAAAAAGATTGTGTAGAAGATGACAGTGACCTACAAAGATTGGCACGAAATGTTACCATTTGCTCTTCACAGGTACCGTACCTCAGCACGGACGTCAACCGGGGCAACACCCTTTTCCTTGGTCTATGGCATGGAGGCAGTCTTGCCGATTGAAGTCTAAGTACCCTCTCTCTGGATAATTAAGGATGCAGACTTGAGCGAAGATGACTGGATCCAGACTCGACTTGATCAATTAAACCTAATTGACGAAAAGAGACTCACTGTTATTTGTCATGGTCAAACGTACCAAAAACGGATGATCAGGGCATTTAACAAGAAAGTCAGACCACAAGAGTATCAAGTTGGGGACCTGGTAATCAAATGCATCATCCTTCCTCAAAGTGATCCCAGGGGAAAATGGACCCCTATGTACGAAGGGCCATTTGTGGTTAAACATGTGTTCTCAGGAGGAGCCATGATTCTGACCACCATGGATGGTGACGACCTTCCTCACCCCGCCAATGCAGACATAGTAAAAAGATACTACGCATGAATAAAAGACCCGCTAGGTTGACATACCTAGGCAAAAATAAGGGCTTCCCGGTGAACCAAAAGGGTTCGGGAAAAAATAAGGGATGAAATGAAAAAACCTGTACACCCGGCAAGTCGAAAACCTGAAAAGGCGGCTTGGGCAAAAATGGGTATCCCGGTGGACTGAAAACCCGAAAGGGCGGTCCAGGCAAAAGTTAGGGATAAAGCGTAACACTATGTCTCATTGAATCACCTTGCATCCAGATTTCGGCATCAACTATCGGGCTCAGACTTCGGCATCGATCAATCAGCTTCATCTTCAAGTAAGCAGCAAAGTGATGAGACGCTTGAAGACATAAAGGCAATAGCAGAGTTGGAACCCAGTGGGAATATTGTTTACATAGCTGTTTTGTTTCCTTTTCAAAATTGTATAAACTTTATGTTATTTGGCGGCGTTCTCTTACTAGGACGTCAGCCTCTTGTACAAAAAACGCCTATTTACAGGCAAACTTCAAAATCAATACAAATTCACTTTTCCAAACAAATTGCCAATTGTTTTTCCCTTTTTTTGTTTTGTCTTGCGAAGAACGTCCAATGTTCATTTTTGATATATGCATTTGGAATTAAATTTCTAACTCATAAATACTTGCATGCGAAACAAAGGATTGATTACAGGTGACATCAGAAACGGGGGCAATGTAAAGTTGTCCAGGCAGTCTAGTTGCTCTGTCCGCCAAGGTACCAAGGTAGGTTCAACTGAAGAATGTGACCAAGTTACCTCAACTCCCCACGGAGTAAGATTCAGCATTACTCTCCCCAGGAAGAGTTAGTCTATTATCAGCCCTACAACAGGCACCCTATTCCCCTAACAAGTCAGCAATACTCTCCTCCAGCAGAGTTGGTCTGCGGCCAGCCTAAAGGAAGTTGGGTATCCCCAGAAGATATCAACATTCCCCGGCGGAATACCAACACCCCAGTACAGTCTGAAAGTTTCCCCAGGAAAATCGGAATCCATATCCCCAGCAGGTCTTGAAGCTTATCCCCAGTAGATTCTGGAAGCTCACCCCCGCAGAGTACGGACGTCTCTCCCCGGTTTTATTCAAAGTTATTCCTCCCAAAGGCTTATAACTGGGCTATCCTCAGCTAATTACCACGGAAGATCGCCCTCGGCAAAGTTCTTCCAATCCCCAGCGGAGTTCATCAATGTTCCCCAACATAACTTATCAACACAATCCCCGACGGAGTTAATCATTGTTATCCCCAGCGGAGTCCATCATTGAGATCCTCAGCAGAGCTCTCATCAAAACTTCAGCAAGGTATCTTTTCCCTCAGAGTAATTCCCCTCAGAGTAATCTCTCCAACAAGTTTATTCCCCAACGGAGTCATCTTCTCCTACCGGTGTTTTCTTGTAATCCTCATCCCTAGCGGAAACGAAGAACTCTACTCTTCAACGTCAGCCCAGGATTTAATTCCCCGGCCAGTCGTCAAGGATTTTTTTCCTAGACGAAAATACATTCACATTTCACATTTCATACATCTTGCTTACATACGTGATAAAGTGCATACAACACTATCTCATTTTGAACATCATGACATCATGCATTTCATACATCATGACATTGCATACAACTGATGTTTTGCCTTTTCAGGGAAAAAGACAACCCAAAAGACAACTACCTTCAACTGTCACAATTCCAGATTCGATTCCTGTATCTAGCCAGGGCACATCTGTGAGTGATCAGTTTCCAGATTCGATTCCTGTATCTAGCCAGGGCACATCTGTGAGTATTCAGTTTCCAGATTCGATTCCTGTATCCAGCCAGGGCATATCTATCAACTATCACAGTTTCCAGATTCGATTCCTGTATCTAGCCAGGGCATATCTGTGAGGGATCAGTTTCCAGATTCGATTCCTGTATCTAGCCAGGGCATATCTATCAACTGTCACAGTTTCCAGATTCGATTCCTGTATCTAGCCAGGGCACATCTGTGAGTGATCAGTTTCCAGATTCAATTCCTGTATCCAGCCAGGGCATATCTATCAACTGTCACAGTTTCCAGATTCGATTCCTGTATCTAGCCAGGGCACATCTGTGAGTGATCAGTTTCCATATTCGATTCCTGTATCTAGCCAGGGCATATCTGTGAGCAACTGATTGTGGATTCGATACCTGTATCTAGCCAGGGCATATCTGCATGAAGAGACTGAAGATCAGCACATGTAACAAGCCAGGGAACATCTTTCTTTCTCAAAATACGCAAGTTCTCGCTAAGGAATCTCTTACGCGATCAACACTTTCAAATGGCATCTATAAGTCCATTCCCGACAAGGTTCTGTCACGTCTCCAGATGGCATCTATAAGCCCATCCCCCTATCCACCATCTCTCCAAATGGCATCTATAAGCCCATTCCCGCCATCACATTGCTGGTACTCCACTATGCGAGTGCAAATTTCTGGGCACTTTAGTGTTCAATCATCTTCCACCTTCGGATTACGAAAGGCAGGCCTGCCAATCTAACTCTTCAGGTGCAAGAAGATTGAACAGGGGCAACTGTTGTACCCCAAAATTTGCCCTCTCTTTCTTCAGGAAATCATCTTTGATTTTCAGAGTCCCTCTGAAACAAACCCAAGTCCTGAATTATCATTTTGCCCAAGCAAACCACTTACAAGAGCAAGATGATCACACAAGCTCTAAAGACAACGCTTTTAGCTTGAGAAAAATTAAAATTCTAAATACTTGGAATTTTTCTCTAAAAAATGAGTGTTTAAGAGAAAAAATCAGCGCTTCAGAACTTCTGGACCAATTCCAGATAGAAACGGTCAGAAGTTGCAAGCTTGGCTCAGCGCAGTCAGAAGTTGGCTCTTCAGTAGCTACATCAGTTCAATTAGAAGTTGTAAACGTGGTTCAATACGTAAGCCTCAGACAGAACATGACTCTTTCAGCAGTTACGTAAGTTCAGCCAGAATTTGCTAAAGGAATGCAAAAGAAGCAAGGAAGTCTGAAGGCTCTTTCAGAACATGCTGAAATCAGAAGATGAAAAGGTCAGAAGAGTGGGTGCTACACTGATACAGAATCTCTAAGCCCAGGAGGTCCAGAAGCAAATCCAAGGAACGTGTCAGAAACTCAGGAGAATTCCCAGAACTTGCTAAGACAACAGGAAGCCAAAACCAGAGCATGGTTTACGTTGATTCTTGGTGAAACAGAACTGCTGGTTCAAAGTTTGGTTTCCATTACCAGAATATTGGTGTTGATAAGTCTCATCACCATTTAATGCTCATTAATGCTCCCAACCACTCCTGAACATTCATCCAAGTAACCCCTTCACGTGTGGCTTGGAAATTGCCTTTATGCAGGTTCTGGCATGGGGCTACACGCCACCGCCCACCTAAGAGGTCACTTCTCCCCAATCCACGCCTGCTGTTCCATCCTAGGCTGAAAGGCTATCTGTTATCACAACTCCCCACCCCCTAATTGTTGTAATAGTGTAGGATTTTATATTTCCGCTTCTTATTGCTAGTAATTAGGACGTGTATGGCAAGATAAAATCAATGAAATAGAAAATCCTAATTCAAAGAAAAAACTCTTGTATGTAATAAAACACACTTGCACACTAACACCCCTAGGGTTATATCCACTTGTTGCCTTTTCAAAAATGGACCATGTTACGCATGTAAAGTATCTTGGTGAAACAAACAAAATCAAAAGATCATAGTCCCTCGATGACGCTTTCGAAAGTTGCCTTACAAAAAAAAATGATCTTAGTCCCTCAAAAGAAAAACTAAGATACTTTGCAACATTGCTATCATGGTCTATACGATGACCCGCGCCCGTCCCGTTCACATCCTAAACGCAAGATTGTCCACCAAATACAATGGTGGAACAAAATTGTTAAAAGGGTTAAAAACATAGAAAAATCTTTGAGTAAATTTAGGGGTAGACCACTCTTAGTTACTTGATCAAACTTGCAAAAACACTTGCCATTTTTCAAAACACACTCTCAAAACAACTTTCAAAAAAAAACATTGAAAACTTTTTCAAAAGACATACACCTTTGTATACATCCCAACATGGATCATTACAAAGGTTGCCACCACATTGGCCTCTTTTCAAAACATTTTCAAACCCACACACACAAAGCACCATTTCAAACAACTGAAAATTAAGGCAAGTTGATCTAAGCAAGTAACTAAGAGCCCATGGATAACCATGGATAGAAAGGGTGCTAATACCTTCCCTTTCTATAATCTACTCCCCGAACCCAAGAAAACATCTCAAAGGTTTTTTGCTGTGCTTTTTAACCTTTCCTTAGGATAAAATAAAAAGTCGGTGGCGACTCTTGCTCAACCGAAACATTTGTGAAAACAAACGCAAAACCCTAGTCAGTTCTCCCACTGTATCACAATTTCGTTAGCATTAAGATTTAGATTTTTATGCACCCTTTGATTAGAACAAACTTGAGTGGATCCTGTGGAGTACCACAGACGTGAGAGGTGCTAATACCTTCCCCTTGCATAATGGATTTCATTACCCTTTCTCTTAGTCGCGAGACCGTGTTCTTTCCTTATCTTAGGTTTACTCGGTGTTTCCTTTTCCTCTCTTGGGATAAATAAAATTAATGGCTACTCTTCTTTTGCCACCCTCGTGTTCGTTTTTTTTAGATGCGACAGTTGCCAATACAACAGACACACAGAAAACAACCCACAATGAAGCCAAGAAGAAGGACTGCAAGGTTGCGTGTTGCATTCAGACATCAGTTAATGTAGAGAACTCTAACACGATCTCTCATGCTGAATCGGTGAATGGGACATGTGATATTCTTGTAAAGTACTATGAAAGAGGTGAGAAAGTCAAGGTTGTTAAGTTGTAGACCCTGCGACAATAATATGAATTATTGTCGACATAAGAAGATGAAAAGATTACATAGTATGTTTCAATGGTTCAGAAACACATCCATCTCATGAAGGGTTGTGGTGAAACCCTAACAAATAAGATGATAATTGTGAAGGTAGTGTGTATGTTGACCATTCACTTTGATCACGTTATTGTAGCTATTCAAGAATCTAATTAACTTGAAACCCTAAAATTGGAAGATTTGGTTGGTTCGTTGGAAGCGCATGAGATTATGATTGTCGAAAGGAAAGAAGTTCAAGACTCGATATAAGCTCTGCATGATTAGTCATGGAAAAAATGGTGGTTCCAATAAATTCAAAGTCAAGTTCGATAAGAATCATGGAAAGAAGTATTGGTCGAATGCCCACAAGAATAAGGTCGATGATAGGGCTTCTGAATCCTCGAAAAGAGGAGGAGGAAACTATCAAAAGGAAAAAGAAGTGAAATTCTGGAAGCAGATACTTAATGTCACAGTGAATCTTATGACACCGTATCTGACACTCTTCAAGACAGTAATTTTAACAGCAGTAAAGAACACAATCAATTGTTTACCCAGTTCAGTGTGTAACAACACCTACTCTGGGGGCTACCAAGCCAGGGAGGAAATTCACTATAAGAGATATTAATTCAGGAATAAACCAACCTGTTTATCTCCTTCACTTAAGACCTACCTAATGCAACTTCAATCTAAGTTCAACTTAAACCTGAGTTCCTACTCACTCCCCCTCAATCACAGCAGTGATACTAAACAATTGATTAATGAAATTATGAAGACACTCTTCAGTACATACACTTGATTTTGCTTCACAGCTTTAATCAAGTAACACAAACACTCGTGCTTCAAAGCTTTGAGTGATACACAACCCTAACTTGACTTTGCTTCAAAGCTTTAATCAAGTAACACAAACACTCTTGCTTTAAAGCTTTGAGTGATACACAAACCTTATAATCAAATCCTACTCCAAATAACTTATCACAATGATAATTGATTGGATCACAGTAGTTACAACTATACAGTCCCTTATTGATCTTCTGTCAAAAAGTGTCCTTCACCAACAGTCTTCATGGGGAATATATAGGCAATTATTCTTCAGTTAGGGCTTTCACGAAAATAGCTACGGTTAATTAGGGTTAACCTCAAGACTTGGTCATAGGTCTTTAACAACCAGATTAGGGTTAAGCAGAGTTAACCTAATGTCCACGTGAGAATCTGATCTGGACTGTATAAACCAGATTCTTGAAAATTCCCAGGAATAACAAATCTGCACAAATGTTAGATCAGTACAGGATGTCTTAACATTGGTTATGACAACAAGAATCCTGTTTACTGATTTTGGTAGAATGCAATAAATATCATCATTGCATAATGAGCACTTAAACACTCATATTTAGCAGCTCCTGTATGACATTCTTTTTCTGCAGAATGTACCTTGTATCCCAGAATGTTATGACATCAGTCATGACATTCACACAACTGGTTTTACCAAAAAACATGCCAACAACCAAACACTTACAAACTCCCCCTTTGGCAAATTTTTGGCTAAAACCCCTAAACAATCAGAGATTAGAAAGCAGCAGAATTTTTAATAACATCTACCAAGTCTAATTCTACCAAAATTATCACAAAATCTTCTCCCCCTCTTTAGCCATAAATAGGCCAAAGATACTTGTACTTTTAAGTTATACAGTCATCCAAAAGGAAAAAATCAAAAGTCATTTGCATCAACAAGTACTAGCAGCAAACTTGTCAACTACACTGATCTTCAAGCACTGTCATCTTCAGAGGAGCCACTATCTTCAGCATTATGCTGGTCTTCATCAGCATCCTCTTCCCTTCCTTGTCCTTCATCCTCCTCCTGTTTTAGTCTAGCAATCAGGTCCTCAAGAGTCCTTTTCCTTGTGTCAAGCTCTTTGCAGGTTTCCTTCAGCACAACTATAACATCAGCTTTCTTGGAATGAGATTTGACAATTGATGTCTCAGCAGATGTCATGACAATGTCAGGAATATGTGTTCCCTGAAATAGCTTATAGTGCAAACTAAGAGCAGGGGCTCTTTTGCATACAGTATCTTTTTCAACTAGAATGTCAGGATACTGCGCAATGACTATACTGAGCAATGACTATACCAATTTTGTGCAGAATGGAAAATTTCATGCTCAGCTTGCTTGCATTCAGCTTCCATTTTAAGGGCCAACTCTTGACTTGATTTGCAGTGATGGTTTGACACACTTGGTTGTCAGTAACCTCAAGCTCATGGCAAGCATCATCAGGTCTTCCTAGGAATTTGTTTATTTCAGAGGGAGAGAAATTTACCTTCCTTCCTCTCACATACACACACTTAAAATCAGCTGACTTTCCATCAGCACACCCATCAGATGAATTTACTATGAATTCTTTGACAAGAATTTCATAGAAGTTGGTAAACTTTACCATAGTATTTATCAGACCAGCAATCTTGATTAGATCCATGATCTCCTTACATTCCATGGCACTGTTGTTCATCTCTCTTTCCAAAGCGATCCTTTTTAAAAATACATACTTCCACCTGTTTGCATTCTCTGGATGGTGAAAGGAGATGTTGTCAATGGAAACTTCAGGGACTTTAGGAATTTTGCTAGAAGAGAGTTTCCTTCTGAGAGGAATGTCTGGAACATTACTCTCAACATCAAACTCAAATTCTGATTCCTCATCAGATTCAGAGGGTTCAGGCTCCTTCCTTTTCTTGGCTATTTTTTGTCTCAAAGGTTTTGAGAGACTACCAACAGGTACTCTAGTTTTCACTTTCACTTTCTCTTTTGACAATCCAACCTTCACAGTTTCTACTCCAGTATTGTTCTCAGACCTGGTTTTCTTATGAAAAACATGATCAGTCTTCTCTTTGGAGAGGCTTTTGGCAGCATCCTGCTTTCCTTTTCTATTCATCATCCTTCTAGCTATGCTAGGGTTGATATTGGAAATTAAGTCATTGTCAGAGTATTCTTCATCAACATCAATAACCGGGGGTTCAACATCCTTCTCAGTAGGGTTCTGGTGATTATCACGATTTTCAGGAGATTTCCTAATGTTGTCATCAGGTGTCTCAACATTTTGAGTGACATCTGGATTCATTTCAACATTTGGACTAGCAGATTCTTGATTCAAAGGTACAGAAATTCCAGGTACAAAGTGATTCTCATTTAGAATCCTAGTGACAAGTCTAGCTATAGCTTGATGAACATAAATAGAACCTTCCCTATTTGCTATTTCTGGAGGAACAGAAGATGATGGTTGAGAGGATTTACCAGATGAATAGGCTTGTGATCTTCTTGCATGTCTGGTTCGTAGCTTCTTGACCTTAGTGGGGTCAGCTGCCAGTTCACGAAGAGGAGTTATCTCCAGAACATCAGAATCCATGCAGTTTGTGATTGCCCTAGGTTCTCGATCAGAGGATGCGGAAGAAGTAGTCGCCTTTGAAGAGGATGATGACATGGATAGTTGAGACATTTTGAGTGATTTAGAAAACAGGTAACAGTGATAGTGAAATCTTTGTTTGAGAGATTGGAGATTGTTGCAGAAACGCGAGAGGAGGGAGATATATGAATGTCTATTCAATTTCTTAAAATTTTGGAAAGAAATAGAGAAACAGATGATTAGCCCAATCAGAGTAGACTTAACTAAAATATCTCTCTCATCACTTGTTTTAAGCAAAATTAATTGCTACATTTCTTCATGTTGGCAAATACCCAGCTTGCCCCTCAAATTTTCAAATTGATTAGAATCAAGTGCCTTGGTAAAAATGTCATCCAGTTGTAGTTCAGTGGCAACATGTTCTAGTTTAATCGTCTTCTCCTCCATAATATCTCTGATGAAGTGATGTCTAATGTCAATATGCTTGGTCCTACTATGCTGAATAGGATTCTTGGAAATGTTGATAGTACTCAGATTGTCACAGTACAATGTCATAACATCTTGTGTGACATTATACTCAGTAAGCATCTGTTTCATCCAGATCATTTGAGAACAACTACTACCAGCTGCTATGTATTCAGCTTCAGCAGTAGATAGAGACACACAGCTCTGTTTCTTGCTGAACCAAGAGACAAGATTATTTCCTAAGAAGAAACATCCTCCAGAGGTGCTCTTTCTATCATCAACACTTCCAGCCCAATCAGCATCACAGTAACCAGTCAGAGTTGGTTCACATCCATGAGAGTACAGCAAGCCATAGTTGTAGGTTCCACTCACATACTTCAGAATTCTTTTCACTTGGTTGATATGACTTACTTTGGGTTCAGCCTGGTATCTTGCACATACTCCAACTGCAAAAGCAATGTCAGGTCTGCTGGCTGTTAAGTATAGCAGACTTCCTATCATGCTTCTGTACAAGCTTTGGTCCACCTTATCCCCACTTGAGTCTTTGGACAGCTTTAAATGAGTAGGTGCAGGAGTCCTTTTGTGACTGGCATTCTCCATCCCAAACTTCTTGACAATGTTCTTTGCATACTTGCTTTAAGACAGAAAAATTGAGTCTTCCATCTGTGTGACTTGCAGTCCAAGAAAGTAGGTCAATTCTCGCATGAGGCTCATTTCAAATTCAGCTTGCATCTGGTCAGCAAAATGTTTAACCATTTTATCTGACATTCCCCCAAACAATATGTCATCAACATAGATTTGAGCTACCATTATCTTTCCTCCTTCATTTTTGACAAAAAGAGTTTTATCCAAGCCTCCTTTCTTGTATCCTTTGTCAGAGAGGAATTTTTTCAACCTGTCATACCATGCTCTAGGAGCTTATTTCAGGCCATATAAAGCTTTCCTCAATTTGTAGACATGATCAGGGCAGTTTGGATCCACAAATCCTTTAGGCTGTTCCACATAAACTTCCTCATTTAAGTACCCATTAAGGAAGGCACTCTTTATATCCATCTGAAATAACTTGAACTTAAGGAGACAAGCAATTCCCAATAGGAGTCTGATTGATTCCAGTCTGGCTACAGGAGCAAAAGTCTCATGAAAATCAACCCCTTCAACTTGAGTGTATCCTTGAGCAACAAGTCTTGCCTTATTCCTGGTGACAATTCCTTCAGCATATGATTTGTTCTTATAGATCCATTTTGTGCCAATGATGTTTGTTCCTCCTGGTCTAGGAACTAACTCCCATACTTCATGTTGCTTGAATTGGTTCAATTCATCTTGCATTGCTCCAATCCAGTATTCATCAGTTAAAGCCTCCTTAACATTTCTTGGTTCAATCTTAGATACAAAGCAAGAGTTTGTAATGATTTCTCTAGATCTTGTAATGACTCCACTGTTAGGATCTCCTATGATGAGTTCCTTAGGATGATCTTTCTGAATTCTGATGGAAGGGTCTTTGTTAGCTTCCTTTGATTCAGATTCTGATGAAGTAGTTTTAGGAATATCATCCTTTTGAGTTGAGGTCTCAAAGAATGTCTCAACATCATATGGGACATTTGTTTCCTCATGGTAATCATCAACTATGACATTTATAGATTCCATCATAACTTTGGTCCTGGAATTGAATACCCTATAAGCTCTGCTGTTGGTAGAGTATCCTAGGAATATTCCTTTATCACTTTTAGGGTCCATCTTTCTCCTTTGTTCACGATCTGCCAGAATATAGCACTTGCTTCCAAATACATGGAAGTACTTCACTGTAGGCTTTCTTCCTTTCCAAAGTTCATAAATGGTGGATGATGTTCCCTTTCTCAAGGTGACCCTGTTATGGACATAACAGGCTGTATTCATAGCTTCAGCCCAAAAATGAATAGGAAGTCTTTTGGCATGTATCATTGCTCTGGCAGATTCCCGTATAGTCCTGTTTTTCCTTTCCACAACTCCATTTTGTTGAGGAGTTATGGGTGAAGAGAATTCATGATTAATTCCTTCTGAGGAGCAGAACTCATCAAACTTACTGTTTTCAAATTCCTTGCCATGATCACTTCTGATTCTGACAATGCATCCTTCTTTTTCTCTTTGAATTCTTTTGCACAGTTACTTAAATACTTCAAATACATCATACTTTTCCCTAATGAAGTTAATCCAGGTGAATTTGGAAAAATCATCCACAACAACATAGGCATATCTTTTTCCACCAAGACTTTCCACCTGCATGGGTCCCATCAGATCCATATGTAGAAGTTCTAGCACCTTAGAGGTGGTCAGATGTCTTGACTTTGGATGTGACATTCTAGTCTGCTTTCCAACCTGACATTCACCACAGACTCTCCCTTCATCAATTTGCAGCCTTGGAATCCCTCTGACTGCCTCCGTGGATATAATCCGTTTCATTCCTCTTAGATGTAAATGACCAAGTTTTTGGTGCCACAGTTTCACTTCTTTTTCTTATTTGGCAATAGAGCACACAGAAGAATAATTAGTGTTCTCAGACTCCCATAAGTAGCAGTTGTCTTTAGATCTGACTCCTCTCATTACAACTTCTTGTTTTTCATTAGATACAAGACATTCAGACTCGGTGAAGTTGACCTTGAATCCTAGATCACATAATTGACTGATACTTATGAGATTAGCAGTCAAGGCTTTTACCAGCAATACTTCATTTAGGTTTGGAACTCCAGGGCGATCCAAGTTTCCAACTCCTTTGATTTCTCCTCTAGCACCATATCCAAAAGTCACATAACTAGTAGTGTGAGGTTTAACATTATTGAGAAGATTCTTGATTCCAGTCATGTGTTTAGAGCATCCACTGTCAAAGTACCAGTCTTCCTTTGCAGAGACTCTAAGTGAGGTGTGAGCTATCAGGGCAACAACCTTTTTCTTCCACTGTTGAGTATATGGTGCCTTGTTAGACTTATGTTTGACAACTGAGGTCTGATTAGGATATCCATATAATCTGAAGCAAAATGGCTTTATGTGACCAAACCTCCCACAATGATGACATCTCCATCTTTGATACTTTTTCTTCATATTTCTCTGTTCTCGATGTTGAGTGCTATGTTGTGACATCTGCTTTGACATTTGTTTATCAGGCCTGATCTTTTTCTTGTCTACAATAGATTTCTTTGCTGCCACAAATCCTAGACCAGACTTGTTTCCCACATTTTGTCCAACCTGAAGGATTTCTTCTAATTTGTCAGTTCCATTTCTCAGCATCTTGACAGATTTGGTCATCTGGTCAAGTTTTGAGTTTAGCATTTGAACTTCCCCTTCTAGATGACTTATAGTATCAATGTCTGCCTTCTTCTCAGCCTCCAACTTTACTATGAGTTTTTTTTGCCTCTCATTTTGCTGACAGACTTCAGCACTTCTGATACATAACTTCTTGTAGGAGTCAGCCAGTTCTTCAAATGTCACTTCCTCATCACTAGAGTCACTATCATAGTTACAAATACCAGTTAGTGCAGTAACTAGTTTGGCAGATTCTTCTTTAGAATTACTTTCTGAGTCACAGTCAGACCAAGTAATAGACATTCCTTTCTTTTGTTTCTTAAGAAAGGTAGGACATTCAGCTCGAATGTGCCCATATCCTTCACATCCATGGCATTGAATTCCTTTGCTTTGATTTCCCTTCTCTTCAGACTTTGGTCTTCTGCTGGAGTCATAAGATCTATTAATGTCAGAGGGAATGTTCTTAACATTTGACCTTGACTTTGGGTCCATTCTCTTGATGAGTTTGTTGAACTGCATTCCAAGCATGGCTATAGCTTCTGAAATATTTTCTTCTTCATCCTCCTTGTTTTCATCTTCAGTATTAGATACAAGTGCTATGCTCTTGTTTTTCTTGTCGACATTGTCACTGATCCCCATCTCAAAGGTCTGAAGTGACCCAATGAGTTCATCCACCTTCAAGTTGCAGATATCCAGAGCTTCCTCTATAGCAGTCACCTTCATTGCAAATCTGTTAGGCAAGGATCTGAGAATCTTTCTCACCAGCTTTTCTTCTGACATATTTTCTCCCAATGCTCCTGAGGTGTTGGCAATTTCCAAGATGTTCATGTGAAACTCATGAATGGTCTCATCTTCCATCATCCTTAGGTTTTCAAATTTGGTAGTCAGCATATGAAGCCTTGACATTTTTACTTTGGATGTGCCCTCATGGGTAGTTTTGAGAGTGTCCCAAACCTCCTTGGCCAGTTCACATTGATGTACTAGTCTAAATATGTTTCTATCAATTCCATTGAACAAGGCATTTAATGCTTTGGAGTTACCCAGGGCTAACTCATCTTCTTCTTTGCTCCATTCTTCCTCAGGTTTCAGACTGGTTATCCCATCTTTCCCAGTTATGGTGGGATGGTTCCATCCTTTGTCAGCAGCTCTCCAAGCCTTTTTGTCCAGTGATTTTAAGAAGGCAATCATACGAGGTTTCTAGTAGTCATAATTTGATCCATCCAGAATGGGTGGTCTGTTTCCAAATCCTCCTTCTTTGTCCATAGCGCCAGAAAATAATATCCCTAGATCTCACCCAGTAAGACAGGCAGGGTGCCTGCTCTGATGCCAATTGAAATTCTGGCAGCAGATACTTAATGTCATAGTGAATGTTATGACACCGTATCTGACACTCTTCAAGAAAGTAATTTTAAAAGCAGTAAATAACACAGTCAATTGTTTACCCAGTTCAGTGTGTAACAACACCTACTATGGGGGCTACCAAGCTAGGGAGGAAATTCACTATAAGAGATATTAATTCAGGAATAAACCAACCAGTTTATCTCCTTCACTTAAGACCTACCCAATGCAACTTCAATCTAAGTTCAACTTAAACCTGAGTTCCTACTCACTCCCCCTCAATCACAGCAGTGATACTAAACAATTGATTAATGAAATTATGAAGACACTCTTCAGTACATACACTTGATTTTGCTTCACAGCTTTAATCAAGTAACACAAACACTCGTGCTTCAAAGCTTTGAGTGATACACAACCCTAACTTGACTTTGCTTCAAAGCTTTAATCAAGTAACACAAACACTCGTGCATCAAAGCTTTGAGTGATACACAACCCTTACAATCAAATACTACTCCAAATCACTTATCACAATGATAATTGATTGGCTCACAGTAGTTACAACTATACAGTACCTTATTGATCTTCTGTCAAAAAGTGTCCTTCACCAACAGTCTTCATGAGGAATATATAGGCAGCTATTCTTCAGTTAGGGCTTCCACGAAAATAGCTAGGGTTAATTAGGGTTAACCTCAAGACTTGGTCATAGGTCTTTAACAACCAGATTAGGGTTAAGCAAAGTTAACCTAATGTCCACGTGAGAATCTGATCTGGACTGTGTAAACCAGATTCCTGAAAATTCTTAGGAATAACAAATATGCACAAATGTTAGATCAGTACAGGATGTCTTAACATTAGTGATGACAACAAGAATCCTGTTTACTGATTTTGGTAGAATTCAATAAATATCATCATTGCATAATGATCAGTTAAACACTCATATTGAGCAGCTCCTGTATGACATTCTTTTTCTGTAGAATGTACCTTGTATCCCAGAATGTTATGACATCAGTTATGACATTCACACAACTGGTTTTACCAAAAAACATGCCAACAACCAAACACTTACAAGAAGATTAAAAAAGGTGTGCAATGCTACAACTGTGAAAAATGGGGTCACTTCGCCAAGAATTATTGGTACAGGAAAGACAAGGGAGCATCAGGTAAGGATGAAGGAGCAAACCTTGCACACCAAGATTCATATGATTCTAAAGGTGGTATGGTGGTTGTGAGTGCAATCTAAGATAACCATGTCGAATCTAAGGTTTGGTTCCTCGACTCAGGCTGCTCGAATCACATGACTGGTCAAAAGGTGTGGTTGACATATTTTGAAGAGTCAAAGAAGAGCAAGGTAAAACTTGCTGATAATAGTTTGTTACAAGCAAAAGGTACTTGTAACATAGTTTTTAAAACGAGTAATGGAGGCAAAGCTATGACTAAATATGTTCTATATGTACCTTGAATGAAGTTCAACCTGCTAAGTGTTAGACAATTGGTCGAAAAAGGTTTATAAGTTGTCATGAAAGATGGAGCTTTAAAATTGTTCGACACCCTGAACAATTTGGTCTTAAAATCTCCATTGTCGAAGAATCATACGTTTAAGACCATGATCAGTTCGAATAAGGTCCAATGTCTAAAAACTATTGTCGACCACAAGGATAGTCGGTTGTGGAATGTGAGGTTTGGACATTTGAATTTTCGATCACTCAATCAATTGATTACTCAAGATATGGTTATTGGTATTCCAAGTCTTGAGATACCTGACAAACTCTGTGAAGGTTGTTTAGTTGGAAAGCATTCTAGAAATTATTTTGTTTCGACTATGCCAATGAGATCATCATGCATACTTGAAGTGGTACATTCACATGTATGTGGTTCATTCGAAGAACATATAATTGGTGGAAATATATATTTTGTTTCATTTGTCGATGAGTTTAGTTGAAAGCTATGGATTTGTGTTATCAAAAAAAAGGACGGAGTATTTGAAATCTTTAAGAGATTCAAGATACTTGTCGAAAACTAGAGTGAGAAGAAGATCAAAGTTCTGCGAACATATGGAGGTGGAGAATACACATCCATAATGTTTGAAGATTTTTGTGCAGAACATGGTGTCGATCATGTGGTAACTGCTCCTTATACGCCTCAACATAATGGAATTACAGAAAGAAGAAACAAGACCACATTGGATATGGCGAGATGCATGTTGAAGCAGAAGAATCTTCCAAAATCCTTATGGGGAGAAGTTGTTTCAACTGCAGTTTATATTTTGAACAAGTGACCTACTAAGATATTGAGTAACAAGGTTCCTGAAGAAGTGTGCAGTGAAAAATGGCCATCAGTGAGTCATGGTATATTCTTGTAAAGTATTATGAAGGAGGTGAGAAAGTCAAGGTTGTTAAGTTACAGACCTTGCGTCAATAATATGAATTGTTGTCGATGGGAGAAGATAAAAGATTACATAGTATGTTTTGAAGGTTCAGAAACTCGTCTATCTCATGAAGGGTTATGATGAAAACCTAACTGATAAGATGATAGTTGTGAAGGTAATATGTACATTGACCTTTCACTTTGATCATGTTATCATAACTATTCAAGAATCTAATTAACTTGAAACCCTAAAATTGGAGGATTTGGTTATTTGTTGGAAGTGCATGAGATTAGGATTTTCGAAAGGAAAGAAGTTCAAGACTCGATACAAGCTCTGTAGGCTCAATCATGGAAAAATAATGTTGGTTCCAATAAATTCAAAGGCAAGTTCGACAAGACTCAGGGCAAGAATTCTTGGTCGAATCCCCATAAGATTAAGGTCTGTGATAGGGATTATGAATCCTCGAAAAGAGGAGGAGGAAACTATCAAAAGGAAAAAGAAGATAAAAAAGGTGTGCAATGCTACAACTATGAAAAGTGGGGTAACTTCTCCAAGAATTGTTGGTACATGAAAGACAAGGGAACGACATGCAAGGATGAATGAGCGAACCTTGCACACCAAGATTCAGATGATTCTGAAGGTGATATAGTGGTTATGGCTGAAATCAAAGATAACCATGTCGAAACCAAGATTTGGTTCGTTGACTCTGGCTGCTCGAATCACATGACTGGTCAAAAGGTGTGATTGGAATATTTTGACGAGTCAAAGAAGAGCAAGGGAAAACTTGCTGATAATAGTTTATTACAAGTAGAAGTTACTTGTAATATATTTTTTCAAATGAGTAACGGAGGGAAAGCTATGATCAAATATGTGCTCTATGTACCTTGAATGAAGTTCAACCTGCTAAGTGTTGGACAATTGGTCGAAAAAGGTTTCTCAGTTGTCATGAAAGATGGAGCTTTAAAATTTTTTGATACCCTGAACAATTTTATCTTAAAATCTCTGTTGTCGAAGAATCAGACGTTTAAGACCATGATCAGTTTGACCGAGGTACAATGTCTAAATACTATTGTCAACCACAAGGATAGTTGGTTGTGGAATTTAAGGTTTGGACATTTGAATTTTTGATCATTTAACCAACTGATTACTCAAGATATGGTTACTGGTATTCCATGTCTTGAGATGCCTGACAAACTCTGTGAAAATTGTTTAGTTGGAAAGCAATCCAGAAATTATTTTGTTTCGACTATGCCAATGAGATCGTCCTGCATACTTGAAGTGATACATTCAAATGTATATGGTTCATTCGAAGAACATATAATTGGTGGAAATAGATATTTTGTTTCGTTTGTCGATGATTTTAGTTGAAGATTGTGGATTTGTGTTATCAAAAGAAAGGATGGAGTATTTGAAATCTTTAAGAGATTCAAGATACTTGTTGAAAACCAGAGTGAGAAGAACACCAAAGTTCTGCGAACATATGGAGGTGGTGAATACACATCCAAGATGTTTGAAGATTTATGTGAAGAACATGGTGTCAATCATGTGGTAAATGCTCCTTATACGCCTCAAGATAATGGAATTACATAAAGAAGAAACAAGACCACAATTGATATGGCGAGATGCATGTTGAAGCAGAAGAATTTTCCAAAATCCTTATGGGGGAGAAGTTGTTTTGACTGCAGTTTATATTTTGAACATGTACCCTACCAAGATATTAAAGAGCAATGTTCTTGAAGAAGTGCGGAGTGAAAAATGACCATCCATGAGTCATCTAAAGGTGTTTGGGTCTATGTGTAACAAGCATGTTCCTGATGCAAGAAGATGGAAGCTTGACGACAAGAGTGAACCTATGATTCTTGTAGGATATCATAAAAATAGTGTATATAGGTTATTCAATCCAATTAATGAAAAGATTGTGTTGAGTCGATATATTGTGATTGATGAAGACTCTGCCTGGGATTGAAAATATAATGATGCAACTAACAAGCCATTGATGAGTTATGGTTTCGACGAAGAAATTGGTGAAGTAAAAGTCGAAGAAATTGAAAATATTTCAGTCGAAGTAGTTTCTTTCATTCCTGACACTGTCGAAGTCTAAAAGGGTGTTGTGATACGGTGGGAGAACTGACTTGGGATTTTGCGTTTTGTGTTTGCAAATGTTCTGGTTTAGCAAGAGTCGCCACCGACTTTATTTTATCATAAGGAAAGGTCAAAAAGCACAGGAAAGACCTTTGAGATGTTTTCTTGGGTTCGGGGAGTAGATTATGAAAAGGGAAGGTGCAAGCACCCTTTTCATCCATGGTTATCCATGGGCTCTTAGTTAATTGTTTAGATCACTTGCTTTGCTTTTCCAATTGTTTGAAATGGTGCTTTGTGTGTAGCTTTGAAAGATGTTTTGAAAAGAGCCCATCGTTGTGGCAACCTTTGTAATGATTCTTGTTTGAATGTATACAAAGGGGTTTTTGTCTTTTGAAAAGATTTCAATGTTTTGAAAGTTTATTTTGGGAAATGTTTTGAAATTGTGTTGTGAAGTGTGTTTGAAAATAGCAAGGATGTTTTTGCAAGTTTTGATCAAGTAACTAAGAGCTATCTTCCCTATTTTACTCAAAGATCTTTCCTAATGTTTTTAACCCTTTTGACAGTGTTATTTCACCATTGCATTTGGTGAATAACCTTGTGTTAGGATGTTAAACGGGACAGGTGCGTGTCATCGTATAGACCATGATAGAAATTGTGTTAAGCATCTTGGGCAATTTTCTTGAGGGACTTGATAATTTTTGTTTAGGCAACCAAGATAGCGTCATCGAGGGACTATGATCTTTTGTTTTGTTTTTGTTTTGCCACAGTACCCAACATGCATACCATGGTCCATTTTTGAAGGCAACAAGTGGATTGTAACCCTAGGGGTGCAAGTGTGCATTGTGTTTAATTTTCATGCATTTTTGTCTTTGATTAGGTCAAGCTATTTGTTGATTTGGATTTTTGCATACAAACCCTAATTCTCTAATCATGGCATAATTGAAAGCGTAAAGTGCGAGAATTTAAAATTCTAAGCTATTACAACATGATTATGGGGATGGGAGTACAATTTTGAATGGGGGGTATTTTGACAAGAAATATAAACCCTAATTTACTATTACATCCAAATTGAATTATAAGGCATAAATATTTAAATGTACAATATTTAAACGATCAAAATAAATAAATATCAAATAATGTGTATTATGCAAAAAAAGAGTTTTTGTTTACCTATGTATGTAAAGGTATTTTTAATGTATAAAGAAATAAATAAATAAAAAAGGATTAATTTTATTTGTTTAAGGGTAAACCCTAATTTCTTTAAGAAAATAAATACTATATATTATTTATATACAAAAATATATTAATATGTGTAAAAATGAAATATACTTAAAAAAGGGTATTTTTTAGTCAAAATAATAATAAAAATAAAAATGTAATATTTTTGTATTTTTATTCTAAGTATTTAATAAAATAAAATAAAACATATACAAAAATAAGTTATATTTTTAATAATATTTTCAGTGTGAATAAAAATAAGAAATAAAAATAAAAGTATAATTTACATATTATTTTCAAGTTTTAATAATAAATAAAAAGTATTTAAATGCTTTAAATGCTAGAAAAAACTAAAATAAAATGCCAAATAAATGTAAAAAATTATGAAAATATTTTTTAAGCATTTTTTATATTTGGAAATAAATAAACAAAATCAGAAAAGAAATAAAAAATGCAAAAATGCAAAAATATAAGAAATTGGGCCAGGGGGTGCAAAAATGAAAGTGGGAGGTGCCAAGAGTGAGCCAGGCCAAGCCCAGCCCACCACTTCATCTTCTTCCTCCAGCACTTTGAAAATACGCGCGCGCCTGTACAAACTTGGGACATCCTGCATACGTGATCTTTTACAAAAACTCACAACATCAAACTTGTAGAGAATTTCAAGACGATTCCAACCATATAAAACATTAAGCCTAACTCTCAAAGACCAGAGAGAATTTCTCTGGCCCTAAAATCTGACCTAGTTTTTTCAGCATGTTCATGGATGAAATTCTCCTAGCACACTTAATTTAAATGAAAGATGAGCATATGTATGGCTTCCTATCGATGAACACTACAATTTTTATTCACAAACCTAAGGCTAAATGTTCCTAAATAGAGAGATAGAAAGTGAGGAAAAACCTGTTTTATTTGGATTCGTATAGGGCAATGCAGTGTTTCTCAACAAGTTTTGAGGTGTCTGGTAGCTTGCCTGAACTTCACTTGATCTTTCCTAATAGCTAGCTTGCCTTGTATGTCCCTGAATCAGCCCATAGAACTCAACCTGCACAAGCTTGAAATGAAAATGGTGAACACTGTAAATGGAGTTACAGTTGGCAATGGAGGTTTGGGATAGCTTGAGTGAGTTGAATGGAAGGTGTTTGAAGCAAAAAGGGGCAAAACGTACGAGCCAAATGAGCTATGGCACTCAAGTTGCAGTACCTGCCATGTTTTGCCAAAGAAGTGTGATTTCTGGCTATGGGAGGTTTTGAGGCTCAAGTACTCGTGTTTCTTGCTTAAAGTACTCGTGAGGATTTTGACAAGTTTCTTCTTTGTGAAGCAAGAATGGGAAGTTGTGATTACAGGCCTGTACCAGCCATCAAATATGTTGCATACAATCCTCTTGGTCCCTACAATTTGTGGATTTGATTTGGCTTCTGAGATCTTGGCCCTATACTCAAAGATCATGGTTTGACATAAAACACACTTTTGCAAAAATGGAAATGTGCCTTTTACCATTTAGGGATTAGTTTTGTGTGCAATGTCCAAATGACCAAGATAATGCATCAGCTCAATGGATTTGCATTAAATTATGGTGTGTGAAATGGTTTAGAGGCCTGCAAACTAGTACAAGGCATGCTGGTTTGAAAATGCAACTTGAGTGAACATGATTTTGCCATGGATACAAAGTGAGTTTTTGCCAACTTCAAGCATTCGATTCTCCCTAACCATAACAGTGTTTGAGGAGTTATTGGACAATTTGGAAAGCTTACAACATGCTCTATAATCCATATTTGAAATGCAACTTGAGAATCCTAGTGGAACTATGTGAAAAATGGCCAAGAAGATAGGTCAAAATCCTGCCTAAATTAGGGAAAGATTTCTCTAAGTTAAAAGTTTTAGGGACCCTTGTTCCAAAAATCATAACTTGAGATCTAAGCTTCTTTTGAGAAAACTTTGTGAATCAACATTGTAGACTTTGTGGTGGAATACAACTTTCATGTTATAAGTTTTGTTTGAATCCATTTGCATCATGGTGAAAATGTGGGACAAAGTTAGGAAAAATTAAGAAAATTTCATAACTTAGAAAAATTCTAAGTTATGAAATTTTTTCAATTTCATAACTTAGAAAAATTCTAAGTTATGAAAATTTTTCAATTTCAAAGCCTAATTTGCAATTTTGGGTTTCTTGATGAACAAGTTTCACAATTTGACACATCTTGATGAAAAATGACCCTTGGCACTTGATTTTGACCAAAAAGTCAAAGTTTGACTTTTCAGTGTACAGTCAAATTTTGCTCAGTTGACTGAAAAATTCATCTGTCAATCCTATGCATTTGAGATCTTTAGAACTTATTGAATATGTAAAGATGATGCCATTGAGCCCTTGAGTCATTGGTTGAGCTTGAATTTCCCTTGGCTAGGTCAAAAAGTCAAAAATTGCCTTTGTACAGTCAAAACCCTAAAAATGACCATTTTGCCCTTTTGGTGATCTGATCAAATTTCTTGTGGAATTATGGTCCAAACTTGATCAAATGGTTCATATGATTTCATAATGTTGATGTGTGTCAAAATTCATGAGGTTTGACTGTAAATTGGCCACAGTTGACTTTTTCCCCAATATAGCTGATTTCTAGGTCAACTGTCCAATTGACTGGGCAAAACTCATGAGTATGAAAATTTGCTATGGACAAACTCATGAGTCCAAAATGAAGTATGAAAGTCAATTTGAGCATTTAAGGTCCAAAAATCCATGTGCAAACTCAACCCCGAGTTTAGGTCAACAATGCAAGGAGATGTCTTGAGTAGAGCAAACCCTAGCTTGATCTTGAGTTCAAAGAGCCTTGTGAGGGAAACTGTTGATAGAATGAGAGGGAAAATTTTGGGGTACAACAGGTGTGGCTAGCATAAGCCAAATACCTAAAAGAACAAGAGTTATTCCAGCAAGACTTCGTGACTATGAAGTGTTTGGTGATGATGAAGTCACACCAGATGGAGAATTAGTTCATTTTTCTTTACTTGCAGGTGTTGAACCAATCAACTATAGTGAGGCTTTGAATATTAAATAGCGGAAGTCTGCTATGGTCGAAGAGTTATAGGCAATCGAAAGAAACAACACATCGGAGTTAGTCGAATTGTCAGCATACATAAAAGCTATCAAAGTAAATTGGGTTTTCAAGTTAAAACACAATGTTGATGGGTCAATAGCAAGACATAAACCAAGATTAGTAGCTCCAAGTTTTCTACAAAGAGCAGGAATCGACTACTCTGAAGTATTTGCTCCAGTAGCAAGATTAGAGACTATTCGACTAGTGGTAGCATTGGCAAGCAACCAAGGCTGGTCGACATTTCATTTAGATGTTAAATCAAAATTTCTAAATTGTTCTTTAGACGAAGATGTCTATGTCATACAACCTCTAGGGTTTGTGATTTAGAAGGAAGTGAGTAAAGTATATAAGTTGCACAAAGCGCTATATGGCCTCAAGGGTAAAACCCCAATTCTACCCGACAATTATTATAAAATTGGAGTTATAAAAATTCAACAACTAAATCAGGATGCTACAATTTCAACTTAAAACAACGACACTCATTACAGATACATAACACATTAAACTTCGATGAACCAACGAAAACATAATTTAATCTTTTGAAACCAACAACTTCCATAAATACGCAGCAGAATCATAATATTCGACTATAAAGAATATAACATCTTTGTCCAACTGAAACAACTTTAAAAATAACATAGTACTTAATAAATCAATTTAAAATTCAACAACGGGAAATAAAATCAATAGTGAAGCAACAAGCGTTCATCCCCCTGAGTGTTACGTATCAGAGAAATGACACCGACTCGAACTAGTGAAGGTAAACCGCCTTCACTCTGGATTACCTATGCGTTACCAACATCGTGGAATATTAAAACAGAAGGGGTGAGATATCTAACAATATAATTGAACGTATGATAGACATTGTATTAGAATCAGTTCATGTAAAATCATCGCTTCACAACTTATAAACAACAACAATCACGATAACATATCAATGAAATATAATGATTAATTCATCAACACAACAACTCAAATATGTAACATGGAATGCGACTTGTTAATATGCACAGGTATGTGATACCAGTAGAGCAGAACTCCCAACTTAGAAATCTGCCAACAAATAGAGGTATCAACAAGGCATAAGCCTTCAACTTTATATTTGCCAATCCAGGCCAACTTAACGAGTATCAACTCCCAACATGATATGCTATGTATGCGACAACATGATTAAAAGCAAAAACGACAACAACAACATATAACAACATTGGCATAAGCCTATAACTCAATAATTGCCAATTATAGAGGTAACACAACAAAATTCATCACCTGCGACTTCAATAATTAATAATAAAAACATTACAATAACTTATATGTATCAATACTGTTATCAACACGGCCCTACTAAAATACTTCTACTAAATTATTTAGCTGATAAGCCTTTTAATAGGTTTCTTCTAAATTAATGACGTTATTATTTTCCTGCTACCTAAATTATCTCTACTGCTACTATATTTTAGTTACTAATGTTTCAGTTATTTACTACTAGCTCTGCAACTAAAACCATACCAGTTATTAACTCTGTAACTTAATAATTATCTCTGTTATTTTTGTGCAAATCTACAAATTGTTCATTTCTGTTACTAATAAATAGCCTCTGTTGTTATTCATTCTTTTCTAACCCTGCTACATACATTTTTGTAGCAAAATACTAAAGTAACAGAGATATAGGATAAACACAAACAATTAAAAGGAGACAGTGAATGGGTTTATGCCCCTCCACAAGAATAACTGTACCCCTCGGCACAACACATGGTGTCGATCGGCACCCTTCACTACCATATGTGTGCCGCTCGGTACACCATCCAATTCCTCCCAGTTCTACAACTTTGTACATATTTTTTCTGCGATTAATAGTTTCTTCCCTTACCATGATCTCAGACCAACACTACAAGTATTCACAGCAACATAAACACTATAACCACATCAAGACATGATAGTTTTCAACACTCGAGTCATTGATTAAATCACTGCAACGTTAGCACAATTATCACAAATATCAAACAACAATTTGTTCATACAACAATCACACATAGCAACAATTTTACATAGCCCAATTCCTACGTAACATGCATCATAATTCTCATTATAGGATCAGAATCCCACCCTTACCTTGGATTGAAGGTCGCTCTACAGTTTCCGATCGAACCTAGCTTTGCCTCTTTTCCTCTTCTCTGTAACTTCTCACGTAGAACACTTCTTCTACTCTTTTCCTTAACCCTTTTTAATTAACCTAATAATATTATTATAACTAAACCTAATAAAAATATTATTTCTATTGGGCCTAATTTTTACACCCCCTTAATACTACGTCTATCACCCAAAACAAGCCCAACAACTAATATTATTAATATTCTACAATTCTAGTATTATTACTAATATTATTAATCAACTAATTTAACCGACTAATAACAACACTACAACTTATGTCAACAACTCACAATATAACACAACATGTCAATGATTTCAACAAATAATTCAAAATTAATCGAAAATATATAATTAAATAATTAATTAAATCAATTGCCGTTACAACTCTCCCCCACTTAGGATCTTTTCATCCTCAAAAATTTACCTTGATCAAACAACTCAGGATAGGAGTCCCGCATCTTGCTTTCCAACTCCCATGTCATGATTTCTCCGGAAGCTCCTAGCTAGACTACTTTCACCAAAGCAATCTCTTTACCTCTTAGAGTCTTCATTTCACGATCCGCGATCCGTACAGGCATCGTCTCCACAGTAGGGTTATCTCGTACTTGAACATCATCCATATGAATCACATGAGATGGATCTGAAATATACTTCCGGAGTTGTGCCAAATGAAACACATCGTGCAAATTCGAAAGATTAGGCGGTAAAGCCACTCTATAAGCAACATTTCCAACTCTGTCCAAAATCTGATACGGACTAATAAAATGAGAAGTGAGCTTCTTAGACTTTAATGATCACCCAACACCGGTCACAGGTGTAACTCTCAGGAACACATGGTCACCTGCTTGAAATTCTAAGTCTTTTCTTTGCTTGTCATGATAACTCCTCTATCTACTTTGGGAATCTTTCATATTTTCTCGAATTAACTTCACCTTCTCAGTAGTCTCTCGAACAATTTCAGGTCCAAGCACCACACTTTCTCCAGATTCATGCCAACATAAAGGAGTTCTACATCTTCGACCATAAAATGCTTCAAAAGGTGCCATTCCAATACTAGAATGGTAATTGTTATTATAAGTGAACTCTATTAACGAAAGATAAGTATCCCGCAAACCTCCCTGCTCAAGAACACATGCACTCAATAAATCTTCCAACGATTACACTAGTATAAATCTTCGCCAACTTTGATACTGGAAAACTGATGTTAATAGGAATAAAATGAGCTGACTTTGTAAGCCTATCAACAATCACCCAAATTTTATCATGTCCTCAAGAAGTATTAGGTAATCCTGTTAAAAAGTCCATCGAAATGCTATCCCATTTCCATTCTGGAACTTCTAACGGTTGCATCTGTAACACCCTCTAAAACCCCGCATATAATTTTCGCGAATATTAAAAATTATAAACTCAGAGTACATGTAATAACCGAGGAATGCTACAATTCTCTTTTAATAAAATAAATTCCTGTCATGCATAATTTTAATGGTAACTCATACATGTCTACACAGCGGAATAATTTATTTAATAAAATCAAATGTTATAATATTTTCCAAAATCATCAGGGATTAACACCTGGAAAAGTCAACGTCATATTATAACAATTAAAAGAAAATAAACGAGTCTGACTAAAGCAGCTCGACAACCGAACGTTCCCGGAGTTACAACTATCAGAGCATGACCCGGACATACTAAAACGAAACTAAACTAGACACGATAGGCCTTCGCCAAGCACCTGAGCGAAGCTCCTCAATCTGAAATATTCAACAGTAAGGGTGAGCTTCTCAAATATACATTTGGTTATACATTCATAACAATCAATTCACGAAATCATAAGCATCACCCAATAATTAGCATATTTCATAGTTTACAAAACCTTTACAATTCATATATCCATGACATATTGCCTTTCATATTTGCAAATATTCATCAAACATCATCAACCATTTATCAAATCATACGTGCATACAAACAATCAAATATACATTGGAAAAATCATCCATTCATGTTATATTCGAGTAATGCAACACACCCATGCATGTGGTACCACTTCACCGCCCCATTAAATCGCGGGTCACGGATAACTCACCGTTCCATTATATCGCGGACACGGCTACCACCTCAACGTTCCATTAAATCGCGGACACGTATATTGGCCACCATGTTAATTCCACACAATGGGAATTAACAAATGCAACATGATATGTAAGTATGTAACACTCAGCATACTATGAACATCGATCAACATATCATGCACATCAACAATATCAAACATAACATGATATGAAATAGCATGTAACCACTCAGCATACCATTTAAACATCAATCATATCAAGTTACGAATAGCATGTAATCACTCAGCATACTATTCAAACATCAACCAATCACATCAATTATATCGTAATTCATGCTCGATAACGTATCTAAAAGCATGGCAATAAAAATCCAACATCAAAACACTGAAACCAAGATTCAGAAAATCATCACAGCAGAGCAACACGGGCACCCGTGTTGTGCAACACGGCCCGTGTTGTGCAACACGGCCCGTGTTGTGCAGCACGTCCAGAAAAACGCACATTTAATTTTTTATCAGTACAGGGGCTCTGACACGGGCACCCGTGTTGTGCAACACGGCCCGTGTCGTGCAACCAGAGTGCACCATCTCCCAACTCAGAAGAGCAACACGGGCACCCGTGTTGTGCAACACGGCCCGTGTTGCTGAGCGCGCACAGGATTTTCCTGAACCTGCAGCAGCTCAGAAACAGCAGTCCAAACGCGGAAAAACGTCCGCCGAAACGCGCATTTCAGTACCTAACGCATCGAGGTTGCACGATTCACAACAACACTACAATATCCAAGTTACCAACAATTATTATAATAACCTTAATCGGGGATTAACCGTCCTTTTGGGGAATTCTACGGACACTGAGGTTATCCCTACAACTTCCAAGGTAAATTCACGATCATGATATATACTCCCAATTCCTCATTTGGGACCTAAAACTCTCAATGATTCATAAAAATTGGGAACCTAACCCTTTTCTAACAAGGTTCAGTCCTACGGTTATCGATCCCTAGAAATATCTAACAATTGGGATTTCCTACGATTACCCGAATCACCGTACATAAACCCATAAACAAATATAAATCGAGTATAAACCCCCCTTACCTTATCAATTAGCAGCTTTGAGTTCTTGGGCGATGTTCTTCGTTCTCCGTTCTTCAGAGCTCTATTTTCCCAAATTCCAACTTCTGTTCTTACGTGAAAACCAAAAATGAGAAAATGGCCTAAGTCCCAAACATAACTTTATTTCTCTGCACCCCCACTCTTTACTAACAACATCTAAGCCCAATAACATAAAAAA
Source organism: Vicia faba (assembly GCA_948472305.1). Lineage (NCBI taxonomy): Eukaryota > Viridiplantae > Streptophyta > Magnoliopsida > Fabales > Fabaceae > Vicia > Vicia faba. Next base: position 67,614,004 of record OX451736.1, on the reverse strand, counting down.
TCCCAATATTCCTTATTTCTTTTATTTTCCTCAAATACTCCAAAATAAATAATTCTTTTTATTTTATTAATTCTAATAAAATAAATTCCCAAATTTAAATAATTCAATTAATTGAAAACGGGGTGTTACAACTCTCCCCCACTAAAAGAGTTTTCGTCCTCGAAAACATACCTTAGACGAACAGCTCAGGATAAGCCTCTTTCATCTGGCTCTCCAGCTCCCAAGTGATATTTCCATCTGCTGGACCTCCCCAAGCAACCTTCACTAATGCTATCTCTTTACCTCTTAACTGTTTCACTTCTCGATCTTCTATCCTCATAGGCAATGTTTCTACTGTCAGGTTATCTCTCACCTGTACATCATCTATTTGGATTACATGAGATGGGTCTGGAATGTATCTCCTCAACTGAGAAACATGAAAAACATCATGCAAATTCGCAAGTCTCGGAGGTAAAGCAATACGATAAGCAACTTCTCCAACTCTTCCCGTAATCTGAAACGGACCAATAAAACGCGGAGTCAACTTCTTAGACTTCAACGCCCGACCAATACCCGTCATCGGAGTAACTCTCATAAACACATGATCTCCAGCACTGAATTCTAAATTCTTTCTCCTCTTATCATGATAACTTTTCTGACGACTCTGAGAAGCTCTCATCTTCTCTTGAATCAATTTGATCTTTTCGGTAGTCTGCTGAACAATCTCTGGCCCAATTACCGAACTCTCTCCAGATTCATACCAACACAAAGGCGTCCTACACCGTCTACCATACAATGCCTCAAACGGAGCCATACCAATACTCGAATGGTAACTATTGTTATAAGTAAACTCAATCAATGGCAAATAGCTATCCCAAGCTCCACCTTTCTCTAAAACACAAGCACGCAATAAATCTTCCAACGATTGAATCGTCCTCTCCGTCTGTCCATCAGTCTGAGGGTGGTAAGCTGAACTCAATCTCAACTTAGTACCCAAAGCCTTCTGCAATCCTTCCCAAAATTTCGAAGTGAACCTCGGATCTCTATCTGACACAATACTAGAAGGAACTCCATGCAAACTCACTATTTTCTCAATATACAACTGTGCCAATCTCTCCATCGAGTAATCCATTCGCACCGGTATAAAATGAGCAGACTTAGTCAACCTATCCACAACGACCCATATTGCTTCACAATTCATCGGAGTCCTTGGCAACCCAGATACAAAATCCATAGAAATACTATCCCACTTCCATTCTGGAATAAACATCGGTTGCATAAACCCAGACGGCTTTTGATGCTCAATCTTCGATTTCTGACAGATTAAACATGCATACACAAATTCAGCTATTTCCTTTTTCATTCCCGGCCACCAAAACAATTTCTTCAAATCATGATACGTTTTCGTGGCACCCGGATGAATGCTCATTCCACTGCGATGTCCTTCCTCTAATATACTTTTCTTGATTTCTGCGACATCTGGAACACAAACTCTATCGCCAAATCTCATAACATCGTTCTCATCAATTCTAAACTCACCACCTTGATCTTGGTTGATCAATGTCAATTTATCAACTAAATTAACATCAGATTTTTGCCCGATCCTGATCTCTTCTAGAATACCACTAGTAAGTTTCAACATACCCAAACGAACACACTTCGGAGTACTTTCACAAACCAAACTCAAATCTCGGAATTGCTCAATTAAATCCAATTCACGAACCATCATCATAGACATATGCAAGGACTTCCTGCTCAAAGCATCTGCAACTACATTTGCCTTACCAGGATGGTAATTCAAACCAAAATCATAATCTTTGAGGAATTCTAACCACCTTCTTTGCCTCATATTGAGCTCTTTCTGATCGAAAAGATACTTCAAACTCTTATGATCACTATACACTTCAAACCTCGAACCATACAGATAATGTCTCCACAATTTCAAGACAAACACAACTGCTGCCAACTCTAAGTCATGAGTAGGATAGTTCCTTTCATGAACCTTCAACTGTCTCGAAGCATACGCAACTACCTGCTGATTCTGCATTAAAACACCACCTAAACCCAACAGAGATGCATCACAATAGACCACAAAAGATTCCACCGGATTCGGCAAAATCAGAATAGGAGCACTTGTCAATCTCCGCTTCAATTCTTGGAAACCTTTCTCACAATCAGAATCCCAAATAAACGCTTGTCCTTTACGAGTCAACTTCGTCAACGGCAATGCTAACTTTGAGAATCCTTCGATAAACTTTCTGTAATAACCTGCAAGACCAAGAAAACTTCTGATTTCCGAAACAGTCTTCGGCGCTTCCCACTGAGATACCGCTTCTACTTTCGTAGGATCCACTGCAATACCATTCTTAGAAATCACATGTCCAAGAAAACTAACTTCATTCAGCCAGAACTCACATTTGGACAACTTTGCATACAACTTCTTATCTTTCAACAACTCTAACACAATTCTGAGATGTTCCGCATGTTCTTCGTCATTCTCGGAATAAATCAGAATGTCGTCAATAAAAACCACAACAAACTTATCCAGATATGGGTGAAAAATCCTATTCATATATTCCATGAAAACACCAGGTGCATTAGTAACTCCGAACGGCATAACAGAATATTCATAATGCCCATACCTCGTTCGAAAAGCAGTCTTTTGAATATCTTCCGCTTTCACACGAATCTGATGATATCCAGATCTCAAATCAATCTTACTGAATACACTGGCTCCAATTAACTGATCCATTAAATCATCAATCCTCGGTAACGGGTACCGATTCTTAATGGTTACCTTGTTCAATTGCCTGTAATCAACACACAGTCTCATAGAACCTTCTTTCTTCTTAACCAACAACACCGGAGCACCCCAAGGTGAAACACTTGGACGAATAAACTTCTTCTCCAGTAAATCTTCCAACTGACTCTTCAATTCAGCCAACTCAGACGCATACATACGATATGGCGCCATTGACACCGGTCTCGTACCAGGAATCAAATCTATAGAGAATTCCACTTCTCTCTCAGGAGGTAGCTCACCAACATCATCCGGAAAGACTTCTGGAAAATCACACACCACTGGCAATTCGCCACTCCTGACCTTTCCTGTTGCATCTAACGAAGCAAGTAACATAAACACATTAGCACCATCTTCCATTGCTTCTTGTACCTGCCTAGCAGTCATAGTCAAATTCTCGACACCAACTGCTTCTGGAAAAATCACCGTCTTAGCAAAACAGTTCAGATGAACCCGGTTGAATTCCAACCAGTTCATCCCAAGGATAATATCAATTTGTGCAAGCGGTAGGCACACTAAATCCATACCGAAACCTCTACCAAAAATCTCAATAGGACAATTCCTACATACAAGTGAAGTTGTCACTGAACCCGATGCAGGAGTATCAACAACCATGCTACCTCGCATACCAGATATGTCCAGTTTCAACCTCTCAGCACAATCCAAAGAAATGAAAGAATGAGTTGCACCAGTATCAATAATTGCAACTAAAGGTGTGCCATGAATAAAACACGTACCTTTAATCAATCGATCCTCTGGGGTAGTCTCAGATCCAGACAAAGCAAACACTTTTCCACCCGACTGATCCTTCCTAGGCTTAGGACACTGCGGACGAATGTGACCTTCTTCGCCACAATTGTAACAAGTAACAGACTTCCCTTTGCAATCAATAGACAAATGACCAGCCTTTCCACATTTATAGCACTTCTTCTCATCACTCTTGCAATCTCGAATGTGATGACCAGACTCACCACACCTGTAGCATCTGATAGAAGCCTTAGAATCTCCCCCACTAGGCCTTTTCCAACCGCCTGATCTCTGGTTATCTCTACCATATGGCTTGCCACGGTCCATATGTTGCTTCCCTCTTTTATCAACAGCCCCACGAGAGTGAGACGACCGATTCTTGGTAATATCTTCTTCCAAGATTCTGCTACAATCCACCAGATCAGAAAATCTACGAATACGCTGGTACCTGATTCCCTGCTTAATCTCATCTCGGAGACCATTCTCAAATTTGATACATTTAGAGAATTCTCCCGCCTCATCATTGTTGTAGTGCGCATAATACTTTGCCAGCTCAGTGAACTTAGTAGCATACTCACTAACAGTCAGATTGCCCTGCTTAAGCTCCAAAAACTCAATTTCCTTTCTTCCCCGAACATCTTCAGGAAAGTACCTCCTCAGAAAAACTCTTCTGAAGTTAGCCCAAGTCAGTGTCTCTCCATCCTGAACCATTTCAGTCCTTGTGGCAACCCACCAGTCGTCGGCCTCTTCTGCCAACATATGCGTACCATATCTGACTTTCAGATCTTCAGCACAATCGATCACACGGAAAATCCTTTCGATTTCCTTCAGCCACTTCTGAGCACCTTCGGGGTCATGTGTACCTTTGAACAACGGAGGATTTTTCCTCTGGAAATTTCCCAATTGCCTATCAGCACCAATCACGCCTCCAGTTGGGTTTCCAGCAAGTACACCAGCTAACATCCCCAAAGCCTCAGCTAGTGCAGCATCATTTCGTCCATTACCTCTTCCAGCCATATTCCTTAGAATTAAAACATACTCCACATCAGAATACAGTATCGACAGTGTTACCTTGCACTAGTCGCATACGAAAAGGAATGACTGACTCAAGACTCTGGTCACAACGACCGACTATGCTCTGATACCACTATTGTAACACCCTCTAAAACCCCGCATATAATTTTCGCGAATATTAAAAATTATAAACTCAGAGTACATGTAATAACCGAGGAATGCTACAATTCTCTTTTAATAAAATAAATTCCTGTCATGCATAATTTTAATGGTAACTCATACATGTCTACACAGCGGAATAATTTATTTAATAAAATCAAATGTTATAATATTTTCCAAAATCATCAGGGATTAACACCTGGAAAAGTCAACGTCATATTATAACAATTAAAAGAAAATAAACGAGTCTGACTAAAGCAGCTCGACAACCGAACGTTCCCGGAGTTACAACTATCAGAGCATGACCCGGACATACTAAAACGAAACTAAACTAGACACGATAGGCCTTCGCCAAGCACCTGAGCGAAGCTCCTCAATCTGAAATATTCAACAGTAAGGGTGAGCTTCTCAAATATACATTTGGTTATACATTCATAACAATCAATTCACGAAATCATAAGCATCACCCAATAATTAGCATATTTCATAGTTTACAAAACCTTTACAATTCATATATCCATGACATATTGCCTTTCATATTTGCAAATATTCATCAAACATCATCAACCATTTATCAAATCATACGTGCATACAAACAATCAAATATACATTGGAAAAATCATCCATTCATGTTATATTCGAGTAATGCAACACACCCATGCATGTGGTACCACTTCACCGCCCCATTAAATCGCGGGTCACGGATAACTCACCGTTCCATTATATCGCGGACACGGCTACCACCTCAACGTTCCATTAAATCGCGGACACGTATATTGGCCACCATGTTAATTCCACACAATGGGAATTAACAAATGCAACATGATATGTAAGTATGTAACACTCAGCATACTATGAACATCGATCAACATATCATGCACATCAACAATATCAAACATAACATGATATGAAATAGCATGTAACCACTCAGCATACCATTTAAACATCAATCATATCAAGTTACGAATAGCATGTAATCACTCAGCATACTATTCAAACATCAACCAATCACATCAATTATATCGTAATTCATGCTCGATAACGTATCTAAAAGCATGGCAATAAAAATCCAACATCAAAACACTGAAACCAAGATTCAGAAAATCATCACAGCAGAGCAACACGGGCACCCGTGTTGTGCAACACGGCCCGTGTTGTGCAGCACGTCCAGAAAAACGCACATTTAATTTTTTATCAGTACAGGGGCTCTGACACGGGCACCCGTGTTGTGCAACACGGCCCGTGTCGTGCAACCAGAGTGCACCATCTCCCAACTCAGAAGAGCAACACGGGCACCCGTGTTGTGCAACACGGCCCGTGTTGCTGAGCGCGCACAGGATTTTCCTGAACCTGCAGCAGCTCAGAAACAGCAGTCCAAACGCGGAAAAACGTCCGCCGAAACGCGCATTTCAGTACCTAACGCATCGAGGTTGCACGATTCACAACAACACTACAATATCCAAGTTACCAACAATTATTATAATAACCTTAATCGGGGATTAACCGTCCTTTTGGGGAATTCTACGGACACTGAGGTTATCCCTACAACTTCCAAGGTAAATTCACGATCATGATATATACTCCCAATTCCTCATTTGGGACCTAAAACTCTCAATGATTCATAAAAATTGGGAACCTAACCCTTTTCTAACAAGGTTCAGTCCTACGGTTATCGATCCCTAGAAATATCTAACAATTGGGATTTCCTACGATTACCCGAATCACCGTACATAAACCCATAAACAAATATAAATCGAGTATAAACCCCCCTTACCTTATCAATTAGCAGCTTTGAGTTCTTGGGCGATGTTCTTCGTTCTCCGTTCTTCAGAGCTCTATTTTCCCAAATTCCAACTTCTGTTCTTACGTGAAAACCAAAAATGAGAAAATGGCCTAAGTCCCAAACATAACTTTATTTCTCTGCACCCCCACTCTTTACTAACAACATCTAAGCCCAATAACATAAAAAATCCCAATATTCCTTATTTCTTTTATTTTCCTCAAATACTCCAAAATAAATAATTCTTTTTATTTTATTAATTCTAATAAAATAAATTCCCAAATTTAAATAATTCAATTAATTGAAAACGGGGTGTTACAGCATCAACCCTGTAGGCTTCTGATGTTCAACTTTCGACTTCTTACAAGTTAAATATGCGTACACAAACCGAGCCACATCACTCTTCATTCCAGGCCACCAAAATAAATTCTTCAAATCTTGATACATTTTTGTAGCTCCCGGATGAATACTTAACTTGCTTCTATTTCTTTCCTCGAGAATCACTTTCTTCATCTCCGCATCATCAGGAATGTAAATTCGATTACGGAATCTTAACACACCTTGCGCATCTAACTTGAAATCACTATTCTCGGATTGATCGATTCCAACCATCGAATCTACCATTTTCACGTCTAACTTTTGAGCTTATCTGATATTACCTAGAAAATCATTATTAATTTTCAACATCCCCAACATAACACTCTGCGGTGTCATCTCGCAAACTAAGCTCATATCACTGAACTGCTCAATTAATTCCAACTCTTTAACCATCATTGTTGACATATGTAAAGTCTTTCAACTTAACGCATCAGCCACCATATTTGCCTTTCCTGGATGATAATTCAAACCGAAATCGTAATCCTTTCACAACTCCAACCATCTTCGTTGTCTCATATTCAATTCCTTCTAATCAAATAAATACTTTAAACTCTTATGGTCTCTAAATACTTCAAATCTAGAATCATAAAGATAATGCCTCCAAATCTTCAACACAAACACAACTGCAGCAAGCTCTAAGTCATGCGTATGATAGTTTTATTCATGAGTACTCAACTGCCTTGACACATAAGCAACTACCTTATCATTATGCATAAGCACACCTCTTAAACCCATCTTAGAAGCATCACAATATACCACAAAAGGTTCTCCCAGATTAGGTAATGTAAAAATCAGAGCCGACGTCAACCTGTTCTTCAATTTTGTAAAACTTTCTTCACATTAAACGTCCCATACAAAAGCTCTACCTTTACAAGTCAACTTAGTCAACGGAAGTGCCAACTTAGAGAAACCTTCGATAAACATTCTATAATAACCAGCTAATTCCAAAAATCTTCTAATCTCGGTAGCCGACTTTAGAGTTTCCCACAGCAACACAACATCTACTTTAGATGGATCTACAAAAACGCCACTACCTGAGATCACATGACCAAGAAAACTAACCTCCTTTATTCAAAATTCACATTTAGACAACTTTGCATATAACTTCTTCTCTTTCAAAACTTGCAATACTATTCTTAAGTGTTCTGCGTGCACTTCTCCCATTTTAGAGTAAATCAAAACATCATCAATGAACACCACTACAAACCAATCCAAATAAGTATGAAAGATACGATTCATGTACTCCACGAACACTCCCGACACATTAGTAACACCAAAAGGTATCACCGAATACTCATAATGTCCATAACGCATTTTGAAAGTTGTCTTCTGGATAACTTCATCCTTCACTTTAATCTGATGGTAGCCAGACCTCAAATCAATCTTACTAAACACACGAGCATCCACCAATTGATCCATCAAGTCATATATTCTCGGAAGCAGATACTTTTTCTTAATAGTTACTTTATTCAATTGTCTATAATCAACACAAAGCCTCATACTTCAATCTTTCTTCTTTACTAGCAACACTAGAGCTACCCACGACGATACACTTGGTCTTACAAATTTATTTTCAAGTAACTCATCCAATTGCTTCTTTAATTCTGACAATTCAGATGCAAACATCCTATATGGTTCCATAGAAACAAGTCTAGTACAAGGTACAAGATCAATAGAAAATTCTATTTTTCTCTCTGGCGGTACATCAGAAATTTCATCAGGGATAACTTCAAGTAATTCACGCACCACTTGCAATTTCTCAATTACATCTTGTTTCTCGACAGATAGCAACCCCATCAACGAGAACATCTGAGCCTCTTCTTGCATCAACTTTCGCAACTGTCTAGCCGACAACAGACCAGCTTCCTCCTCTTCTAGAGTAGAAAACCTCACAGACTTGTTATAACAATTAATATGAACATAGTTATACTCTAACAAGTTCATACCTAAGATCACATATAACCCACTTAAAGGCAAACAAACCAAATCAACATCAAAGTCTCTGTCGAAGATCGACAAAGGACACTTTAAACACACAACAGAAGTAGTCACCAATCCCTTAGCTGGAGTGTCGACGACCATCTCTCTATTCAAAAAATACAACATAGACCCATTATTTCAACATAATCAACAAAAATAAAGCAATGAGTAGCACCAGTATCAATAATAGTAATTAAAGGAGTACTACTAACGAAACATGTACCTTTAATGAGTCTGTCGTCATTAGCCGTCTAATTCTCAGCCAAAGCAAACATTTTTCCATTGGTTTGCGCCTTCTTTGGTTTCTGACACTGACTACCAATGTGTCCTTCTTCACCATTATTGAAGCAAATCATCTCTTTATGCTTGCACTGAGATATAGCATGTCCAGTCTTACCACAACGAAAACACCTCTTCACCTCAGCAGTACACACATTGCTCTTATGCCCAGGTTTTCCAAATTTAAAACAAACCACACCAGTAGGAGCATATCCCCCACTAGTTCTTTAACCCTGAGCAACTTTCTATTTACCTTTACCAGCTTGAGCATCGTAAGGCTTACCACGGTTCTGTTGGTGCTTACCCCTCTTCTCACTGCTAATCTTATAGTGAGCATTATTATCTTCTTCATAGATCCTGCAACTATCAATCAAATCAGCAAAGACATGAATCTCCTGGTATCCAACTGCCTTCTTGATCTCCGTGTGCAGCCCGTTCTCAAACTTTATGCACTTTTAAAACTCAGCATTTGCCTCACTATAGTGTGGGTAAAACTTATCCAACTCAGCGAACTTTGCAGCATACTCAACAACCAGCATACTCCCATTGCTTCAAATCAAGAAACTAAATTTACTTCTTACCATGAACATCTTCGGGGAATACTTCCTCAGGAACTCCCTACGAAACATCGCCCAAGTGACATTTTTACCTACAGCTTCTAACTTCTGACATGTCTCTAGCCACCAGTCATCAGCTTCGACTGCTAGCATATGAGTACCATATTGAACCTTCTGCATTAGAGTGTAGTCCATCACACGGAAGATTCTATCAGTCTCTTTCAACCAATCCAATGCTCCGTCAGGATCATACTTACCCTTGAAGGTAGGCAGATTCTCACTCTAGAATTCCCGTCAGCATTCCCGTCAGCATTCGACTAATTTTCCATAGCATGCGTCATTGCTTCTAAAGAAGCAGCAAGTGCAGCATCATTTCTTCAAGCCATCTTAACTTATCACTACAACATAAACAAAAGTTAGAACTCAAGTTAAAAATACTCGATTGTTAGACAAAACTACGACTCGACAACTTGGTCTGACGAACCGACTTGCTCTGATACCAACTTGTAACACCCCAATTCTACCCGAAAATTATTATAAAATCAGAGTTATAAAAGTTCAACAGCTAAATCAGGAAGCTACAATTTCAAATTAAAACAACGACATTCATTACAGATACATAACACATTAAACTCGGATGAACCAACGACAACATAATTTAATCTTTTGAAACCAACAACTCTCATAATTACGTAGTGAAATCATAATATTCAAATATAAAGAACATAATATCTTTGTCCAACTGAAACAACTTTAAAAACAACATAGTACTTAATAAATTAATTTAAAATTCAACAACGAGAAATGAAATCAATTGCAAAGCAACAAGCGTTCACCCCCGAGTATTACGTATCACAACAATGACACCGACTAGAACTACTGAAGGTAAACCGCCTTCACTCTGGATTGCCTACACGTTACCAACATCAGGGTAACATTCAAACAGAAGGCGTGAGATATATAACAATATAATTGAATGTATGATAGACATTGTATTAGAATTAATTCATACAAAATCACCGCTTTACAACTTATAAACAACAACAATTACGACAACATATCAACAAAATATAACGATTAATTCATCAACACAACAACTCAAATATGTAACATGGAATGCGACTTATTACTATGCACATGCATGTGGTACTAGTGGAGCAGAACTCCTAACTTAGAAATCTGCAAATAAATAAAGGCATCAACAAGGCATAAGCTTTCAACTTTATATTTGCCAATCCATGCCAACTTAACGAGCATCAACTCCCAACATGATATGCTATGCATGCGACAATATGATTAAAAGCAACAACGACAACAACAACATATAATAACATTGGCATAAGCCTACAACTCAATAATTTCCAATTATAGAGGCAACACAACAAAATTCATCACCTGCAACTTCAACAATTAATAATAACAACATTACAACAACTTATATGTATCAATATTGTTATCAACACGGTCCTACTAAAATGCTTCTACTAAATTATTCTGCTGATAAGCCTTTTAATAGTTTTCTGCTAAATTAATGACGCTATTACTTTCCTGCTACCTAAATTATCTCTACTGCTACTATATTTTAGTTACTAATGTTTATGTTATTTACTACTAGCTCTGCAACTAAAACCATACCAGCTATTAACTCTATAACTTAATAATTATCTCTGTTATTTCTATGCAAATCTACGAATTATTCACTTCTGTTACTAATAAATAGCCTTTGTTGTTATTCATTCTTTTCTAACCTTGTTACATACATTTCTGTAACAAAATACTAAAGTAACAGAGATGCAGGACAAACACAAACAATTAAAAGGAGACAGTGAATGGGTTTATGCCCCTCGATAGGCATAATTGTGCCCCTCGGAACAACACATGGTGCCTGCGATGCGGTAGGAGAACTAACTTGGGTGTTTTGCGTTTGTGTTCGCAAATGTTGCGGTTTAGAAAGAGTCGCCACTGAAGAAGTGAAAAACACAAGAAGGGGGGTTGAATTGTAAAACTGAAAATCAATTGCAATGAACACGATATTTTTATCCTGGTTCGTTTGATCTCAAACTACTCCAGTCCACCCGTCAAGGTGATTTCGCCTCTCTCCAACGAGGTCTTAATCCACTATATTCAACTGAATATTACAATCTACTTTAACAACTGCTAAAGCCTTCTTGAAGCAAACCACAAACCGGTTTCTCAAGGAATCACTTTCTTACAAAGAATAGAAATCCAGGTGTGTGAATGTTTTCTACAAAACTGTTTATCACAACTGTGATATTACACAACTTAAGCTTATGGAAACTAGATTGCTAAAATAATTGAGTAAGGAATTATGGAGCTTTTAGCAAACTGAGAATAAGAAGATGATGAATAGCTTTTAGGCGTGGAAATTGTTGTAGAGCATTAGCCAATTCAATCTTCATTGTCTTGTTTATATAGCATTGAAATTGGTGAACGTTGGAGCAATAATCTTGATTCAATGCCAATAACAAACTTTCCTTATTAAGCAGATCTTGTCTGAAATGATGCCGTTGGTAATAACTCGTCTTGAATGCACAGTACCGTTGCTACTTAAAGCGTGTTCTGGCTTTGGCTCATTCTGACGCTGCTTAAGTGCTGATGAACTGTTGTTGTCTTTATTAGAGATCAGAGTGTTGAGCGCAGTTCTGTTCATCAAGCTTCAGCATAAGCGTGAGTTGTTCTTCTGATTCTTGTATTCTGATATAACAACTTCTGATGCTGATGTTGATATCCAATTTTCTGATGCTGATTAAGATGTACTCTTGCTGATACCCATCAGAGTTTTTGTAGAACAGAAAGTAATTTTTAGGTAGCAAATAGTTCTTTACATGAATCACATGATTAATATATCTTAGCATTTTGTTATCATCAAAACTTAAACTTAGAGTAGAGATTCAAACTTTGTTCTAACAATCTCCCCCTTTCTGATGATGATAAAAACTAGATATTTTTTAATTGAAAATAGCGTGAAAAGAATCAGAGATAACTAAATGAAAAGTTGTATCAGAATTAAATAAGGATTTATCAAAGATAAGGGATAGAAGAGTTGGGGTCGGAGATACTCCCCCTGAATTTATTACTTCCCTTTTTAATTCCGAGAGTTCTTCAGGATCAGATCTTTATTTCCTTTCTTTGAACATCAGAGTGTTAGAGCTTCAGATCAGAATATCAGAGCTTTGACTATCAGAACTTCAGAGTATCAGAGCTTTGCTTTGGATCAAAGTATCTGAGCTTTGGGCTTCAGTGTATCAGAGAGCATTCTTGTACCTGTAGACTTATGTAAAAACAGAAAACATTCAAGTATATCAGAGTTAGAATGTTTGAGACTTTTTGTCTCAGTAGTCCGTTATTGAAAAAATATCATTCTTGTTCTCCCCCTTTTTGTCAGCAATCAAAAAGTGTAAGTGATATGCTAAAACGATAAGAGCAGAAAAACTTGTTATATTAAAATATTCAGAGCCAGACAAAACAGTACAGAAGATATGCAAAGAAAACATGAAAATAGCATGAATGAAAATCTAAGGTTGGGGAGGAAAGCGTGTGAACAGAGTCTCCAGCATTGCTTTAATCTGATCAGCAGTTTCAGTCTGCTTGTGCACCATGCTGACTACTGTATCTATCTTGCTGTCATGTACATCCATCCTTTCCTTCATCTTCTGATCATTTTCATCCATTCTTTGCTGCAGACAAATATCATTCAGCTTCAGCTCTTCCAGAGTCTGCCTGTCCAAGGCAGCTTGAGAAACATCAGAAGCAGGAAGCTTCTGAGAGCTTTCTGCAACATCTTCAGCTTGAATGACTTCAGCTTGAATTGTCTGATCTTCTTCTGGATACACTTTTGAAGCTAGGCGCTTCTCATACCATGGCTCACTATCCAGAAGGAGCACGTCTTCTTTCAGCAGCTGACTTCCAACTTCGTTCAGAAGCTTGCTGAAATTCTGCTGTGCTTGCTCATAATTGATGTCTTGCAATTTTAGAGCTTCAACACGTACCCATATTCTGAAACGTGACCAGAGCTGGTCTGAGGCAGCAGGATCAATCATTCTAGGACAGACTTTCTTCAGAGAAGCAATCCATTGCTGCAAACCTGTTTCAAAATTCACAATGTCAGAGCCAACATCTGGCTGTTTTGGTTTTGGAATGGCTATTCTATGTTTGAGATCAGCAAGACGGTCAAGGATTGTTAAATCGATGAAGGTCCTGCTGGGGTCTTCTGTAGTTTGTTTGGGAGATATTTGTTTGGGAGATGGAGTGGGAGAGTCAGAAATAATAATTGGACTGTGGGGAGTCTTTGGAGAGTTTGGAGGGGTAGATTCTGGCGAGGATGGTAGCTGGGCCATTGTTACAGTTGTTCCACATGGCAGCTGAATTGCCAGAGGTTGTGGCTCAGAGGATTGAGGGGAATGAGGTTCAGGAGATGGAGTTTCAGAGTGACGAAACTCAGTTTGAGGAGGTGATGGTTGAGGTGATGGTTGATGAATTTCTGGTTGAGGAGAGGGAGGAGGAATTGCTGGTTGTGGAGAAGGAGGAGGAATTTCTGGTTGTTCAGGAATATGTGGTTCTTCTGGTATGGGTGAGAGAGGTTGTTCTGGTTGAGGAGAGTGGGCAATTTGTGGTTCAGTGTTTGGATTATCTGAGAGGTGATCAGAAACACGTTGATCAATATCAGACAGAACTTTGTCAAGTTCTGATGTTGTTGAAGTTGTAGGTTTTGGATGTTTGGTGCGGGGTCTTCTGAGTGTTAGTGCCTCAGAAGGGTCATCTTCTGGTTCGGTTTCATCTATAGTTGGTATGGGGATTGGAATTTCATGTGAAGCTGGAGTTGGGATTGATGTTGGGATAGTAGAAGAATTTAAAACAGAAGCAGCAAATAAATTACCTCTTTTCTTGGGAGTCTGCTGGGATGTTCCTTCTGAAGTGGCCTTCCTTTTCTTCGTCTTCTTCAGTGTAACTTCTGGTTGAGGTTGGTGCAGATCTTTGATATTTAGCTTGGGATCTGTACCATCAGCTTTGCACGCGTCCAAGTATCTGAGAACCACCATTGGTTTAGATTCTATCTCAGAAAATAATGGAAAGTCGCTCAGTGGGACTCTTCTGCTGGTGATGTCAGCAATAGGAGTAACGCTGGGTTCCTTTCTGATATTCTCTATTAATTTCATTTTCTTCATATTCTTGGCATTCAGAGGCTTGCCAACAGTTGGTTCAATAGTGCTTAACTCCTGAGCTTCTATAAGGTTCTCTATCAGCCTATTCTCAGTCAGAATATCTGATATTAACCTGCCAAAGGGTATCCAATCCCTCTTTGTTCTTTCTTCTTCCCTAGTCTCCTTCACACTAGTTCTGAGGTGATTAAACAGAAGATGAGCCGAGTTGATTTTTACCTTCTGATTAATAAAATAGATCAGAAACTGTTGATCTATATTTATATAATCAGGGAAACTTGTTGGCTTCCTATGATTAAAGCACCCCAGAATGATCTTTGCCCAAACTCTGTGGTGATCCTTTAGGTCTCTGATTTTGCTGCTAGGCACCCCAAGGGTGAAAATATGTTCTGCTATGACACCAACGTCAGAGCCTCTTTCAGCCATATCAATACAGCGGACGCCACTGCCACTGTAACCAATCAATTTTGCTATGTGATCCTCAGTGATCACAATCTTCTTTCCCATTATGTAGGAGGTGACTTAATGCGTTGAAGAGGACGCATGAATCCAGAACTCCTTGACTAAAACTGGGAACGTTGGTCCAACCAACCTGTCAAAATATCTCTCCCATTTTTGTGCCTTAACTTCTTCTGTCAAGTCAAAACCATTCTCTTTCAGACTGCCAAAGTCAATAATCAGTTCAGACAACACTTCTAGATTCTTCACTGGTGTAAGGAGTGTTCTGAATGGAACTTGGTACTGTTCAGAGGAAGCTTTCTTCTGAGAACCTGCAGAATCACTGCTGGAGGTTGCCATGTTCACACTTAGGGTTTTTCTGAGAAAATTGAGAAAATGGGTTTAAGTTTGAAAGAGATGAACACAGAGAAAATGCAGAAAATATTTGAGAGATTATGAGAAACGGTAAAGGATTAATGTGAGAAGTTAAAGTGCTTAAATAGATTTAAGAAATTTTTTGAAAGTGTAAACGGTTTCAAGAAAGAGAAAATAAAATCATGATTACGTTTTAAAACATGATTACTTTCATTTAATGCTTGCTGATTTTGGGGGATTTGAGAAAGATACTTGAAACGGTTACCAGACATGTGTCTCAATGCACCCAATCAGCGTTTTGCCTTCTCAGAAGCGTGCACGCGTGTTCTGCTTCAGAGATTTGCTGATGATTGGATGACACTTGTTTGATTTAGTGATCAGCACGTCTATCCTTGAGCTAAAACGCTCAGATCTTTTAAGACTAGCATCTGATACAATCTGCATGTTCTTTCTTTCTGAAAAGAGATTGATCAGAAGTTCACAGTAAAACAAATACATTCTGAAGATAAATATATAGAATTAAAGCATTTTCACTCTGGGCAGATTTTCATGCTGAGATGTTTCAGAATGAAACTGAACCTATCTTCAGAAAGAGGTGTAGTGAAGATATCAGCCCATTGATGGTCTGTATCAATAAATTTTAAATTCAAAATTCCTTTCTGAATATAGTCCCTAATGAAATGATGTTTTATTTCTATATGCTTAGCCCTAGAATGTAAAATAGGATTCTTACTTAAGCAAATAGCAGAAGTATTATCACAGAGTATAGGGATGTTACTCTCAAAAATCTGGAAGTTTTCAAGCTGACTTTTCATCTAGAGCATTTGTGTGCTACATCCTACTGCTACTATGTACTCAGCTTCTGCTATTGATAGCGCAATTGTGGATTGCCTTTTACTGGACCAAGAGATCAGATTTTCTCCCAGAAACTGGCAGCTTCCAGAAGTACTTTTACGCTCTACTCTGTCTCCAGCAAAGTCAGCATCGCAGTAGCCTACTAAGCTGTAATCACTAGATTTTCTATAAAATAGACCCAGATTAGTAGTACCTTTCAGATACTTGAAAATTCGCTTAACAACTGTTAAGTGAGATTCTCTAGGATCTGATTGGAATCTAGCACAAATACATACGCTGGATAATATATCAGGTCTTGAAGCTGTCAGATAAAGGAGAGAACCAATCATACCTCTGTAGACCTTCTGTTCTACCTTTTTGCTTACCTCTTCTCTTTCCAGAATGCACGTGGGATGCATTGGAATCTTTGATGGCTTACATTCTGAGAGGTCAAATTTCTTCAGAAGATCTCTGACATATTTGCTCTGATGAATGTAAGTTCCCTCTGGAGTTTGATTGATCTGAATTCCTAGAAAGAATTTCAGTTCCCCCATGAGGCTCATCTCAAATTCTGCCTGCATACACTTAGCAAATTTTCTTCCAAGAGAAGGATTAGTAGATCCAAAAATAATATCATCAACATAAATTTGACAGACTAAGATGTCATTCTTAACTGACTTACAGAATAAGGTGGTGTCCACCTTCCCTCTGGTGAATTCATTTTCTAACAGAAAGTTACTTAGTCTTTCATACCAAGCTCTGGGAGCTTGTTTCAAACCATATAGTGACTTCTTTAGTTTGAAAACATGTTCTGGATGTTTTGTATTTTCAAAACCAGGGGGTTGGTGCACATAAACCTATTCTTCTATATAACCATTTAAGAATGCACTCTTGACATCCATCTGATATAGAGTGATGCCTCTATTAACAGCAAATAAAATTAAAAGTCTGATAGATTCTAACCTGGCGACTGGAGCAAAGGTTTCTGTATAGTCTATCCCCTCTTGCTGACTATAACCTTGTGCTACCAGTCGTGCTTTGTTTCTGATGACTTCCCCTTGTTCATTTAGCTTGTTTTTGAACACCCATCTTGTTCCAATGACGTTGAATCTTTTTGGTCTGGGAACAAGATCCCATACGTCATTTCTGGTGAATTGATTCAGCTCTTCTTGCATTGCTAGAATCCAGTCGTTGTCCAGAAGTGCTTCATCAATAGAAGAAGGTTCAATCAGAGACACAAGTCCCATGAGGGATTCTTCAGAGTTTCTGAAGCTTGCTCTTATTCTGATTGGATCTTCCTTTATTCCTAAGATAGTTTCTTCTGGATGATCCAAGCTGCTTCTGGGTAATCTCTTCTGAGGTTAATCAGCAGCTGTTGTAGGATTGCTAGCAGTGCTCCTTTCAGACGTTGAAGGAGTGTCTGTGTTGAGAGCTTCTGATGACTTGTCTTCAGAACCTGTAAATTCAATTTCCATACCTGCAAAAACTTCATTCTGCTTTGACTTTTCAGAGTCAAGCTTATCATCAAAATGAACACTGATTGATTCTTCCACAATCTGTATTTCTGTATTGTATACTCTGTACCCTCTTGAGCGTTCAGAGTATCCTAACATAATACACTTCTGTGCTTTAGAGTCAAACTTGTTCAAATAATTTTTTGTATTTAATATAAAACAAGTACATCCAAATGGATGAAAATATGAAATGTTGGGCTTTCTGTTCTTCCACAATTCATATGAAGTCTTTTCCAAAATAGGTCTTATTGAGATTCTATTCTGAATGTAGCATGCTGTTTTTATTGCCTCTGCCCAGAAGATCTTAGCAACGTTTGTCTCATTGATCATGGTTCTGGCCATTTCTTGTAATGTTCTGTTCTTTCGTTCTACAACTCCATTTTGTTGGGGAGTTCTAGGACAAGAGAAATCATGCAGAATGCCTCTGCCATTAAAGAATGACTCAAAATCTTTGTTTTCAAACTCTCCACCATGATCACTTCTGACTTTAACGATTCTAAGATCCTTTTCATTCTGAACTTGGTTACAGAAGGTAACAAACACAGAGTGTGACTCGTCCTTGTGTCTTAAGAACTTTACCCATGTCCATCTGCAATAGTCATCTATGATTACTAACCCATACTTCTTGCCACTGACTGAAGCAGTTTTAACTGGTCCAAATAAGTCAATGTGCAGAAATTCTAATGGCTTAGAGGTAGAAACAACATTTTTAGATTTAAAAGAAGGTTTTGCAAACTTGCCTTTCTAACATGCTTCACACAGAGCATCTGAATTGAACTTCAAATTAGGAAGTCCTCTGACCAGATTGAGTTTGTTAATCTGAGATATTCTTCTCATACTAACATGCCCCAATCTTCTGTGCCAGATCCACTGCTCGTTGTTAACAGACAAAAGACACTTTACATTCTGACTTTTCAGTTCAGAAAGTTTAATTTTATAGATGTTGTTTTTCCTCTTTCCATTAAACAGGATAGTCCCATCTTTCTGACTAACAGCTTTACATGATTTTTGATTAAAGATTATATCATAACCGTTATCACTTAATTGACTTATGGATAACAGATTATGCATTAATCCATCTACTAGCAGAACATTATTAATAGAGGGAAGATTTCCATTACCTACAGTTCCAAAGCCAATTATCTTTCCCCTCTGATTGCCTCCAAAGCCAACGTGGCCTCCAGGCGTAAGTTTCAGGCTTTGGAACATATGCCTTCTTCCCGTCATGTGTCGCGAGCAGCCAGAGTCCAGGTACCATGACTGGTGTTTCTGATTTGCTGCTAAAGATATCTGCAACATGTATTATTTTATCCTTATGTACCTAGATTTTCTTGGGTCCTGATTTGTTAGATTTACCAAAACTCTGGTTGAATTTTAGTTTCACAGAATACTTACTGCTAGTGTATTTAATATGATGTGTGTGACCATACACAAAATGTGAATTCAGAGGAGTGTGTTTAATGGTTAAATCCATGACATTTTTTGGTGTAGGAACCTTACCTTGGTATCCTATTCCCTTCCTGCCGTTTCTGCTAACTCCATAGATCATTGAAGCCATTTTGCTTCTATCTATGCTTTTAGCAAGGAACTTCTGGAAACTGTGATCATACTCCTTGATGATCTCATCAGCGCTACTGGGAGTTTCAGAAATTGGTTCCTTCTGAGAGTTTTGTAAAGAATTTTCTAATTTTGAAATTTTATTTCTCAGCTCAGAATTTTCCAATTTAAGACTCTCAGTCTTATCAGAGTCAGATTCAAGATTCCTTTTCAGGTTTCTGAATTTAACTCTAATCTGCTGGTACCTTTCCAGAATTTCATTGAGGCTTTCAACAAGTTTAGCCTTAGTAAAATTAATTGCAAAGTCAGGAAATACCTCTTCAGTATCTGACTCTGAGTCTGATTCAAAAGCTTCACTATCTTCTGAAATGTTGGCCATGAGAGCTATGTTTGCTCTCTCATCATCTGATTCTGAGTCAGCTTCAGACGAGTCAGAGTCATCCCATGTAGCCATGAGACTTTTCTTCTTTTCTCTTCCAAACTTCTTTTTGGGCTTTTCCCTCTGAAGCTTTGGGAAGTCACTCTTGTAGTGTCCTTGCTCATTGCACTCATAGCAGATGATGTCCTTGGTGTTTGGCTTTCTGCTTCCTGTGGAGCCTTCAGATCTTTTGGGATTCCTGAACTTCCTTTGTCTCTGCTTCCACAGTTGATTTACTCTTCTGGAGAGGAGAGAAAGTTCGTCTTCTTCTGATGAGGATCCATCAGATGTTTCTTCAACTGCCTGCAAAACTTTAGACTCAGATTTTTTGTTAGATTTTAATGCTAAAGGCTTACCTTGCTTTTGAGGTTCATCAGCTTCTAGCTCTATCTCATGACTTCTGAGGGAGCTGATAAGTTCCTCCAGAGAAATTTTGTTGAGATCTTTTGCAAGCTTCAGAGCTGTAACCATTGGTCTCCACTGCTTTGGTAAGCTTCTGATGATCTTCTTGACGTGATCAGCAGTAGAGTATCCTTTGTCCAGAACCTTGAGACCAGCCACCAGAATTTGGAATCTTGAGAACATTGTTTCAATGGATTCACTTTCTTCCATTTTGAATGCCTCATACTTCTGAATGAGCGCAAGAGCTTTAGTTTCTTTGACCTGAACGTTGCCTTCATGCATCATTCTGAGTGAGTCAAACATGTTCTTTGCTGTGTCTCTGTTAGAGATCTTTTCATATTCAGCGTAAGAGATGGCGCTGAGAAGGATGGTTCTGGCCTTGTGGTGATTCTTGAAGTCACGCTTTTGTTGGTCAAACATTTCTTTCCTATCAATCTTCTGACTATTTTCATTCACAGGGTGCGTGTATCCATCTGTCACCATGTCCCACAGATCAGCATCATGTGCCAGAAAGAAGCTTTCAATTCTGTCTTTCTAGTAATCAAAATTTTCTCCATCAAAGACTGGAGGTTTGCCGCTGAATCTGTCTCTGTCCTCATGGTTGTCATTGCTGGTGTGTGAATAAGTTCCTGCCATTGTGTTTTTCTGACGCTGGATCTTGTACTGACACGGTTAAGTGTTTTAGCTCAGAACCAGGCGCTCTGATGCCAATTGAAGAAGTGAAAAACACAAGAAGGGGGGTTGAATTGTAAAACTAAAAATCAATTGCAATGAACACGATATTTTTATCCTGGTTCGTTTGATCTCAAACTACTCCAGTCCACCCGTCAAGGTGATTTCGCCTCTATCCAACGAGGTCTTAATCCACTATATTCAACTGAATATTACAATCTGCTTTAACAACTGCTAAAGCCTTCTTGAAGCAAACCACAAACCGGTTTCTCAAGGAATCACTTTCTTACAAAGAATAGAAATCTAGGTGTGTGAATGTTTTCTACAAAACTGTTTATCACAACTGTGATATTACACAACTTAAGCTTATGGAAACTAGATTGCTAAAATAATTGAGTAAGGAATTATGGAGCTTTTAGCAAACTGAGAATAAGAAGATGATGAATAGCTTTTAGGCGTGGAAATTGTTGTAGAGCATTAGCCAATTCAATCTTCATTGTCTTGTTTATATAGCATTGAAATTGGTGAACGTTGGAGCAATAATCTTGATTCAATGCCAATAACAAACTTTCCTTATTAAGCAGATCTTGTCTGAAATGATGCCGTTGGTAATAACTCGTCTTGAATGCACAGTACCGTTGCTACTTAAAGCGTGTTCTGGCTTTGGCTCATTCTGACGCTGCTTAAGTGCTGATGAACTGTTGTTGTCTTTATTAGAGATCAGAGTGTTGAGCGCAGTTCTGTTCATCAAGCTTCAGCATAAGCGTGAGTTGTTCTTCTGATTCTGGTATTCTGATATAGCAACTTCTGATGCTGATGTTGATATCCAATTTTCTGATGCTGATTAAGATGTACTCTTGCTGATACCCATCAGAGTTTCTGTAGAACAGAAAGTAATTTTTAGGTAGCAAATAGTTCTTTACATGAATCACATGATTAATATATCTTAGCATTTTGTTATCATCAAAACTTAAACTTAGAGTAGAGATTCAAACTTTGTTCTAACAGCCACTGACTTTTCTTTTATCCAATAAGGAAAGGTGAAAAAGCACAGGAAAGACCTTTAGAGATGTTTTCTTGAGTTCGGGGGGTAGATTATGAAAAGGGAAGGTATTAGCACCCTTTTCATCCATGGTTTTCCATGAGCTCTTAGTTACTTTCTAGATCACTTGCTTTTGTTTGAATGTGTGCTTGTGATGTGGGTTTTGAAAGTATTTTGAAAGTGTGACTTTGTGATGATTCTCGTCTCTATAAGAATGCGTACAAAGTGTTGTTTTTAAAATAGTTCAAAGAGTTGTTTGTGGGACGTGTTCTTGAAATTGATTTTGAAAATGGTTTTCTTTGTAATGGCTCTCGTCTCTATAAGAACGCATACAAAGTGTTGTCTTTTGAAAAATGTTTCAAAGTGTTGGTGTATAGAATGTTTTTGTTGTGAGCAAGCGAGCAACTAGGAGCGAATCTACCTACTCAAAAGGTCTTAATTATTCTTTTCCTCCTCCTTTAGATGTTGCTATCTTACCATTGTTTTGGTAAGAAACCCCATCGTTGGATGTGAAGGGACGAGCGTGGGACGTTTGTATAGTCATAGAAGGCAACCTATCAGACGTTTTAGCAATGTCGTTTAAGGACTAGATCGTTTATCAAAGGCAACATCGAGGGTCATCGAGGGACTACGATCTTTTATCGAGGGTCTTTTGCTAAAACTCCCATGTTCGGGGGACATGACTATTTTTTGATAGGCCACAAAGTGAGATTACCCTAAGGGTGCGTGTGTGCAAAGTGTGTTTGATTGCATGCATCTAGTTTTGATTAGGGTGATCTATTTGTTGATTTCATGTCTTATCATACACACCCTAATTACTAGTATTTACATTCAAAAACGATAAATTGCAGAAATGTAAAGTCCTACGATATTACAATATTTTAGGGATGGGGTACATATTTATGAATGGGGGTTGCAAATAAAATTAAATCATAAGTTACTATTACAACCATATTGAAATGTATAGTATAAGAAAGAAAAAAGACTTGTTTAGAAAATGGTTTTTTATCTTAATGAAAAAGAAATAAATTAATAAAAGAAAAATATTTTTGTCTTTTTATATTAATAAAAAAATGATAAAAAGGAAAATAAATGAAAGATAGAAACCGCGTGCTACTGCAAGAAAAACAACAAGGATCAGAAGTTCTGAAGCCAGACGCGTGATGACTCAGAAGGAAGCGTCAGGGGGTATCAGAAGTTCTGGATTGTTATATGCTGAACTTCTGAATGTTAGAACAATGAGAAAATAAATAAATATCAAATAATGTGTATTATGCAAAAAAAAGAGTTTTTGTTTACCTATGTATGTAAAGGTATTTTAAATGTATAAAGAAATAAATAAATAAAAAAGGATTAATTTTATTTTTTTAAGGGTAAACCCTAATTTCTTTAAGAAAATAAATATTATACATATATGTATATATATATATATATATATATATATATATATATATATATATATATATATATATATATATATATATATATATATATATATATATATATATATATATATATATATATATATATATATATATATATATATATATATATATATATAATATATATATATATATATATATATATA